>CM062807.1:846848608-848048608 GCA_031772625.1 Pinus tabuliformis | reverse complement strand
CCAACACATTTTCATGCATATGTTGTTATTGTAGTTGGATTGTTCCTATTGCCTTAATGATATATGTTGTTTAACTTACGTACTTGTCTATGAAATGATTTGTATGCAATTATATGAATCTTGTTGTTAATGTGTTGCATATGTTGTTTATGTTGTCATCGTCTATGTCGACTGCTTTGCCAGACATCAGACAGAACTTTCTCATGAACCTTGCTATATCAACCATCACACTCTTCTTGGACTAATTCATGAGTGTTGTTCGTGTTATCTTACCTTGTTGTGACTGTCGCATCCGAGTGGACTTCTCCGCTAGAAGCTGTGCATGTCCTTTGTGTGGTGTGTTCTTAGCCGAGTTGGGATTGATCCCTTTCAACCTGGAACTCACCTTCACCTTCCTTTCCCTTCGAAGTGTTGGAACCTCTCGTACACATTCCTTGACTCTCTGCATCAGTCACACTCTTGCTACTGGCAGAGTTATCTTACTCATCTCTCTGCGACATCACAGTTAAGGCATTAACTTACGACCCACTGCTGGGACTCCTACGCCAAACGGTCTGGGGTCTAATTGGGACTTTTTACCGGGGAGATCCCCTTGACATGTTGGTGGGTCCAACACCATCAAAACTACATATTTAATCATTTTTCAAATAACTATCTTTTAATTTGTTTTATCATTATTATAGGTTTTTTAATCCTTTAAGTATAATGAAATATTCAAATATAAAACATTTCATCACAAGTTACACCATTATTAATAATCCATTTTAACCTCAGATCTATCAAGTGCAAAGAGGGATCCAATCTCTGAAGGTGAAAACCTCTTTTTTTAGCGTAAAACTTGAGGAAAGGTTTGCACCTCAAGAGATTTGATCCATCTCAACGCTTGATAGATCCGAGGTTAAGATGTATCTAGGTTGGTTATATAAAACTATATAATATCTATATTTGTCTATGTGTCTCTTTCTTATTCGCTCTCTCTATCTCACCCCCAAACATACACACTCTCTTTCCATATCTATCAATGTCTATCGCTCCCTCCCTCCCTCTTCCTCTCTGCCTCTCTCTCTTCCCCTTCTCTCCTTCTCTCTCTCTCTTCCCCTTCTCTCCTTCTCTCTCTCTCTCTTTTCCTCACACTCTCCTCTCTCCCTCACTCTCTCTCCATTGCTCCCTTGTCACACCCTCTCTCTCTCCACCTTTCTCCTTCTATGTCTTTCTTCTTCCTTCCCTCTCTCCCCCCTACAACTCCATCTCTATCTCCTTCTCTCTCTTGAGTCCTCTCTCTCCCTTTCTCTCCCACCTCCCTCTGTCTCCCCCCATCAATCTCTCTCTCTCTCTCTCTCCCCAACTCTATCACTATCTCCCTATCTCTCTGTCTCCAACTCTATCACTATCTCCCTCCCTCTCCCCTCCATATCATTGTCTCCTTCTCTCTCTCTCTCTCTCTCTCTCTCTCTCTCTCTCTCTCTCCCTCCTCTCCCCTCCCTCACTCTCTCTCCATCTCTCCTTTGTTCTTTCCTCCCTCTCTCTCCCCCTCCAACTCTCTCTCTCTCTCTCTGCCCTCCAACTTTGTCACTATCTCCCTCCCTCTCGCCCCCCCTCTCTCCCCTTCACTTTGCTTGTTGTCATCACTTGGATCCTTAGTTAAGATGGATCTATGTTGGTTCTTACTAATATTATTTATATTATATAAATTCCACATCTTTAAATATGAAAGTATTCTCATTTTCAATTTTATTAAAACCTTAATTTAATTTCTATGGGAATATTTTTAGTAGTCGTGAGGATAGAGGATTTAGATATATCTCAAAAGTAATTATAACATTTTTCCTTTTAGCTTCAATTAAAAATATATATATATAAAAATTAAAATAAAATATTTTTATTGTGAAATAAGTTATGGTTTTTGGGCATGTGGTATTGAGAAGCCATGGTATTTGCCCATGGTACTGTAACAAAGCCTATTTACAAGTTAATAATATCCATGGTATAATAACCATCAACTCTCCTTGCCTATACATTCTTATTTAGATATATCTCAAAAGTAATTATAACATTTTTCCTTTTAGTTTCAATTAAAAAAAATATATAAAAATAAATAAAATAAAATATTTTTATTATGAAATAAGTTATGGTTTTTGGGCACGTGGTATTGAGAAGCCATGGTATTTGCCCATGGTATTGTAACAAAGCCTATTTACAAGTTAATAATATCCATGGTATAATAACCATCAACTCTCCTTGCCTATACATTCTTTCTAACTAAACCTCATTCCCATTACTTTTAACTTATTTCATACCAATTCTTGTTAAATATTTATTTTTTAAAATATATTTTCTTCATAAATCTTTTTTTAAATTTTAAATAACAGTATTAATAATAAAACCCTTCCTTAATATATTCAAAATTATTTTTAATGACAATATTAATAGTAAAACCCTTCCTTCACATATTGAAAATTATTTTTAATAGCAATATTAATAGTAAAACCCTTCCTTAACATATTCAAAATTATTTTACATTTTTATTATTATTATTATTATTTTCATTTTCATTTTTATTATTAACCATATTAATATTTAAATCTTTCCTTGATATAGTCAAAAATATTTTCATTTTTATTATTAACCATATTAATATTGAAATCCTTCCTTGATATGGTCAAAAATCCCATTTTTACATATTTAAATAGCCCAATTTTATATTTACATTAATTTATTTTTAATATTTCCTAGATTTTCTCGACATAGTTGTCCATGTATGCATTAAATAAATGATTAAAGCAAGCCTGCCTTTATTGCTTTAGTTACGCCTTAACCCCTTCAATGATTAGTTCTTTTATGGTCCAGTTAACATAAGTGCAGATGATTAAACACCAGAGTGAGAATTTGTTTTGATCTCCTTTCACATTTAATTGGTAAGATCCCATCCAGCCGACGGTAGTTGGTAACTGCCCCCCTAAAGTTGGAGGGATTTATGGTAAACTGGCCATCTAATTTTGGAGTAATTTGTGGCTACGTAAGGCCATGTCACCGACTGTTTCTTCCTTCTTCAAGAAGTTTCCAGTTATTTACTCCACTCTCTTACCCTACGTGTCCGGATATTGGTATTAACGCCAACCCCAGTTTTACCCCCTCGTGTGTTCGAAAATTTTTCCCACTACCCAACAACTTGCACTCATGACACGTCACCAAGGGGTTTTTCACCACACTCGAGGTAATCACTACAGGTACCAGCCAGCCGATATACACGACATTCCAGGGAGTTCTTGAACCGCCCAGGAAGCACCCTACGACTAATCATAATCGGACACGTGTTCAAGTCACCGCCACTGTAGATTCTATTCGACACGTGGAAGGTCCATTCGAGTCGGCTAACGGCCAATGGTGGCCGCACGATCCGGGAAGGTGACCGCACTCGGCCCAGACGCGGTTACTGTGGAAGAAATGGGGGCGAGCAATACTGTAAAAAGAATGGGCGGAGACTTGAAAGAAAATGATTTCTTTAATCTCGCCGCCCTCGTGGAATCCACTATTAACGTACAGGTAAAGTCCATCTTTTACGCAAAGAGAGCCCTTCTTTCCCGGCTCGTGGTATTCAAAAGGCATATAAGTAGCGCTTGTGTAGGAAGGCCGGGCAAAGAAGTGAGACACAGATTTTCATCGGTTTCTTGATTTGAATACGGGTTCGAAGCCTCTGGAGCGTTATAGAATTGTGTTTCTGAGTAGGACGGCGGGGGTTATAAGCACCGTGACCGCACCTTTAGGATTCATTCCATTGTTCGTTCGTTTCTTTGTATCGCAATAATTCGTGTGATTCTGGAGTAAAGGGAGAAGGGGCTTCTGTCGAAAATGTGTTGCAAAGAGGATAGTAAGGTGCGTCAATACAAGAACAAGGCTGCTCAGGTCAGTGCCCCTGACATGAAGGAATCAGGGGAGTGTTTGACACTCGGAAGCAAGATGGGAAGAAAGAGGAATGCGATGTCGGCAGTGGAGGATTGGCAGAAAGAAGAATGTGCTATCGATGACAGTCGGGTTAAATTTGGCTTTTCGGAAGATCGTTCTGGAACTGGGAGAGTCTTGCGCCGGAAGCCTGACGAGGAGGAAGTTTGTGTTACTCCGGTGAAACCCTCCCCTGTACTCGCTGCTAATAAAAATGAGAATTCGCCCGGAAAGAACCTGCCGTCTTTGCCTTTAGATGTCTTGGTATGTATGTCTGCATTTTCCTGAAATTGCTTTTCTATTTGCTCACGCCATTATCCCAGATAATTGCCAGTGCCCTGTCTCATCACGACTGTGTTAGGGCTTCTGGTTTTTCGTTGTTAAAAGACAATTTCAAATCTTTAGCAAGAAATTTAATTGTAATTCTATCAATGTCTCTTAGCGGAGTTTCCCTGGCCTTTAATTTTCAGAGCGGCTACTAATTTCCTTCTAAAATTATTTTACAGGTAGAGGTAGTTTGTAACTTTGGGCACCACGAACTAGAGCCGTTGTATTACGTTTCAAAGGATTTCAAAGAAGCTGTAAGAGCCCTCTCCTGTTTATTTAACATTTTCGTAATTCTGCATTCTAGGATGTAAAAGACATTGTCTTCCGCGCTCTCTAATTTTTTTTTCTCGCGTTCTTTAGAATTTCTCGGTTTTTTTTCAGCTTCTAAATAAAATTGTTTTATTGTTGCAGGTTAAAGTTGCAAAGGAAACGCATTTCGCTTTTAAAACCCCGGAGCAGGGGCGGCGACATAAACGTTCGTTATTTCAAAGTATAAGCCCTGCACATTCTTCTTCCGTAAATGATAGTCCAGTGAGATTGCCTGTAACGCCTAAGGCTCCGAAACGTGTAGAGAAGCATCGAAATCCTCTGTTAAATGATAAAGATCTGGCTGAATTAAGCAGAGTGCTCTTTCTGGAAAGCAACAAGTCATCCAGCGCTAAAGCTTATGATGCAGAGCGTACAATTTCCGTGAAGCCGGCCATTTCTACGAACAGAGTTTTGTTCATTGAGGATGAGCTTTCTGGCGCGTTGTCCCGCCACTGCATATAATAATTTCTGAAGTGAATGCGAGCTCCTCCCATTTTGCCAAGGTTGGGAAAGCAGGTGGATAAGGGTTTTATGGAAGAATCTCACTGCTCGTGAGCTTTCGCAGCCAGGTTTATTTTTTTAGGTTATACTCTGTATATACATCTCTTTAGCAAGTTTTGGTCTCAACACCACTTGTTCTTGCATCGAGTATCATAAACTCTCTCATGGAATATTTGGTGCATATATGTCATTCTTTCCAGGCCAGCATGTGCTTATGCTGTGCTGGGTAAATAATTTGTTGCAGTCAAGTTTTTCTATAGATGAAAAGCATGGTTAAGGGCAGTCTGCCCTTTGTTTCTGCAATTGCTTCTGAATATGAAATTTAACTTCACATATTTCCCATTGATGAAATTGTTATTTTGTTACTGTAAAGAAACTATTTTTATTCATATTAAAATACCTGTTTTAAAGAAGTTGTGTGGTTTCGGATCTACATAAATGTGAATGGTGTTCCAAATTTGTCTCATTTAAGACGCAGAATGCGTTGAGATGTTGCGTTTTCTAGAAACAGGGGCTGTTTCCTGAGAAATAAATTCAGGCTCTGACTCCATTCCAATTGGTCAGATCTTGGATTTTACTCGCTGCCGTGTGTTTCCTGATCTTTATCTCATTGAAGACACATAAATGTGGATGATGTCAGGCCTGCACTTAATTCCAATTAGACAGTAGGTAAAGATGGACTAAAAGGGAGGTTGCAAATTTGTCAGGGGTATTAAGTCTTGCGGGATTTGAATCAAATATGCAAATAGGTGCATTCCGTGTGTGAAATTATTGCGTGATAGAGCCGGCAATAATAATACAACAAACATTAAGATTGAAACACTAACTTGGGAGGAAGAAGGCTAATAACAGTTAAATAACGAAGTTGAAAAATTGAACCTGGAGCAAAGCACGAGGATATAATTGACCAGAAGTTTAGTATAATATACCAGGAATACAAAAATGTGTATTGGGGTTTGGAGGGGAACCAACAGAAGTTGGAATAAAAAAAGCTTGTAATGGGCACAAGAAGAAAAAAAAGAGAATAAAAAAAGCTTATAATGGGCACAAGAAGAAAAAAAAGAGAGAATAAAAAAAGCTTGTAATGGGCACAAGAAAGATAATAAAAAATCGGGATGGAAAGTAGTACATGGGACGACACCACCATCTTCATCAAATGTTGATTTGAAGCCATAGCTAGTTACATTGTTAACCCTGAGTCCTCTGGAAGCAAGAGAAAGTGGGCAGTGAATATATGATCTGTATTTCTGCTCGTATCTGATCTATAATATAAAAATTATCTGCTCGTATTTAAAACAATAAAATATATGATCTGTATTTCTATAATAAATATAACATAAAAAATATCCGCGCGCGTCTAAAACAATAAATATTTTGATCTGTATCTGTAGCAAGCAGGTAAACAGGTAAACCAGCAGTCATCTATATATATATATTTTCTTTTATATTTTGACAACGTGCACTTTGACCAAGTGCCATGTTGACCATTTTGACCAGGTTTATTAACAAATAAACGTTTTTTGTGATGTTGATTGTGCTATAGATGTTGTTATTCTCGTGTGACTTAGGTAATGTTGTGATTGTCGTGTGACTATAGGTTTCTTTCTGCCAGTTAGAAAAAATATTTTTTCTAAAAATATATATTAATCTAAAGTAAAATTAATTTATTTATATATATATATATATAAAAAATAAATTAATCTAAATTAAAATTAATTTTTTTAAATATATATATAATAATCACCAAATTAATGTAATTTATTTTTTACAAATAAATATATAGGTCTAAAATAATAAAATCTAAATGAATATTACAAGAAATGCTCACAAATTAATATGATCATTGCTCATAGCTAGTAAAACCAACAATAATACTCATCAAAAAAGGCAACATTGCTAGTTTCTAAAATAACAAGCTAAATAAATTAAGTTTAAACCGATAATAAGCTAAATAAACTAAACTTGAACAACAGATAATAAGCTAAATAAACTATAAATAAACCAAACTTAATGTGAGATCATAAGCTAAATAAACTAAACTTGGTCACTATGATGGGTGTAAACACCTCTAGAGATCTAGCCTAGAAATCCATAAACTAAACAACAAGATCAACAACAAGATCAACGAGGGCACTGGTCTTGTTCTAAATCCATAAACTAAACAACATGATCAAAGAGGGCATTGGTCTTGAGAACAAGGAAGCGTTCAAAGTAATGGGATGCTCCTCAACCTTCTTATTTGCAATCTTGCTAGCCTTCCTTCTATGTCTAGCTTCATGTCCTTTAGCATTTTATGGAGGTAATGATTTTGGCATCCACATGAATTTCCTTTGTGGGTATTAAAGCTACTCCTAACATGGCTTTTGAATGCAAGACTTATTACCTTTCTTGGATATGTCTAGAACCCTCAAAGCTACTTTGACTTCTTACCTTGGAAAATTTTGCCCATATTGGGACAGATTGCTCATGAAAAAAGCCATGTGATGAGGACTCAACCTTGACTTGGAGCTGCACATTGTTTTGCTTTCTCCCTCTTGCAACAACATGCACACTGGCATGTCATAGTTGTGAGAGGCAACAAGACACATTGAATGTTCAACTAGTGTGGGGTTGAGAGCTATAAGAGTTGTTGATGGAAGGTGGTTAATAAATTGTGCGAGGAGGGTTGAATCTTTGTCTTGTCGAATGCTGGGATAGTCCCTCATTGTTTAAGAAAGCCACCAAAGACATAGGGAAATCCAAAGGAGAAGGATAAGTCCCCCAAGCTTAAGATATTGTGTTGCAACTCAAAGTCATCGTTGGTGATGTAAACATGAGGGCTTGTTGAAAGAGCACAACAAATAAATTGTTGGGACAAAGCATCGAGGTGCCTATCCATCATTAACTTCCTAGTTTTATAACAAGCCTATCCATCATCGACTTCCTAGTTCTATAACAAATTGTTGGGACAAAGCATCGAGGTCCCTATCTCATAATTACCACATTAACACTCCATCAAAATATAAGTATAATTAATTATCAATGCTTGCCCTCATAATTACCACATTAACACTCCAAAAATGTATTTGATTAAAAATGTATTAACTAAGTCCCTCGGGCGCAGAATAGATGTACTATGAAGTCACTGTGATGTGAAGGAAAATGATGGGGTGTACTATTAAGTCACCGTGATGTGAAGGTCACTAGTGTTATGGGCAAAAATCCAGTGATCTTAAGGGATGGTGTGGTCCAGGCCAAGTGCAATCTCAGGGTGATTTTGATCACTTGAATGCCGCTAGGAATGCCACTAGGCCACAGTCACTTGAATGCCACTAGGTCACAGTTACTCAGTTTCTCAAGCCAAAGGTTAATCTTGTAATCATCTATGAAAAACATAAACAACTTAATAGATATAATAAAATAAACAACATAAACATTTCTCGAAAAAATAATTTTTTAATGGATATTAATTTTTTTTACTTGTTTTTTACATTTTACTCTATGTTTCTAACCATAATTCATTCCATTTTGAAATTGAAAAGATTGTGTACATATTCATTATGGCAAAGATGGAAAAATATGGAGAGCAAACATGGAGCAATGAGGTTCATCATTAGGACAAAGATGGAGAGCCATGTTCATCATCAAGACAAAGATGGAGAGGGAGATCAACAAATCCAGTACTTATACTAATAGTAGAGATGCAAAGGTTAAAAAATAATTAAAACAATTTTATATCCAATAAATTAATAGTCTATTTATTTATTATTTTTAATCAAGGAAACATCTAGAAATAGTTCCCACTATTTTTATCATCTTAGTAAGATAAAAATAATAATTTAATTGATAAATTAGAGGTTTATTATATGATAGAAAGAAGACTAGCTCAATAGCCTCCTATAACAAATATATAGGATCCCTTGAACCAACCTCCTCAAGTAATGAAACATCATAAATAAGAGGTCTATTGTATAGAATGAAGAATAACTCAATAGCCTCCAATAACAAATAGATGAGATCCCTTTAACCAACCTCCTCAAGTAATGAAACATAGATGAGATTCCTGGAAGTAGCCTCCTCAAGTAATGAAACATCAACAATTGCTCAAGTAGTTCCAAATTTAAAGAAAACAGTGACTCCACAATAGGAGTAGCCAAGGATAGAAGATGAATCTCCAAGATGAGAGAAGGTGGAGCTAAGGGCATAAGATGATTCTTCAAAATCAAAGTTATAAATATGCACAATCTTGTCAACCTTTCAATAGTTATGAATTTCAAGAAAACTTTTCTGAATAAACCACATAGCTAATTTAGGGTCAACATGTTTCAAAGCCCCACTGAGGTTCATCATCAGGACAAAGATGGAGAGTGATGAGGTTCATCATTAGGACAAAGATGGAGAGTGATGAGGTTCATCATTAGGACAAAGATGGAGAGCGAGATCAACAGATCCAATACTTATAGTAGAGATGAAAATGTAGTCTAAAAAATAATTAAATCAACTTTTTATCCAATAAATTAATAGTCTATTTATTTATTATTGTTAATTAAGGAAACATCTAGAAACAATTCCTACTATTATTATCATCTTAGTAAGATAAAAAATAATTTAATTAATAAATTAGAGGTCTGTTATATGATAGAATGAAGACTAGCTCAATAGCCTCCTATAAGAAATAGATGAGCTTCCTTGAACCAACCTCCTTATGTAATGAAACATCATAAATAAGAGGTCTATTATATGACAGAATGAATACTAACTCAATAGCCTCAAATAAAAAATAGATGAGATCCCTTGAACCGCCCTCCTCAAGTAATGAAACATCAACAATTGCTCAAGTAGTTCCACATTTGAAGAAAACATTGACTCGAGGAGCCAAACATAGAAGATGAATCTCTAAGATCATACAACATGAGCCAATGATTGAAGAATATTCTCCAAGATTAGAGTTACCATACTATTTTACCATGAAAAGGTTGTCTCATTTGGTTTTTTTTGGTGTATTTAAGAACAGGAGTCATAGCACAAGAGTAAAACGCATTCACAATTTTGGGTTTATTAGGCTAGTAGAAATAAAAAGACTATAAATCTATGTAGAATGGGGCCCTTTCTTTTTGAAATAATGGATTAAATGCGACACCTGCATTAATAAAACATATTTTATAAATACACACACACACATACACTTGACTTCACCTATGTAGATGGCCAAAATATTTGAATGAAATACTACATTTGAGGGAGGAAATAAATTTTCTCCAAGAAAGAATATGCACCAAGAGAGGAAACACATTCACATGATTGCCCACCTTTCAAGAGTAATGGATTTACTCATAGATTAGAGGTCCATTATGCTATGGAATGAGGACTATATCAATAGCCTCTTATATCAAATAAAAGGTCTACAAATGGCAACATAAATGTGATTTCTAGAACTAGCCTCCTCAAGTAACGAAACATAACAATTGTTCAAGTAGTTCCAAATTTGAAGAAAACAATGACCCCATAACAAGAGGAGATAAGGATAGAAGATGAATCTCCAAGATGAGAGCAAGTGGAACTAAGGACATAAGATGATTCTCCAAGATCAAAGTTATAGCTATTCTAGCATGTAAATGTTTTCTCATTTTGTTTGGTTTTTGGCTTATTTAAGTGTGTATGAGTCATAGTATAAGAGTACAAAAAACCACAACTTTATTTTTATGGGGCTAGTAGAAGTAGAAAGATTAGAAATCTATGTAGAATAAGCCCCTTTCTTTCTGAAATGATGGATTAAATGTAACACCTGTGCTCCTAAAACATATTTTAGAAATACACACACACACACCTATGTAGATGCCCAAAATATTTGAATGAAATACTACATTTGAGGGAAGAAATATTTTTTCTCCAAGAAAGAATATGCACCTAGAGTGGAAACGCATTCACACGGTTGTCAACCTTTTAAGAGTAATGGATTTACTCATAGATTAGAGGTCCATTATGTTATGGAATGAAGACTATCTCAATAGCCTCCTATATCAAATAGGTCTACTGATGGAAACAAAGATGAGATTATTGGAAGTAGCCTCCTCAAGTAATGAAACATCAACAATTGCTCAAGTAGTTCCAAATTTGAAGAAAACTGTGACCCCACAATGGGAGAAGCCAAGGATAGAAGATGAATCTCCAATACGGGAGAAAGTGGAGCTAAGGACATAAGATGATTCTCCAAGATCAAAGTTATAGTTATTGTAGCATGTAAATGTTGTCTCATTTTGTTTGTTTTTTGGCCTATTTAAGTGTGTATGAGTCATAGCATAAGAGTTAAAGATAATCACAACTTTATTTTTATGGGGCTAGTAGAAGTAGAAAGACAGGAAATCTATGTAGAATATGCCCCTTTTTGAAATGATGATCAAATGTAACAACTGTGCTCATAAAATAGAAGTTTTTTTTTGTTTGTTAAAAAAATCTTTATATATAGATTGAGGTTAGAAAACAATCTCTCTAATTACAATTTACTAAAGTTTAATTTCAATACAAGTTTTATCTTGACACTAAATCTTAATACCAATAAATTATTGAGAATTTATATTCCTCGTTAATAAAATCATTGAACTCTCATATAGAGTTAACTCTTCACATGGATGGAATGCATAATAACAATGAAGGGGTACTATCCAATGTCAAATTCCAATTAAACCTTACACCTTTTGAAACAAGAGACCATTTAAATTCTGATATAATATTGAAAATCAATTGGGATCCATCCAATTGTATCCTAAAGTGAAGAGATTGGGAGACCTATCACGTATGATGAATTGATTAATGCCTTCAAGTCAATGGCAAAGGACAAGAGCCCTAGACCTGATGGGTGGAATGTATAATTATTTCTATATTTCTAGGACATTATGGGACATGATCTCCTTGTAATGGAAGAGGAGTCATGCATTCAGTGCACTATTACTGGTTCTTTAAATGCTACATTTATCACTGTTCCTACATACATTTAGTGCACCAATTTGAAGATAGTTTCATATTTTAATGAAATAGGGTCTATTCCCTATAAGGATTCCTTGACACATATTCTTCCAGTAGATATTTGGTCCAAATATCCCGTAGGTTTCTTTGACGGGGAAAATAACTAGACGTGGTAGTGGAGCATATATTGTTTTAGAGCCAAGTATATCATATCATTTCTGTTGGAGCAATGGCATTGGCTCAAATAATCGAGCTGAGATTATTGCACTAGTGGGGCTCTTATTTTGTGCTAGGTGGTTGTCCATAATATCTGTGGATGTTTATGGAGACTCAAAAGTGGTCATAGATTGGGTGAAGATGAGATATTTTGAAACACCCTGACTCATTAACTCGATGAAACATATAAGAGTGCTAAAGTGCTAACTAACTATTTTCAGGGTAAGACACTCCAAGGCGAGATCTCAGTTAAGGAGGCATATAAATATATATCTCCAATTCATCACTCTATTCCAGACCAAAGTTGGTTTCACAAAATTTGGAAATGGAATCTTGCTTACAAGCTCAAATACTTTGTCTCGTTAGTGTGGTGAATTAGGATTCTTACTTGGGATAATTTATGCAAGAGAGGCATATGTGGTCTTGGGAGATGCTATATGTGCAAATCAAGGCTTGAGAGTGTAGAACAACTATTTCTTTCTTGTCCATTCACAATGTATATTTGGATTGTTGTGTTGAACAATTTACATCTGGCTTTTGATTGGAATCATAATTCTGTTGAGACATTTCTTTTGGAATGGAGCACAACATATATGGATTATCACACTCTTCCTTTTTTATGTTTTTTAGGGTATTTGGAGATTCTCGCATATATGCTCCACATGATGCAATGACCCTTGCATGGGTATGGGCATGATAATTGGACATTGCTCGAGATTTGGTTGGTGAGTGAGAGAAATATATTCAATTCACATAATGCAAACATCTCTCTTTTGCATTTTGATGATGTTTTCTCATGGGGAGGTAAGACACTCCAAGGCGAGATCTCAATTAAGGAGGCATATAACTATATATCTCCAATTCATCACTCTATTGTAGTCCGAAGTTGGTTTCACAAAAAATGGAAATGGAATCTTCTTTATAAGCTTAAATACTTTGTATGGTTAGCCTGGCGAAATAGGATTCTTACTTGGGATAATTTATGGAGGAGAGGCCTATGTGGTCGTGGGAGATGCTATATGTGCAAATCAGGGCTTGAGAGTGTAGAACAACTATTTCTTTCTTGTACATTCACAATGTCTATTTGGATTGTTGTGTTGAACAATTTACATTTGGCTTCCGATTGGAATCATAATTCTATTGAGACATTTCTTTTGGAATGGAGCACAACATATATGGATTATCGTTCTCTTCCTTTTTATGTTTTTTAGGGTATTTGGAGATTCCCGCATATATGCTCCACATGATGCAATGACCCTTGCATGGGTATGGGCAGGGTAATTGGACATTGCTCAAGATTTGGTTGGCGAGTGGGAGAAATATATTAAAAATTCACATAATGCGGACACCTCTCTTTTGGATTTTGATGATGTTTTCTCATGGGGAGGTAAGACACTCCAAGGTGAGATCTCAATTAAGGAGGCATAACTATATATCTCCAATTCATCACTCTATTGCAGACCGAAGTTGGTTTCACAAAAAATGGAAATGGAATCTTCCTTATAAGCTCAAATACTTTGTATGGTTAGCGTGGCAAAATAGGATTCTTACTTGGCATAATTTATGTAAGAGAGGCCTATGTGGTCCTGGGAGATGCTACATGTCCAAATCAGGGCTTGAGAGTGTGGAACATCTATTTATTTCTTGCCCATTCATGATCTCTATTTGAATTGTTGTGTTGAACAATTTACATTTGGATTCTGATTGGAATCATAATTCTAATGAGGCATGTCTTTTGGAATGGAGCACAACATATATGGATTATCACACACTTCCTTTTTATGTTTTTTGGGGCTGCATTTGGAGATGCCAAAATGCTCTAATATTTGATGACGTTCCTACATGCATTTAGTGCACCAATTTGAAGATAGTTTCATATTTTAATGGAATATGGTCTATTCCCTATAAGGCTTCCTTGAAACATATTCTTCCAGTAGATATTTGATCCAAATATCATGTAGGTTTCTTTGATGGGGCATTAAGTAACTAGACATGTGGTAGCGGAGCATATATTGTTTTAGAGACAAGTATATCATATCATTTTTGTTGGAGCAATGGCATTGGATCAAATAATCGAGCTGAGATTATTGCACTATTGGGGCTCTTATTCTGTGCTAGGTGGTTGTCCATAATATCTATGGATGTTTATGGAGACTCAAAAGTGGTCATAGATTGGGTGAAGATGAGATCTTTTGAAACACCCTGACTCACTAACTCAATGAAACATATAAGAGTGCTAAAGTGCTAATTAACTATTTTCAGGGTAAGACACTCCAAGGTGAGATCTCGGTTAAGGAGGCATATAACTATATATCTCCAATTCATCACTCTATTCCAGACCGAAGTTGGTTTCACAAAAAATGGAAATCGAATCTTCCTTATAAGCTCAAATACTTTGTATGGTTAGCCTGGTGAAATAGGATTCTTACTTGGGATAATTTATGCAAGAAAGGCCTATGTGGTCCTAGGAGATGCTATATGTGCAAATCAAGGCTTGAGAGTGTAGAACAACTATTTCTTTCTTTTCCATTCACAATGTCTATTTGGATTGTTGTGTTGAACGATTTACATTTGGCTTCTGATTGGAATCATAATTCTATTGAGACATTTCTTTTGGAATGGAGGACAACAAATATGGATTATCATTCTCTTCCTTTTTATGTTTTTTAGGGTATTTGGAGATTCCCGCATATATGCTCCACATGGTGCAATGACCCCTGCATGGGTATGGGCAGGATAATTGGACATTGCTCGAGATTTGGTTGGCGAGTGGGAGAAATATATTCAAAATTCACATAATGCAGACATCACTCTTTTGGATTTTGATGATGTTTTCTCATGGGGAGGTAAGACACTCCAAGGCGAGATCTCAATTAAGGAGGCATATAACTATATATCTCCAATTCATCACTCTATTGCAGACTGAAGTTGGTATCACAAAAAATGGAAATGGAATCTTCCTTATAAGCTCAAATACTTTGTATGGTTAGCCTGGCGAAATAGGATTCTTACTTGGGATAATTTATGTAAGAGAGGCCTATGTGGTCCTGGGAGATGCTACATGTCCAAATCAGGGCTTGAGAGTGTGGAACATCTATTTATTTCTTGCCCATTCACGATCTCTATTTGAATTGTTGTGTTGAACAATTTACATTTGGCTTTCGATTGGAATCATAATTCTATTGAGGCATGTCTTTTGGAATGGAGCACAACATATATGGATTATCACACACTTCCTTTTTATGTTTTTTGGGGTTGCATTTGGAGATGCCAAAATGCTCTAATATTTGATGGTGTTCTTACACACATTTAGTGCACCAATATGAAGATAGTTTCGTATTTTAATGAAATAGGGTCTATTCCCTATAAGGCTTCCTTGACACATATTCTTCTAGTAGATATTTTCTTTAAATATCATGTAGGTTTCTTTGACGGGGCATCAAGTAACTAGATATGTGGTAGTGGAGCAATGACATTGGATCAAATAATCGAGCTAAGATTATTGCACTATTGGGGCTCTCATTCTGTGCTAAGTGGTTGTCCATAATATCTATGGATGTTTATGGATACTCAAAAGTGGTCATAGATTGAGTGAAGATGAGATCTTTTGAAACACCCTGACTCATTAACTCAATGAAACATATAAGAGTGCTAAAGTGCTAATTAACTATTTTTAGGGTAAGACACTCCAAGGCGAGGTCTCGGTTAAGGAGGCATATAACTATATGTCTCCAATTCATCACTCTATTCCAGACCGAAGTTGGTTTCACAAAATTTGGAAATGGAATCTTGCTTACAAGCTCAAATACTTTTTATGGTTAGTGTGGCCAATTAGGATTCTTACTTGGGATAATTTATGCAAGAGAGGCCTATGTGGTCCTAGGAGATGCTATATGTGTAAATCAGGGCTTGAAAGTGTAGAACAACTATTTCTTTCTTGTCCATTCACAATGTCTATTTGGATTGTTGTGTTGAACAATTTACATTTGGCTTCCGATTGGAATCATAATTCTATCGAGACATTTCTTTTGGAATGGAGCACAACATATATGGATTATCGCACTCTTCCTTTTTTATGTTTTTTAGGGTATTTGGAGATTTCCGCATATATTCTCCACATGATGCAATGACCCCTGCATGGGTATGGGCAGGATAATTGGACATTGCTCGAGATTTGGTTGGCGAGTGGAAGAAATATATTCAAAATTCACATAATGCAAACATCTCTCTTTTGGATTTTGATGATGTTTTCTCATGGGGAAGTAAGACACTCCAAGGCGAGATCTCAGTTAAGGAGGCATATAACTATATATCTCCAATTCATCACTCTATTGCAGACCGAAGTTGGTTTCACAAAAAATGGAAATGGAATCTTCCTTATAAGCTCAAATACTTTGTATGGTTAGCCTGGCGAAATAGGATTCTTACTTGGGATAATTTATGTAAGAGAGGCCTATGTGGTCCTAGGAGATGCTACATGTGCAAATCGGGGCTTGAGAGTGTGGAACATCTATGTATTTCTTGCCCATCTCTATTTGGATTGTTATGTTGAACAATTTACATTTGGCTTCCGATTGGAATCATAATTCTATTGAGGCATGTCTTTTAGAATGGAGCACAACATATATGGATTATCACACACTTCCTTTTTATGTTTTTTGGGGCATTTGGAGATGCCAAAATGCTCTAATATTTGATGATGTTCCTACACACATTCAATGCACCAATCTGAAGATAGTTTCCTATTTTAATGAAATAGAATCTATTCCCTATAAGGCTTCCTCGACACATATTCTTCCTATATATATTTGGTTCAAATATCCTATAGGCTTCTTTGACGGGGCATCAAGTAACTAGACATGTGGTAGTGGAGCATATATTGTTTTAGAGCCAAGTATATCATATCATTTCTGTTGGAGCAATGACATTGGCTCAAATAATTGTTCTGTGCTAGGTGCTTGTCCATAATATCTATGGATGTTTGTGAAGACTCAAAAGTGGTCATAGATTGGGTGAAGATGAGATCTTTTGAAACACCCAGACTCATTAACTTGATGAAACGTATAAGAGTGCTAAAGTGCTAATTAACTATTTCTCATGTTTATAGGGAGTCAAAGTATATTGTCAGGATAGATCCCTTTCTCTGAATATTCCAATGACTCTTCACAAAGATATGGAAGCATAGATCTGGAAGCATAGCAAGATTATGTTTTTTCTTTTTGTTTCAAATCAAGAGATGAACCAATAATTTTGTAATAGACAAAATAAGTGATCTATATATAGATATATATATATATATATATATATTTATTTTAGTATAACTGAAAAATAACATATTAGATATTTCTAAATGTTCACTCTGATATGTCCTACTGATTTTCACATAAATCACAAAGATGAAAGAGATCACTGCAGATTCTACCAGTCATAACATACACGATCAGTCCTTTCCTCCAAAATCCCTTCCAGGCCTTTCAATATCATTATTTATTAAAAAACAACAAACAAGAAGAGGTCAGTTACCAAAGTTGCTTACCTCACTAAATTTGACAGGTCTCCCTGAGGTCAGTACCTTGCTCAGAGTGCGCGCAGCCGGCGAACTTTGGTCAAACAGTTTGCAAGAACAGCTTCATGTCACTGAAAAATCAGTTGTCAGTGGCACCTAGTGCATCCTGATAACCTGTGGCTACGTACAGAAACCCTCTGGCAGCCTCACGAACTCTTCGCCCTGCGACTCGGCTCATCCGCACATTCTGCTTCTCTCCAACGAAGATCTCGCCAAAGAGTCTCGACCCCTCGTGAGCACAGACCTCCGTTTCTCCTATATTCTTGGCATTCGACAGGATTGACCTCGATTCCCACCAGCTCGACGATGAACTGCAGGTCATAGCACATGCCCTGAATATGAACCATAGCTTTCCCAAGACTTAATCGAAAAGTCTATACAGATGTACCCAGGGATGGAATTTGATGCCCAAGGGTGATTTGCTAGTCAAATACATGGAAAAAAATGTTGGTCAAATACAGTAATCTTTTTACCCAAAGAGGTAATCTAAAAGTCTATATAGATGCTTCTAAGATGGAATTTGATACAAAAGTGATTTGCTCGTTAAATACAGTCAAAAAAAAATTTACCCTAACAGGGAATCAAAAAGTCTATACAGATATATCGATAGATGGAATTTGATGTTGAAAGGTGATTTGCTTTTCAAATACATCCAAAAACTTTTCCACACAAAATTTAAAAAATCTATATAGATACTCTCATAGATAGAATTTGATGCCGGAAAGTGATTTGCCCATCAAATACAGTCAAAAAAATTTCTCCACCCATTAACACTTCGTAATAAAATAATCAAAATAAATGTTAGAATTACAGAAACGGTCAAATTTAACAGATGCTCCAAATTACAAATCCCTACCCTGAATGCGCTATAGATCGGACCCTACGATGCTCGCCCGACCTGATAATGACCAAGGGATTGAAGGCCGCTATTGCCGACAGAGTCAAAGTGCACAACATACTGTATGATGTCTGTGTCTGTATTCTGTATACTTCATTTAATTGCATTGGAGAGAATTCATAAAGATTGTTGGTAAATCACATAAATGTAATTG
This sequence comes from Pinus tabuliformis, assembly GCA_031772625.1. Lineage (NCBI taxonomy): Eukaryota > Viridiplantae > Streptophyta > Pinopsida > Pinales > Pinaceae > Pinus > Pinus tabuliformis. Next base: position 848,029,756 of record CM062807.1, on the reverse strand, counting down.
GTAAATAATATGGACAGAAAGCAAAGGAGATTACTTACCTTATTTTTATTGAACATACTGTCAACAATCTCTTTTCAGTGCAAAGTTTCAAAAATCCCATACACTTCTTGCTTCTTTTTATATAAAATATTGACTATTCCAGCTATAGACGTACCCTACCTTTTGTTAAGCACCTTTGTTAGATGCAGATGTTGATCCATATCAGATCCGATCATTATAGTTAAACACCTCAGCACCTTTGTTAGATGCAAATGTTGATCTGTTTCAGATCCAATCATTATTGTTAAACACCTCCCCTGAAGGCAAATGTCAATCCAAAGTAGTTAGTATTATTAGAACTTACATTTAATCATATTTGAAAAATCACAAATCACACTGAAATTGGAAAGAAAATAGAGTAAATCTAGGGGAACTACTTACCTATTTTTTTTTTTTTTTTTGCAGTGGAGGAGATTCTCATTGAAGAATCATAATACATTATATATCGACGAAATGAGCAGATTTACAATATTTATGGCCAAAATGAGCAGAATACGTCAACATCAAAACACATGCGTCATCATCAATCAAATGCTACAGCAGCAGTGCGCACACATGCGTCATCATCGATCAAATGTTGCAGCAGCAGCGCGCAGCTCCCTCCCGCAGGAATTGAAACGTGACTGGGTGCGCGAAAGCCAACCCCCAAAACTTACCTCATTTTTATTGAACATCATCTCAACAATCTCTTTTCAGCCCAAATCAGAGCCTTAAAAACTTATTTATAATTGCTGGTAGAGGATTGACCTCTTGACTCCCATGTTAGTGTTATCCTTTTTTTTGTTAATCACCTCTGCTAGATGCAGAGGTTGATCCATATTGGTAGTTAGTACTATTAAACTTACCTCAGATTATATTCGAGAGAATCATGAAAACTGGTTGTAAATCAGATCCATAAATCACAAATCACATAAATGTAATTGATAATTAACATCAACAAATACAGAAGTGGAAACAAAATAGAGTAGAAGAAAGATAGTACTTACATCATTTTTATTGAACATAGCCTCAACAATCTGGTTTCGTTTTAGTCCGAATTCCGTTCTTAAAAATCTATCTGTAATTGCTAATTCAGAATTTATCTGATCTTTCTTGACCATAGTCTCAACAATCGCTTATCAGTACTGTTTTTATTCTGAAAAATCCATTTCTAATGGTTAATAGAGAATTTGGTGAAGTTTTTAATTTGCATATGATACATATACCATTCTGAAAATAATATTAGTCTTGTAAAAACGTATTTTTAATTTATAGGGAAAAAAATAGTTAGCCCGTTAATAAGTGGACAAATTACACATAATTTTATATATAATATTTTTTTCCAAAATTAGATATCAAATTCTAATAAAACAAGTTTTATTTTCTTTACTTTTCCCATTAGAATAAAACAAGTCAAATTCTTATAAAACAAGTCTTCCTCTTGTGAGTCGTGACCTAACGGTATATTAAATAAATTAACATTATATTTATGAAAAATCCAGGAAAAAAAGGGAAATCAAAGTTTATAAATGAGTGTGATCTAACGGTATATTAAATAAATTTACATTATATTTATGAAAAATTCAGGGAAAAAGGGAAATATGGGGTTGACCACTTTTCCGGCTAAAATCAATTAACACTTATTTGAGAGTTGTAATTTAACCATATATTCAATAAATTAACATTAAATTTATGGAAATAAATATAACGTCTTTTTCCAAAATTGGATATCAAATTCTTATAAAACAAGTCTTCTTCTCTCTCCCCTTCCAACTAAAATCAAACTAGAATAACACACTTGTGAGTCGTGACCTAACGATATATTAAATAAATTAACATTATATTTATGAAAATTCCAGGAAAAAGGGGAAATCAAGGTTTACAAATGGGTTTGACTACATTTGTAACTAAAATCAATTAATACTCACTTGAGAGTTGTGATCTAATAATATATTTGATAAATTAACATTAAATTTATGAAAGCAAATATAACGTCTTTTTGCAAAATTGGTTATCAAAGTCTTATAAAACAAGTTTTCTCCTCTCCCCTTCCAACTAGAATCAAACTACAATAACACACTTGTGAGTCGTGACCTAATGGTATATTAAATAAATTAACATTATATTTATGAAAAATTCAGAAAAAAAGGGAAATCAAAGTTTATAAATGGGTTTGACTACTTTTCCAACTAAAATCAATTAACACTTACTTGAAAATTGTGACCTAACCGTATATTCAATAAATTAACATTAAATTTATGAAAATAAATATAACGTCTTTTTCCAAAATTAGATATCAAATTCTTAGAAAACAAGTTTTCTCATCTCTCCCCTTCCAACTATTCCAACTAGAATCAATGAACGCTCACTTGTGAGTCGTTGACCTAACGATATATTTAATAAATTAACAAATCCAAAATAAAAGGAAATCAATATTTATAAATGGATTTGATTACCTTTCCAACTAAAATCAATTAACACTCAGTTGAGAGTTGTTACGTAATGATATATTTAATAAATTATAACGGTATATTAAATAAATTAATATTATATTGATATCAAATTCTTATAAAACAAGTATTCTCCTTTCTACCTTTCCAACTAGAATCAATTTAATAAATTAACAAATCCAAAATAATGGGAAATCAATGTTTATAAATGAGTTTGACTAGCTTTCCAACTAAAATCAATTAACACTCAATTGAGAGTTGTACGCAACGCTATATTCAATAAATTATAATGGTATATCATTATATTGATATCAAATTCTTATAAAACAAGTGTTCTCCTCTCTACCCTTCCAACTAGAATCAATTAACGTTAACTTGTGAGTCGTGACCTAACGGTATATTTATAAATTAACATTATATTTATGAAAAATCCAAAAGAAAGGGAAATCAAGGTTTATAAATGGGTTTGACTATTTTTTCCAACTAGAATCAATTAAGACTCATTTGATGTGACCTAATGATAGATTCAATAAATTATAATTGTATATTTAACATTTTTCTAAAAACAGATATCAAATTTTTATAAAACAAGTCTTTTCCTCTCCACCTTTCCAACTAAAATCAATTAACACTTTTTCATGTGTGACTTAATAATATATTTAAGGCCAGTCTAGTTTACAGAAGAAATAATCTAATTTATAGACAAAATATTTTTTTTCACCGTAAGTCACCAAAATTCGGCAATACAACTTATAGAATATTTGTTATTTAAAATATATTTTTGAATCCTCGGCTTTCAGATTATGCAGATTAAACAATTTGAACTCAAGATTAAAATTTATCAGAGAAAAATGGCGAAAAATGTCATTTCCTCTATAAATTAGACTATGCTTATATTTAATAAATTAACATTATATTTATGAAAATTCAAAAAAAAAGAAAATCAAGTTTTATAAATGGGTTTGACTACCATTTCAACTAAAATCAATTAACACTCACTTGAGAGTCTTGACCTAACTATATATTCAATAAATTATAATGGCTTAGTCTAACTTATAGATGAAATGACCTTTTTTTCAGGGCATTTTTTTCTGATTAATTTTAATCAAAATCCGATAGAGATTTTTATAAACTTGAGTTTAAATTGTTTAATCTGCATAATTCAATTATCCCACGGATTGGGTTTTTTAAGGTGTTGAATCCATTTATGCATTCAAAAATGTATTTTAAATGGATTCTAGTGAATTTCGCTAAAAAAATCTATTCAGTCTATTTTCTCTATAAATTAGACTACACAAATTATACTCATATATTCCATTAGTGAACATTAATTTTATGAAAAACAAAAAAAGAAAACTTAAGATTTATAATTGGATTTGACCTCACAGTACATTCAATAAATTAACATTAAATTTATAAAAAATAAAAATAAAAATCGAATTTTATAAATGAGGTTAAATATTATTAAATTTTTATTTAATAAAATTAAGTTTTATGTTCGGAAAAATGTGTTTGACTATCTCTCTTATGGGAAAACTACTTAACCACATATTTATGTTAAATTGATTTAAATAAATAAATCTCCACAAAATAAGTTAATATTATTATATTTAATAAATCTAGAATTAAATTTCACACACAAATCCAATAAAATTTATAATTTAATAAATAAATTATATGGGTGTGTATGTTGTAATTTGATTTATTATTAATTTCCCATAATCATTTTCTAGAATACAATTTAATAAAAAATAAGTAACTCATAATGATGGTTCAAAAAGGCCCAATTTTTATAATTTTTAGACTTTTTTTTATATATAAATTTATAATTTATATTAAATATTGAAATTGAAATTTTATTTTCTAAAATATAATTTAATTAAAAATTATGTAACTCAAGAATTCTTGTAATATTATTGACAACTTCCCGATCACTTTCATATTATTAAGAATAGATTGGTGGCCCCTATCGTCTAGTGGATCAGGACATCTCTCTTTCAAGGAGGCAACGGGGATTCAACTTCCCCTGGGGTACCATGATCCATTCGTTAGGTATCCTAAATAATTTTCAATTACTGTCTTGTTCCTGGGTCGATGCCCGAGTGGTTAATGAGGACGGACTGTAAATCCGTTGGCAATATGCCTACGCTGGTTCAAATCCAGCTCGACCCAACCAATATCATCAATACCAATCTATCGGTATGGTTATATTCATGCTAATCATGAATGAAAAGATAATTGGTTATTGAACCCAGACATATGGTCGAAGAAAGTTTAATTCTTATAATTTTTAGATTGGTTTTTAAAATATAAATTTATATTTTATATTAAATATTGATATTGGAATTTTTAATTAAATAAAAGATGTTAGAAATACTAAGAGGGAGATTGAATCAATATTTCGTTTACAATTGTTATTTTTTTATGCTAACTAAAATTATTTATAAACGAGAACACAAAATGAACAATAAAAACAAATAATTTTATTAATAAGATTGAAAAGGACTCCAATTTTCTTTACAACTAATCAAGTACAATATTGCTTCATGGCTCCAACCCTAGATGAAGATTCCAATCTTCAATCTACCATGTACCAATCTGTACTTTGCCAAGCACCAACTTGGTCTTCTTGAGGATTCGAATCCTCTAGGGCTCCAACCCTCTGCTTCAGATCTTCAATATGCATTCAACAGTTCTTCAAGGCTCCCAATATCTTTTACAACAAGCCCTAATAGTATCTTCAAGTTTTCCTTTAACAATACCCTTGCTTAGCTCATCAATGAAAAATTTATCAACCACGAAATGTGTCTTCACAACTCTTCATGATGCCCAAGCAACTTCCTTCAAGGTCGCTTCATGAGGGTTTCAATCATGCTCCAAAGGTATCCAAGAATCTTCAATAAGCTACTCCAAAAGGGTCCAATCAATATGCTTCAAAGACTGCTCTAAAATCTGCACAATAAGTTTTCTACACATTGCTCATATGATACTATCAATATTGCTGCTACAAGATGTCTTTGGAAAAAATTGCTTCAAGTCTGCTCACAAGATGTTTTTGACTTGTTCCAAAAATGTTCCCAAAGATTGCTTCAAGGTCTGGTTTCAGCTCCAGTCTTCACTAGTCTTCCGCAAGAGATCTGTAACAAAGGACTGCTTCAAGGTTTGCAATAGGTTTTCAAAGTTGCCCTTAAAGATGATTTACTTCAAGATTCTTCCACAATATGATTTAAGTGTTAACCTTAATATGCTTCACTTCAATGCTCTTAAGAAGCTCCAACAAAATTCAAAGATTATTTTCCTTTACTGAGGACCCACGCCAGCTGCTACAAAAGAATCAGGATAATTTGTAAGGTCTTCTTCAAGGATTCTTTAAGGCACAAATTTTAAGAAATCTATCACTAGATTACTTCAACAGATGCCTAATAGACCACTTCAAGTCTACTCCAAATAGTGTCATCAAGTGAGCCAAAAAAACTATCCTCAAAACTTTAAGTTCGTCACTAGGCTGCTCCAACACAATGTCCAAAAGGCTGCTCTTAAAAAAAACAAACTATCAACCAAGTGCTTCAGATGTTACAAGTCCCGTTGATGCCATAATTCACTGTCCTTATGCTATAGGTATACAAGTTTGCTTATAATTTATCATAGGTATGAAATGTTTAAGAACAAATCCTAACTACACTTGGTCAAGAATTGCAGGAGAATCAAGTCTGTTACAGGAAGATTGCAGATCCAAATTGCAGGTATGTCACAGAAAATGTGCAAGTTCAAAATTTATTTTCTCCACAGTTGTTACAGGTCTGAGGCTACTGAGATTTCTGCAATTGTGTCACAGGTCCAAAAAATTTGTTGCCACAGGACTAAAATCTGTTGCACATTCAATCTCAGTTTTTCTCCAAATAGAAAAACCCAATGAAAACCACTTCAAAACTCTTCCCTTGGCCCAAATTTTTGACTCTGTGCTTAATTAAATTTCTTAATGAACTTGACCAAAAATATCTGTTGAAATGGATGATTTTTAGGCTATATTTATAGTGTTTTTTCCATATTTTGAAGAGACACGTTCTTTGGTTATGGAGCTGACATGTGCTAGTGAGCCTGCTCAAGTCACCTAACAATATTTTGGATTTTTTAACATACTCATATTTAAAAAATTAAAATCTATGCAATGACAAGGAGTTAGGAGGTGTATGAATATTCATTGGAAAGAGGTGAAATTCTTCTACGAGCTGGTATAAGACTCACTTCAAGATGAAGTGTCTAATGGAAAAGATAAATTTTATTTTATGACAGTTCCTAGGATTTGTGATAGCGTATTGGAATTACGTGTGGTTTTCTAGATTAGGGTTCCTTCACATGGCATGGTCTTAGGATAATTAGGATTAGGGCATCTCTTAAGAACAAGATAAGGACAACATAGTTATTAAGTTGTTTAATGATTTCTTTATTGCTCATCATTAGACTAGGTAATTAATAACCTAGAGCGATCCATCATTTAGATAGAGCTAGTATCTCATGGATATTTTAGCATCATCATATTGACATCATAGGGCTTCATCATTCTTTTAGGGTTTGGGTTTATCAATACATTATACTTAGGGTTTTATGGGCACCTTCCATCATGCATATTCAAATTGTTGCTTCATTTGGGATTTTTCAAGCACATATTAGCTAGGGTATACTTAGGACATCAATTAAAGTTCCATCAATACACTTAGGGTTTGCACTTAAGATCTTAGGGTATGCACCTAGGGTTTCATCTAGGGCATGCTTCAACAATGTACCTAGGTTTCCCTCTTATTGTCATCAATGACAACTTTATGCAAATTTCTCCCCCTTTCAACATTCTGTCCCCCTTTGACATTAATGGAAACTTCTTCATATGGCGCTCCCCCTGTCATTGTGTTGCTCCCCCTGGTATTGCGCTAGTCTTATTGTCATAGAGCTACTTTCACTATCCTTTATGCTATCATGTTGTTTGACTTATGCTCCCCCTAACAATATGCATGATCTTCTTATGATTCCCTTAAATTGATCAACAACAAGGATTGATGCCTTAAAAATGTTCTTCTTCTACTGCAACCCGCTTCCTACTCCAAACCCTTGTGACGCTTTTTCCTTGCTTGGTTGTCAATTCTTCAAATTTTTTAGGAACCCACTTCAATTTGAAATCCTGAGTTATATGTTCAACATTATGGCATTTGAAGCATTTTGTTTCGTACATTAATGATGGAGCATAATTTCTATTGGTAATCACATTGGAGTATCTCCCTCTAAATTTACTTCTGGGAAAATGATTGGAGTCCTCATAAATATTCTTGATATATTCCCTATAATCCTTTTCCATGTGCCCAAAATTTGAACAAAAATAACAATAGTAAAAAAATGTAGTTTTATACCCGCAAATTGAGGATTGCCTATAACAACATGTTGAAGCCCCGAAAACCAGGTCTACAACAAGGGGGATACCCGCCCGGTCCGGACCTTGGTTGGCAGCTCCTTATCCGTTTGGTATAGCGGGTCCGAATGGGGATATGGGACTAGTTTCCCAATTTATCAGTGTGTGTGTGTAGAATTTGATGTTCCTGATCTAACAGTTCCTAATTAAGATATTCTAATTCTAACTTTAATCTAATGCTATGCTATTGTATTCTAATAAGCAACAACATCTAAGTCTATAATAACCCGGGGTGTAATTCTTCTATTATGCGATCTAAAAAGATTTCAAATAACAACTGGTAATAAAGATCATTCAGCTATTATGAGAAAAGAAATCAATAAGGATGAACCACTTCTTATAAAAAGTTAGACAAAACAGTTGTGGAAGACATATCGCATAATGAGCTATTCATACATTAAGCATAAATAAATAGCTATCACCGTACAAAAGTGCCAAATGATAACTCAGGCATTCATGCAGTAATCTATAAACAACTAAAACTGCATATCACTTTAACACATAAGCAGAAATAGTTAAGAGATAAAAGTACCATTTATAACTAGTCCTACTCATGAGCTTCAAGTGACAATGATTTATCTCTCCTTGATCTAACATCCACTAAGAGTACAGAAGTGAAACATAAGTAGCAGATATTAAATGCAAACATCAACAAATCATGTTCCATTCATTCATCAAAACCTCCTCGGAGGGTACGAAAGTGCATGTTCTGAGGACAAGTTTTTGACAAATTTCTGGACCCTTCTCTAAATGCATGAGAAGGGTTTAAATACTACTAACTAAATCTAAAAATAACTTATTTACAAAAATTCAGGATGCGGTTTAAATGACCGTCCTCTTTTCAGGAAAATAAAACAAAATTAAAGCTAAAATTGAACCTAAAATTAAACTACTTATGTATTTGGTCTTTGAAATCACATGTATGCAGCATCTGTTTAAGGAGAGTCGGCTGGCTAACTTCCTCTTTTAGCTGAGCTGAGAAAACGGAATCGACAAGAGCTGGTGCCATTTTTCAGCCGCATTTATGATACACTTAACAGTCATCCACTGGCTATGTGGCTTCACCAAGTATGCCCAGTAATAATCCCAGTTTAACTTGCTTAGCCCTTGAATTGCTTTTGCCTTTTCTTGCGCTCTCTGTTTCCAATCTGCCTCTAGTTGCTGTGCGTTTGGTAAATATCCTGGAGTGGTCTCTGTGATCAAATTTTCCCTGTGAAAATTTTCATTTACACAATCAATAAGACTACTTGCTGCCGTGGCTGCTCCTTCTGCCGCTTGTTCTGCCTCCCTGATTTGCTTGTCCCATTTGTTAAAGAGCATTTCTTTATGGTTTTCATTTATCCTTGGTGCACCTGCTCTTTTTCCATCGTCTTTTTCTTGCAAGCAAAATATTCAGTCACCCGTTTATCAATTAGATCATAGTCACTTCGTAAATCTACCACTTGATTAATGGTTTTATCACTAATTTCACAATAATAACTCCACTGTGATATCTTTTGTCCCAACGCTTCTTGCTGCTGTAGTAATTGTTAATTCAAGGAAATGGACTCTGTAATAAATTCTGTAAGCTTAGGGTTGTCTTTGTACATCTCTTGTAAATCCTGTAACTACTTTCCTTTCTCATCCAAACTTTTCTGATATCCTATCTGCATTTGCTGGAAGTCCTGCTGCAACCTCTCAAGCTGTTTCTGTGCTTCATTATTGGTGTTAGCTTGTTGCAATTGTTGTTGCAGTACTTGTATCCGGTCTTCCCTTTCTTTTAACAACTATTGTACCTCAGATGCTTTATTAATAGTCGCAGAGGCATATGCTCCTGCGATCTGAGATAGTTTGGTGATATTTTCAGTAGGATTGCTAGTGGGATCTTTCCACAAGACGTCTAATTGTTTTGCGTCTTGAGAGAGCGTGTTTTTCAATTTCCTTTTCTTCCTCTATCTTCTTACCACTTCTTTGTGCTATGGGCTATAAAATATATTAAGAGGGGGGATTTCTTCTATTTTGAGTATAAGCTCAGAGGATGGGGCAACAAGAATATGCTCCATATCTGAGACATCGTTGACTGTTCTTGTGACTACTTCTTTTGCTACCTGTGCATTGCTCACAGGTGTTTTTATGGCTTGTCCTTCAAGATTGATCAAGTCGTTGAAGGTTTCCCATTCTTTGTCTAATTTGGTTATGACTGGCGGTGCTTGAATGATGAGAGGGGGAGGATCTCTTTGCGGGGAGGTAATAACCTGATGATGTAGAAGTTCCATTGACTGGGCAGTATCCTTTACTGACCCTTCGCTCTTATCCTGTTCATTTCCAGATCTTTTAGAGTGTTCATAAATTTCTTTTTCAGACTTGGATTTAGATTCGTTAGTGCTTGAACTCCCACTAAGACTAACACTTGGAGTTGGTTCTCTTGAGGGTAGGCATAGTTTCTCTAGAGGAATACTGGCTAACCTTCTTTCTCTGTATATTTTGAACTTTTGGAATTCTTCTAGAGATAATTGCAATTGGGCTGCGTGCAGAATTTCTTCAAGTGTGCTTTTCTGTTGGAATATATCATCAAATAAATCCTTTTCTCCAGAGAACACCTTTATCTTGACTGCAGTTGTGAAATTCTGGGCAACCTCATTAGGGTCAAATGGTCTTCCTGAAAATTTGAATAGTTGTAAACACGTCATATTCTTTAGTTTTGTGAATGCGTGGCCTACATCAAATAACGAAAAGGCCCCACGGGCTACAAGAAACTATGGCCATATAGCCTTCTTTTTGTCCTTTAAATCTTTAGTTAGACCACCTTCCCCATAGGTTTGATAGGCAATCTCTCGAGCTAAGAGTTTATCAGGGATATACAAAGGTAGGACATGAGGGGGTGCAGAACTTCCAAATACCCTGACATAAGTAAACAATTCCTCCCCGAACCATCTTGCGATAGGGAGGATGTCTACCTCTGCTTCAGGCGAGCACCTCAGGGGGTCTTTATCATACAACATTCTGTACAAGGGCAGCATAATTCCATGACAAATCTGGTAGAAGTATGGAGTGAACTGAGAGTCCCACAACTCTTTATGATAGACATGGATGGGTAAGGGGTCTTGAGTTGTCCACTTCCAACCCATAACAGGAAACTTAGAAACATAACATATTGAATCCATTATATATGCAGATAGGTAAAAAGGAGGATAAATTCTCTAAGCCGCAGCTCTTTTAGACCGGTAACTAACAATAGCCGTGACTAGGTTATCAGATAAAATTTTGGCCCAGTCTACAATAGTGGCATTTATGGCAGCATCCAATAATGGTAGCCATTCAGATGAAAATTTGTTAATATCTGGCATGCCAAATATTCTACAGAGCATGACAGCAACAAAGCAATATGGGGAGGTAAGGGAACCAATACTGTACATACCGTGTTTATCTTTCTTCAGCGGTTCGTCTCTCCTGGACCAGTCTTTGGTGGTTTCTGCCAGGTCTTGATTTTCCTTTACAAATTTCTCCATAAATTGCTTGTTATAAGTTGCCTGTGGCTCTGGAAGATGATACATGAGCTTTAAATCCTGTGCAGCAAATGAACCGATGAGTCCTTGACCATGAATTTTAAATTTTCTATTTCTGATTTTTGCGCTATCCAGTATCCACTTGACCATGTCCGTGTATGGGAGGATTTTTGGCCTTGCTGCTATCCGATGTAAGAATGAGCAAGCTAGCTCTGTTAGGGATGCTTCAGGACTCTGTGACCCTGCAATAGCAGTAATTTCCATTACTATGGGATTCTCCTCTTCGAGCAGATTATACATGCCTTCCCACGTAGCTATTCCCGCATCTCTGTTACAAGCCGTGTCTGTATACAAAGGCGCCATTTCCTTTTCCTCAGAGCTCAGGGCTTTGCTTTTCTTTCCCATTTCAACCTGCGTATTGCTTTGTATCGTCCTTTGTTCTCCATTCCTGCAATTCACAAGTGAAGTAGAAATGAATGACCAGGAAGGGTGATGGGAGGGTTTTAAATGCTGCAGACATACCAAATACACCACCTTAGGTGAAATGATTCTTTGAAAAGCACGCACTCATATTCCATTAATAACTGACAACTAACTCCTTTATTAGCATTTAAAGCGCATAACAATGTGTTAGCTTATGGAAAATACTTTTCTTGAATAATGTGCCCGAAAGATCTGCGATGGAGCGATTTTGCGATTTGCTTCGCAACATCGCAGATCGCAACATCGCAAAATCGCAGAATCACAAAAACACAACATCGCAGCGTTGATCTGGCATGACGTCGCAACATCGCTTTATCGCGAAATCGTGATATCGCAATATCGCAGATCGCAGGAGTGTTATGTATGACAAATTTCGTTAACCTGTTTCTTGCGAGATGCGATCTTGCGATCGGCGTCATCGCATATCGGCAGATTTTGAAGTGTTTCATGTAAGTTATGCTGAATGCGACGCGATATTTGTTCATTATCGCGATCTCGCAAATGTTGGAATTGTGCTTGTAAGGTGGCATCCCGCTATCTTTTTGCGATGCGATTTTCCTAATTAAAGATTTTTACCTTATCATAAACTTAGATTTTAAGAGTTTCCAAGGAGCTTCCTAAGCTTATGATGGTAACTTTATTTGCGGAAAGGAAATTTAAGCACTACTTTGATTTTCCTGGATTTTATAACTAAGGGTCCCCACACATTTAGTATTACGAATAACACTAAATGAGAAGGGGGGTTGTTGCTGGCTACAACAATTGGCGATTCACTTGGAAGAACCAGTTATCTCTGTTTTTCTATTGAATTTTCTAAACTTCCAAAACAGAAAATTTTCCAGAAAGTTAAACTTTATTATGGAAAGATAAAGTACATTATGCTCTAACCTGTCAATGACATTTTGTTTCAACTATTTTCAACTTTGATTATTTTCTCCCTCAAGCTAGTCCTTGTATTTACATTAGTCATTACTTGGTCTGTAAAGATAAAACAAAGTCTTCTCTATAAACCAGTTTTAAATATGCTCATTTGTCGTAGGTAGAGCCTCTGCTGCCAGCAGGCGTTTATAGCCTCGACAGGGTTACCTGTTACCCAGCAATGATCCTGTATCCTACTTAAAGTAACCTACAACTCTCACAGAAGAATCCACATCCACACTTATTGCTTTGATTTTCTTTTTACTCTTAAACAACAATGTCTTGGTTTGATAGCCAATTTATGACACAGTCATTCACTTGATTTATAACTTTGCTGAACAAGCTGGCTCGTGATGAGACCCCTTTCCTTTTGATTGCAACAATCTTGAGTCATTGCCCTGTTGTGGTGTGTAGTATTTGGCAAAGTCAGCAAGTTATAATATCTGTGATTATGATAAGCCAGCTCGTGATGAGACCTCTTATTCTTCAAGATGAAGTGTATCCTTGGGTTGTTCCTCTGAAAGTTGTGATTTCCTTAGCAGGGAGGAAGTCATTGTTTCCTTAAGATGGCTCTGGACAACAATAGTAGAGTTTTTGGAAATAGCTGTTCTACAAAGAATCTTTATTTTTTTATTGATACCTTTCATTGTACTGACATAAAACAATTTCTTCACTAAAGGTTGTTTTCATCAAACTTTATGAAGTTGAAACTAGTATCATATCTAGGCTAGAGTTTTTAACTATATCTTTCAATAATAAAGATCAATTTTCCAAAAGATTTGCTATTTATACAAGCGAAAAATCAAAATCTGAAAGAGAATTGGTATCTCATTTGTAAATGCCTAATGTAACTAACGACAGCAGATTTTATTATGGAAGATATATTTAAAGAAGATGAGAGGTAACTATTCCCTTGGATATTTATATGATATGAAGAGGGCTAATTACTTCCTTTATTTTTACCTGCAGACTGTTAAAAATAAACTATCAACATAACAAACTAACTAAATTAATTCTACTCCTATTTTAACTATATACATGAAATTGACTAGGTATAGTCATATTTCCAGTGTAACCATTCTCTCATTTTTATTCCTGCACATATATACATTTCAAATATTAGTATTAGAAATAAAGTTCTTGCTGAACTGAGAACATTAAATGTGGAATTAGAATGTACAACTATTGTTAGAATTTTACTTGAAATCTCCTTCTTATGAAATTTTCTTTCCAATTGAATACCTATTGGATCATAGAAATCTGGATGGATTTCTATTACGGATTGATAAACGTTCAAGGAAAGAGATGACAGGCCAGATTGAAGATATGAATTTTTGGATTTAACAGCCTGTAACATATTATTAATGTTATGTGTGAAAGTTAAGCTTTTGACAATTTTTGGTGAAAGAAAAGTTTCCAAATATATTTCTTTGAATGGATCAATGAAGAATGGATGGAAATCTTTCAAAGGAAAATTATCAATTAAATTGAATTGCTGGCAGATTTCTAAAAATACATCCTTTTGTTGATATTGTCTTGGATAGGATAGAAGCTTTTGATAAAACATTGACATTGATTGAAATTGAAATTGAAACAGCTCTACATTCTTTTGAAAAACTTCAACTTTCCAACAGGGTAATACATCACTTGAATGTCTGATAGTAAGGTGCTCAGTATGCCAGCGTAATATATCAAAAGTCTGAAAATTAAAATCTAAAACTAAATCTGATTTTATACAAAATGGGTGCAAACGGAATAGAATGAAATGACTATCTGTACAACTAGTGTTATAGCACAATTGGGATCGTTTTGAAATATTTTCTCTTTCACAAGGATTGGCCAGAATTATGGAATTCGAGTAATTTCAAATTCCATCTTGTGAATTAGAAAGAAAATTATGATTATGAACAGGCGTGAAAGCTTGATCATGATATGAATCATAGACTAGAATACTTTCTTGGATAGTGAAATCATGCAGATGATTTGCTGCTTTAGAATGAGGATCGGTTGAAATGATTTCTGAATTAAAATACCTCTCATTCTCAGATGTTATTTGAAGTTTCTGATGATTCTCTCGAGATAAATCAACATCTTCAATTTCAAAGTAATTATCATAAATGACTTCACAAGATTCTCTATATTTCCCTTCAGTTTCATCCAGTATATTCAAACAAGGAGGGACAAGCCTTTCATGTTCATTAATGGCAAAAGAATGTTCTATAATTGCTTCTCTATCTTGAAAAAAACTTAATGGTGATTCATTTAGATCAGCCTCTGTATTTTCTAAAATATCATTAATACTGAGAGGGGAAAAATTACCATCATTAAAAATATCAGGATAAAGAGAAAAATGTGACTCTGAAATAATGCATTTAAAAATATCTCTTTTTGAGAATTCTTGTGCATTATGTTCATCATAGATTTCAGGTTTTAGATCATACCTTTGTGTGCTCATGTTTTTTGGAAGAAGATTACTTTGCTGTTCTAACCTTGGCATTTGCATTTGTTGAGTTGCGATCATATTTTCTGAATTTGCCTCAAAGTTGCTTTCAGATTCCAAGGCGACCTTTCTTCCAAAATTGTTGCTTTTGTCTTCTTGTATTTGATCAGAAATATCCTCTAAGCTTTGGGAAACCTCTTCATCACAATTTATTTGCACATCCAAATTGGATTTCTCATTTATGTTAGAAGGGAATTGAACAAAGCTTGGACTAATTTCATATGGATCGGGAATAGGAGGTAGAGAATAATTATGATCAACACAATCTAGTGATTCTTCACTTATGGGTTCATTTTCAACATCAAATTTCAAACAATTCAGATGAAATCGAATATTAAAATCTCTAACAGACTCATCTTCTTTTCGTAGATACTCAATTTCATCATATACCTGATCATAATCATAGCAGTCAAATTTACAAACGAAAACCGTGACAAATTGATCCCAGCTGTGAATTGAGGCAACCGGAAGGGTTCTACACCAGTTTCTAGCTTCTGCTACAAATGTGAGAGTAAAAATTCTGCATAAAATGCCTTCATCAATTCCTTGAAAATTAGAATTTGAAACATTTTGAATAAATTGAAGGGCATGATTAAAAGCAGAAGAATTTCTCTTACCATTGAATTTTACCTGAGACAAGAGTCTTACCACTTCGGGTGGAGTGTTGGAAGATGCACGTACATGGATGCAACTCCAAATTGGAAGTTTAAGAGAGGCCATCGTAATTCAAATGTTAAAATTGAAAACAAACCCCAACAGACAACATGTTTCAGGCCCTCCTTCTAGCGCCAATTATGTTGAAGCCCCGAAAATCGGGTCTACAACAAGGGGGCTACCCACCCGGTACGGACCTTGGTTGGCAGCTCCTTATCCATTTGGTATAGCGGGTCCGATTGGGGATATGGGACTAGTTTCCTAATTTATGAGTGTGTGTGTGTAGAATTTGATGTTCCTGATCTAACAGTTCCTAATTAAGATATTCTAATTCTAACTTTAATCTAATGCTATGCTATTGTATTCTAATAAGCAACAACATCTAAGTCTATAATAACCCTGGGTGTAATTCTTCCATTATGCGATCTAAATAGATTTCAAATAACAACTGGTAATAAAGATCATTCAGCTATTATGAGAAAAGAAATCAATAAGGATGAAACACTTCGTATAAAAAGTTAGACGAAACAGTTGTGAAAAAAATATCGCATAATGAGCTATTCATACATTAAGCATAAATAAATAGCTATCACCGTACAAAAGTGCGAAATGATAACTCAGGCATTCATGCAATAATATATAAACAACTAAAACTGCATATCGCTTTAACACATAAGCAGAAATGGTTAAGAGACAAAAGTACCATTTATAACTAGTCCTACTCATGAGCTTCAAGTGACAATGATTTATCTCTCCTTGATCTAACATCCACTAAGAGTAGAGAAGTGCAACATCAATAGCATATATTAAATGCAAACATCAACAAATCCTGTTCCATTCATTCATCAAAACCTCCTCGGAGGGTGCAAAAGTGCATGTTCTGAGGACAAGTTTTTGACAAATTTCTGGACCCTTCTCTAAATGCATGAGAAGGGTTTAAATACTACTAACTAAATCTAAAAATAACTTATTTACAAAAATTCAGGATGCGTTTTAAATGACCGTCCTCTTTTTAGGAAAATAAAACAAAATTAAAGCTAAAATTGAACTTAAAATTAAACTACTTCTGTATTTGGTCTTTGAAATCGCACGAATGCACCATCTGTTTAAGGAGAGTCGGCTGCCTGACTTCCGCTTTTAGCTGAGTTGAGAAAACAGAACCGACAAGAGCTGGTGCCAATTTTTCGGCCGCATTTATGATACACTTAATAGTCATCCACTGGCTATGTGGCTTCACCAAGTATGCCCAGTAATAATCCGAGTTTAACTTGCTTAGCCCTTGAATTGCTTTTGCCTTTTCTTGCGCTCTCTGTTTCCAATCTGCCTCTTGTCGCTGTGCGTTTGGTAAATATCCTGGAGTGGTCTCTGCAATCAAATTTGCCCTGTGCAAATTTTCATTTACACAATCAATAAGACTGCTTGCTGCCGTGGCTGCTCCTTCTGCCGCTTGTTCTGCCTCCCTGATTTGCTCGTCCCATTTGTTAAAGAGAATTTCTTTATGGTTTTCATTTATCCTTGGTGCACCTGCTCTTTTTCCCTCGTCTTTTTCTTGCCAAGCCAAATATTCAGTCACCTGTTTATCAATTAGATCATAGTCACTTCGTAAATCTACCACTTGATTAGTGGTTTTATCACTAATTTCACAATAATAACTCCACTGTGATATCTTTTGGCCCAACGCTTCTTGCTGCTGTAGTAATTGTTCATTCAAGGAAATGGACTCCGTAATAAATTCTGTAAGCTTAGGGTTGTCTTTGTGCATCTCCTATAAATCCTGTAACTGCTTTCCTTTCTCATCCAAACTTTTCTGATATCCTATCTGCATTTGCTGGAAGTCTTGCTGCAACCTCTCAAGTTGTTTCTGTGCTTCATTATTGGTGTTAGCTTGTTGAAACTATTGTTGCAGTACTTGTATCTGGTCTTCCCTTTCTTTTAACAACTGTTGTACCTCAGATGCTTTATCAATAGTCACAGAGGCGTATGCTCCTGCGATCTGAGATAGTTTGGTGAGATTTTCAGTAGGATTGCTAGTGGGATCTTTCCACAAGACGTCTAATTGTTCTGCGTCTTGAGAGAGCGTGTTTTCCAATTTCCTTTTCTTCCTCTGTCTTCTTACCACTGCTTTGTGCTGTGGGCTATAAAATATATCCAGAGGGGGGATTTCTTCTATTTTGAGTATAAGCTCAGAGGATGGGGCAACAGGAATATGCTCCATATCTGAGACATCGCTGACTGTTCTTGTGACTACTTCTTTTGCTACCTGTGCATTGCTCACAGGTGTTTTTATGGCTTGTCCTTCAAGATTGATCAAGTCGTTGAAGGTTTCCCATTCTTTGTCTAATTCGGTTATGACTGGCGGTGCTTGAATGATGAGAGGGGGAGGATCTCTTTGCGGGGAGGCAATAACCTGCTGATGTAGAAGTTCCATTGACTGGGCAGTATCCTTTACTGACCCTTCGCTCTTATCCTGTTCATTTCCGGATCTTTTAGAGTGTTCAGACATTTCTTTTTCAGACTTGGATTTAGATCCATTAGTGCTTGAACTCCCACTAATACTAACACTTGGAGTTAGTTCTCTTGAAGGTAGGCGTAGTTTCTCTAGAGGAATATTGGCTAACCTTCTTTCTCTGTATATTTTGAACTTTTGGAATTCTTTTGGAGATAATTGCAATTGGGCTGCGTGCATAATTTCTTCAAGTGTGCTTTTCTGTTGGAATATATCATCAAATAAATACTTTTCTCCAGAGAACACCTTTATCTTGACTGCAGTTGTGAAATTCTAGGCAACCTCATTAGGGTCAAATGGTCTTCCTGAAAATTTGAATAGCTATAAACACGTCATATTCTTTACTTTTGTGAATGCGTGGCCTACATCAAATAGTGAAAAGGCCCCACAGGCTACATGAAACTGTGGCCATATAGCCTTCTTTTTTTCCTTTAAATCTTTAGTTAGACCACCTTCCCCACAGGTTTGATAGGAAATCTCTTGAGCTAAGAGTTTATCAGGGATATACAAAGGTAGGACATGAGGGGGTGCAGAACTTCCAAATACCCTGACATAAGTAAACAATTCCTCCCTGAACCATCTTGAGACAGGGAGGATGTCTACCTCTGCTTCAGGCGAGCACCTCGGGGGGTCTTTATCATACAACATTCTATACAAGGGCAGCATAATTCCATGACAAATCTGGTAGAAGTATGGAGTGAACTGAGAGTCCCACAACTCTTTATGATAGACATGGATGGGTAAGGGGTCTTGAGTTGTCCACTTCCAACCCATAACAGGAAACTTAGAAACATAACATATTGAATCCATTATATATGCAGATAGGTAAAAAGGAGGATAAATTCTCTAAGCCACAGCTCTTTTGGACCAGTAACTGATAATGGCCATGACTAGGTTATCAGATAAAATTTTGGCCCAATCTACAATAGTGGCATTTGTGGCAGCATCCAATAATGGTAGCCATTCGGATGAAAATTTGTTGATATCTGGCATTCCAAATATTCTACAGAGCATGGCAGCAGCAAAGCAATATGGGGAGGTAAGAGAACCAATACTGTACATACCATGTTTATCTTTCTTCACCGGTTCGTCTCTCCTGGACCAGTCTTTGGTGGTTTCTGCCAGGTCCTGATTTTCCTTTACAAATTTCTCGATAAATTGCTTGTTATAAGTTGCCTGTGGCTCTGGTAGATGATACATGAGCTTTAAATCCCGCGCAGCGAATGATTGATGAGTCCTTGACCATGAATTTTGAACTATCTATTTTTTATTTCTGCATTATCTAGTATCCACTTGACCACTTCCGTGTATGGGAGGATTTTTGGCCTTGCTGTTATCCGATGTAAGAATGAGCAAGCTAGCTCTGTTAGGGATGCTTCAGAAGGACTCTGTGAGCCTGCAATAGCAGTAACTTCCATTACTCTTAGATTCTCCTCTTCGAGCAGATTCTGCATGCCTTCCCACGTAGCTATTCCCGCGTCTCTATTACAAGCCGTGTTTGTATACAAAGGCACCATTTCCTTTTCTTCGGAGCTCGGGGCTTTGCTTTTCTTTCCCATTTCAACCTGTGTATTGCTTTGTATCTTCCTCTGTTCTCCATTCCTGCAATTCACATGTGAAGTAGAAATGAATGACAAGGAAGGGTGATGGGAGAGTTTTAAATGCCATAGACATACCAAATACACCACCTTACGTGAAATGATTCTTTGAAAAGCATGCACTCATATTCCATTAATAACTAACAACTAACTCCTTTATTAGCATTTAAAGCGCATAACCATGTGTCAGCTTATGGAAAATACTTTTCTTGAATAACGTGCCCGAAAGATCTGCGATGGAGTGATTTTGCGATTTGCTTCGCAACATCGCAAAATCGTAGAATCGCAAAAACACAACATCGCAACATTGATCTGGCATGACGTCGCAACATCGCTTTATCGTGAAATCGTGATATCGCAATATCGCAGATCGTAGAAGTGTTATGTATGACAAATTTCGTTAACCTGTTTATTGCGAGATGCGATCTTGCGATAGGTGTCATCACATAGTGGCATATTTTGAAGTGTTTCATGTAATTTATGCTGAATGCGACACAATATTTGTTCATTATCGCGATCTCGCAAATGTTGGAACTGTGCTTGTAAGGTGGCATCCCGCTATCTTTTTGCGATGTGATTTTCCTAATTAAAGATTTTTACCTTATCATAAACTTAGATTTTAAGAGTTTCCAAGGAGCTTCCTAAGCTTATGATGGTAACTTTATTTGCAGAAAGGAAATTTAAGCACTACTTTGATTTTCCTAGATTTTATAACTAAGGGTCCCCACACATTTAGTATTATGAATAACACTAAATGAGAAGGGGGGTTGTTGCTGGCTACAATACAACCCCAGGTTAAAAGTACATGTAATAAAGTTAATAAAGGAAAAATAAGACCAAGGTCACGGGACATGTATTCCAAGCTGAATGTTGGGAAAATCATCCCAATGGGAATCACTTGTTGTTTATTAAGGCTAAGGGTAAATTGGCAAAGGCAATGGTAAAGGATTTGAAAAGGCAAAAATGCATTATTGGCATTGTATTTTATGAAAATAAAGGAAATTAGGAGAAAAGGAAGGTGAAAGGTCACAGGTTTCATGTGAGGAGGAAATTGAATGAAAATAGAGGAAAAATGAAGAAATTTGAGACATCAATAATAAAAAGACATCAAAGCATCAATTTGGGGCCTTTTTTTTAGTTGAGTTTTAGAATTGGTTTCAGAGAGGAGAATATCACCAAGAGGAGAAGGCAAGCAAGCAAGCAAAGGAAGGACAAGGAAAGAAAGGAGAGAAAGTATCAATCAAGGAAAGGTTTGATCAAGTAGTTTCAACGGGAATACTTGTAGGTGACAGGTTGCATGTATGATTTCCTAACTGGTTTTGGCATGCATGGTTTATGCATGTGTGTATTTGGTTCATTGCTATCATTGGAATGGGTTTTTCTAGGTTTCAACATTGGTTTCAACCTTGCCTTCCCATTTCTGGATAGCAAGGTGTGATGGGATTTATTCTTATTTGAGCATTGGATTGCTAGAAGGTTTTGGATCCGGGTGAGGTGGTATCAGGAAAATCCCAAGGGTTAGGGGTGGAGATGGTTTTATTTGAGAATCCCTCAACAAATGGGTGGAGACAGGAAAATCACTCAAGGAATGGTGAGGGAATTCTGAGGCATCCAAGCTCAGTTTGGTTTTGTGATCTCGGGACCAGTTTAGGTGAGATCATGGTAGTGTGAGGGTGGAGGTGATTTAACCTCTAGATCCCATTGATTTTTTATGTATTGCTTCATCCCATGATATCCCACATTCATGCTTGGAATATGGCATGGGGGTGATTGGCAGAAAGAAAGATTTGGTTTGCCCAATCTATGTTTAGGTGGTATGTAGAAGTCCTTAACTTGGTTGGCTTTTGCATATGTCAATAAGAGATAAGTTCCTCATTGTATTTTATGAGTAAATGTACTTGTCATTATGTAGTTTTAATGGTTTTTCTATCATTATTATTCATCTGGTTCTATGCTGGTTATAAGCATGGTTTTATGGCAAATCCAAGTTATGGCTCTTATCATGTTTTATTGATAAAGGAATGGCTATTGAATGCATGACCTAATAGATGTTATTGCAACTATTGCGATAGAGACTTAGTCCTTCTCGATAAAAATCAGATAAGTTTCAGATCTCTATGTTCGGATATGCATTCATGACATGTAGGTTGCATGTTCATCATGTGTTTGAAGGAATGACTATCATGGTTAGGATGGGCTAGGGCAAGTCCCTAAATAAGTTTTGAGTTAAAATATTTGTCATTATGATATTTTTCTTTTAAAAGTGCTTCATTAAGTTCTGGGAAGAGGTCTAGATCCTAGCCCTGAAAAAGTGGCTTAGATCTTGTGGTCGTTAGCACAAAACTGCCTGAAAGAGACTGTAGTTGCTAGGAAGCAGGCCTGTGGTGCAAGTAAATTCTCAGTGCAGACACAAACAATTCCTCTAGCACGAGAGAGCGGGTCTAGTCACAAAAAAAAAATCTATGGAAAATCCCCTTAAGCTAGAATCAATTAAGAGGGCATACCTCTTAGAACACTAATCCGCTTGGTGATGATCCTGCTTCCTCACTCCAACTATCTTTCGTTTCCTTCCTTCGAATACCTAAAACAAGGAAACAACAACAATAAACATGATAGCATACAATATTGTATTCAACCTACTTAATAGGTCAAGGAACGTTAAGCCATAAAGATGTAAAGTAACACTTCATGTAGGAAATCAATCAATAGTTGCATTCATATAAATCAGAAAGAGATTACAACCGGTGCCTTGATGTTCCTGGTCTCCTCTGACGTATCCGGGTTCCCACACTTCTGTTAGCACTTCATGGATAACCCCAACAATGTAATTTTTAAGGCCTCTTCTCTCTAGTCTCAAACCAAACCAAAACACACTATTCTCCCTCAAACATACACTAGAAAGCTACAAGCTATAGATGACTTGTTGATCATTCAGACTCACTCCAAAATCTAGTTTAGCTTGGGGAAAGAGAGGTTTATAAAGCTTGAATGGATGGGAGATGGTTCCTCTCATCATGGGAGAAGGTCTTATCTCTTGAGTTTGTTCCATCCTAATAGGGGAAAGGAGCCCAAACTGACTTCCTCGACTCCATCCAGCCCAACCATCTACCAGACTTCCGTTACGAAGCTTCTAGAGCTGGAAGCTTCGACACCATATTTAAAAAACTTGCCAAAAGAGGATCGATGTGACTAGAAAAGGGCTTAGTCACTCCGTACGGCGCTAGGTCTAGTTTTAATCTCTGCAAATCGGTGCGAGGAGGAAACTGGTCAGTAGCACCGGTCTTGTAAACTGGGATAAAAGGAATATTCTTGGGAAATGATGTAAAGGGGAACTATTCTACTAAGGAAGAGGGACATACTGGGAGTTTCTTCATGATGGGAAAGCATGTCAGGTTCACTATAGAGGTCCTCCAGGATCATGGATGGGGAGTACAGGGACAATGAAAAAATGATGTGTAACAGATGCCCCCTAAAGTGTGAAGGCCGAATTAGAGTGAGGGGTGAAATGCTTTACAAGTGGATGCAGGGAACTGAAGTCCATATATGGAAAACCTGTAAGAAAGAATAGATACATATACATCACTGAAAACTCTGACAGATGATACATGAATCATGGTATGGACGCAACCATCCTGAGAAAGATCATGTAAATGGATCTAAGGCATGGGCACAACCATCCAATATAAAGGATAATAATGAAACCAAGGTATGATCGCAACATCCAATAATGAGAAGGATCACATATAACAACTCATGGTATGGTAGCAACCATCCTTCTGAAAGAGACATGTATATCAATACGATTATGTCACATCGCCTTGCAACCTGGACTAGTGTAATCCTTGCCCAGGGTCTTGTGCTCCGAATGACCTGATCAAAGTACAAATCTTAACATGTGAATGAATGTGTTGAAGTCGAACATGCTAGGAAGTCGCTTGATCCTTGGTCAATGATGTGAACCATTAACAAGTGCGAGAGAAACCACCAATAATGACAATGGATCTCAAGGTACCGACAACATAGTTCACGGAATGTGAATAAAGGAATTGACGTTGAACACCCATGAAATCAACCAATCGAAAGACAATTACGCGAGCTTGTCGTCCAGTGCGAAGAACTTGCCATTAGGGCATGCAAGCCCTAAGGTACTGGAAGGGAGTCTCTCAGTCAACTTCCTGGATAATGAGTTGAAGTTGACAGGAAGCGACCATGTCGAAGGAGGGTCATGATGTATCCCACATCATCGACATGAGACAAAGGGATGCATATGATTTCATATGATAGAGAGAATCAAGAGTAAGTGTAACTACAAAAGGACTAACTCTTGAACATATTGGCGACACAAGTCTGGAGTTTGGCAGCTTTTCGATCCATAGGATCGATGGTCATGATGACATGGCAGAGATCAAATGGAAGGCAAAAGTGAATGACCCAACCAAGGAAAGTCAAATGATGAAAAGGAGGATATCCCAACCCGACACAAAGTAGAAAGTGTCATGTTCAAGAGTGAGATGTTGACACGATTGATTAAATTTCCAATTTTCCCCCACCATTTCTGGCTGGTATCCCAATTATTTTATATTGCAAGCTAGAAGGGGATAACATGTGCTTGCACTGTAATTTCATCCTTCATACGAATCCGACCTAGTAAGTTTAATGAGCCCTAGGAAGGAGAAGCTCATGTTCGTCATGGCGACGAATCCAATGTCGTTTAATGTTTTAACAAGTCCGACGAAGGTGAAACTCGATATATTTTTCATGTTTAGAGAGTCTGAAAAAGACACGGAAAATAAAACTCCAAAAGGTCCCTTTTTGTACATTTGTGTCTCTCGAGCCTAAAAAGGTAGAAAACAATACTTGAGAGAACCGCTTGACCATGTCAGCCAAGGAGTACCTTTTTCATAAATAGTTTATCCCAACCTGAAAAAGGGGTAAATGTATATTGGGTAAACGGTGTTTCGTAGCCTTTAACGAGTTCAAAAACGACAAGAGATCGACAATCTTTCATGTTTTAAGAGTCGGAAAAAATTGAAAGCAGAGCCCCCATTTTTATTCTCTTTAACGAGTCAAAAAGGGAAAAAATACTCGGCAATATTTCCATCTTTTACGAGTCAGAAAAGTGCTTAAAGGTGACTCGCCTTGGAGGAACAAGTGGTATAAAGGGTAGCAACTGGTTTCGGAAATGGTGGAACTGCTCAAAACATGTAATGGTCAAGAGGTTGGCTAATAAAACCACTCATTGTTGCGGTTCCTCAAGAAAGGAAAAAACAACCAAGTGAAAGCATATGATCAGCCAAAGAGATGGTGGCGATGGAATAAAAAAACCAAGGCTCCTCTAGCAGAAATCAATTGCTTTAAACGACAATCATGAGTTGTAAATCGGGCATGGATTCATTTTTACACAAGCTTGAACCATGGAGAACTCTGCTTGGATTTATTTTCATGTTTACACAAGCTTGAAACGAAAAACTATGCTTGAGATAAGTTTGCATGCCCTTGGCATAATGACTCATTTCGAGGTACATGCCCCCCAATCTTCATTTCATTCAACTAGGTGAATGGAATGAAGGTTCACTTTTGAGATCCAGGAAAGACTCGATTGGGATTTTACGAGATCTTAATTAAAGACTCGATTTGGAAAAGGGAGGTGCTTCATTTTTTAATGAGGTTGACACAGTAAAAGAACTATCCTCGAGACCCTTGTTTCATTTTTTAATGATCTTGACACAAGAAAAAGAACTATGCTCACACCCTTTGTTTCATTTTTTAACGAGGTTGACACAAGACCAAGAACTATCCTCATCACCCTTGTTTCATTTTTTAACGAGCTTGACATAAGAAAAAGAACTATGCTCACACATATGTTCACGAACCATACGAGAACATGGCTCCCAAGAGGTCTTCACTAGATGGAAGAATCATGCTCTGGGAGGAATACGTATCATTTTGTACCAAAGACAGATCGGATTCTAATGCCCCCAGTACATAATGTACAATACCATCTGTGTGATCATTAGCAGATGCAGAGATGGAACGGGTAGCAACATAGTTGACCTGTGGCAGGGAAGGTACTGCTTGCAAACAAGAGCCGGCAGGGGATGATGGTTGCAAAGGAGGTGCCTGGCGACCAATGAACGACAGCTAATTAATAGTCACAATTCTCCCTTCGTGCAGAAAACAAACGACACGGAAAAGTCAAGAAACAAGAGCTCCCATGACATAAACATAGTCACATCTAAGGAGAATATTGAAATCTAATAGACCTTGGACTACCATCACGTCTATATAGACAGTGTTTCCTCCCAAAGTAATAGGGAATTTCGGAAGGACCCCTAAGGGTTGACTGGTTCCTCTATTGAAAGCCAACAGATTCTGAGTGACATGCACAAGCTATGGGGAACCCAAAACTTTCCAAGTATCTAAAGACATGATGCTAATAGATGTGCCTTCATCTAATATAGTGCCATGTACTACCATATTATAGGCTTGTACTGTGATCTAGAAAGGCACATAAGATGTGAGGCAGAAAATAGTCAATTGACTCCAATAAAAAGAAACAACAGAACTACCTAGTGGGGGTATCATATGATTGCCCCCATGCCCCGTAGAAGAAGGAGAAGGACTCTCCTGAAAAATTGGGGCGGGAGGGTCACTCTTCGATTCATGAAAATCTGAGGAGACGAGAAGAACATGAGTTGTATGATCACTACTCTCTTTGGGAGCAGAGTGAAAAACTGAAGGTGGAGCCAAGTCGACACTATTTTTGACCAATGGTCGATTGGGAATAGACACAAGAGAGTTATGCTCAGGAAGAGCAGGATGGGCAAGAGATGAATCCAAGTAAATCTCTTTACCAACTATGAGAGGGTTAGAAGAAAGCCTTTGATAACCAACAAGAAGTTGGGGTTGAGGAGCTGCAAGGTTTTCCAAAACTTTGGAAGCTTTATCCATAAGAGGACAAAGGTAAAGAAGATGCTCTCCTTCACATAACCTACAGGGGAATCTAATATTCCATTTCTTCTTACCATCACTAACCAAGGGTGCAACATCGACATGATATCCAAAGGTCGATGGGGATGGTCGATCCAGATTTTGAGACCATACCTCTAAGACTCTAGGAATGCCAACATAGTCTTGAAGGAGATGGTCACCCTTACACAACTTGCAAGGGAATCTGACCTTTCGTGGAGGATCGGAAGGTTTGTCGACTGGAGGTGCATTTGGAGTAATAATTGCACGGTTGACCTCTCGCTTATCTGTCTTCTTCTTCTTCGTCTTTTTCATCTTCTTCTTATTATTCTTCATCTTGTTCATCTTCTTCTTAGCCTCTTGGTTACTGGATTTCAAACTTTCACCAGGCGAAGTAGAAGAGGAGGGTGAAGAAATAGGGGAAGAATGTGAGAGGTCAACCTTAGAATCAACATGATGTGGTTCAAATGAAGGAGATGGTTGGGCAGGGGTTAGGACACTTGGGCGTCGAGGTCGAAAATAACCAGATAAGTAAAGTAATTTTAACCCAGGGAGGACAACATTGCCATATAAGGAGCACTAGCATTTCCAAAAGAAGGAAAAGGACCAGGATTCCCATCCGAGGGGAATCCTTGACTAGTAGACTCTGGGAATGTTTCCATTGGAATTGAGCCTAAAGAATCACTAAGGAAGATAAATTTAACTAGTAATATTTCATGGGTAGTTAATTTTTAGACACTGGAACAAAACTTTTCCTTTTCATGTTTTAAGAGTCGAGAAAAGGACAAAAGGTGAATCTAGTCTCTTTCGGAGTTAACGAGCTCGAAAGGACAATTTCTCAGTGATATTTTAAATTTAAAGAGTAAAGAAGACCAAAATGACTTCTCATGATAATCTAGGCAAAAGGATTACCAGGTAACCGTGAACTGCATAATACCTCCCGGAGAACCAAGAAGTACGGGTAGTTAATCTCCCCGAATGCTATGTCCGGTGTATCACATTTACAAGGTGGCAGACTTGGCTTCGTATGGATAAAGGATTGCAACCTAGCGGGGTCTCCCTTTATATACGCAACGGTACCGGAGCTCAAGTCCTTACTAGCGATGTCTAATGCCAAAGCGAACGACAACTGCTAGATTTAAAGATGCTGGAACATGTCTTTATCCTGGACCACTAAATGTGAGCGTTAAATTTCAATGCTTCCTTAGGTTAATTCAATAGATTTTAACAGTTGATCTTGAATTAGGTTTCAGTTACAAGGCCCTACTGCTGTCAACTGAAAAAACTCCTACATGCAGCTATATGAGAAAGGAAATCTTTGTCTTCGATGAAAGTTAACACTAATTGAGAGATAGAGAACACACAATCAATGCAACAATCAAAGAATAAAATCTTTCACTAATAAATCTCCAAAATGCACTAAATCTTCCTATCGAATGCACTTCAACTAGTCCTTTTAACAGTAAAGAGAATTCATTTTTTTTTAATACAAATGATGATGCGACTCTAGTCTTCAATGATGCTAGCTAATGTAACATATTGATTCAACAAACTAGAATTATGTATTTTTCAATGGAGTGATAACATGATTCTTTCACAAACACTTCGATGAATTTTTTTCAAAACAATCAACATCAATCAAATGGAAAGCACGAAAAGGGAATTCCTTCCAAACCAATGATGCAATAATTCAATCAAGAACAAGATGAGCAATGTAATCTATGCTCAAAAAGAGACGCTTAATCTAGAGAATAACAAACGAAACTTTTCAAACTTATTAATTGAAATCAAAGCGATAAAAGGACTAAAAAAAGAAAATGCATGGAGCATCTAACCAGCAATCTGACTTGCTGAGCACACAAACAGCGGAATGGGTGACGACCTAGATGCCCTAGGGCCACAAACCATCCAAAGACTAAAAAAATCAAGTAAAAGAAGGCAAACCAAACAAGCACACAAACCAAGTCAATGGAGTTCCAGGGAGGGAGAACATAGGCAAAATGAGCTAAGAGGCACAAATTAAGAGGGCAAGACATACTGGTTATGATCCAGGAGAAACCTTGATCTTCACCTACAAGAATCAAATTGACTACCTAATTGACAACGAGCACTGATCAGCATGACTGACGCGACTGGTCAGACTACAACTAGCGTTGATAGGCCTGATCGGTGCGATTGTTTGGCCAAAAAGAGCTCTGATCGAGGGATTCAAGAAAAAAATAAATTTTTTCAAAGGCCAAAACCAGACATGCCACTGTAAATTTCAGACTTAAAGTAGTGAAATAGGCAAAGCAGAGAACATTAAAGGGAAATGGTGATACTAGAAAAGTTCACACAAAACCATAAAATGACAATAAATCAAACAGAAGGATTGGTTCCCCAGCGGAGTCACCATTTTGTGGTGTAGGTAAATTCTCAGTGTGGACACAAACAATTCCTCTAGCCTGAGAGATTGGGTCTAGCCACAAAAAAACAATCTATGGAAAATCTCCTTAATCTAGAATCAATTAAGAGGGCCTACCTCTTAGAACGCTATTTCGCTTGGTGATGATCATGCTTTCTCACTCCAGCTATCTTCTCTTTCCTTCCTTCGTATACCTGAAACAAGCAAACAACAACAACAACAAACGTGATAGCATACAATATTGTATTCAGCCTACTTAATAAGTCAAGGAACGTTAAGCCATAAAGATGTAAAGTAACACTTCATGTAGGAAATCAATCAATAGTTGCATTCCTATAAATCAGAAAGAGATTACAACTGGTGCCTTGACGTTGCTGGTCTCCTCCGACGTATCCAGGTTCCCACACTTCTTCTAGCACTTCATGGATAGCCCCAACAATGGAAATTTTAAGGTCTCTCCCCTCTAGTCTCAAACCAAACCAAAACACACTATTCTCTCTCAAACATACACTAGAAATCTAGAAGCTATAGATGACTTTCCGATCATTCAAACTCACTCCAAAAACTAGTTTAGCTTGGGAAAAGAGAGGTTTATATAGCTTGAATGGATGGGAGATGGTTCCTCTCATCATGGGAGAAGGTCTTATCTCTTGATTTTATTCCATCCTAATAGAGGAAAGGAGCCCAAAATGACTTCCTCGGCTCCGTCCAGCCCAACCATCTACCAGACTTCCATTACGGAGCTTCTAGAGTTGGAAGCTTTGACACCATATTTAAAAAACTTGCCAAAAGAGGATTGACGCGACTAGAAAAGGTCTCAGTCACTCCGTATGATGCTAGGGTCAGTTTTAATCTCTGTAAATTGGAGTGAGGAGTAAACTGGTTAGTAACGCCGGTCTTGTAAACTGGGATAGAAGGAAGATTCTTGGGACATGATGTAAAGGGGAATTATTCTGCTAAGGAAGAGGGACATATTGGGAGTTTCTTCATGATGGGAAAGAATGTCAAGTTCACTGTAGAGGTCCTCTAGGATCATGGATGGGGAGTATAGGGATAGTGTCAAAATGTAGTGTAACAAGGCCCATGTGAGTGACTGGAGGGTTTTAGTCACATGAAGGCCTTGTCATGGGAGTGACTGACATTCTAGGTTAGTGAAAAAGCAAGTTAACTTGGGGGTTGGGCACCTAGAGTGGTTGGTTAGCCCTTGGGGGTCCTGCAGCGGTTGAGGGAAGTTAGTAAGATATTTTTTTGTCTCTTCCATTTCCTTAAGGTTATCTAGGAGGTTGAGTCATGTCATAGTAGCCCTTAGCTCATGTTTACCTCGAGTAGTCTGGTGAAAGTGGGTAGATATGAGAGGTGGTGTTACCAAGTGGTATCAAAGAATGGTTCAAACACTTGAATTGGATATGGTTATGGGTAGCCCATTCGACCCATGTGGTTAGATGCATGTGGTTATGCATGCATTTTCATGGTTATGGTTGTCATGTATGAGGTCATGGTATGTAGTTGGTATTGTCATGCATGATGTTGATATATTGATATGATTATGATTATACATGTATCGTGCTAATGTGGACTGACTTTGTAGATGAGATAAGCCTCATTTGAACATCATTGAGGTGTGATTTTGGTTATGGTATCTATTTGGTTTATCTGACATGGTATACTTACAAGTAGAAGAGAATCAAAGATGACGAGAAAAATGGTGGACTATAGTTCATGTGACTCCCCCTATAGATCAATTCGGTAGCAGGGAGATGAGTATTATCCTAATATTGCAAACACATTGAGGAGTTTGAGGACAGAGATTAGAAGTTGCAAAGAAGAAAATGACAGGTTGGTTGAGGCCCGGGAAAGACTTGCAAGGGCTCAAGAAAAGCAGGTAGAGGTCAATGCAATCATCCTTCAAAGTTTATTAGACTTGCATAGATAGGGACAATTGAGGATTAGTCAAGAACATGAAGATAATACTATGGGGAATATTGTAGCAGGTCTCGATCAAAATACATATTGGATAGAGGGGATACAGTCAGAGGTGGAAAATCATTGGGTACGCCTAACATGATGACTGGTACATATGTGTTTCATGCTAGTTCCTCATCCAGGAGAAATCATCATCATCACTACCGTCATCCTTATAGAATGAGTGAGTACTTTCCTGAGGAGCTCAAGAAAGTCAAGCCGCCTACATTTGATACAGAGATGAAGAAGTCAGAAGATGTAGAGGCATGGTTGCTTGGAATGAAGAAATTCTTCAGATTGCATAACTATTTAGAGAACATGAAAGAGAAAATAGCCACCTTTATTCTTAAAGGGGAAGCAAATATTTGGTCGGAATATGGTAAGAAATTCAAGGGAATTTGAGAAGAAGAGTTGACTTGGGACAAGTTTGAGAGACTCTTTAAGAAGAAGTACCTATTTGAGAGATATTATGATCACAAAAATAAGGAGTTTTATGAGATGCAAATGGGTTCTATGATAGATGATGAGTATCCTAGTAGGTTCCTGGACCTGTTGAGGTATGTGCCTTACCTCAAGGATGAGAAAGAAAATATTCAAACGTTCATCATGGGTTTCCAACAACATGTAGAGACCATATTGAGTTTTATGAGTCACGGTCAATGGAGGAAGCCATCAGGAAACTGAAGCATTGCTATAAGAAATCAAAGCATAAAGTTGAGCCTAAGCGTGATTTGAAGGGGAGCGAGAAAGTTAAAGGGAAGTGTCCACCAAAGTGGGGAATACCTTAGGATGTAGGTGAGAAAGAGAATATGGTTCCTTACAAGAAGTTTAATATAGTTGAGAAGGAACATGGGTCGCAGCCTAGAGAGAAACAAAATAGAGGTGATGGTAGGGGATCGTTATAGTGTTGGATATGTGGCAAATATCATTGTAAGAAGGATTTTCCATTGTGCAGGCCTCATATCTATAGTGCTCAGGAGGTGCAAATGATTGGGAATGTGGGCCATAACATTCCTCGGATTTATGTAGCCGTGGACAAAAAACAATCATATCACCAGGCATCCATTAATAAGATGGAAGGTAAGCATTGTGGTCGAGTTTTTTCTATTTTGACTGACCGTAGATCTTAGTTATAGTTATGTTAATCTTGACTTGGTGGATAAGTGTGGTTTGAGGAAAGAAGTGCATGCAGAGTCTTGGTTGGTACAATTGTCTATAGGCACTAAGAAAAGATTTCATCACTGGGTAAGAGCCTGTTCATTTGAGTTGAATGGTATGGCTACAACAACGCATTTAAATGTGCTTCCATTGGGATCATATAGTATGATTTTGGGCATGAATTGGTTGTATCTCCATAGGACGAAAGTAGATTGCTATGACAAGGCTATTAAACGCTTGGATGATAATGGGGAAAAGATAATCTTGCAAGGAAAGAAGAATCCTACATCAGTGAGGATGATTATAGCTATGCAAGCCAAGCGCAGTCGCAAAAAGGGGTGTGCACTATTTGTAGTGCATATTTCCAGTGACAAGGCTAAGGATGTTAAGGATGTAGAAATCTTCGAGAGGTACCCCGTATTAGAGTAGTTTCATGATGTGTTTCCAACAGAGATTTCAGAGTTTCCTCGTCACAAGGAAGTGGAATTTTATATGAGTTCGTACCATGGGAACCACCAACATCAAAGGCACCTTACAGGATTAGTACTCCAGAGTTAGTTGAATTGAAGTTACAATTGAAGGAAATGCTTGAAAAGTGGCACATTAGGCCAAGCGTATCACCTTAGGGTGCACCAATATTTTTTGTAAAGAAGAAGGATGGTACTCTCAGATTGTGCATTGATTACAGTCAGTTGAACAAGGTGACTACCAAGAATAGGTATCCATTGTCGAGTATGGATGAATTATTTTACCAATTGAAAAGAGAAATAATGTTCTCAAAGATTGATTTGAGATCAGGATACCATCAGGTACACATTAAAGAAGAGGAAATATACAAGACTGCCTTTTGGACCAGGTATGGGCATTATGAGTTTGTTGTAGTTCCTTTTTGTTTGACTAATGCTCCAACTACTTTTATGTTCTTGATAATTAGTGTGTTGCGACCTTATCTAGACAATTTTTTTTATTATATTCATTGATTATATATTGATATATTCTAAGAATGAGGAAGAGCATGCCGAACACTTAGCAACAATATTGAGATTAATAAGAGATAATCAATTGAATGCCAATCTTAGTAAGTGAAATTTATTTCAAACAAAGGTACATTACTTGGGACATGTTGTTTCCAAGGAAGGCATAATAGTGGATCTAGAAAAGATCAGAGATATCATGGAGTGGGAAGCTCCTAAGAATGTGGATGAGGTTAGAACAATCATGGGGCTAGCAAGTTACTATAGGAAGTTCATTAAGAACTTCTCACAGATTTCATATCCTATTACATCATTGCAGAGGAAAGGAAATAAATTTGAATGGACTAAAGAGTGTGCATCTAGTTTTGAGTAGTTGAAGCATTTGCTTACCAACGCTCCAGTTCCAAAGATTGCAGATCTAGATAAAGTGTTTGTAGCATTAAAAAATGCTTGCAAGATAGGAATTGATGGAGTCCTAATGCAGGAGGTACAGGTGGTGTGCTTTGAGTTAAGGAAACTAAATGAGCATGAGCAAAAATATGTGACTCAATACCTTGAGTTGGAACAATCATTCATGCATTGAACATGTGGAGGCACTATCTTCTTGGAAGAAGGTTTGTGTTGATGAGTGATCACAGTGGGTTGAGGTACTTGTTTGACCAACCGAATCTAAATCACAGGCAAGATAGATGGTTGGTCATGCTTAGTGAATTTTAATTTGAGATTAGATACATTAAAGGAAAGGAGAACAGGGTTGCAGATGGTATCAGTAGGAGAGTGCATGTAAACCATGTTGCAGTGGTGAGCTCTTATGGGGCATATCTACCGGATTAGATCTTATAAGCAGTACGTCAAGATGATAGGTATCATCAACTTAGGATCATGTTACAACAGGGTACAAGTAATTAGGATGTGGACTATCCTCTCATAGTGAATGGCTTGGTCTAATTTAGGGATAAGATCTATGTGCCGGATGACAGTGAGCTCAAGAAGATTATCTTGAGGGAGTTTCATGTAAATCCATATTCAGGTCACCCAGGATATCAGAAGATGTTGAAATTTGTGAAGAAGTTCTACTATTGGCCAAATCTAAAGAAGGAAGTGATAGAGTTTTTTGCTATATGCTTGGATTGTCAGCAAGTGAAAGCTGCGTGTAAACACCCACCTGGTTTGTTACAACCTATTCCGGTTCCAGAGTGGAAATGTGTTGTGGGGAAAAATGCCTATGCAGGACGATCCTATCCACCTAAGGTGTGACAGTGCCTTAGCAACAAACAGAGACAACTATTCTAGTATTCTTCCTTTATGAATTAAGAATGAAGAGATAGATAGATGGACTAACCGATGTCTTCCGTTTGTCCCTCGATCTGGCTTCTCTTCTCTTGGAGAGTTCCCAGCTACTTTCCTTCTCGCTTGCCCAGCTTCAAGAGGTTGCTGCAAGATCACAAGAAGAGAACACTACACAAGACATGGATTCATATTCATAACTAGTTCAGGATTAGAAATAAACTAAACATACTAATGCAATCATACATCAAAATTACATCAATATATAGGAGAAACCAAGATAGCTTTATTGATGAATAACAAGGTTCAGGAAGAGATACAACCCAGAGGGCTCCAATCCAGCATCTCCTTCCCAGCAAATGGAATTCCTATCTTCACCCCCTTCAAAGCATTAAGCACCCAATGATTCCAATCTCAAACCGACAACAATTCTTTGCAATAACAAAATTCCAGCCCCTAGATCTCATGGAGGAGAGATCCATATATAGATGTTTGGAGAGAGGATGAGTCAGCTTGAGATCTGACTAGTGTCCTCTCCCTCTGTCAGTTCTTGAGTCCACTTGGAGGTTCTTTCTTCCACTTGGAGATTTGGAACCTCTTACTCATCACCAGTCGAATTCCCTGAGGCAAGTGTCATTTTGGAAACTTCCTGGGTTTTGACACCTTGAGAAATGAGCCTGCCACATGTCCATTCTCGTTCAGCGCAGGTAGCCAGTGTTCCATTTGACATTCAACGCAGGTAACGAGTGTTGGCTTTGACATTCAGCGCAAACAGCTAGTGTAGCCACTGAAATGATCCTGAATTGACTT
The DNA here is from genome assembly GCA_031772625.1 of Pinus tabuliformis. NCBI lineage: Eukaryota > Viridiplantae > Streptophyta > Pinopsida > Pinales > Pinaceae > Pinus > Pinus tabuliformis. The sequence goes on along the minus strand of CM062807.1, from coordinate 847,994,122 downwards.
GTTTTTGAGCAGTTTCTGGTGGAGAACTTCTGTGAATTGTTGTGGTTTGTTAGCCTTGTTCCTCTAGGGGTAGGAACAACATGTTTAGGGACTTTGGATCCCTTAGATTATGTACATTTCATGCTCAACGCTGTAAGGCACAAAAATGTCTATAACAAAATGGGAGGTCATTTCCATGGATTTCATTAAATGTTTTCCGAGGACATTGAAGTCGCATGATTCCATCATGGTTGTGGTTGACATATTGAGCAAGGTAGCTCACTTGATTCCTATGAAGACTAATTATTCATCTAGTGAGGTAGCATAGGTACTCATCAAGGAGATAGTGATGTTGCATGGTGTTATGAAGAAGATTGTGTCGGAAAGAGGTGATACATTTACTTCTAGGTTTTGGAAGGAGCTATTTGTAGGTTTGGGTACAAATATGGCCTTTAGTACAAATTACCATCCACAAAAAGATGGATAGACAGAGAGGGTCAACATGATATTGGAGGATATGCTGAGGATGTATGTCATGCATCAATAGTTGTATTGGGAGGAGTATCTTCCACTGGTTGAGTTTTCTTACAAAAATGGTTATCAAGAGTCACTGAGGATGAGTCTATTTGAGGCACTTCATGGGTGGAGTTGTAATAATCCCATTAGCTACAATGATATAGCGAATAGGGTACTTATTGGACTGGACATGTTGGCAGAAATGGAATAGGAAATGTAGGTTATCAAGTAGAATCTAAAGGCAACACAAGATAGGAAGAAGAGTTATGTAGAACAACATAGGGCATTTAAGGATTTTTAGGTTGGGCACATGTGTACTTATGCATCAAGCCCAAGAAGATCTCCTTGAGTATTGGGTCATGTGCCAAGTTGGTACCTCGGTATTGTGGCCCTTTCGAGATTTTTGAGAGGATCGGACTAGTGGCCTATAGACTTGCACTGCCTCCGACAATGACATTTCATGATGTTTTCCATTTTTCATTATTTAAAAGATATGTAAAAGATGTTGATCATGTTAGTGATTGGTTTGTATTGCAGGTGGAGCCAAAAGGATAATTCTAGTCAGAAACTTAGTGCATATTGCAGTGGAAACAACTCATGCTATGAAACAAAGAAATCAAGCAAGTAAAGTGTAGTGGAAGAATTTTGGGCCTGAAGAATATACATGGGAGATGGATGATCATATGCAGGCTATGTATCCTTCATTATTTGATGGTTGAAGAAAATGAGTTTTTGGTGTATGTACATAATTATGTATGGTTTTTATTGTAAATATTCCAATGATCTATGTTATAAAGCTCCAATAAGTGGTATAGTTGTTATGTTTGTAATGATGGTTTTGCTTTTGATGAGGTTTTTCATTGTAAATACTGCAACGAGCTGGGTTATAAAGCTCCATGAGCAAGCATGTCTTGATTTTCAGCAGTTTCACTGGTCATAGGTGTCATAGAACATCGAGGATGGTGTTCCCATAAGGAGGAGGGGTCTGTAATAGCCCCAGGTTAAAAGTACATGTAATAAAGTTAATAAAGGAAAAATAAGACCAAGGTCATGGGACACGTATTCCAAGCTAAATGTTGGGCAAAGCATCCTAGTGGGCATCACTTGTTGTTTATTATGGCTAAGGGGAAATTGGAAAAGGAAATGGAAAAGGCTTTGAAAAGTCAAAAAGGAACTATTGACATTTTATTTTATGAAAATAAAGGAAATTAGGAGAAAAGGAAGGTGAAAGGTCACAGGTTGCATGTGAGGAGGAAATTGAAGGAAAATAGAGGAAAAATGAAGAAATTAGAGACATCAATAATAAAAAGACATCAGAGCATCAATTTGGGGCCCTTTTTTAGTTGAGTTTTGGAATTAGTTTCAGAGAGGAGAATATAACCAAGAGGAGAAGGCAAGAAAGCAAGCAAAGGAAGGACAAGGAAAGAAGAGAGAGGATAAGGAAAGCAAAGGAAAACAAGGATCAAGCAAGGAAAGGTTGGATCAATTAGTTTCAGTAGCAATACTTGTAGGTAACAAGTTGCATGTATGATTTCCTAGCTAGTTTTGGAATGCATGGTTTATGCATTTGTGTATTTGGTTAATTAATATCATTGGTATGGGTTTTGCTAGTTTTCGATAGTGGTTTCATCCTTGCCTTGCAGTTTCTCGATAGCCATATTATGATGGGATTCATTCTTGGTTGAGCTTTGGATTGCCAGAAGGTTATGGATCTGGGTGAGGTGGTCTCAGGAAAATACCAAGGGTTGGGGGTGGAGATGGTTTTATCTAGGAATCCCTCAACAGGTGGGCAAAGATAAGAAAATTCCTCAAGGGATGGTGAAGGAATTATGAGGTATCCAAGCTTGGTTTGGTTTTGCGATATTAGGATCGGTTTAGGTTAGATCACATTAGTGTGAGAGTGGAGGTTTTTTAACCTCTGGATTCCCTTGGTTTTTATTTATTGGTTCATCCCATGAGATACCAAATTCATGGTTGGATATTGGCACAAGGGTGATTAGATGAAAAAAATATTTGGTTAAGCCCAATCTATGGTCAGGTGGTACATGGAATTCCATGAATTGGTTGGCTTTTGCATATATCAATAAGATCTAAGTTCCTCATTGTATTTTATGAGTAAATGTACTTTTTATTATATGGATTTAATGGTTATTTTATCATTGTTATTTATTTGGTTATATGATGGTTATAAGCATGGTTTTGTGACAGATCCAAGTTATGACTCTTATCATGTTTGATTGATAAAGGAATGGTTATTGAAAGCATAACATAATAGATTCTAATGGATCTATTGTTAAAGGGCATTAGCCCTTCTTGGTAAACCGCAGATAAGTTTCAGATCTCTATGTTCATATATGCATTCATGATCTATAGGCTGCATGTTCATCATGTGTTTGATGGAATGATTATCATGGTTAGAATGGGCTAGGGCGAGTCCTTGATCATGTTTTGAATTAAAATCTTTGTCATTATGATATTTATATTTTCAAAGTGTTTCATTAAGTTCTGGGTAGAGTTATGGATCCTAGCCCTAAAGAGATGGCTTAGATCTCACGGTCACTGACACAAAACTACCTAAAAGAGACTGTAGTTGCTGGGAAATAGGCCTATGGGAGGGAATGGAGGGTTCAATTTTCATAGAGTCCTTATCATGGGAGATACTGAGGCTCTAGGTCAGTGAAAAAGAAAGTTAAATCAGTTGTTGGGCACATGTAGTGGTTGGTTATCTCCTGGGGGTCCTGTGGCACATGAGGGAAGTTGGTAAGGTCTTGCTTTGTTGGCTCCATTTCCTTAAGGTTATCTAGGAGGTTGAGTCATGTCATATTCTCCATTATCTCATGTCTACCCTAGGAAGGCTAGTGAAAGTGGGTAGATATGAGAGGTGGCGTTGCATTGCCTTTGTGCATTTTTGAAATGATTTTACCTTAAGGTTGTTTGATGATATTTATTGTTACCTGCAACATTAACATTTCTTCTTGGAGTAAAGGATTTTCCAATGTTATTTTGACTCCTTTCCTTGCTTCTATTGGAGCTGAGGGCATTAACGCAACTTTGAAGCTTCTCCATGTTCTTGTCTTTTGATGCATTAGGGTTTGCATCACCTTTAAAAGACTCATTTACATATCCAAGACCAGATTTGTCAAAAGGGGATATTTGATGACTAAGGATGCCATCCAAGGCTTGAAAATCTTCAAGTTATTATTTAGTTGATCAACTTCTTTCTTTAGAAGATCAATTTCTCCTTTCAGTTTTTCATAAACTTCATCTTGCATTACTAGCTAGTTTTCCATTTCTTTTTTCATCCTTGTTGCTTCACAAGTTTGGACCTTAAGACAGATGACATCTGATTTCAATTTCAATATTTCCATATCCTTTTCTTTTAGTTGGCATAACATGGTATTGAATCCTTTCCTTCTTCGCTTCATCAATTTTTCCTTTGAGGAGGATTAATTGTTCCTTCAACTTTTTGAATTTGTTTCTTTGCTTCTTCTAGTTGAGATTTTAGGGAGGAGACTTCTTCATTATTCCTTTTCTCAATTTGATACAATTACTCCTTATGTTTATTGAGATCCTCATTTATTTATTTTTTCTTGAGGCTTTAAAATAATAACTTCCTTCTTTATTTTTTCAAGGTCATGATCAACATTTTTTACCTGATTCTTGAGTTCCTCATTTTCATTTTTCAAACAGCTTATCTCTTCTAGGGCAACTTCAAGTTTTTCCTTGAGATTTTCTTTGAGGTCTTCTTGATTTTCTTCATCTTCCAGGTCTTCCTTTCTCTTAGTGCCTTTATCTACCTCCTTTGGCTGTTGATTATATTTGTGTTATTTCCCACCATTTGTTATATTTGAGGTCATGAGAAAAAGTCATTTTGAATGAAGATTTTGAATATTTTCCCATAGCTCTTTTGCTGAAGAATATTTATTAATATTGACATTAATAGGATCTGGTAAACTACTCAATATTTCCTTAATTTATTTTGCATTATATTCCTTGGACTCCTCTTCCATTGTTCTTCCAATAATCACTAATTTCCAGATTTTAGGGTCTTGAGCCATAAAAAAGAATTTCATTCTACCCTTCCATACTTCAAAATTTGTTCCATTCAACATGGGGGCTTTTACTACCTAATTTTCATCTAATTTTTTAACTGATGAAGAGAAATATTCAAAATGTTTGGAGCCTTTCTTCCTTGACCTTGCCATTTGTGTTCTAAGGATCTACCTTCCAGTTGTTAGGCTAAGGCTGAAGGTACTGGCTCTAATACCAATTGTTGGAAATACTAAGAGGGGGGTGAATCATTATTTCTTTTACAATTTCTATTTTTTATGACAATTAAGATCACTTATAAACAAAAACACAAAATGAACAATAAAATAAATAATTTTATTCATAAGATTGGCAAGGACTCCAATCCTCTTTATAATGAATCAAGTACAATATTGCTTCAATTTTCAAACACTATATGAAGACTCCAATCTTCAATCTACTAGGTACCAACCTGTACTTTTCCAAGCACCAACTTGGTCTTCTCGAGGATTCCAATCCTCTAGGTCTCCAATCCTCTACTTTAGATATTTAATATGGATTCAAAAGTTCTTCGAGGCTCCCAATGTCTTCTGTAACAAGCCTTGAAAGTATCTTCAAGTTTTCATTCAACAATACCCTTGCTTATCTCATCAATGACTACTTTATCAACCAAAAAACATGTCTTCACAACTCTTCATGATAGCCAAAAAAATTCCTTCAAGGTCAATCCATGAGGGTTTCAATCATGCTCCAAAGGTCTCCAAGAATCTTCAATAAGCTGCTCCAAAAGGGTCCAATCAATATGCTTCAAAGACTTCTCTCAAATATGCACAACAATTCTTCTACACATTACCCATTTGATGCCTTCAATATTGATACTACAAGATGCCTTTGACAAATTATTCTAGGCTGCTCACAATATTTTTTTGACTTGTTCCAAAAAGGTTCCCAAAAATTTCTTCAAGGTCTAGTTTTTTAGCTCCACCCTTCACTAGTCTTCCACAAGAAATATGCAATGTTACAAAGGACTGCTTCAAGGTTTGCAACATGTTTTCAAAGCTTCTCTTAAAGAAGGCTTTACTTAAAGATTCTTCCACAAGATGATTTAAGCGTTAACCTTAAGATGCTTCAGTTCAATGCTCTTAAGAAGCTCCAAAATACTTCAAAGATTATTTTCCTTTAATGAGGATCTACAATGGCTGCTACAAAAGAATTAGTCAAATCTGCAAGGTCTTCTTCAAGGAACATATTTTAAGAAATATATCACTAGATTACTTCAACATATGCCTAATAGACCACTTCAAGTCTACTCCATATAGTGTCTTCAAGTGAGCCAAAAACACTGTCCTCAAAACTTTAAGTTCGTCACTAGGTTGCTCCAACACAATGTCCAAAGGACAACTCTTAAAAAAAACAAATTGTCAACCAAGTGCTTTAGATGTTACAGGTCCTGTTGATTCCACAATTCATTGTCCTTATGCTACAAGCCTATAGGTTTGTTTATAAGTTATCACAAGTTTGAAATGTTTAAGAACAAATCCTAACCACACTTTCTCGATAATTGCAGGAGAATCAAGTCTGTTATAGGAATATTGCATATCCAAATTGTAGGTTTGTTATAGGTGAATTGCAGGTCTGTAACAGAAAAGTTGCAAGTTCAATTTTTTTTTGTCCACAACTATCACATGTCTGAGGCTACTAAGCTTTATGCAATTGTGTCATAGGTATAAAAAAATTGTTTCCATAGGATTACCATTTGTTTCACATTCAATCTCAATTTTTTTACAAACAAAAAATATAAAAACCCAATGAAAACCACTTCAGAACTCTTCATGGGGCCCAAATTTTTGACTCTGTGCTTGACCAAATTTATTACTGAACTTGATTGAAAATATATGTTGAAATGGAAAAGTTTTAGGATTTATTTATAGTGGTTTTTCCATATTTTGAAGATAGACATCCTTTGGTTATGGAGCCGACATGTTCTAGTGATCCTACTCAAGTCTGCTAGTAGTCTTTTAACTTTTTTAACATACTTAGATTTAAAAAATTAAAATCTCTGTAATGACAAGGAGTTAGGAGGTTTATGAATAGTCATTGGAAAGAGGTGAAATTCCTCTATGAGATGGTATAAGACTCACTTCAAGAAGATGTGTCTAATGTCAAAGAGATATGTTCTTTTATAAAAGTTCCTAGGATTTGTGACAACTTATTGTGTAATAACCTCGGGTTAAAAGTTCATGTAATAAAGTTAATGAAGGAAAAATAAGACCAAGGTCATGGGACACATATTCCAATATGAATTTTGAAAACACATCCAAGTGGGCATCAGTTGTTGTTATTATGGCTAAGGGAAATTAGCAAAGGCAATGGCAAAGGATTTTGAAAAGGAAGAAAGGCATTATTGGTATTTTATTTATGAAAATAATGGAAAATAGGAGAGAAGGGTGGTGAACGGTCACAAATTGCGTGTGAGGAGGAAACTGAAGGAAAATAGAGGAAATTATAGGAATCAATAATAAAATGGATTCATAGAATCATTTTGGGGCCTTTTTTCAGTTCAGTTTTGGAATTAGTCTTGGAGAGGAGAAGAGCACCAAGAGGAGAAGGAAAGAAAGCAAGCAAAGGAAGGACAAGGAAAGAAAATATCAAGCAAGGAAAGGTTGGATCAAATGGCTTCAATGCGAATACTTGTAGGTAAAAAGTTGCATGTATGATTTCCTAGCTGGTTTTGGCATGCATGGTATATGCATGTGTGTATTTGGTTCATTTGTTGTCATTGGCATGGGTTTTTCTGGGTCCGAACAATGGTTTTCAACTTCACCTTGTCATTTTCGGATAGCCATTATGTGATCAGATTCATTCTTGGTTGAATTTTGGATTGTTGGAAGGTTTTGGATCTGGGTGAGATGGTCTTAGGAAAATCCCAAGGGTTGGGGGTGGAGATGGTTTTCTTCGAGAAGCCCTCAACCAGTGGATGGAGAGAGGAAAATTACTCAAGGGATGGTGAAGGAATTCTGAGGCATCCAAGCTCAATTTGGTTTTGTGATCTTAGGACTGGTTTAGGGGAGATCACGGTAGTGTGAGGGTGGAAGTGGTTTAACCTATGGACTCCCTTGGTTTCTTATGGATTGTTTTATCGCTTGAGATCCCACATTTATGCTTGGAATATGGCACGAGGGTGATTGGCTGAAATAAATATTTGGTTTAGCCCAATATATGGTTGGATGGTATGTGGAAATACTTGAATTGGTTGGATTTTTCATATGGTTAATAAGAGCTAAGTTCATCTTGTATTTATGAGTAAATATGTTTACTATTATGAGGCTTTAATGGTTGTTCTATCATTGTTAATTACCTAGTTATATGTTGGTTATAATCATGGTTTTATGACATTTTAAATTATGTCTCTTATCACCTTTTAATTGATGAATGGCTGGTTATTGAATGCATGACCTGATTGGTATTATTGCAGCTATTGTGAGAGGGAATTAGTCCTTCTTGGTAAACCTGAGATAAGTTTCATATCTCTATATTTATATATGCATTCATGACTTGTAGGTTGCATGTTCACTATGTGCTTGATGGAATGACTGTCATGGTTAGATTTTGTTAGGTCAAGTCCTTGAGTAAGTTTGTGTTAGAGGCTTTGTCTATGTGTTATTTATCATATCTGGAAGTTTCATTAAGTTCTAGGTAGGGCTCTAGGTCCTAGCCCTAAAAATGTGGCTTGAATCTCATAGTCACTGGCACAAAACTACCCGAAAAAGAATATAGTAGTTGGGAAGCAGGCCTATGGGAGTGATTGAAGGGTTACAGTCACTTGCAAGCCTTATCATGGGAGCGACTAGGGGTCTATCTCACTAAAAAACAAAGTTATATGAGAGGATGGACACCTGGAATGGTTGTTTAGTTCCTGGGGATCTTGTAGCACGCTAGTGAAATCAGTAAGGTGTTATTTTTTCATCTCCATTTCCTTAAGGTCACCTAGGCAGTTGAGTAATGTCATAGTAGCCCCCTCAGCTCATGTTTACCCTGGGCAAGCTGGTGAAAGTGGGTAGATATGAGAGGAGGCATGTTATAGAGTGGTATCAGAGCAGGTTTTGTTCTCTTTGGGTGATATCTGATATCACAAGTAGTATGAGAGCATGGTTCAAATACTTGGACCTCATGGGCTAGGTGCATGTGGTTATGCATGCATTTACATGGTTATGGTTATCATGGACGAAGTCATGGTATGCAGTTGGTATTGTCATGCATGTTGTTGATATATTGGTATGGTTATGATTATACATGTACATGATAATGTGGAATTCTTTTGTAGATGAGATAGGCCTCCCCTAAACGTCATTGAGGTATGATTTTGATTATGGTATCTGTTAGAGTCGGTCTCGTCAACCCTCCGTCAGTGATCAAAATTTCTCTTTTGCATTTCATTTTTTAGGTGTCTTGCTCGATTCACTTAGTTGCATGTCGTTAGGGGCATGCCATCATCTGACGGTAGGAAGGGTCTTTTTACTCATGTCCCTCATGATTATGTATCTGCTGGTTTGTGTTTGTTTGTATCTGTTTTACAGTCATTTACAGTCATGGATGGTATTTTGGTTAGCAAAGAGTCTTAGGTCTAGGGTTTCGCAAATTTAGTTTTCAAAATGTCAAATAATACCAACAGATGCATGAGGGAGGTTTCCAAATAAGTTTTCATCACAAAATTTCATCGTTATATCGCTTGATCATGACTTTTCTTCAAAACTCTGTTTTGAAGAAAATCGTCATTTTGTCCTTTGTAATAAATATGTGATTTTTCAAAGTTTTTAGTCACAAAATGATTCAGGCACCGCTTTTGAAGAAAATCGTCGTTTTGTCCTTTGTAATAAATATGTGATTTTTCAAAGTTTTTAGTCACAAAATGTTTCAGGCACCGCCTTGATCCTTTGCCGAAGTTCCAGCCATCCATTCCCTACAAAAGAAGACCAAGAAGTCCATCATCGGTCTGAAAATCATAAAGGAAGCCAAACAGAGTTAGAGTGAAGTGTCAAAGGTTTCAAAACTTGCAAAAGTGGGTGCGCCCAAATCAAAACTCAAAATCCTTGTCATAAGAGATATGTTTGTGTTCCAAGAATCCAATTTCACCCCAAGATACATCAGCAACACCAAGATAAATCATCGAGGAGCGAAGAAAACACGTTGAAGGCCAAAAATGTATTGCAGTTGCAAAGCGCGACGCATAGGCTGAGTGTCGCGGTGCATTGGTGAGGTGCGGCACACTGGGCCTCAACATTCAGTGTGGTTTTACATAGGCACGACGCACTGGTGAGGCGCGGTGCATACAGCCAGAGGCCTGAAACTGCTCACAATTCCTCCAAATTGCCACTAACTCGCACGGATTTGCCAGGAAAATTCAAGATCAAGTTCCTCAAAGTCTATTGATTAGGAGGAGTGAAAAGTGGAGGTTGATGTAGAGGAACTTGCAGAGTATGATGTTGGCACAGTAATGAAGCATAAAGTAGAAGCTTCAGGAAGTAGTTCTCGGCTTTTGAAACAGAAACATTACACGGAGAATGGGTCTTTTAGCAAGATACCTACAAAAATTTATCCAAACATATTCAAGTTCCTCTCTCCAGAAGACCTAACTAATTGTGCATTAGCGTGTCGGTTCATGAGGGCTGCAGCATCAGAAGAATCTCTTTGGAAGCGATTGTATTGCATAAGGTGGGGTTTACCTGAGTCAGACCATGGAAAATTGCGAGAATGTGCTTGGAAGAAACTCTATATTGAGCGTGACACGGTAGACACGATGGAATTTGTTCAAGGTTGTCCCATTGAATTTCAGGAGTACTACATACAAATGCAAGCAGCCAAACGCAGTTACGCTCCTCATCGTTCAATGTTGAAGGATGATATCATGATTCCTGATACAACAGTGGGTGATCAAATTAATCAGTTGAAGCAACATCATGGTTTGCCTGATGTTTTCACAGGTGCCCATGTATGCTCTAGAAGTACATGCACATACTCTCAAAATTGGTGACATTTTTCTATGTGAAAAAAATAGGATTTGTGCATGTGTGTGATCATACATGCCAAGAAACAGTGGTAGATGCAGCCAATCAACTTTTAGTCTGCCTTATTTCTGGTCGTTGTTCTGACAAGTGGATTTCCACTGCAGAAGAGGAAGTTGATCCTGGATATCAACAAGCTGATTATGCTGCAGCGGATGAAGCAGAGCCATTGACAGGTGATGGGCAACTTGGGGCTCTAGTTGGCTTCATCTATACCCTATTCTCTCTAGTTTATTGCCAAATCCAAAATCGTACTTGTTTCTCCATGTTGTTGCCTGGGCCTTCTTCACAGTCATTAAGATAATCAAGATCTACCTAAACATTAACCAGGTATTCTTCAGAACAGTCTCCAGAGAATCACAGATACAAGTTGCGTGGCCCATCTTCCACTGAAGCTCCTTGCAAACAATTCTTTGTCTCAACTCTGCCAGTCAAAGTATCCATTTCATTCCAGACTTCTCCTGACTAGGGCAAGATATCAATAAGTAGCCTATATTTTCTTCTTCTCCTTATGCATGCACGCGCATATTTTTTGGGATATAACTGTAATGATGAAAAAGAACTGGAAGACGCATTAAGGAAAGGTGAAAAGTCAAAGACCGAAAGTCAAAATTAAAACGAAGAATATCTACCATAGCAGAAAGATAGGAACCGATTGCCTATTTTGTCCTCAGTCAAGATTTCATGGGATCCACGCTACAATTTTTGCCTTTTAATTGGTCATCAGAGAAATTCCAGTGGAACGCTGTTCTGTATTTAGAATAGATGAATGGCTCTTTTTCTATCTTTATAATTTCAGTTGAAACAGCTCCCTATTTTCATCGATTTGTTTTCCCACCTCTGAGTTTATTTATTGTATTGTAAATCATTTGTAAAAGGGCTAAGTTTTGGAAAAAGTGTGAAAGAAAAACTCAGCGCTTCACTGTATAGTTTGGCCAGGAAATTAATAAAATGATGCAGCTATGATTCATGAGATTCATGTGGTATGAGTTTAGCATATGTTTCTTCTTTCTGTTTCATATGTACCTTGTTATGTTTTACTGTCCATTCATAATCATTTCTAGTTGAATGCTTTTAAGTAAGAAAGGTAGAACCCAATTTATTGCTCTGCGTGGGAAAGCATTTATGCTCTATGTGTCTTCTTCCGTTTGAAAAGGATTCATTTATTATGCCCTTTTCAAGCTCTCAACAGTCTTCCCACACCATATTATTTCAATTTGATTGCTGAACTTCCTGCCTATCTTGCCCCATGAAATACTCTGTGTCTTTGATTTAATTTCTCAGCTCATGCTGTCCTTTGTCCCATACATCCTAGAAAATTCAGTCATTCAATAAATTACCTCTTTCATATTTATTTACTAGCCCAAAATCAGTTCCCATTTTAAGTCATCTCAAGCCCCATTGAAACACTTTTCGCTGAGATTGACTCGGAGAGAACCCTCTCCTGTCCTCGTAGGTTTAGCTACGAGGCTGAGCATGGTTTGATGTGGACCTAGAACCTTGCCTTTTTTCAGCCTGAGGAAAATCTAGGCTCTAACAATATCTATGTGTTTATCTGACATGGTACACTTTTATGAAGAAAATAATCAAATATGACAAGAAAAATGGTAGACTACAATTCACGTGACTCTCCCTACAGATTAGTTTGGAAGTAAGGAGATGAGTATTCTCTTGATATAGAAGATACATTGAGGAGTTTGAAGGCCGAAATAAGGAGTTGCAAAGAGGACAATGACAGGTTGGTTGAGGCTCAGAACATACTTGCAAGGAATCAAGAAAAGCATGGATAGGTTAATGCAGTCATCCTTCAGAGTTTGTCAGACTTTTAGAGACAAGGGAAGTTGATGATTAGTCAAGAGAAGGAAGAGAAGACTAATGGCACATATGATAGTAGGTCTCGGTCATGATATAGGTTGGATAGAGGGGACATAGTCAGAGGTGGCAGATCATTGGACACACCTGATAGGAGGTATGTATGGGTATCATTCTAGTTCCTTGTCCAAGAGACATCACCATCATCCTTATAGGATAAATGAGTACTTGCCTAAGGAATTCAAGAAATTCAAGCCGCCTACAGTTGATGGAGAGAAGAAGAGTCATAAGATGTAGAGGAATGGTTGCTTGGGATGAAAAAATTCTTCATATTGCAATAACTACTCATAAAACATGAAATCCAAAATAGTCACCTTTAGTCTTAAAGGGAAAGTAGATATCTGGTGGGAAGATGTGAATAATTTTAGAATCATTTGAGAGGAAGAGTTGATTTATGATGAGTTTGAAAAACTCTTCAAGAAGAAGTATCTGTCTCGGAGATACTTCTAAGGAGTTTTATGAGTTACAAATGGGTTCTATGATAGATGATGAGTATACTAGCAGGTTCCTAGAGATGTTGAGATATGTGCCTTACCTCAAGGATGAGAAAGCGAAGATTCAAAGGTTCATTAGTGGGTTGCCATCAACATATAGAGACCAGATTAATTTTTATGAGCCATGATCGTTGGATGAATCCATCAGGAAACTGAATCATTGTTATAAGCAGTCAAAATGTAAATATGATCCTAAGAGTGAATTGAAGGGGAATGATAAATTTAAAGGGAGGTGGCCACCGAAGTGGGGAAGACCTTAGGATGCACGTGAGAAAGAAAATCTTGACCCTTACAAGAAGTCTAATGCAGCTGAGATGGGACATGGGTCACATCCTAGAGAGCAACATAATATTGGTGATGGTAGAGGACCATTGTAGTGTTAGATATGTGGAAAAGATCATTGTAAGAAGGATTGTCCATTGTACCAGGGTGGTAGGCCTCACATCCACAACACTTAGGAGGAACAAATATTTGGGGACGTTGGCCATAACATTCCTCATATTCATGCAGCTGAGGACAACAAGAAAGCATAACACTAGGCATCCATCATTGAGATGGAACGTAAGCTCTATGGTCAAGTTCTTTCTATTTTGATTAGCCCTGGATCTAATTATTGTTATGTTAATCCTGACCTGGTGGATAAGTGTGGTTTGAGAAAATAAGTGCATGTAGAGTCTTAGTTGGTGCAGTTGGCTATAGGTACTAAGAAGAGAGTTCATCACTGGATAAGATCTTGTGCATTTGAGTTGAATGGTATGCCTATAGTAGCACAAATAAATGTGCTTCCATTTTTGGTCATATAGTATGCTTTTGGGTATGGATTGGTTGTACCTACACAGGACCAAAGTAGATTGCTATGACAAGGCTATTGAGTTCCTCAATGATAATGGGGAAAAGAGAATCTTGTAGGGAAAGAAGAATCCTACGTTAGTGAGGATGATTAAAACTATGCAGGATAAGTGTAGTCATAGAAAGGGGTGTCTACTATTTGCAGTCCATATTTCCAGTGACAAAGGTAAGGATGTTGAGGATGTAGAAACCTTCAAGAGCTACCCTATATTGTAGTAGTTTCAGGATGTGTTTCCAATAGAAGTTTAGGAGTTACCTCCTCACAGGGAAGTGGAATTTTCTATAGAGTTGGTACTAGGAGCAACATCAGCATTGGAGGCACCTTACAGGATGAGCACTCTAGAGTTGGTAGAATTGAAGTTGTGGTTGAAGGAAATGCTTGATAAAGGATACAGTAGGACAAGTGTATCATCTTGGGGTGCACCAATGTTGTTCGTGAAGAAGAAGGATGGGACTTTTAGGTTGTGCATTGATTACATGTAGTTAAACAAGGTAACCATCAAGTACATGTATCCATTGTCGAAGATTAATGACTTGTTTGACCAATTGAAAGGAAAAACGATGTTCTCAAATATTGATTTGAGATTACGATACCATCAAATACACATTAAAGAAGAGGACATCTACAAGATTGCTTTCCAGACTAAGTATGGGCATTATGAGTTTGCTTTAGTTCCTTTTGGTTTAACTAATACTCCAGCTACTTTTATGTGCTTGATGAATAGTGTGTTGCATCCTTATCTAGACAAGTTTGTTATTGTATTCATTGATGATATATTGATATATTCTAAGAATGAGGAAGAGCATGCCAAACACCTACTAATAGTGTTGAGATTGCTAAGAGATCATCAATTGTATACTAAGCTCAGTAAGTGAAACTTATTTCGGACAGAGGCACATTACTTGGGACATGTTGTTTCCAAGGAAGGCATAACAGTGGACCCATAAAAGATAAGGGATATCATGGAGTTGGAAAATCCTAAGAATGTGGATGAAGTCAGATCATTTATGGTGTTAGCATATTATTATAGGAGTTGCACCAATAACTTCTCACAGATTGGATATCCTATTACATCATTGCAACAAAAAGGAAATAAATTTGAATAGACAGAAGAATGTGCAACAAGTTTTGAGAAACTGAAACAATTGTTGAAAAATTCTACAGTGTTAAAGATTGTAGATCCAGATAAAGGGTTCATGGTGTGCATAGATTCTTAGAAGAGAGGACTTGGTGGAGTCCTGATGTAGGAGGGATATGTGGTGTGTTATGAGTCATGTAAACTAAATGAGAATGGGAAGAACCATGTGACACATGATCTTGAGTTGGCAATGATAATTCATGCATTCAATATCTAGAGGCACTATCTTCTTAGCAAGAGCTTTGTGTTTATCAGTGATCACGGTGGGTTGAGGTACCTATTTGACAACTGAATATAAATGCTAGGAAAGCTAGATGGTTGGATACCCTTAATGAGTTTGAATTTGAGATCAGATACATTAAAGGAAAGGAGAACATGGTTGTAGATGCTCTTAGGAAAATAGTATAGGTAAATCACATCACAACTGTGAGTTCATATGAGATGGATTTACAGGATTGGATCTTACAGGAAGGACAATAGGATGACAAGTACCAGCAACTTAGGCACATGTTACATTAGGGTACATGTGATGAGGATGTGGACTATCGTCTCACAATAGATGGCTTGGTCAAAGTCAGGGACATGATCTATGTGCCGGATGACAATGAGAGCAAGAAACTTATCTTAAGGGAGTTTCATGTTAAGCCATATTCAGGTCACCCAAGATATCATAAGACATTGAAAATGGTGAAGAAGTTCTACTACTAGATGAATCTGAAGAATGAAGTGGCAGAGTTTGTTGCTAGATGCTTGGATTGTCAGCAGGTGAACGCTGAATCTAAGAACCCAGCTAGTTTGTTACAACCTATTCCAATTCCAAAGTGGAAATGGGAGGTCATTTCCATGGATTTCATTACAGGTTTACCGAGGACATTGAAGCAACATGATTCCATTATGGTTGTGGTTGACATGTTTAGCAAGGTAGCTCACTTCATTCCAGTGAATACTACTTATTCAGCTAGTGAGGTAGCACATATCTTCATTAGGGAGATAGTGAGATTACACAATGTTCCGAAGAAGATTGTGTCGAACAGAGATGATAAGTTCACTTCTAGGTTTGGAAGGAGTTATTTGTAGGTTTTGGTAAACATTTGGCCTCTAGTACATCTTATCATCCACAAACAGATGGACAGATGGAGAGGGTCAACAGGATATTGGAGGATATGGTGAGGATGTATGTCATGCATCAACAATGAAAGTGGGAGGAGTATCTTCCACTTGTTGAGTTTACTTACAACAATTTTTATCATGAGTCACTGAGGATGAGTCCATTTGAGGCACTCTATGGGTAGAGTTGTAACAATCCCATCAGCTGGAGTGATCCAGTGAACAGGGTACTTAGTGGGCTGGACATGTTGGCAGAGATGGAATAGGAAATGTAGGTTATAAATAAGAATCTAAGGGAAGCACATGACATGCAAAAGATTTATGCAGACGAACACAAGCATTTAAGGAGTTTCATTTTGGGGAGCATATGTACTTGGGCATCAAGCCCAAGAAGAACTCCTTGAGGATTGGTTCATTTGTGAAGTTGGAACCTCGATATTGAAAGCCTTTCGAGATCCTTGAGAGGATTGGACCAGTGACCTACATGCTTTCACTACCTTCGACAGTGAAATTCCATGATTTTTCCATATTTCATTGCTTAAAAGATATGTAAAGGATGTTGATCATGTTATTGATTGGTATGTATTGTAGGTGGAGCTAGAAGGAGAATTCCATCTGGAACCTCAGTGCATATTGTAGCAGAAATAACTCATGCTTCATAACAGAGCAATCAAGTAAGATAAAGTGAAATGGAAGCACTTTTGGCCTGATGAAGCTACGCAGGAGATAACTGATTAGATGCGGGCTATGTATCCTTCATTATTTTCCGATTGAGGCAAAGAAGTTTTGGTATATGTCCATATCTATGTGTGGTTGTTATTGTAAATACCCCAATGAGCTATTTTATAAAGCTCTAATAAGCGGTATGGTTGTCATGTCGTCATGTTTGTGACAATGATTTTTCTTTTGAGCAAGTTCTTCATTGTCAAAACTACAACGAACTGGGTTATAGAGCTCCATGGTAAGTGTTTTTTTCTTTTCAGCAGTTTTGCTGGTTGTAGGTGTCATTAAACACCAAGGATGGTGCTCCCCTAAGGGAGAGGGGTTTGTAACATCTCCAAGTTAAAAGTTCATGTAATAAAGTTAATAAAGGAAAAATAGGACCAAGGTCATTAGAGACTTATTCCAAGTTGAATTTTAGGAAAAACATCCTAGTGGGCATCACTTGTTATTTATTATGCCTAAGGGAAATCGAAAAAGGATTTTGAAAAAGAAAAAAGGCATTATTTGTATTTTATTTATGAAAATAATGGAAAATAGGAGAGACGAAAGGTGAAAGGCTACATGTTGCATGTGAGGAGGAAATTGAAGGAAAATATAGGAAAAATGAAGAAATTAGAGGAATCGATAATAAAAAGGATTCAAAGCATCAGTTTGGGGCCTTTTGTCAGTTCAGTTTTGGAATTAGTCTTAGAGAGGAGAAGAGCACCAAGAGGACAAACAAGGTAAGCAATCAAAGAAAGGACAAGGAAAACAAAGATCAAGCAAGGAAAGGTTGGATCAAGCGACTTCAAAAAGAATACTAGCAAGCAATAGTTTGCATGTATGATTTCCTATCTGGTTTTGGAAAGCATTGTATATGCATGTGTGTATTTGTTCATTTGTTGTCATTAGTCGGGGTTTCACCGAGTCTCAACAATTATTTTCAGCCTCGCCTTTCCATTTACTGATAACCATGTTGTGATGGGATTTATTCTTGGTTGAGCTTGAGAGTGCTGGAAGGTTTTGGATTTGGGTGAGGTGGTCTTAGGAAAATCCCAAGGGTTGGTGGTGGAGATGGTGTTCCACGGAAATCCCTCAACTGGTGGGTGGAGACGAGAAAATTCCTGAAGGGACAGTGAAGGAATTCTGAGGCATCCAAGCTCAGTTTGGTTTTGTGATCTTGGGACTAGTTTAGGTGAGATCATGGTAGTGTGAGAGTGGAGGTGGTTTAACCTATGGATTCCCTTGGCTTTTTATGGATAGGTTTATCCCATGAGATCCCACATTCATGCTTGGAATATGGCACAGGGGTGATTGGCTGAAAGAAAGATTTGGTTTAGCCCAATATATGGTCAGGTGATATGTGGAAGTCCCTGACTGGGTTGGCTTTTTCATATGGTTAATAAGAGTGTTAACAGTGCTAGACTTGCCAACATTCAGGGGATCACCCTGGTATGAAGTCTCAACTAGACCTCACACCATTTGGTGTGGGAGTCCCATCTAGTATGATGGCCCATTTGCCATTGTCTTAAGGATTTGCCTCAAATCTTGCTTGTCAGCATGGGAGAGTGGTCTGCTTTGCCTTCGAGAAGTGAGGTTCGTGTGCTGGGTGAATGCTAGTGTACTTGTGTCAATGGTTCTTTCACTGTAATGGGAGAGGGTGAGAGTGAGTCCCAATTTGGTTGGGATGAAGTCCCAACTTGGCTAGGAACACACAACACAACAGGACATGCACAACTTCTGGAGGAGCAGTCCACATGGATGCGATAGTCACAACACAAAAGTTATGGTAACATATACAACACTCAATGGATGAGTCCAAACGAGTGCAACAGTTGTTACATCAAGCTTTATGTGAAAGGTCTATTTGATGTCCACGGAGATACCCACCATGGACGAGACAGCATTAACAACATATACAACACATTTCCATTAACAGATTATGTATTACAACAAGTGAAATAGTTCAAGTGTTCAACACGGGTTAAAGCAACATGCATTACAAGTGTTCAAGATTAGTCTTACAACATTTACAATACATGTGTGAAAACGTGTTGTCTTGTTAATAGGCTTCTGAATTAAGCGAAAGTTCCAAGACATATTGTTACACTATACATCACTAACCCCATGAGTGGGGTGTTGGAGCCACTACTTACTCCTCAAAGAAAAGATTACAGACTCTCTTGGCTATGTGGGAGGAGCTGAGGTGAAAATTCCTTTCATGTACAAATGAGGGGGGTATTTATAGCCAAGGGTGAAACTGACCCTTGTGGTTGTTCGACTACCCTCATGACTGTTTGACTTCCATGAATTTTCAACTTTGCATGACTCTTTGTACAACAAGTGGGTCTCTTGGACTTCCATGTTACATAACATTGACTGACAACATAGCCCATAGTAGAGATGTGGGCGACATGACTCATGACATGAATCGACATGACAATACTCGCACATTCATGCTACTGCTGGAGTGTATGTCGAGCTACAATGTTGTTGTTGATGGATGTCTTCATGGTGTATCACGTCTTCACCTCCGCATGGCGAAGTGCATGGAGTCTTCGATGGTCTTTGGTTCACTTGATGAGGCTTTGGCATGTTTTTCCTTGCTTGCATGTTGGGAGGCTTGACAGGCTCATATGTTTGCGAAGGTGCATGTTCATTCATTCATCCACGAACACATCTTTGCATGACCATCTGTTTGCGAGCACATCTCTTCGCATGCATTGTTTGTTCGTCCATTGGTGAACTTTTCCTTCTGCATGTGCTCCCTTCGTTCATCCCATTCGTCATTGCGCCATGTTTGTTGGTGTACCTGAACCTGCAGTCACCCATGACGAGATGACATCAACTCCAAAACCTCCTAGTCTACCCTGACACATGATCATTTTGGATGCAAGTGACCAGGAGAGGTAGCAAGGTTGTGAAGTAGGATGATGGCTCCAGGCACTGCTGATGAAAACTACGCAAGAGTCACTTAGTGATGGAGATGGGTGATCCAAGTCGACAGTGACTATCTGCGAGGTTTGGCTCGGTTGGAAGGAAAAATTGTGCAAATTTTTGGAGGGATAGTCTGGGTTGTAGGAAGGCAAGGTAGGCAAGACCTACATATTTTTGGAATGAGTAGGAAATAGGGGTTGGAAGGCCAAATTTGTGCAATTTTCTGGAGGAATGGGATGAGCTACAAGGAGGGTCAACAGGTAGAGATTGCGCAGTTTTTGGGAGGAAATGCCCGGGATCCTGGCAGCCAAAACTACGAAATTCCTAGAGGGGACTCGAAATTGGATGCTAGGTCACTGGCAGCCAAAACTGCACAATTCCCAGAGGGGACTAGCAGTTGGTTTCTGGGTGCTTAGCAGCAGAAACTATGCAATTCTTAGAGGGACCTGGTAGTCTGCTGCTAGGAGCTGATCGCGAGGAAAAATGCGCTGAGGTTGACAGGCTGGCCTGTTGATCATCTCTGCAAGGTTTCTGAGTTGAGTGGACTACTGTCGAGAAAAAGGCATACTCATGAAAACTGCACAATTTCTTGGATGAGTAGCCGGTCAACTGTCAGGAGGACTAACTGGGAAAACTACGCAATTTTTTGAGGGAGATAGGGATGGGCAATTAGTGTTTTACTGGCCTGTCTGCGAAATTTCCTTAGTCAGAAGAGTAGTCAAGGTTAGCAGCCTTTGTACAATTTTAGAGGGGAGTTAGTCCTAGGGTGGCTGTCGGGTCCAACCATCCAGGTGGCCAACCTGAGAGCTAATTGAATTGCTTGCGATCAACGCAGCTTGAAAAGACTTGCTTGGTGCTTTTGCACTCTTCTGGGTGACATTCAATCAAGTTGATGGTGGGGTGATGGTTCAACTGTCAGAGGGGAGTACGGTCGCCAGAACTTCAGAAAAATGACTAAGGGTGTGAATGATTGAAAGATTCATAGGTGATCATGCAAACACACACTCATATGACTTGATGATGAAATGAATCAAAACATATAGACACACATGTTCAACACGACTAACCGATGGTGCAAGCGACAAGCGCGACACTCGTGATTGATCTTTGATTGACCATGACAATGCTTGTGCAACAGTGAATGTGACTCTGTGTGTGAGTGCGACAGATGCTTTCATAGCGAACACAACAAGTACACACAAAGCGAAGACTTTGAGCATAACCAGAACATGGTTGCAAGCATGACTTAGACACCAACATGCAGAAACTTGGGTGAAATGAATAAGCAAGGTGGATGCAAAGACTCCCACAGGCTTATGGAGTGAACCTGAGGGTGTGCAGTCATCAAGAAAAACTCCCAAGGGAGGCTATGAAATTAGGTGTAAGCCAAAATTTTGGAGGGTGGTTATAGCCACTACGACACTTGGTGACACACTAGTAGAACTCCATGTTATGTGGAATTTTGCATCTACGGATAAATAGAAGTTCCCTATGTGGGTAGCTACACCTAGAACAATAGATTTAAAGTGTTTATCCTTTTTCTATAGAAGATAAATAAGACAAGGGACCTACTTATTATCGTTCTCTTTCCCTTTGTCTCCCTTGTATGACTCTCATCGCTCCTTCTTGAACTTAATCTGCTCGACAAGTACCTGCAATCATAAACAAAGGAAAAAACCCAATCAAAGCAAGAGATCTATCTACTATAATAAAATAGAATCGAAAGCATTTACACATATAATCATCATACATAAATACATGAATATGGGAAAAGGTGTAAACAAATTTATTAAGTAGAAGGAAGAGTTACACCCATGAAGTCCGATCCAATGTCACTCCTCCAGCTTGAACATCACATCAAAAGAACAACACTCTGATAGCATAACAATACTTGCTTACAATCTCAAACCTCACACCAATAGTATCTCTTTACAAATTCTCAAAGTCTAGCCCCTAATCACTTATATGAGTGCTCAATTTATAGGAAAATGGAGGAGGTTTGGTCATAAATGAGGGTATTGAATGGCCTTCCAAACTTAGAGTTAGTTTCCATGGAGGAAGGGATGAGAGGATAGGAGGTTACTTAACTCATTCCCCATCCAATTTCGAGCTCATAGGAGATGATAAGTGTGGGAATCTTCTAGAAGGCTCCAGAAGATAAGAATATTCCTAGAACCCTATGAGGAATTCTCTCAATCTCGCCCAACGCAGGTCAAAGTGGCCCTAGCTGCTCTGAAATGCACCCTG
The DNA here is from genome assembly GCA_031772625.1 of Pinus tabuliformis. Taxonomy (NCBI): domain Eukaryota; kingdom Viridiplantae; phylum Streptophyta; class Pinopsida; order Pinales; family Pinaceae; genus Pinus; species Pinus tabuliformis. Next base: position 847,972,189 of record CM062807.1, on the reverse strand, counting down.
ACATGGCCTACCTGCATTGAAGTGCACTTACCCCTGACCAGGGCCGCGCTGATCCCTTAAGGAGGCATTTATGGAGGGATTCAGGCCAAGAAAATCTCAGGGAAGGAGGCATTCAAAGTGATGACTTGTCTAGCGCATGTAGCAACTGAATTAGGGTTTGATGGGCATTAAAAGTACTGATTTGAATGATGGGAGTGATGTGCCCAAATAGACCTGTAATAACTGCCCCCTAAAGCATGAAGTCGAAAATTTTAATGTCAAGTGATATGCTTTACAATGTGATGAGGAGGTTCCGAAGCGGATGATGACCTGCATCAATTACAATACATAATATCATGATATTTTGAATTTTTTCATGAATCGCTAAGGGAAGGCATACCCGTGCTCACCATATAAACTTTCATTACAAGTACATGGATAGTCGTCTATAGATATAGGCCCATCATGGGATGACCATCAATATAAAGCCATTGTACAAATGATTTAGTACTATACTGAAATTGCAGCCCAGACAGATGAAACTAGATTTGGGGTATTCTATCTCGTTCAATTGTTCGCTCAAGTACGAGTCTAACCATGTGAATATGTGATCTGAAGTCGAACATGGAAGACATCGTCTAATTACCAGCCAATGATGTAAGTCGTTAACAGATGCGAGAGAAATCACCGATAATGATAATGATCCTTAAGGTACTGTAGTACATTCTGCATGGTGTGAATGGATGTTTTGATGTCGAACACCATACAAAGTCTTTTGGTCGAAGGCCAGTGATGTCAACCTATCGCCGTAAGTGAGAAACTTTCCATTGATGTATGCAAGCCTCAAGGTGTTGAAAGGGTGTTTCTAAGTCAAGTTCTTGGATAATGTGTTGATGTCAACAAGAAGTGACTTGTCGCAGGAAGGCCTTGATGTATCCCACATCAATGACAAGAAATGAATGTAATGATTTTTGGAGACAGAATATGACTAACGACACAAGGTTCAGGAATGGAGGTCATGAAAATGAAGGTTTATGAGTATTGCAAAGGATGAATTTAACTGAGTGACTTCTCTCGAACATGTCGGCAACACTGAATGAATTGGAAGCATTGACCCAAAACCAAAGTAATGGATGGTATGAATGACCAAGGTATGATTACCATCAAGCAGATAACCCAACCCAAATAGTCATAGTGATGAAGTGAAAGTGTCATGTTCAAGAGCAACCTACTGCCATAAAGTGGTTTACCCCTTTTCCCATTTTCCCTAGTCATTGGTGACCAATACCTCTTTATTTTTTATCAAGCTTGAGGAGGATAACATATGCTTGTATAATTCCACCCTTTGGGTGAATCCATCACTATGTGATGTTTTAATGAGTATAGCGAAGGTGAAACTCGATCTTGTCATGATGGACAAGTTTGTCGCTATTTGATGTTTTAGCGAGTTTAACGACAATGATAACTTAGTCCTTTCCATGTTTAGAGAGTTTTAAAAGGGACAAAAAGAAAACTCCACAAGTTCTTTTTTGTAGATTTGTCTTTCAAGTCCAAAAAAGCGTAAGATAATATGAGAGAGAACCTATTGACCATGTTCGATCAACGTATTTCTTTTTCGTAAATAATCTATCTCAATCCAGAAAAGGGTTAAACTTATACTAAGTAGATTCCATTTCCAATCCATTTATGAGCTGAAAAGGACAAGCGCTCGACAATCTTTTCATGTTTAAAGAGTCTGAAAAGAGATTAAAGAGGACTCCACTTACAGGAATGAGTGGTGTCTAGGATAGCAACTGGTTCCGGTGATTTTGGAACTTCTCAAAACATGTAGAGGCTGGCTAATAAGACCACTCATTACAACTGTTCCTCAAAGAAAAGGAAAAACAACCAAGTGAAAGTGTATGGTTGGCCAAGCAGATAGTGATGATGGAAGGAGAAAAAACAAGGCTCATATGACAGAAGAGGCTGATAGAATGGCAATCACAAGGGTTAAAATGGAGATGGGTTCATTTTTTCACAAGCTTGAAATGAAAAACTATGCTTAGATTCAGTTTCATTTTTACACAAGATTGAACCATAAAAAACCATGCTTGGATTCAGTTGACATGCCCCCAGCATGATGACTCAATTCTAGGTGCATGACCCTCAAGCTTCATTTCATTCACCTAATTAGACTACTTGTGGCTATCAGGTGGATGGAATGAAGGTTCATTTATGAGATCAAGTGAAAGACTTGACTGGGATGTTACGAGATCAACTCTACTCAAATTGGAACTTTTCTATAGGAGACCTTGTTTCATTTTTAATGAGTTTGACACAAGACAAGGAACTCTACTCAGATTCCTTGTTTCATTTTTTAACGAGCTTGACACAAGACAAGGAACTATGCTCAAATTCCTTGTTTCAATTTTTAATTAGCTTGACACAAGACAAGGAACTATGCTCATGTTGAGATTGCAACAAGATGATGGAGCTTAGTGAAAAGAGTCGCCTTCACTAAGTGGGCCCACAGGCAAATTATGGCGCAAGTTCTATTTTTGATCCCATCAAGGATGATCACAGTGTGGGTGACCACAGTATGAGTGATCACAGTGTGGGTGACCACAGTGTGGGTGACCACAGTGTGAGTGATCATAGTATGAGTGATCAAAGTCTATTTTTAGACTGGCTGTCAAAAATAGAAAAGTCAAATATTATTGTCTCATAATAATATTTGGACTATAAACTTGATCTTATTCTCTTGGAGCACTTCAGGATGAGCTACGGATGTGGTACATGCAGATCCCAGAGGGAAATACGTGGTTACCTATGGGATGACTAATATTTGCATGCAGGACTTCAGTTAGAACTCAAGTGAGTTGAGTTTAGTGGACTGGAGGTGCAGTTGATGGAGTTGGTGTTCAGTTTAGCTTTGTTAAACTGGTTGTATTTAGTCTAACTGGTAAATAGACTAGAGATGAGTTGGGTGAATTAGTTATTAATTAATTCACAAGTTATTAACTAATAATGCAACTATAGAATACATCAGTTAACTCAGTTGCATGTCAGTGCATGTTCAGTTCAGCAGGGACAGGTGTTAGAGGATCAGATTGCTATCAGTTGTGACTATAGTTGTGCATGATGATTTGCACAACCAGAGGGATTGAGTATGCCAATGAATTGGCCAATATCAAGAATTGTAGCCTGTGCTCACGTCCAATAGAGTGTGAGTGATTATTTGCAGGTCAAATACAAGTTTGGTAAGCCATTCTCATCAATTCTTGAGCAGGTATTGAGCTGTGGAGTCAGGCAAGCAGCGGGGGAGATTTGGAGATCAGATCTGAGCTGTATTGTGTGTAGCATGTGGAGATAGTATTAAGTACTTGTGAGGAGTATTGTACTATGTATTGTTACATGATTCAATCACTATAATATACAGATAGTTGGGGTTTTTAGCGAGATGCTTTCCCCGGGAAAATACTGTGTTGATATGTGTGATTGATGCTTCTATGTGCGCTTGTGAATGTTTCTTCTTCTGTAAATTGATGATCAACGTAGAGGAGGTTATGTATTATGCATGTTCCGCTTATAAGTGTATAATCAGGATAATCTCTGTGAATATGTGTCATATTATTGAAAATTTCTACATGGTATCAGAGCTAGATGATTTGTAGAAGAATTTCTACATGGTATCAGAGCTGCTTGATTTGTAGAAGAGATTTTTACAGGATATCAAGCGAGGATTGATCATCAGATCTATTATTCAGAAAGTGTTTACATTTTATTTCTTCAAGCAGAGTCTGTAATCGGGCTAGGTAGCCTCTGGATTCATCCTTCCTTTAGAAGGTGAGATATCTAGTGAATGCCCATACAATCAATCTCTGTACGAGAAATATTTTGTTCTCACGAATTCTAGATTGGAAGCAGTTGAGTTGGTTCCTGGTGGAATTCGATTTTTGCAGCAGTGTTGTTGAAATGTCTTTCAACGGATTGCGAATGTTATCCAAAGCAAGAGCGACCTGGCACTCAAGGATAAACTCAGTAACAATAAGTATGAGAATGGATCTTCGTCAAAGGGAGCTGATGAAGAGAATTATGCTTTGGCTGCCAAAGAAAAGAAAGGGAAGAGCAAGAAAGCTTCTTGGTCTGGTGCGAAAGGCAAGAAGCAGGATATGTCCAAGGTGAAGTGTTTTCACTGTCACCAGCACGGACACTATGCCACTAATTGTCCGCAGAAGAAGAAGAAAAAACAGGCTGCTGGATCTTCAGCAGGAGAGGCTCTAGCCTCACAGTTTGAGCTTGATTTTTCATTGATCGCATGCTTGGTTTCAACTGTGATGGGATCAGTGTGGTTCTTGGACAGTGGTGCGTCTTTTCACATGACGGGAGATAGAGATTTTATTCTCTGATCTAGAGGACAAAGATCTTGGAGTGCACATCGAGATGGGCGATGATGGTAGATATAGTGCGACCGGTATTGGTACCATTTCCTTTGAGAGGGAGTCTGGTAAACCCTTCGTATTGAAGGAAGTCATGCATGTTCCAAGATTGACGAAGAATCTCATCTCAGTGGCGATGTTAGAAGACAAGGGGTATGATGTTGTTTTCAGCGAGGGAAAGGCTTTCCTGCGCAGCAAGACAACTGGTGAGACCCGGAAGATAGGGGTTCGAGTGAGGAACCTTTATCAGTTGCATGTAGATGGATGCACAACAATGGCGGGTAAGGCAGAAGGATTGGTGAGCCGGGATGATGGCGAGTTGTGGCACAGGAGATTGGGTCACCTTCACCATGGAGCCTTGAAGATACTGTAGCAGATCACTACAGGGCTTCCTAAAGGCACACTTGCGCATTCAGATCAGTGCAAGGGGTGTACTTTGGGGAAGTTTGTGAAAGCCACCTTTCATGAGAAGGATAGTTGCGCCACGACGATCCTTGAGAGAATTCACACAAACGTGTGTCGACCTTTCTCAGTTGCTTCAACAACAAAACACAGGTATTATGTGATTTTTGTTGATGATTTCTCTCGTAAGTGCTGGATCTTCTTCATGCAGAAGAAGAGCGAGACATATTCAAAGTTCTGTGAATTCAAAGCACTGGTCGAGAAGGAGTTAGGGAAGAAGGTGAAGGCTCTTAGGATCGATAATGGTGGTGAATACATCTCGGATGAGTTCAAGGATTTCTGCAAGGCAGAAGAGATTCGTAGAGAGCTCATAGCTCCCCATAACCCACAGCAGAACGGGGTAGCTGAGCGGAAGAACAAAACGATTGTGGGTGCTGCACGGGCAATGTTGCATGATCAGGGCCTACCCCTTCACTTGTGGGCGGAAGCATGCAATACAACAGTTTATGTGCAGAACCGTTGTCCTCATAGGATACTTGGCATGAGTACACTTGAGGAGACTTATTCTAGTAAGAAGCCTGATCTTTCTCATTTGAGGAATTTTGGTGCTAACCTTTACATGCATGTGACGAAGGATTCCAGGAAGAAGTTGGAGCCGACTGCAGAGGTTGGTATATTTTTGGGGTACACTGATACGCCCCACAACTATCGCGTGTATTTGCCAGACAGTGGTAAAACTGTTGTGCGACGGGATATAAAATTTCAGGAGGAGAAAGCCATGAAGTTTTCGCTTGAGAGGGAGCTACACTTGTATGCAGATGAGGAGCTATTAGTTCCTAAGGATGAGCTTCAGGACGTGGATCAGCCACAGGACGAGGTTCATGGAGTGGAAGAGACCACTCATGCAGCGCCAACAATCAGAGGGCGAAAGCGCTTGACAGAAGCTGAGCGACTGGCTCAAGATGCAGAGAAAGTTGTAGGTCCACCTACAGCCCAACGTAGACAGAGACAGTCACCTGATCGGTACACTGGATACATGGCTCTGATGAGCAAGTGTGTTGTGACTGAGCCATCCTCTTTCGAAGAAGCTGTGGAGGATCCCGCATGGGTAGACGCCATGGTGGAAGAGTATGATTCTATTGTCAGAAACAGTGCATGGGAGATTGTTCCTAGACAGGAAGGGAAATCAGTGGTGGGTTTGAGATGGATCTACAAGGTCAAGTAGGCAGCTGACGGGAGTGTGGAGAAGTACAAGGCAAGATTTGTTGCCCGAGGCTTTTCACAGATAGAGGGGATTGATTATGAGGAGACCTTTGCACCTGTCGCAAGGTATTTCTCCATACGGACGATTCTTGCTCTCTCAGCGCAGATGGGATGGCACATTCATCAGATGGATGTGAAGACTGTATTCCTCAATGGAGTCATTGAGAAGGAGGTGTACATTGAGTAGCCCGAAGGCTTTGAGGTCTTCAGTAGCGAGTCGCATGTGTGCAGGCTCAAGAGAGCACTGTATGGGTTGAAGCAAGCACCACGTGCTTGGTACACACAGATAGACAACTATTTCATAGGACTTGGATTCTCCAAGAGCGAGGCGGATCCTAACCTATACCAGATTGTGGTGGAGGGTAAGTTTCTTATCATTGTACTGTATGTTGATGATTTGATTCTAACGGGTGATGAGATGTTGATACTGTCATGCAAGAAGGATCTTGCTACAGAGTTTGAGACGAAGGACTTGGGCCTCCTTCACTATTTCCTAGGATTGGAAATATGGCAGCGTAGTGGTGGATTGTTTTTTTCTCAGGGCAAGTATGCTCGGGAGATACTGGAGAAGTTCAACATGCATGTCTGCAAGCCTGTTGATACTCCTCTTCCTGGAGGTTGGAGGAAGGAGGATGCCACTTTGGGAGAAGTGGATGCCATTGTTTATCGACAGTTGGTGGGGTTGCTGATGTATTTGGTCAATACACGACCTGATATATGCTACACAGTTAACCAGCTTTCACAAGCTATGGTTAATCCTACCAAGTTCTTCTGGAAGGCGGCCAAGCATGTATTGCGCTACTTGAGAGGCACATCGGGATATGGTTTGTGGTATAGATAGGAGGATGAGATGAAGCTATGTGGCTTCATGTATGCAGATTGGGCAGGGAGCCCAACGGACAGAAAGAGCACATCAGGAGGGGTCTTCAGTATTGGATCGACAACATTTTCTTGGTACAGCAGGAAGCAGAGATCCGTGGCACTCAGTTCAGCGGAGGCCAAGAATATGGCAGCAAGTTTGGCTGCATGCGAGGCTATATGGATGAGGAAGATCCTGGTTGGTTTGTTCGGTTCTCATTTGGATCCTACTGTGATTTACTGTGATAACCAGAGTTGCATTAAACTCTCGGCTAATCCTATATTTCATGATAGATCTAAGCATATTGACATCAGGTACCATCATATCAGAGATTGTGTGCAGCGGAGGATCATGTTACTTTCATACATTCCAACGGAGGATCAGGATGATGATATTATAACGAAGGCTCTCACCAGGATCAAATTCAAGTACCACCAAGGTAGGATAGGGGTTGCTGATAATCCATATCTTGTCGAGAGGGAGTGTTGAGATTGCAACAAGATGATGGAGCTTAGTGAAAAGAGTCGCCTTCACTAAGTGGGCCCGCAGGCAAATTATGGCGTAAGTTCTATTTTTGATCCCAGCAGGGATGATCACAGTGTGGGTGACCACAGTATGAGTGATCACAGTGTGGGTGACCACAGTGTGAGTGATCATAGTATGAGTGATCAAAGTCTATTTTTAGACTGGCTGTCGAAAATAGAAATGTCAAATATTATTGTCTCATAATAATATTTGGACTATAAACTTGATCTTATTCTCTTGGAGCACTTCAGGATGAGCTACAGATGTGGTACATGCAGATCCCAGAGGGAAATACGTGGTTACCTATGGGATGACTAATATTTGCATGCAGGACTTCAGTTAGAACTCAAGTGAGTTGAGTTTAGTGGACTGGAGGTGCAGTTGATGGAGTTGTGTTCAGTTTAGCTTTGTTAAACTGGTTGTATTTAGTCTAACTGGCAAATAGACTAGAGATGAGTTGGGTGAATTAGTTATTAATTAATTCACAAGTTATTAAATCATAATGCAACTATAGAATACATCAGTTAACTCAATTGCATGTCAGTGCATGTTCAGTTCAGCAGGGACAGGTGTTAGAGGATCAGATTGCTATCAGTTGTGACTATAGTTGTGCATGATGATTTGCACAATGAGAGGGATTGAGTATGCCAATGAATTGGCCAATATCAAGAATTGTAGCCTGTACTCACATCCAACAGAGTGTGAGTGATTATTTGCAGGTGAAATACGAGTTTGGTAAGCCATTCTCATCAATTCTTGAGCAGGTATTGAGCTGTGGAGGCAGGCAAGCAACAGGGGAGATTTGGAGATCAAATCTGAGCTGTATTGTGTGTAGCATGTGGAGATAGTATTGAGTACTTGTGAGGAGTATTGTACTATGTATTGTTACATTATTCAATCACTATAATATACATATAGTTGGGGTTTTTAGCGAGATGCTTTCCCCGGGAAAATACTGTGTTGATATGTGTGATTGATGCTTCTATGTGCGCCTGTGAATGTTTCTGCTTCTGTAAATTGATGATCAACGTAGAGGAGGTTATGTATTATGCATGTTTCGCTTATAAGTGTATAATCAGGATAATCTCTGTGAATATGTGTCATATTATTCAAAATTTCTACATGGTATCAGAGCTGGATGATTTGTAGAAGAATTTCTACATGGTACCAGAGCTGCTTGATTTGTAGAAGAGATTTTTATACGATATCAAGCGAGGATTGATCATCGGATCTATTATTCAGAAAGTATTTACATTTTATTTCTTCAAGCAGAGTCTGTAATCGGGCCCGATAGCCTCTGGATTCATCCTTCCTTTGGAAGGTGAGATATCTGGTGAATGCCCATACAATCAATCTCTGTACGAGAAATATTTTGTTCTCACGAATTCTAGATTGGAAGCAATTGAGTTGGTTGCTGGTGGAATTTGATTTTTGCAGCAGTGTTGTTGAAATGTCTTTCAACGGATTGCGAATGTTATTCCAAAGCAAGAGCGACCTGGCGCTCAAGGATAAACTCAGTAACAATAAGTATGAGAATGGATCTTCGTCAAAGGGAGCTGATGAAGAGAATTGTGCTTTGGCTGCCAAAGCAAAGAAAGGGAAGAGCAAGAAAGCTTCTCAGTCCGGTGCGAAAGGCAAGAAGCAGGATATGTCCAAGGTGAAGTGTTTTCACTGTCACCAGCACGGACACTATGCCACTAATTGTCCGCAGAAGAAGAAGAAAAAACAGGCTGCTGGATCTTCAGCAGGAGAGGCTCTAGCCTCACAGTTTGAGCTTGATTTTTCATTTATCGCATGCTTGGTTTCAACTGTGATGGGATCAGTGTGGTTCTTGGACAGTGGTGCGTCTTTTCACATGACGGGAGATAGAGATTTGTTTTCTGATATGGAGGACAAAGATCTTGGAGTGCACATCGAGATGGGCGATGATGGTAGATACAGTGCGACCGGTATCGGTACCATTTCCTTTGAGAGGGAGTCTGGTAAACCCTTCGTATTGAAGGAAGTCATGCATGTTCCAGGATTGACGAAGAATCTCATCTCAGTGGCGATTTTAGAAGATAAGGGGTATGATGTTGTTTTCAGCGAGGGAAAGGCTTTCCTGCACAGCAAGACAACTGGTGAGACCCGGAAGATAGGGGTTCGAGTGAGGAACCTTTATCAGTAGCATGTAGATGGATGCGCAGCAATGGCGGGCAAGGCAGAAGGATTGGTGAGCCGGGATGATGGTGAGTTGTGGCACAGGAGATTGGGTCACCTTCACCATGGAGCCTTGAAGATACTGCAGCAGATCACTACAGGGCTTCCTAAAGGCACACTTGCACAGTCAGATCAGTGCAAGGGGTGTACTTTGGGGAAGTTTGTGAAAGCCACCTTTCACGAGAAGGATAGTCGCGCCACGACGATCCTTGAGAGAATTCACACAGACGTGTGTGGACCTTTCTCAGTTGCTTCAATAACAAAACACAGGTATTAAGTGATTTTTGTTGATGATTTCTCTCGTAAGTGCTGGATCTTCTTCATGCAGAAGAAGAGCGAGACATATTCAAAGTTCTGTGAATTCAAAGCACTGGTCGAGAAGGAGTCGGGGAAGAAGGTGAAGGCTCTTAGGAGTGATAATGGTGGTGAATACATCTCAGATGAGTTCAAGGATTTCTGCAAGGAAGAAGGAATTCGTAGAGAGCTCATAGCTCCCCGTAACCCACAGCAGAACGGGGTAGCTGAGCGGAAGAACAGAACGATTGTGGGTGCTGCACGGGCAATGTTGCATGATCAGGGCCTACCCCTTCACTTGTGGGTGGAAGCATGTAATACAACAGTTTATGTGGAGAACCGTTGTCCTCATAGGATACTTGGCATGAGTAGACCTGAGGAGACTTATTCTGGTAAGAAGCCTGATCTTTCTCATTTGAGGATTTTTGGTGCTAACGTTTACATGCATGTGACGAAGGATGCCAGGAAGAAGTTGGAGCCAACCACAGAGGTTGGGATATTTGTGGGGTACACTGATACGCCCCACAACTATCGTGTGTATTTGCCAGACAGTGGTAAAACTATTGTGTGACGGGATATACAATTTCAGGAGGAGAAAGCCATGAAGTGTTCGCTTGAGAGGGAGCTACACTTGCATGTAGATGAGGAGCTATTAGTTCCTAAGGATGAGCTTCAGGATGTGGATCAGCCACAGGACGACGTTCATGGAGTGGGAGAGACCACTCATGTAGCGCCAACCATCAGAGGGCGAAAGCGCTTGACAGAAGCTGAACGACTGGCTCAAGATGCAGAGCAAGTTGTAGGACCACCTACAGCCCAATGCAGGCAGAGACAGTCACCTGATCGATACACTGGATACATGGCTCTGATGAGCAAGTGTGTTGTGACTGAGCCATCCTCTTTCGAGGAAGCTATGGAGGATCCCGCATGGGTAGACACCATGGTGGAAGAGTATGATTCTATTGTTAGAAACAGTGCATGGGAGATTGTTCCTCGATTGGAAGGGAAATCAGTGGTGGGTTCGAGATGGATCTACAAGGTCAAGCAGGTAGCTTACGGGAGTGTGGAGAAGTACAAGGCAAGATTTGTTGCTCGAGGCTTTTCACAGATAGAGGGGATCGATTATGAGGAGACCTTTGCACCTGCCGCAAGGTATTCTTCCATACGGACGATTCTTGCTCTCTCAGCACAGATGGGATGGTACATTCATCAGATGGATGTGAAGAATACGTTCCTCAATGGAGTCATTGAGGAGGAGGTGTACATTGAGCAGCCTGAAGGCTTTGAAGTCTTCAGCAGCGAGTCGCATGTGTGCAAGCTCAAGAGAGCGCTGTATGGGTTGAAGCAAGCACCATGTGCTTGGTACACACGGATAGACAACTATTTCACAGGACTTGGATTCTCCAAGAGCGAGGCGGATCCTAACCTATACCAGATTGTGGTGGAGGGTAATTTTCTTATCATTGTACTGTATGTTGATGATTTGATTCTAACGGGTGATGAGCTGTTGATACTGTCATGCAAGAAGGATCTTGCTACAGAGTTTGAGATGAAGGACTTGGGCCTCCTTCACTATTTCCTAGGATTGGAAATATGGCAGTGCAGTGGTGGACTGTTTGTTTCTCAGGGAAAGTATGCTCGGGAGATACTGGAGAAGTTCAACATGCATGGCTGCAAGCTTGTTGATACTCCTCTTCCTGGAGGTTGGAGGAAGGAGGATGCCACTTCGGGAGAAGAAGTGGATGCCACTGTTTATCGACAGTTGGTGGGGTCACTGATGTATTTGGTCAATATACGACCTGATATATGCTATGCAGTTAACCAGCTTTCACAAGCTATGGTTAAGCCTACCAAGCTCTTCTGGAAGGCGCGCAAGCATGTATTGCGCTACTTGAGAGGCACATTGAGATATGGTTTGTGGTATAGACAGGAGGATGAGATGAAGCTATGTGGCTTCACGGATGCAGATTGGGCAGGGAGCCCAACGGATAGAAATAGCACATCAGGAGGGCTCTTCAGTATTGGATCGACAACAGTTTCTTGGTACAGCAGGAAGCAGAGATCCGTGGCACTCAGTTTAGCGGAGGCCGAGTATATGGCAGCAAGTTTGGCTGCATGCGAGGCTATATGGATGAGGAAGATCCTGGTTGGTTTGTTCGGTTCTCATTTGGATCCTACTGTGATTTACTGTGATAACCAGAGTTGCATTAAACTCTCGGCTAATCCTGTATTTCATGATAGATCTAAGCATATTGACATCAGGTACCATCATATCAGAGATTGTGTGCAGTGGAGGATCATGTTGCTTTCATACATTCCAACGGAAGATCAGGATGCTGATATTTTGACGAAGGCTCTCACCAGGAGCAAATTCAAGTACCACCGAGGCAGGATAGGGGTTGCTGATAATCCATATCTTGTCGAGAGGGAGTGTTGAGATTGCAACAAGATGATGGAGCTTAGTGAAAAGAGTCGCCTTCACTAAGTGGGCCCGCAGGCAAATTATGGCACAAGTTCTATTTTTGATCCCAGCAGGGATGATCACAGTGTGGGTGACCACAGTATGAGTGATCACAGTGTGGGTGACCATAGTGTGAGTGATCATAGTATGAGTGATCAAAGTCTATTTTTAGACTGGCTGTCAAAAATAGAAAAGTCAAATATTATTGTCTCATAATAATATTTGGACTATAAACTTGATCTTATTCTCTTGGAGCACTTCAGGATGAGCTACGGATGTGGTACATGCAGATCCCAGAGGGAAATACGTGGTTACCTATGGGATGACTAATATTTGCATGCAGGACTTCAGTTAGAACTCAAGTGAGTTGAGTTTAGTGGACTGGAGGTGCAGTTGATGGAGTTGTGTTCAGTTTAGCTTTGTTAAACTGGTTGTATTTAGTCTAACTGGAAAATAGACTAGAGATGAGTTGGGTGAATTAGTTACTAATTAATTCACAAGTTATTAACTAATAATGCAACTATAGAATACATCAGTTAACTCAGTTGCATGTCAGTGCATGTTTAGTTCAACAGGGACAGGTGTTAGAGGATCCGATTGCTATCAGTTGTGACTATAGTTGTGCATGATGATTTGCACAATCAGAGGGATTGAGTATGCCAATGAATTGGCCAATATCAAGAATTGTAGCCTGTGCTCACGTCCAACAGAGTGTGAGTGATTATTTGTAGGTCAAATACGAGTTTGGTAAGCCATTCTCATCAATTCTTGAGTAGGTATTGAGCTGTGGAGGCAGGCAAGCAGCGGGGGAGATTTGGAGATCAGATCTGAGCTGTATTGTGTGTAGCATGTGGAGATAGTACTGAGTACTTGTGAGGAGTATTGTACTATGTATTGTTACATGATTAAATCACTATAATATACAGATAGTTGGGGTTTTTAGTGAGATGCTTTCCCCGGGAAAATACTGTGTTGATATGTGTGATTGATGCTTCTGCGCATGTGAATGTTTCTGCTTCTGTAAATTGATGATGAACGTAGAGGAGGTTATGTATTATGCATGTTCTGCTTATAAGTGTATAATCAGGATAATATTTGTGAATATGTGTCATATTATTCAAAATTTCTACAGCTCATACCCTTTGTTTCATTTTTTTAACGAGGTTGGCACAAGACAAGGAACTATCCTCATATTCCTTGTTCATGACCCATAAGAGGTCATGAATTCCAAGAGGTTCTCATCAAATGGGAGAAAAATGCTCTGGAAGGGATCCATAACAAGGAATTTGAGATTTGGTTCCAATGCCTCTAGTATATAATGTACAACATCACGAAATTGATCATCAATTGATGTAGGCATGGAATGGGTTGCCACATAATTGACTCGTGGTGGGGAAGATACCATTGGGACAAAAGGACCATTTAGGGAAGATGGTTGACTGGAAGCCATATTTGGACTGGGAAATGAAAGATGGTCAACGGTGACAATTCTTCCTTCATGTGGGAAACACATCACTCGAAAGAGTTTTGAAACAATAGCTCCCATGTCATAAACATAATCATGCCCAAGAAGTAAATTGTAATCTAAAGGGCCTGGGACTACCATCACATTGAGATAAACAATTTTTCCTCCCAAAGTAATAGGCAACTGAGGAAGGATCCCTAATGGTTGACTGGTTCCTTTGTTAAAAGCCAACAGATTCTGGGTAACAGGCACAAGTGGCGACGAACCGAGCGCTTGCCAAGCAGTGGAGGAAAGGATACTCACAGATGCACCTTCATCTATAATAGTGCCAGGTACAATCATATTACAAACCTGTACTATGATCTGGAAAGGCACATAAGAAGGAAGACGACATCCTGCTAGTCGATTCCAATCAAAGGAAGTGACCAGACTACTTGGAGGGGGTACCATAAGAATGGGAGAATTACCCCCTTGAGTTACGAGAATGGGAGGATTTTCCTCCTGTCTTGATGGAACAGGAGGGTTGCCTCCAAGCTCATTGGAATTTGAAGAAACAAAAAGAACCTGAGTGGTATCATACTCACTCTCTACAGGAAAGGTACGATTAACTGAAGGTGAAATTGGGTCAACTTTTTCCTTGACCTGTGATTGGTCAGGTATAGACTCATGGGATTCACATTCAGAGAGAGTGGGTTTGACCGACAGTTGATTTGGGTTAGTCAATTCATCAACTAGTGAAGGATTAAGACAGAGTCTCCTGTAACTAGATGGAAGTCGTTGCAGTGAATCAAGAAAATTATCCAACACTTTTTTGGCTTCATCCAAATAGGGAAAAAGGTGAATGGGGTGATTCCCTTCACATAATCTATAGGGAAACTTGACTTTACCTTTCTTTCCATAAACTTTACTACCACTAGTTGATGGTGTGTCACCAACATGATCTCCAGAAGTTGATGACACAGGATGATGTGAGCGAGAAGACCATTCTTCTAAGACCTGAGGAATACCAGAACAATTTCAAAGAAGATGGTCTCATGTACAAAGTTTTCGTGGATATCAAACTTTGTGAGGTTTATCGGACGGTTTCTCATCAGAAGTTGCATTCAAAGCAATGGTTGCTTGGTTGCCCCCTTGCTGAATTCTTCTTCTTTCCTTTCTTCTTCTTCTTAGCCACTTGGTTACTAGTGCCAATACTTTCACCAGGCGAAGAGGAAGAAGGGGAGGAAGAAACAACTGAGGAAGAAGGCAAAGGGTCAATTTTAGGATCAATTAGAGGTTGATTTTGTCCAGTTGGAGGAGTACTCAATTGTCGAGAAATCACGACATTTTGAACCAAGGAGGTTGAAAACAACCATACTAGAAATCCAATGGTAAATCCCGGAAGGGATAATGTAGCCATATAAGGAGAACCAATATTTCTGAAAGGAGGAAAATGACTAGGATTCCCATCAAAAGGAATTCTTTGATCAGTGAACTTCGGAGTTGTTTCCATATGTCTCAACCTAAGATCAACTAAGGAGTTGCATGGAGGATGTTATCCATGGTCAATTAATTGATTTTAATCAAAATAACATAACCAAACAAAAGAGGGATAATCTAGGCTAAATGATTACCAAGCAACTGTGAAATGCAAAATACCTCTTGGCGAACCAAGAAGTATGGGTAGGCAATCTCCTTGAATGTTGTGATCAGTGTATCATAGTGTACAAGGGGGCTTACTCAGTTACCTATGGATGGATAACAACCTAATGTAGTCCTTCCATATATACCCAAAAGTACGTGGAGGCCCAATCCATGTTAGCACTGTCTAATGTGAAACCGCAAAGTGAGAGCATTCCTTTATACTTTACGTACTATAACACTGCCCTATATACCCAAAGGTACGTGGACGAGCTACGATATACTTACGTACGTGGAATGAGGTATCAAACTCGGAATGTATCGCAAACAAGTAAGTGAAAACTGCTATGTTTAACGATGCTGGAACACGTCTCTAGCCTAGACCTATAAATGTTATGCATTAAGTTACAATGCTCCATTAGGTTAATTGAGATAACTTTTAAGTTGATCTTCTTAAGAATTTGCCTTTCAAGGTTCACCATGTGATGTATGTTTGCAATTCCTAGAATGAAACTAACATGAGAAGCATTCTTTCATTCAATTCAAAATGAAAACCATAGCTAGTAAGGGATAGAGCAATCAGATCTTTGACAAAGAGAAAAGAGCACACCTAATGCAATTTCCCTATGTATTCCTGTTAATTCATTTTCAAAGTTAGTTTATAGTCGATTAATCTTTGTTCAAAAGAAAGTGTCGTAAAAGTATTCATTTCTTTCGAAAAGGAACTGTTGTAAAGCCTTCATTCTTGCAAAAGATTGATTGATTGTATGTGCATTAGTTTCCTTTTGTTCATCTCAACATCCAATGGAGTTGCCAATTTGTTATGTGGAATTTTGCATCTACGGATAAATACAATTTCCCTAGGTGGGTAGCACACCTAGAACAACATATTTAAAGTGTTTATCCTTTTTCTATAGAAGATAAATAAGACAAGGGACCTACTTGTTATCTTTCTCTTTCCCTTTGTCTCCCTTGTATGGCTCCCGCCACTCCTTCTCGAACTTAATCCACTCGAAAAGTACCTGCAATCATAAATAGAGGACAAAAACCAATCAAAGCAAGAGATCTATCTACTATAAGAAAATGGAATCGAAAGAGTTTACACATATAATCATAATACTTAAAGACAAGAATGTGGGAAAAGGTGTAAACAACTTTATTAAGTAGAAGGAAGAGTTACAACCATAAAGTCCGATCCAATGTCACTCCTCTAGCTTGGGTTCCAACCAACATCACATCAAAAACACAACACTCTGGTAGCATAACAATACTTGCTTACAATCTCAAACCTCACACCAATAGTATCTCTATACAAATTCTCAATATCCAGCCCCTGATCACTTATATGAGTGCTCAATTTATAGGAAAATGGAGGAGGTTTAGTCATAAATGAGGGTATTGAATGGCCTTCTAAACTTAGAGTTAGTTTCCATGGAGGAAGGGATGAGAGGATAGGAGGTTACTTAACTCATTCCCTATCCAATTTCGAGCTCAAAGGAGATGATAAGTGTGGGAATATTCTAGAAGGCTCCAGAAGATAAGAATATTCCTAGAACCCTATGAGGATTTCGTTCAATATCGCCCAACATAGGTCAAAGTGGGCCTAGGTGCTCTAAAATGCACCCTGACATGGGCCTACCTGCACTAAATCATACTTACCCCTGACCAAGGCGCTGGTCCCTCAAGGAGGAATTTCTGGAGGGATTCAGGCCAAGAAACTCTCAGGGAAGGAGGCATTCAAAGTGATGACTTGTCTAGGGCATGTAGCAACTGAATTAGGGTTTGATGAGCCCTAAAAGTACTGATCTGAATGATGGGAGTGATGTACCCAAATAGACCTGTAACACTCCAGCTTCTCTGTTTTGGTTCATTGCTAGCATAGCGCCTTGGTCTTTTGGGGAGTATTGAATCGTTGCGTAGGTTACTTCAGCTTCCCCACTTACCCCATGGACATACATGGTTCACCCTTTGCCAAATCAATCAAACATAATCAAAAATTTAACTTAGATCTCAGGGTTTTGAATCTGAGAAGGGTATTTTAGCTTGCGAGTTGAAGATTTTCAGACTATAAATTTTCATCTCTAGTGTTGCTCCGCTGCCAGTAGGCCTGGACAGTACCCCGAAGGAGTCACATAGGAACACAGACATTGGTCCACTACCATCGAGCTTGGTCAGTATGTCGGTGGAGTTGCATGCTTCACGTCCCTGCGTATGAAGCATTTCTCTTCTTTCGCCTTTGTATTTTTCAAGAGGAATGTGCATAGGAACTTATTTATTTTTGGGGCAGAAAAGGGATCCCAACTTATTGAGAGTAGAAGAGGTTGTTCCTTCAGGGAAGCATGTAAGACCTCTGATATAGGTTTGCTCATTTATATTTTCCCCTTCTCCGTTTCTACTAGTTGGATGAGCTTGAACAAACATAGCAGAAGACTGAGTACAGGCATGGGGCTTTCCAGTGTGGACATAGGTTCATGGTTGGACCAAAAATTATCTTGAAGACGGTTCATATTTTTCGTCAAGACTTCATCGTCGAAGGTTACAACCAAGCATAGAGAAGGTAGACATAAGATTGACCAAGTGCTATAGTGTCACAAGTTTCTTCAAATTTTAGCCACATACTCTATTTAGAAACCAAAATGTAGTAGTTAGCAACACTTATTTCCTGAAACAAAAATAGTAATATATCAAACAAACAAAACGAACGTGAAAAAAAAATAGTAAGAAGAATCAAACAAAGCAAAACAAAGATAATAAGCAAAGCAAACAAGATGAAAACAACAAGTATAAAATAGACTATGTGCATGGCCTAGGTGTGGCCTAGCCTACTGAAAATAATTCTTGAGATCTTGGCCGTTGACAGGAAGGTTGTCAATCCTCCCGTTAAGTGATTACAAATGATACATGTGTGGGCCAAGCTTCTCGTAGACTGTGTACGAACCGATCCACAGGGACTAGAACTCCGTATGTTTGCCTTTATCTTCATGGGGCTTATCCCATTTCAAAACTAAGTCACCAACATTGAAGGTAGCTTTCCCTGCAGACTTCTATCATCCTTTCTTCCTAAAGGTTATGGAGAGCATCCATCCTACGCTGAACTAGCTGGCAAGGTTTGCCTTGGGATTCCTAGAAAAGCTGAAGTGAAAACAAGTAAATATTTGGCGGAAGGATGACTTCTTTACCATAAACCAGGAAGTACAGTGAGGTATTCAGAGAAGGCTTGGGTGTTACACGGTCAACCAATAATGCATTCATCAGGGAATTATGCCAGTTACGCTGCTTAGAGAAAATGGTCTTCTTGATTATACATATGAGGTTTTTATTCGTGGACTCTGCTAGACTGTTTCCTTACAGGTAGTAGTTAGATGAATGATTTAGGACAATACCACTCTGTAATCCAAAGTCATAGATTTTCAAAGACAAAAAATAAGTTGCATTATAAAAAACAAGTGATATTGGAACGTTGAAGCATGAGATGATGTTTTGCTGGAGGAAACTAATGACCTCCTGGTCGTTCACTTGTTTGAGCGGAACTGTTTCTATCCACCATGTGAAGTAGTCAGTATCTATTAGGATATAGCATTGTTGTTTTGATGAATGAGGGAAAATTACCCAAATGATGTCCAGGCCCCATTGTTGGAATGGTTCGATCACTACAATAGGGCGCAATGGGGCTACTGATCTTCATGTTTTGTTGGCACTTCGTTGACAGACTGGGCACTTGCGGGCATAAGCATGTGCATCCTTGAACAATGTGGGCCAGTAAAAACTGGCTCACATGACTTTGTGTGCAGTGGTATTTCCCGCAAAGTGACCCCTGATGGGTCCATCGTGCAGATCTTGAAGTACCTTCTCTGATTCATGTGCCTCCAGGCACCTAAGAAAAAATCCATTACTGTGCTTTCTGTAAAGCACTCCGTGCACTCACTGATATGCTAATGCTTTTAGGTGCAATTCCCTCTTCTGTCTGATAGAAAAGTGAGAGGGTATGGTGTCGTGCTCAAGGTACTGGCACACATTTGCATACCAAGAGGTCCTGTCTTCAGTGGGTGTTGCTCACCTTATGTCATACATCTCAACCTCTTGCTTCCAACCAATGACCTCTTCTTCATTCTCCAGAGCGTGTACTGCTTCAACTGCAAGTCTGCAGAGCCCATGTCCTTTGATCGTGTGCACTGGCTTGATTTCAAGATCATATTCTTGCAAGCCTGTCATCCAGTTCACACGTCATTCACCCAGTTCTTGTTGTACAAGCAATGTGTGGACTGTTGGGTCGGGAACGAAGACTATGCAATGGTTCTTTAACAAGTAGGGCCTGAAGTGTTTCACCGCCTTGTAGACTGCATAAGCTTGTTTTCCAATGGCAGGGTAGTTGATATCTGGTCCTTGGATACTTGCACTCATGAAGGAGATGGGATGTTCATCATTAGCTTCATCCTTTTGAGTGAGTACTACAACTAGTGAGTTATCGAAAGCGAAGGTGTATAGCAGGAAATCTTTCTTGAAGTCTGGGTTGTAGAGCACAGGCGCTTCTGCAATGGTTTATTTGATATGTGCGAATGCATAATTTTCTTTCTTACCCCAGGTGTATACTACATCTTTCTTGATCATGTCTTGCATGGGCTTAACTATCTTCACATAATCTGAGATGAACTTCTGGAGGAAGTTTATTTTTCCCAAGAAGGATTGCATGACTTTCTTATTGACGTAAGGAATCTGTGTAATGGCTTGGCCCGGTCTGGATCCACCTTGATCCCACTTTTGGAAATGATATGTCTGAGGAGGTTCCCCTCTGACACTTTGAATACGCTCTTTTTAGGATTCAAGGAAATCCTGTATTTGTGTCCTCACTCAAAGATTTTGTTAAGGTGGCGTATGTGGTCTTCTCATCTTCTTGAGAAAAAATTCACATCATCGAGGTATACCACCATGCTCTATCCAATGAGTCTGCGAAAGGCGACGTCCATGGCACGCTGAAATGTTACACCTGTGTTTACAAGCGCAAACTACATTCGTCTATAAGCGAACGTAGCCCACTTGGTACAGAAAGTAGTTTTGAGTCTATTAGGTACTACTACCAGAACCCGATTATATCCTGAAGAACCATAAAGAAGATAAAACATCGGTGCCCCAAATACTATTTGTAAAATATGGTCCATAGGCAACACAAGGTAGTTGTCCTTATCCGATGCGTGGTTTACGTTCTGCAAATCGACACACAAGTGGATTTCCCTGGACTTCTTTCATACAGGAACAAGGTTGGAGACCCATGTGGAATGTCAAACTTTGTATATGATTTGTGCATCCAACAGCTTAGTAAGCTCTTTCTGTATGAGGGGTTCAAGTGACGGATGTACTTTCCTCAGCTTCTATTGATATGGCTTGACCCCTTCTTTGATTGGGATGATATGTTGGATGATCCACATGTCATAATTTTTTAGATCATCATACATCCATGCGAACACATCTCGATACTGTTTGAACAAGCGGATAAAGGCTTGCCACTCTTTTGGTGTACAACATGTACCAAGATTGACAAACTTCGGATCTTGTTCTGTTCCCAAGTTTATCAGTTCGTGCCTCATGGTGGAACTGTGGGTCTTGCTGTTCCTTGGCCCTTGAAAATGTTCTTGCAAGTCATATAGATTTTCCAATGTTGCCAAACCTTTTGTGATAATGTGGCCTTTCATGTTACTAGCTTATGCTTGGAGAAAGCGCTCGTGCTCGTCATCGTCTATCGCCGCATATTTGAAGACGCCAGTGTTGACCATGAAATGCAGTATCTGTTAATCATCATTAAATACACGGAAGTTAGTTATGTATTCCGAGATAGATGGTTTGTACAAAATATCAATAGTAAATCTATCCCTAATTAGTGACATTCTTGAAGCTGCATTTTCTAGTGCATTTGCAGCTGCATTGTGCGTGTGTGGGACAAAAATGATATTAAATTCTTGGGAGTTTGAGATTAGTCACCATACCTCTTGTTTGTAACTTTTGAGATGTGGTGATAAATAGTGAATGGTGTTACGTACCTCCCGTACCACTATCTTTGTATCACATACCACTTTGAGTATGGTCACATTGAGGCTGATGGCTTTCTGCAAGCCTAACATGAGTGCTTCATATTCTACTATGTTGTTCTTGCACTCGAAATCCAAGTGACTTGAAACTAGATGCTTCCTGTTGAAAGGGTCAATCAGGACACACCCGAATCCTGAGTCATCCTGTGCCTTTGATTCGTCAAAGTACATGGTCCATAACTCATCTATACATGGACCGTTGATGTGCTAGTACTGCTGCTACTACTGTTGCTGCTACTACTGCTACTATTGGTACAATGTGCTGTACAATTTTCATTACCAATAGTTGGGCAAGGAAGGAGTCCCAACTATGAATCTGGTGGGGTTGGAGCTGGTCGTGCAAGATAACACCCCAATGTTGTCTCAAGGAGGCAGTTACCAAACATGAGTTCTACGAAGGCCAACTGTTCATTCTCACCATGGGGGGAGTGACATTATGTTTCATGTACCTCTCGGATTCTACCTAGATTTGGTTAAACTTGCTGTTAGGTCCCTTTACTACTAGTGTAACCCCTTATTGTTATTAGTACAACCCCCTTATTATATTGTTGTGCCCATGTAGTCCCCATATTTTTATTATTGTGCCCCATAGAAGCCAACTATTGTTATTATTGTGCCCTTACATTATTATTGTTATGTCGGCTCTGATTACATTATGACCCCATAGACTCCTATATATAGAAAGGAGGTCTTGTCATTTGTATCATCCAAGAATTGTTCATTTGTGTAATGTAAAGGAGGTTTCCCCCTCGAAGAGGCTGGATTCTAAGGGGTTTATATTTATTTTCTATCATTTTGTGAGCTGGTTTCATAACATTTGGTATTAGAGCTTTGGATTCTAGGGTTTTTCTGCTCCAAAAAGGTCATCAAGGATGTTTTCGCTATAATTTTTTTTCTGTGATGTTTCAGAAGCTAACAAAAAAAACCCATTTGAGAAGAAATCATGCTGAAGCTTGGGTCTAAATTTCAGATCTTGTCTCGCTGTAATTTTGGATATATGATCCGAGGAAGTTAGGGTTTTTGCAAGCTCTAGAATTTCATCTAAAATAGGTCATCATGGAAGTTTTGCTATAACTTGTTCGCTATGAAGTTTCAGAAGCTAAAAAAAAAACCCATTTGAGAAAAAAGTAGTCAGAACCTCGGGTCTGAATTTTTGATCTTGTCTCACTATATTTTAGGATATATGATCTGATGAAGTTAGGGCGTTTGTAGACTCCTGATTTACATCTTAACCAGGTGAGATTGGGAAAATCGTCATAACTTTCTCTCTGAGCATCAGATTGAAATTTCATAAGAACTTACAGGAAGATGATGGAATGTAGTTTTCAGTGTAAATTTTTTATATCCCAAGGTCAAAACAGTGACACGTGGAACTTCATACAAGTTTGCTCTTCTGAAAATGTATATAATCAGGTCATCTTGGGAGATTGTGCATAACTCTTTCTTGGAGAATCCAATTTTGATCAAACTAGTGTCATTGGAAAGAGTACGCAGAGGGCTACTACAAGTTGTAATGTCATAACTGGAAGATCCAAAATTACAGAGTTACAGTCATTTCAATATCGAGCTCCTGAAATAAGGAAAAGACAGTATGAGGAAGTTTGATGGCAAAGATCCGGTAAATTGGATACTACAGATGGAGAAATTTTGATCTACATGGTGTACCGTTGTTACAAAAGGTACGTATTGCATCTAATTATTTAGAACTGGATCAATTTTTATGGTATAAAGGTATTTGTTCTCGTAAAACACTTGTTACATGGTCAATTTTCAAGGAGGAAATGATAGCACATTATGAGGATACAAAGAGAAACACCTTCTTTAGCAAATTGATAAATGTCAAAAAAAAGTGTTCAATGGTAGAGCACATTGAGGACTTCCAAAAATTGAATATAAGGGAAAATGATATTCCAGAGAAGCAGAAGATTGATGTGTCCATAGGGACTTTGAAGGATAACATTCAACATGAGGTTCATCTTTGGGAACCTGATTCATTGGAGAAGGCATTCAGGTTGGTAAGAAAAGTGGAAAGAAAAATTACGGTAACAAGGAATTCTACCCCTCATAACTATAAAGATGGAAGTGTTGTTTCTCCTAGCCTTTCACAACCTACAAGGTTGACACCACAACAATTGGAAGAAAAAAAGGCAAAAGGACTTTATTACAATTGTGATAACAAATACATTAAAGGTCATAAGTGTGCTGAGAAGAAATTATTTTACATTGATTGTGAAGAGGAGGATATAGACCAAGAACCAACCCCAGAGAAAGAAGAAATGAATCCAACCATATCCTGTAAAGAATTGGCAAGAATTACCACTCCTCAAGCTCTCAAGATAGAAGGACATATTAAGACGAAAAAGGTTCAAGAAGTGAAAGATCACATCGAGAAAGAAGAAATGAATCTGGCCATATATTGTAATGCATTGGCTAGAATTACCACTCCTCAAACTATCAAGATATAAGGACATATCAAGAAGAAAAATGTTCAAGAAGTGAAATATCACATCGAGCATCAAGAAATGAATCCGACCATATATTAGAATGCATTGGAAGAAATTACCACTCCTAAAACTCTCAAGATAGAAGGATATATCAAGAAGAAAAAGATTCAAGAAATGAAAGATCGCATCGAGAATCAACAACAAGTTCTCCAACTTTTAAAGGATAATTCCACTTTGTGCAGAATCGAATGAAACAACAAGCAGATCAACGTCGCAGTGAAAGAAGTTTTGATGTAGGCAATTGGGTATTTGTATGGCTACACCTCAAGCAAGCTATTTATGAGAAGGAAATGTTGGCAATACTACATGCACTTAAGAAATGGTGACCCTGCCTGATGGGAAGACACTTCAAGGTAAAAATGGATCATGATAGCCTTGAATACTTTTTAGAACAAATATTATCTTTAGAAGAATAGAAAAAATGAGTCAAAAATATGTTGGGTTATGACTTTGAAATCATCTACAAAGAAGGGAAGAAAAATGTTGTTGTAGATGCACTCTCAAGAAAGGATGAGGATGTGGAAGAATTGTTTTCTGTTATTTCTATTATCCAACTAGATTGGATAAATGAAGCAAGGGATGAATGGAAGAAGGATGAAGAAGTGTGGCCACTCATTTAAAAGTTGCAGAAGATCTCGGTTCAAACAATATTTCCAGAACTTGACGAGGAAGGAAAAAACATATTGGAACCTGGAGTAGTCACAGAAACAAGAACTCGATAGCTACGAAATCAATCAATTTCAGAGTATCACATCAAGTGGAAGAACTTACCCGCTGAAGATTCCACATGGGAGGACAAGAATTTTATACAGAAGCATCAAGAACTATTCAAGCATTGAGGACAACACTTTTTGAAGGAGAGGGGCATGTTAGGTCCCTATACTACTAGTGTAACCCCTTATTGTTATTAGTGCAACCCCCTTATTATATTGTTGTGCCCATGTGGTCACCATATTATTATTATTGTGCCCCATAGAAGCCCACTATTTTTATTATTGTGCCCTTACATTATTAATATTATGTCAGCTCTGATTATATTATGACCCCTTAGACTCCTATATATAGAAAGGAGGTCTTGTCATTTGTATCATCCAAGAATTGTTCATTTGTGTAAGGTAAAGGAGGCTTCCCCCTCGAAGAGGCTGAATTCTAAGGAATTTATCTTTCTTTTCTATATTTTTGTGAGTTGGTTTCATAACACTTGCCCTTGTACAGAAGCCACATGTGAGACCAGTCTGTAGAAAGATATCCATCTATCTTGCCGGACCAGTATCTGTTGAGTAATAGACCATATGCTTCTGGTATGTCCACAACAACCATGTTAATGCATTGGTGGATTTGACTGTCACGGGATAGTCAGATGATTACATCTCACAGTTCACCAATGGCTGGTACTGATGTTTGATCAAGTTGGATGATTCGTGCGGATGTCTTGCTCCATTGTGCATTGATCTTCTTAGCAATGGAGAACGACATGACATTGGCTACCATGTTGGAATTAACCAAACAGTTGTGAACATTTCAGTTGAACACTTCAAATGAAAGTAGGAATGGAGGGAAACCTGAGTTTTCTTCTTCCATCTGGAGTGTATTGAGAATAGTGGAAAGTGATTCAGGAGGTGTACTTGCTCCCTTGCTAGTAGAGGTTTCGCTATCTATTGGTGTCTGTCCCAATGCGCACAGCAGGATATCTCGCTGACTCTAGATCTTAGCCAACTCGAACAAACTGATGTTCACTTGAGTCTTCTTCATGTCATCAATAATGTCGTAGTCGATAGGCGGTAGACTTACCAAGGTTTCTGAGGTAGAACAGGTGTTTGTGTTGTCTAGTAGAGTGTTTTGCAACTTACTGCTCATGGATGCGCTTTTGTCCACCTCTGTCTTCCCGAACTTGCTTTGAGTTTTCTATTTTCGGGTGGCCAGTGGATCAACCTTCCTTATCAACAGTCTAATCTTTTCTTGCATCTCCCTAAGTGTTGGGGGAGCCCCTTTACTTATAATATTATAATGGCCAGTTTTATTTCGGGGATCCTTCTCGGTGTTCATATTTAACGTCATTTGCAAGCATTGATACACGTTCACCACATGCCTAGAGCTTGATGGCTCATCAGGTGAAACATCTTCATTATCGTCAATGTCTCCCGATTGCTCCTGCATATTGCTTCCTGCAAGTGTATGACTACAAAAAGCATTTGTGACTTGCTTCCAGTTCGAACAAGAGTTCTCGGGGTGATGTTCCTCATGGAAGGAACATAACTTAGGATCTGCACACTGTTCAAGCTGGAATACAAGATTCTGTGCAGCTTTCTAAACGAACTGGATAATGTTTGATGAGTTGCTTGTTTGTCTCTTCTTGGGCTAGTGACTGCTTGAAAATGTGTTTGTTTTACGTTGTTTGAGTTTAGACACTTCAGTGGTCAAGCTCTTGACAAGACTAATGAGGGTCTTAATATTGGTTGCTTCCTTGTCTCTACCTTACTCGCAACTGCTTGGGACTTCCTGTTCGCATCCTTGGAGTATTTTTTTGATTCATCATCCTTGATGACTCGAACTGCATGCAAGTATTTCTCAACAATGATGGCCTCTTCATAGTTTTTCAACAGTGTTGGTTTCGTAGCTTGCTTGACAAACTGCGCAACACTGGTCGGCAGTGCGGATGTGTAGTAATCAATGGTGATGGAGGCATGAGGTTTAATCTTTGATGTGAACTTGTTCAATATATGTGTAAACCTCTAATTGAAATATTTCACTTTCTCTTTTACTCCATCTTAAGGCTTCCTAATTCTTTGAGTAGCATGGCTGGGGTCTTGTCATCAGCAAACTTTTCAAGGAACTTACATTTGAAATCACCCCAGTTCTGTATCGAGTTGGATGGAAGGCTGTGATACCATGCAGTTGTGTGACCATCCAAGGTACATGGGAACAATCTACATGCTACGTCGTCATAACACATGTTATGAAACCAACTCACAAAAAGATAGAAAAGAAAGATCAACACCTTAAAATTCAGCCTCTTCAAGGGGAAATCCTCCTTTACATTACACAAATGAACAATTCTTGGATGATACAAATGAAAAAACCTCCTTTATATATATAGGAGTCTAAGGGGTCACAACATAACCAAATCCGACCTAAAAATAATAATATAAGGGCACAAAAATAAGAATAATGGGCTTCTATGGGGCACAATAATAACAATATGGGGACAATAGGGGCACAACATTAACAATAAGGGATACAATGACAATAGTAATTGGGGAATCACTAGTATTATAGGGACATAACATGCCCCTCTCCTTCAAAAAAGTGTTTTCCTTAATGCTTGAGCATTTCCGGATGCTTCTGTATCAAAATTATCATACTCCCATGTGGAATCTTCAACGGGTAAGTTCTTCCACTTGATGAGATACTCTGAAATTGATGAATTTTGTAGCTGTCTAGTTCTTGTTTCTTTGACTACTTTAGGTTCCAATATGATTTTTCTTTCCTCATCAAGTTCTGGCAATATTGTTTGAACTAGGGGCTTGTCACCTATAACCTTCTTTAAGCATGACACATAGAAAACTGGGTGCACTCGGGAAGCTGCAGGAAGCTCCAATTTTTATGCCATAGTACCTATCTTTTGAAACACCTTGTACGAACAATAATACTTTGGTGATAATTTATTATCCTTTTTAGCTTGCTTGATGGAATTTTTTTTATATGGTTGTAGCCGTAGGAATACCCAATCACCTACATCAAAACTTCTTTCGCTGCGATGTTGATCTACCTGTTGTTTCATTCTATTCTGCACCAAGGTGAAGTTATCCTTTAAGAGTTGGAGAACTTATTGTTGATGCTTGATGTGATCTTCCACTACTTGAACCTTATAATTTTCTCTTAAATATGATGTGATGGATGGCGGATGATATCCATAAAGTGCCATAAATGGGGTCATTTTTGTTGCAGTATGGAAGGAAGTGTTATACCACCATTCAGCTAGAGGCAACCATTTGACCCATTGTGTCATTTTATCAGTTACAAAGCAACAAATATATCCTTCCAAACATTTATTTACTATCTCAGTTTTCCTATCAGATTGAGGATGATAAGATGAGCTATGAGCTAATTGAGTACCAAGGCAAGAAAATAATTTTGTCAAAAAATTTCGAGTGAAAATGGGATCTCTGTTGCTTACAATAATCTTTGGGTTTCCATGTAGCTTTTGAATTGTTTCCATAAATGTAGTAGAAATTGTACTCGCTTTAAATGGATGAGACAATGCACGAAAGTGTGCATACTTGGTAAGTATGTCAACTACCACCATGATAACACTCTTTCTTTCAGACTTGGGTAAACCTATGATAAAATCCATTGAAACTTCCTCCCAATGTTGGCTTGGAATGGATAAAGGTTGTAATAGAACTGGGGTCTTAATTGTTTCAACTTTATTTTGTTGGCAAACCAAACATTCCACCACAAACTTTTGAATATCTGATTTAAGGTCATCCCAAAAAAATTCCTTCTTAAACCTGTGGTAAGTTTTTAGAAATCTTGAGTGCCCTCCTAAGGGAGAGGTGTGCAATTCCCTAAGATTCTTTTGTTTGTTTTCAGAATTCTTACATAGGTATAACCGATATTTATACCATAACGAATGATTTTTCCAGCTAAATGCATCAGATGTACTGGGGTCTTGTTGCAGCATTTGAATGAGTTCCCACACTTCTTCGTCATTCTTCCATTCATCCCTTGCTTCATTTATCCAATTTGGTTGGATAATAGAAATGGCGCAAAGAAATGCTTCCACATCCTCATCCTTTCTTGAGAGTGCATCTACCACAACTTTTTGCTTCCTTTTTTTGTAGATGATTTCAAATTCATAACCCAACATCTTTGTTACCCATTTTTGCTGCTCTTCCGAAGGTAATATTTGATCTAAAAAGTATTTAAGACTATCATGATCTGTTTTTACCTTGAAGTGTCTGCCCATTAGGTAGGGTCGCCATTTCTTAAGTTCATGTAGTATTGCCAACATTTCGTTCTCATAAATAGCTTTGTGTAAATACTTTCCTTTGATTGGACGAATTTCGAAAGCAATGGGTCTTTCTTCATTCATCAAAATAGCACCAATTACATTTTTTGAGGCATCACATTCCACAATAAAGGTTTTTGTGATGTCTGGAGTAGCTAAGGGCAGTGCTTGGCACATTGCCTCTTTAAGATGTTCAAAGGCCTTTGTTGCTTCTAAAGTCCATGAAATTGCATCTTTCTTCAATAATGTTGTTAGGGGTGCTACTATTCTCCCATAATTCTTAACAAACTTGCGATAATACGCTGTCAACCCAAGAAATCCTCATAGATACTTTATGGATGTGGGGATTTTCCATTCCTTAATGGTTTTAATTTTGCTAGGGTCTACCTTAATACCTTCATGAGATACAATATGACCCAGATATTCCACCTCTTGTACTCCAAATAAACATTTGGAGATTTTTGCATATAATTATTTCTCCTCCAATAGTTTGAGCACCCTATCAACATGTTGAACATGATCCTTCCAAGACCTGTTGTAGATTAGTATATCATCAAAAAAATACTAACACAAATTTTCTAAGGAAGGGTTTGAAAATGGAATTCATCAAACCTTGAAATGTAGAAGGTGCATTGGTAAGGCCAAAAGCCATGACCAAAAATTCATAATGACCCTCATGAGTTCTAAATGTTGTTTTTGGAATGTCTTCAGTCTTCATTCTGATTTGATGATATCCTGAATGGAGATCCAACTTGGTGAAGTAAATTGATCCATGCAATTCATCCAATAATTCATCAATGACATGAATGGGAAATCTATCTTTAATAGTGGGCTTGTTGAGCTCCCTATAATATGGACACATGCACCATGATCCATCCTTCTTGTGAACCAATACTAATAGAGCAGAGAAATAACTTTGACTAGGTTGAATTATACTAGCCTCTAGCATTTCTGCAACCATACGTTCAATTTCACTCTTTTGGGCACAGGGATATCTGTAAGGCCTGATGTTTGGACGAACATTTCCTGGAATCAAATTAATAGCATGATTATGATCATGAATAGGTTGGAGGCCTTTGGGAGTCTCAAATACCTTGGAATGATTGTCCGAGACTTTTTGAAGATTTGGAGAAATAGATGATTTCAATGTGGGAACCTCTAGTATACATAATTGTGCAATTATGACTCGTTGTTCTTTCTTTAGAAGTTTTGTCATTCCGTTAGAGCTTATTATCCTTCTCAGTTTCCTTGTGATACCCCTTAATTCAACTTCCTTTCCTTATGAAGAAAATTTCATGAAAAGTTCTTGAAAATTAAAAGCTATTGTACCCAAGGATTGTAGCCATTGAACTCCTAGTACAACATCAACACCACCCATTGGAATGGAAAGCATTGGGCTATTAAATACATATTATCCCATGGATAGCTTGATATTATGGCACTTTCCTGAGCAAGTTATGGTTCCTCCACTTGCAACCATCACTTTACACTCTAGTGTTGGATATAGGAAGCAATTTAATTCCTTGGCTATCTTACAATGAATAAAATTATGGGTACTACTAGAATCAATCAACACTATTACCTTTTTCTTCTTGATATGCCCTTCTATCTTGATAGTTTTAGGAGTGGTAATTCCAGCCAATGCATTACAAGATATGGTCAGATTCATTTCTTCTTTCTCTAGGGTTTGTTCCTTGTGTATATCCTCCTCTTTTAATGTTTCTTCTTCCTTTTCTTCCTCCTCTTCACAATCTATGTAAAATAATTTCTTCTCATCATACTTATGACCTTTAGTGTATTTTCTATCACAACTATAAAAAAGCCCTTTTTCTCTTTTTTCTTCCAATTGTTGTGGTTTCAACCTTGTAGGTTGTGGATGGCTAGGGGAAACACCACTTTCATCTTTATGATTATGAGTGGTAGGCTTCCTTGTTGCCATAATTTTGCTTTCCATTTTTCTTGCCAACCTGAATGCCTTCTCCAATGAATCAAGTTCCCAAAGGCGAACCTCATGTTGGATGTTATCCTTTAAAGTCCCTATGAACACATCAATCCTATGCTCCTCTTGAATACATTTTACCCTTATATTCACTTTTTGGAAGTCCTAAATGTGCTCCATCATTGAACCCTTTTTTTTAATATTTATCAATTGGCTAAAAAAAGTGTTGCTTTTTGTATCCTCATAATGTGCTATCATTTCATCCATAAAAATAGCACAAGTGACAATTTTTTTACGAGAACAAAGCCATCGATACCATACAAACTGATTTGGTTCCAAATATAAAGTTGCAATACATACCTTTTGTGTGTTTTGGACATTATGGAGATCGAAAAATTTCTCCATCTGTAGTATCCATGTTGCGGGATCCTTGCCATCAAACTTCCTCATATCAATCTTTGGGACATGGTGGTTCTTCGATCCAATGTTAGAGTCTATGAAATCATAATTAACATTTATTTTGTTCTCATCATGTGTTTCCTTTACTACCCTTTTGCCATTAGTAAGCATTTCTTGTAGAAATTTTGTCAAATCTTCCATATTAGCTTCCACGCCTTTCTTTAAATCATCCATCTTAGCTTCCAAGCCATCCATATTAGCTTCCACATCATTCATCTTAGCTTCTACGCCTTTCTTTAAACGATCCATCTTAGCTTCTACGCCTTTCTTTAAACCATCCATCTTAGCTTCCACACCATACATATTAGCTTCTACGTCTTTCTTTAAACCATCCATCTTAGCTTCTATTATTTTTTGTGCAAGTGAAATTTGTTGCACCTGGTCTCGTAATTTTGATATATCATGTTGCAATTCTTCCTCTTCTTCATGAGTCATGTTAGAGCTTTTAGGTTGCTTACTAGGTGTTTCCATTTTCTTTCTTCGGGGCATTAATTAGTGATAATAATGCTTCACCATGCCCTTTGAATTCCTTCAAACTAATTTTTCAAACCAAACTTATGCACAAATTTAAAAAACGCTACACACCTTTTTCCACTTTGTAGGAGCTCGATATTGAAACGACTGTAACTATGTAATTTCAGATCTCCAAGGTCTGAAATCATGACCTGCAGTATCCCTCTATGCCCTCTTTCCAATGCCACCAGTGTGATCAAAATTGGATTGTCCAAGAAAAAGTTATGCCCCACCTCCCAAGATGACCTACTTATATACTTTTTCAGTAGAGCGAACTTGTACGAAGTGCCACGTGTTACTGTTTCGATGTTCGGACCTAAAAACGATACACAGAAAATTATAGTCTGTTCTCTTTCTATATCTTTTACGAAATTTCAATCTTATGCTTAGAGAGAAAGTTATGACGATGTTCCCAAGGTCACCTGTTTAGAATGTAATTCAGGAGTCTACAAAACCCCTAACTTCCTCATATTATATCTCTGAACATATAGCGAGACAAGATCTGAAATTTGAAACCTAGATTCACCAAGATTTTGGATCAAATGGGTTTTAATTTCAGATTCTAAGCCTTTGTAGAAAAAAAAATTATAGCGAAACTTCCATGATGACCTATTTGAGATGAAATTCTGGAGTAGCGAAACCCTAGAATCCAAAGCTTTGATACTAAATGTTATGAAACCAGCTCACAAAAAGATAGAAAAGAAATATGAATGCCTTAGAATTCAACCTCTTCGAGGGGGAAACCTCCTTTACATTACACAAATGAACAATTCTTGAATAATACAAATGACAAAACATCCTTTCTATATATAGGAGTCTAAGGGGTCACAATATAACCAAAGACGACCTAACAATAATAATATAAGGGCACAAAAATAAGAATAATGGGCTTCTATGGGGCACAATAATAACAATATGGGCACAACAATAACAATAAGGAATACAATGACAATAGTAATGGGGGAATCACTAGTATTATAGGGACCTAACAATGTACCTCAAGGGTCTATAGTTGTAGGTAGAAGTTATCTAAGTGGTCTTGTGCCTTCACCATGCTATCAGGGTTGAACTTGATGTTAATTCTCTTCGCTTTCTTCGGCATCTTGTGCAGAACAACCAGGAGAGCTAATGGTCCCTAAGTCATCCATTCAAGATTTGGGTAACCCATCTCTTCTTCTTCTTCATCCTCTTCCTCTCTTTTGAAGTCTAATGGTTCTAGCTCTGAGTTTATTGGTTCGTCTCCACCTCCACCTCCACCTCCTCTGCTGCCTTCCCCTCCGCCTCCTATACCAGAGTTTGATCCCAAAATCACAAGAGTGTCTTATTCACCTTACCAAAAGATTGGGGGTTCCTCTCTATCTTCAATAGCTTCTTCTAGACCTTCAAGTGTGGCAAGGACAACTTCTTCCACTGATGATACAACAACTCCTGTGGGAGTGGATTTTGGATTCCTAGATGTGTGTGGAAGGTGCTATATGCCTGGGATCAGTTCGACTGCTTTTGTGAACAGGCAAGTGATGGGACGGACATAGCGAAGGTGTTGATATGGAATCTCGTGTTCAATTCTGGGAGGTGAAGAGTAACCAACTACAGATTTGTGTGTAGGTGAGAGGGTGTGCGAGTTACTGCCTTGACCAGATGGTTGATGAATGAGTGTGAGGAGATATTCAGCCATATACAACTGGCTACCCTCCTTCTAGCACCAGAAATTTTGACGGTGCTGGACCCGCCAACATTCAGGGGATCACTCTGGTATGAAGTCCCAACTAGACCTCACACTGTTTGGTGTGGGATTCCCATCTGATATGATGGCTCGGTTGCCATTGTCTTAAGGATTTGCCTTAGCTTTTTCTTGTAAGCACAAGAGAGTGGTCTGCTTTGCCTTCGATAAGTGAGGTTCGCATGCCTGGTGAATGCTAGTGTACTTGTGTTAATGGTTCTTTCACTGTAAGGGAAGAGGATGTTGGGATGAAGTCCCAAATCGGTTAGGAGCACACAACATAACAGGACGTGCACAACTTTCGGAGGAGCAGTCCAGATGGATGTGGTAGTCACAACACATAAGGTAATATAACATGTACAACACTCAATGGATTATTATAAACGAGTGCAACGATTGTTACAACAAGCTTTATGTGAATGGCCCGTCTTATGTTTGGGGAGATATCCACCATGGTCGAGACAATGTTAACAACATATACAACACATTTCCATTAACAGATTATGTATTAAAACAAGTGAAATAGATCAAGTGTTCAACATAGTTTAAAGCAACATGCATTACAAGTGTTCAAGATTAGTCTTACAACAGTTACAATACATGTGTGAAAACGTGATGGTTTGTTAGCAAGCTTCAGAATTAAGAAAAAGTTCCAAGACACATCGTTACACCATACATCACTAACCCCGTGAGCAGGGTGTTGGAGCCACTACATACTCCTTAAAGAAAAGATTATAGAATCTCTTGGCAATGTGGGAGGAGCTAAGGTGAAAAGTCCTTTCATGTACAAAAGAGGAGGGTATTTATAGCCAAAGGTGAAAATGACCCTTGTGGTTGGTCTACTACCCTCATGATTGTTTGACCTCCATGAATTTTTGACTTTACATGACTCTTTGTACAACAAGTGGGTCTACTGGACTTCCACGTTACATTATATTGATTGACAACATATCCCATAGTAGAGATGTGGGCAACATGACTCGTGGCATGATTCGACATGACAGTGTTGGTATATTCATGCTGCTGGTGGAGTCTATGTCGAGCTACAATACTGCTGGGTGATGGATGTCTTCATGGTGTATCACAGCTTCACCTCCGCATGGTGAAGTGTGCGAAGTCTTCGATGGTCTTTGGTTCGCTTGATGAAGCTTTGGCATGTTGTTCCTTGCTTGCATATTGGGAGGCTTGACAAGCTCATCTATTCACGAAGGTGCATGTTCATTCGTTCGTTCGTTGGTGAGCACATATTGCATGTTTTCTCATCTGATAATCCACAAACACATCTTTGCATGATCATCCATTCGCGAGCACATATCTTCGCATGCATCATTCGTTTGTCCATTGGTGAACTTGTCCTTCTGCATGTGCTCCCTTTTTTCATCCCATTCTTCGTTGTGCCATGTTTTTTGGTGTACGTGTACCTGTGAGCACTAATGAGGAGACAACATCAAATCCAAAACCTCCTAGTCTACCATGACACATGATCATTTTGGATGCAGGTGACCAAGAGAGGCAGCAAGGTGGTGAAGTGGGATGATGGCTTTGGGCACTCCTAATGAAAACTATGTAAGAGTCACTAAGTGATGGAGATGTGTGATCCAAGTCGATAGTGACCGTCTGCGAGGTCTGGCTTAGCTGGAAGACAAAATTGCGCAAATTTTGGGAGGGATAGTCCAGGCTGTAGGAAGGCAAGGTAGGTAGGATCTGCGCAGTTTCTGGAACGAGCAGGCAGCAGGGGTTGGAAGGCCAAATTTGTGCAATTTTTTGGAGGAACAAGCCAGGTTGCAAGGAGGGTCAATAGGCAGAGATTGTGTAGTTTTTGGGAGGAACTGCTCGGGATCCTGGTAGCCAAAACTATGCAATTCCCAGAGGGGACTGGCAGTTAGTTGTTGGGTCATTGGTAGCCAAAACTGCACAATTCCCAGCGTGGACTGGGAGTTGGCTGTTGGGTTCTTGGCAATAGAAACTACTCAATTCTTGAAGGGAATTAGCAGACTGCTGTTAGGAGATGCTGGTGAGGAAAAATTGCACTGAGGCTGACAAGATGGCCTGCTGATCATCTCTGCATAGTTTCTGAGCTGAGAGGACTGTTGTCTAGCAGAAGGCCTACTCATGAAAACTACACAATTTCTTGGATGTGCAGCCGGTCGGCTATCGGGTCTAACTGTCCGGATGGCCAGCATGAGAGCTGATTGAATTACTTGCGATCAACGCAGCTTGGAAAGACTTGCTTGGAGCTTCTGCGTTGTTTTGGATGAAAGTCAATTGAGTTGATGGCGAGGTGATGGTCCGGCTGTCAGAGGGCAGTCCGGTCATGAGAACTTCAGCAAAATGACTAAGTGTGTGAATGATTGAAAGATGCATAGGTGATCATGAAAACACACACTCATATGAATCAACGACGAAATGCTTCAAAACATCCAGACACACGTGTTCAACATGATTGACCGACAATGCAAGTGACAAGCGTGACACTCGTGATTGATAGTTTATCGACCGTGATGACGCTTGTGCGATAGTGAATGTGACTCCGTGTGTGAGTATGAAAAATTCTTTCATAGCGAACACAACAAGTACACATGAAGCAAAGAATTTGAGCATAACCAGAACATGGTTGCAAGCATGACTTAGACACCAACATGTAGAAACTTGGGTGAAATGAACAAGCAAGGCGGATGCGAAGACTCCCACGGGCTTACGGAGTGAACTTGAGGGTGTGCAGTGATCAAGTGAAACTCCCAAGGGAGGCTCCAAAATTAGGTGCAGGCCAAAATTTTGGAGGGTGGTTGTAGCTGCTACAAGAAAGAGCTAAGTTCCTTTGTCTTTATGAGTAAATTTACTTTCTATTATGAGGCTCCAATGGCTATTCTATCATTGTTAATTACCTAGTCTTTGCTGGTTATCAGAATGGTTTTATGATAGTCTTAAGTATGGCTCTTATCACCTTTTAATTGATGGATGGTTGGTTAATGAATGCATGACCTAATTTGCATTATTTAATCTATTATGAGAGAGAATTAGTCCTTCTTGGCAAACCAAAGATAAGTTTCAGATCTCTATATTCAGATATGCATTCATGACCTATAGGTTGCATGTTCACTATGTGTTTGAAAAAATGAATATCATGGTTAGATCGGGTTAGGTCAATTCCTTGAATAATTTTTGTGTTAGAGGCTTTGTCACTATGCTATTTATCATCTCTAAAAGTTTCATTAAGTTTTGGGTAGGGGTTAGGGTCCTAGCCCTAGAAAAGTGGCTTAAATCTCATAGTCATTAACACATAATTTCCTGAATTTGATAACATAAGAATTTGATATAAAAATATGAATAATTTATTCAACCTCCTGTTTACAAAAAGAACATGTGCTGGGACCTTACCATCCTTACTTTAATCCATTGTACCAAATAAGAAACTTGTTCATGAGTATAATCCATAGAATTGTTTTGGATAGATCAACCCATGCAACTTTAATATGTGCTCCTACCACTCATTTTTTTGATCATATATTTTCTTCTGCAAGTGCCTTATATCCCAACTTGGTTATATTGTGATATCAAAAAAATTGATGCTTTTATGTAATTAATTGTATATATGTGTGTTTTCTTTCTAAATGTTAAAGTCTGGAAAAATGTGAAGAATGAAATTACCAATAATCTATTACTGATAATGAACGATTATAAAATCTTTAATTATGATGTTTTTTATAAATAAAAAAGTCTGTTAAATTAATTTTGGAGTACATGTGGCTGAAAGAGACGAGGCCGCAAACTTATTTGTGAATATTAATTACCCATCAATAAATCCTAGGCCCTAGGCATCTAATCTGGATGATTAGATTTATTGAGAAATTATGGAATTGGCCAATTAATTGTTTCCCTAAAAGACAAGAGGTTGCCTTTGGGAGTGGGAAATAAGATCTCATTAATGAGCTAGTAATTACCTGCCACTTGTTGGTAAAGTGGAGGTAGTTACCCACCACCAAAATAGTGGTAGAAAGGAAATGGATAAAAAAATGGAAAAATATCTTTTTTGTCTTCTTGCTAGAGAAAATACTCAAGTTTTCCAGCAAAGAAAATGTGAGAACATCAAGTGAAGAGGACAAACAAAAAGATAATTTGCAGACTTATTATGCTCTGGGGGATACTAGCTTAATGCAATATCAAGGTTGGAAGGAGTAAAGTACATAATTTTTATTTTCTCAGACTACTAATTTCAAGTCGGTATTCTTACCTACAATGATTATTTCTCCGATAAGTAATAGCTATGTTTTCATTTGTAAATTTTGTGTAGAAGAAAAAGAGAAAAGAAAATAGTTATGATTTCATTTGTAAATTTGTGTGCAGTAGAAAAGAAAAGAATTTGCTATGTTTTCATTTATAAATTTTGTACATTGGAAAGAAATAAAATATTCATGTTTTCAGTTGTAAATTTTGTGTAGTAGAATGAAAAAATATTGATAGTACTTTTATCTAAAAGTCTACACAAAGTATTGCAAAAGAATGAAACTAAATAGTATGTGGAAAGAAGTGATAACTATAGAATAAAAATTTTCTATTCTAGTATTAATTAAGAATGAATTTGCTAGACAGAAAAGGAAAATGTTGAAAATGACAGACACACACGAACATTTATATATGCTAGACCATGCCTGGGTCATGTACAATGAAATTCTATATATGTATAACCATCTATATGTTCACATATAACTATATTCAACTACAATGATATGTTCATATATGTATATATGAACTGTATATTAATATTTTAAATATAATGTTTTGAATGTAGAATAATGATAGTAGGAGTATTATTAGATTCCATCAAATAGCCTCATTTATAAACTTTAACAAAAATTGGCAGTATTAAAATAGAAATGTAATTATAGTATGTCATTTTGTAATGAAGGTTAATACAGTAAGAAAGACTAGAATTTCTAGAAATCATAGATAAAAATGAAGTATATTAGTTATATAACTAAATGTTGATTCCAGGAAAAGAAAAGCATCTTTAATTAACACAACGCATTCTTAAAAATAAAATATAATATACTATTGATAAACTGAAAGTAAACATTAATATGTTCATATGCAATGGAAATTATCATTTGTTCGAAGACCAAACACACACACATGACTAACTTATGTATGAAATTAAATATACAAAAGAATGACTACGTAGCAGTTGGGTCAAGGAAAATTTGACCATTAGAATGTCTTGTGTTCAAACTATAATAGAATAAATACAGACACATGCATGAGGGCTTGGAAATGACATTTTCCAGAATGTGGAAGTGTAATATTTGAAACATAACTAAAATTTTATATAAAAACCTAGCAAAGGGTTGGAAATCATGAACACAGGAGCCAGGAACAAGGTGTCTAACTTGGTGAAAGAAAAATAATCTTTGTAAACTAAAGAAGTAAAAACATTCTTGGAAACGTTAAAGGGAAAACAAGAAACCCACTTTGCGAGTTAAGCAACTACTTGTAGGACCATTAAAGAGAAAGGTCTTGAATAGACCTTGTAAAACTATATTAAAATTTTCATATGAACTTTGAGAGTCAATACCACATTCAAACCACCAAACAAATAGCGTAAACATTATAATGGGTGGCTACATTTAACTAAGGTCAATAATACTTATGTATAGCATGTTCTACACAATCGATATATGAAATATGTTTATGGGAATAAGTTATGAGGATCTCATAAAAGTTATAAAAAAACAATGTCGACATTGGAAGTGATAATACATTGTATATAATTTCAACAAAAATTGAGATAAGAAACCTGTTTTCATAAATAAGTAGAAACGTTTATAAATATATATTATTGGACCTAATGTGCAAAAAGGTAATGTAATATGGTCGATGGATTCAAATTTTATCTAATTATCAGAATATGTATACTAGTGAGAAATAAAGATAATATATGATTCTTTCACTTCACGAAACGTTATATATATATATATATATATATATATATATATTTATTTTGAATAAAGATAATATATGATTTTTTGACTTTATGAAAGGATATATATATATATATATATATATATATATATATATTGAACCATGAGTTACATATTTTATCTCCAATGACTCAAAATGAGCATATTAAAGGATGAGGATCTAAAATGTTTAAAGACTAGCAATAGTAAGGATTAAAATAAGAATTATAGAAAGAATATACCATATTAAGGAAATAATTCAATACCAAAAAGGCCTTTATTTTTTAAGTGTACAAATAAGGAGAGTTTCATGAGTTACGATTGGGAAAGTCTACCATGGATGAGTTTTTTTACAAGTTTATGAGTTTTCTGAGGTATGTACCATACTTGAAGGAGGAAAAGGCCGAAATACAAAGATTTGTTAGTTTTTTACCTTTCTCATACAGGGAAAGGATTGAGTTTGATAACACAAAAACTATGGATGAAACTATAAGAAAGGAGAAATTTTGTTTTGTTCAACATCAAAATAAAGGTGACACCTCAAAACGTTGGATGGCCCAAAAGCATGAGAATTTTAGCCTTAAGAAAAGGGGTTCAAGAAACTATCTTTTTCAAATATTTTCAAGAGTAACGAAGGAGGAAATTATAGAAAAAGTGTGAAACAACCAAGGAATTTTGGACACAAATGTGGGCAAGGAGTTGGAGCAGGGAATATAACTTTTTAGAAGTAACCAAACCAACAAACAAAATCACTTATGGAGAGCTTGTACACAAAATCAAACAAACAAGAGGGGTATATTAAATAGCTTACAAGAAGCTTCAATAGTTAATGAAATTTCTTGCAATATTATGAGAATCAATGCAACATTAGATGGAAGACAAGAAGACCACTAGTCCACAATGGTGGAAGTCCAAGGTAAAATTTCTAAACAAAATGTTTTAGTATTGATAGACCCTGGATCTACCTTGGGTTACATTTCCCCTACTACTATTGAAAAGTGTAAAGTTGGTAAGGAAAAACAAATCAAACCTTGGTTAATACAAATAGCCACATGGAAAAGAAGGAAAGTAGGTGAAATCAGCAAAAGCTGTTTATTGAACTTGAATGAAATGAAAAATCAACTGATTCTGAATGGTCTACCTCTAGGGTCATATGGTATGTTAATTGGGATGGACTGGTTAGAATCTCATAAAGTAATTTTGAATTTCTTAGAGAAATATTTCACTTATGTTAATGATGATGAAGAGGACTGCATAGTTAAACGGGTGCCAATAGTTGTTTATGTGAGGCATATTTCTTCCCTACAATTGAATAAATGCGCTCACAAAGGATGTCAAATGTTTGTTGTCCAAGTTGAGGATATAGCTAAAAACAAGAAAAGACCATCTTTAGAAGACTACCCTGTTTTACTGCACTACATAAATGTTTTTCCTGAGGAGATACTAGGACTTCCTCCAAGGAGAGATATAGATTTCATTATTGATCTCATTCCTAGATTTGTTCCAGTGTCCAATGCTCCATATAGGATGGGTATCCCTTAGTTAATGGAATTGAAGATTCAATTGCAAGAGCTGCTAGATAAAAAGTACATAAGGCCTAGTGTGTCTCCTTGGGGTGCACCATTTTTATTTGTCAAAAAGAAGGATGAGACAATGAGGCTTCGTATTGACTATGGAAACTGAATAAAACAACAATTAAAAATAAATACCCTTTATCACGAATTGAATAATTATTTGACCAAGTCCAAGGAGCATCAACCTTTTCAAAAATTGATATAAAATCAGGATATCATCAAATACAAATCAAGGATGAAGATATACATAAAACAAAATTCAAAACAAGATATGGGCACTATGAATTTGTGATGTTTCCATTTTGACTCACCAATGCACCAACAAACTTCATGTTCTTAATGAATACTATGTTGAGTCTTTTTCTTGACAAAATTGTCATAATATTTATAGATGATATTTTAGTCTACTCTAAGAGTAAGGAAGAATATGATCAACAACTTATAAATTGTTCAAACACTTACAGAGAATGAGTTATATGGTAAGTTTAGAAAGTGTTCATTCTATCAAGAACATATTTAGGATTTGGGGCATGTAGTGTCTAAGGAAGGGAGTGTCATTGATCTATAAAATATTAAAGCTATTATTGAGTGGTTAGTTCCTAATGATGTAGTTGAAGTCTGGTCATTTATGGGGATTACAGGTTACTAGAGAATATTTATAGAGGGTTTTTCTAAACTGGCCTAGATCCTATTGCTTCTTTGCAACATAAGGGGAAAAATTCAAATGGAGTCAAAAGTTTTAGGATAGTTTTGAGAAGCTAAAGAAATTATTAACCATTGCCCCCATCTTAAAACTAGTTTGTCCCAATAAAGAATTTGTTGTATGTACAAATTCTTGTAAAGAGGGATTGTGAGGTGTTTTAATGCAAGAGGGCCATATAATCAGTTATAAATCTTGAAAACTAAAGGACCATGAAAATAATTACACTACACATGATTTGGAATTGGAAGCCATAATACATGCCTTAAAATGTGGAGACATTACTTGATTGGGAGGAATTTTTAGTTAAGAACATAAAATGTTAGCCTGACTAGTGAAACTTAATTGCTAGGAAAGATAGATGGGTAGCATTTCTTATTGAGTATGACTTTAAAATTGTACATATTAAAGGAAAATAAAATAAAATTGTTGATGCTTTGAGCAGAAAACTACATCAAAATTTTGCACTTTCAATAAAAAAATGACAAACATATTTGCTTTAAAGGATAAAAGCGGCAACAAAATTTGATGAAGAATACCTACAAATTAGAAAGAAAATTTAGGAAACTGATTCATTAAATGAAGAAGAATATTATTTTTCTATAAATGATGAAAAATTGTTGTTTTTTATGGGCATAATTACTTTCCAAATGACCTAGAACTGAAAACATTTTTGTTAGATGAGTTACATAAGAAAGAAACCATTTGTCATTTTGGGTATCAAAGATTGATAATTCTATTAAGGAAGGATTATTATTTGCATAATATGAAATATGAGGCAAAACAATATGTGGCCATCTATTTAGAGTGCCAATAAGTGAAGGTTTCCAATTAACACCCAACAAGACAATTGCAACCACTGCCAATTCCAGAATAGAAATGGGAAACCATATCCATGGATTTTATTACTGGACTGCCAAATACAAAGAGGCAATGTTATTCAGTAATGGTAGTGGTACATAAAATTTGCAAAACTACACACTTTATCCCTGTTAAATATACTTTTATAGATATTAACATAAAAAATATTTTCATGAAGGAGATATTTAGGCTTCACAGTATGCCCAAAACCGTAATTTCAAACCATGATGCCAAATTCACTTCAAAATTTTGGAAGGGATTATTTGAAGGAATGGGAACACAGTTAAATATTAGTACAACATATCACCCTCAAACTAATGGGAAAACAAAAAGAAATAATCTGATCTTAGAAGATATGTTAGGAATGTGTGTTATGGACAAATCAACGAAGTGGGAAGACTACCTTCACCTAGTTCATTTTGCTTATAATAATGGGTACCAAACTTCTTTGAAGATGGGTCCATTTGAAGTAATATATGGAAGAAAATACAAAGTTCCTCTAGGTTGGGACCATCCTAAAGATTAGTTATTATTGGGGCCAT
This sequence comes from Pinus tabuliformis, assembly GCA_031772625.1. NCBI lineage: Eukaryota > Viridiplantae > Streptophyta > Pinopsida > Pinales > Pinaceae > Pinus > Pinus tabuliformis. The sequence goes on along the minus strand of CM062807.1, from coordinate 847,928,847 downwards.
ATATGTTAAGGGAAATGGAAGAAGTGGTTAAACAAGTTAGACAAAATTTAAAGACAACAGAAGATCGACAAAAGTGTCATGCAGATTTGAAAAGGTTTCAAAATGAATTCTGTATCACACCCCACTTCACCCATTGAGGTGACCACTGAAAAATCCAATTGCTCTTATGCTGTTACAAGAACGGGGTAATTTTTTTTGTCTATTATATCCAATTTTCCCTTATAATTTCTTCACGCTCTAGTTATATTTTTGGGTGTGCATTAAACTCACACACACACACACACACACATATATATACATATCACACCCCCTCCATTGGAGGCTATACATTGTCTCATTGCATTCCACACCACCCATGTGGAGTGCATCCCACGCCACACTTGGATCTAACAGACACGATTGAGAGAGGAGATCAATAGTCATTGGATTGTTTGCACTGAGTCGATGTGCTCATCTGTTAATCGGTAGGCACCTTGTCGCAATCATGGTTCCAACCTAGGGTTCTGAGGCCCCCATCGTATGATTCCCTACACCTTTTCCCATTTGACAACTATTATTTATTGCGCCACCCCCCTCCTCCTTGTTGATTTCACAAGGGGGGGTGTCACAAATCACCTCTGCCATCCGATCTCTAGTTAGCTCCATTTTCCATTGGAACTATACTTCGCCCATGGCCATGGGTTATGACCCCAAATATTCCAGCACATCATCCCGGTCTGGCTATCCCAACAAATCTTCTCACCCTTTCCTTTTGATCTTCGAGGGTTAGGCTTCCAGGACACGTCATCCCCACTCTTGCTCATTGTGTTTCACAATAAACTTGGAGGAAGATCCTTATGGATTGCATTATCTCATGGCCTACCCTGTGCCAATCCTAGTGCAACTAGGGTTACATGGAGGCCACCTTTTCCTGGCCCCATGTCATCTCGCTCCTCCAAAGTGATCTCCCTTGCAATATTTATAGGAAAATTGCTATTGGGATGAGCTGTAATGTGGGCTCCATTTCGACCAATGGAAAATTAATCTGCCACTATGCTATAGGCATAGCTAAATTGATGCTCAGTCATGTCTGAGAGTCTCCTTGACTGATCCCCTCTAAACCTTTGGGAAACGTCATCTTGATCCTTGCCCAATTGCGATAAGGCATAATCTAGGAAACTAATCAATGGCTTCCAAAATAAGGTTTTTATTAGCTCATTAGGTAAGGTTTTATCTGACTAATTCTATAAGACATAGCCTCTACTTGACTTCACTACAACAATGTCTTCTGCAGAACCATGCCATGTCTTGCGCATGGAGGTTATTCCAGAAGACGAGCAATTTTCCTGGTCTTGGATCCAATTGTTTTTCATGAAGTCCTGCTCCCCTTTTGCATACTTCATTACTCAAAAAAGGCTTCAATTATGGATTGGTCCCGCTCGATCTACAAGTGTCTATAATTGCACCAACAATGATTTATGGCCAACACAGTCTACTAAACACTATAGTGTTATCCTCCTAAGCTTAAGCTAGAGCAACTCTTCCCGAGTCCATGAGATTCATGAGGAACCATGAAGGCCATGATGGGATCAACCTTCCTCAAAGGAATATGAAATTCCTCTTATAGGTCTAAATACAGGCATGAGCCTTATATGAAAGGACACCATTGATAAGTTCCTAGCCTTTAAATATTCCCTATTTGAGGACAGGGAATTCTAGGCATGACTGCATTGGTGACCTTTCAACCACCCTCTACTAAGGAATTGGTGAATCTTGAAGGGCATATAATTTTCCTATCACATGCCAAGGTGCACCCTATGGTCTACTACAACCTAGCAATAAAAATATGACAATGGATGCACAAACCATCCCTTTTGGATGAGATACTCTCACCTCGAAACACCATCGATGCTACCAACCATTCATGCAAGAAGCTGCCACAACATATCAGTGCCAAGATGATACACAAGAGATGAATTCCAGCCTAGGAAGGTTCAACATTGATGCAAAAAAGCAGTATGCATCCTATAGTGAATACAGGAAGGTAAATCTAGTCAGTACCTCTTATGAGGCCATGCTCTACTTAAGAATGAACATAGGTCCTTTGGACCAAATCCTAGTCATGTGAAAATGTAGACCCAATACCAGGGAACTTCTTATAATAGGTTAAATAATCCCCTTATGTAAGATCACAGGTACTTAAGTCAATTAAGGAGGAATTCCTAAACTTTATTACAATGCAACACAAAAAAACAAGGGCTTGTAACGAACACCTTCAACAAATTACACATGGACCTTGTCAACACAGGTTGTCCTCCATGTAACCATCAAACTCTAATAAAGAAGCTCTCATGTTAAGTATTTTCATGATTTAATTCTTATTCTTATAAATCATTCCAATGCCTTTAAACATTTCAAATTATGTTATTCATTATGTCATATCAGAAACACAATCATGTATTTTTTCAACAACACCATTTCAAACCAGGGATGCAACATACATTCATTATCATGTAAAAATTTACAAAGGAACACTTATCTTATAAGCCTTCAGGGAAACTAAGTCAGGGACTATTACTCTCTACCCAACTATAGATAGATGCAACCAATTCTCACTTGCAACTATCACCCTTGAGCCAGTTTCCAAAGTTCGAGGGGTTAATGCATAGGGATTTTGCACAACTACCTGATGAACCAGAAACCAAAGATTCCACCATATTCTCCATTTGGATGAGTTGTAGATCGACCAATGCACATAGGCACTTAGGTTCCAACCATATTTAGGGACTCCAAAATTAAAACTAGACACTACTACATTTAGGAGGAAATTTTGACGGCAGAATCCGACGGAAGGGATAAAATCAGAAAAAGTGTTGGAAGTTAAATGATTTTTGTTGTTGTTGATTTTTTTTTATAAAATCCGGACTACTATTGAATATCTAACAACATTTCTTTACCAGTCGAATATTCGACATAACTCCATATCTCATCGATTATTGAATGTTTTCCTATAATCCCTTATGTCGAAAAAAGACTGATAGTTGTTCTTTTACCGTCGGCTATCTAACGCTATATCCAATATCAAAATGTGTTGTACAATTTCCTACAAATGATAAATAACTGTTGCATAATATTCAATTCCACCATTAATGGCATTTTGCACTAACAACGTCTAATATGGGACCACTTTTGATCAATTTGACTAATTAAAATAAATATAACATTAATATTGTAATTAAATATAATATTATTAATATCTATACTATACTAATATTAATATTATATATATATATATATATAAAGTTATTAAATATATTATTATAATTATAATAAATATAAATATATGTGTGTGTGTGTGTAGAGGCCCTAACATCATATAAATTTTACATAGTTGCTATATATATTAGTTGTGATTGTTTTGAAAGGTTGTAGGCTTATTTTGAGGTTAATTTTTGAACAAAATCATCACTGAAAGTTTGGTGACAAAAAATGTCACATAACATTTCTTAAGGAGACCAAGGATACATGGGATCGACATCAAGGGATTCCGAGGATGGAAAATATTATTTCCCTTGTAGAAATTGCAGGGGCTTGAGGCTGAGGAGAATTCTAATAAAATCAACTAAAAATCATTGTGGAAACTATGGACACACTGAAGGTGGACATGAATATCATCCATTTGTAAGTTATTTATTATATGTATTTGTATTGTAGATTGTTTTTATAAATGTTTATATGTATAATATGTTTTAGATTGAATGTATTGTATTACCTTTCTATTGTAAATGTATTTATAATATTCTTTTGGGAGGTTTTTGAACTACATTGTCATCTTGATGTGGACTAAAAATATTATTTGATTATTTTTGTTATGGTCGTTTAACGGGTTAAGCTGAGTTAGGGGTTAATTACTTTATGGGCTTAGGGATAAGGGGTTATTGTTTAAGGGTTTAGGGGTTAGGGGTTAGGGGTTAGGGGTTTAAGGGCTCAGGGGAATGGGGCTAAGGTGTTAGAGGGTTAATGTATATTTATGGGTTTAATTTGGATCTAAAGGATTTACAGGGTAATCATGGGTTTTTATGTAGCATTATTAATAAGTTTTTAAAGTATATTATGAAAAATATGACATTAAGAAATAATATGACATTAAAATGATGAATACAAAATAAGATCAATATGTCTTTTATTATGGCCGTGACTACATATCTCAGAAAGTGTATCACTTCCTACATGTCAAGAAAAGTAACATCTTTCTTAGATTTTTTCAACATATTTTTAAATATCTCGATAAATTGCACAAGCATCATCATTGATTTGTTGTCTTTTTTTTTTGGTCTCACCTAAATTGTCTTTCTCTTTATCTTTGTTGTCTTTGCTTTCCTTATATAATATATTTGTAATATGTCATTATATCGATGTTTCAATATTTTCTATATATACTAATATTACTTTATTGATTGTAATTGTATAGTATCACCCCCCTAGGGCATTCCTTGATGAGGAAGAGGTGGTTGTAGTATAAGAGGTTGTCCAAGAACATGGAGAGATTAATATTGAGGATCAAGCTAATTATCATATGGAAGAAGATAATGATGCTAATAACATAGTTCAAGAAGATGGGACAAACATATTGATCTCGGAGACATTTAATAATGTTGGAATGGATGACGATGACAACCAATATGATGACCGTGCTTTTGGTTTATCTGTACTTGAGAGGGAAACTGAACCTCTTTATGAAGGCTCAAAAAAATTTCTTCTCTCTGTTGTATTGTTGCTGGTCAACTTAAAGGTGTTGATGGTTTCTCAAATAGATGTGTGACACAAATCCTAAGGTATGTAATATATTTTGTGACATCTAGTACTATATACATGATAAATCAATTATTTTTCCATTGTTTTTAATGGTAGTACATTGATTGTCATCATTTCATTAAATTGTAACATTTGGATGCAATATGTACAATTAATATTGTTTAGTACATTAACCAATACTATTTTTTTATGTTGTATATTATTAGGTTAATTTATGTTACCACCATCAAATGTTTTACCTCATATGTAACAAGATTTACATGCCATTATGAAAGATATTGGAATGGAGTATAAAGCTATTCATGCATGCCTTAATGATGATATTATCTATTATAAAGAACATGCGTTGAAAGACAAATTCCCAAAATGTGATGAGAGTAGATATCAAATCGATAAAGTAAAAAAAAAGGTGCCTCACAAGGTTCTTCATTATATTCCTATAATTCCACATCTGTGGAAATTGTTCAAGTGCAAAAGCATAGAAAAAAATTGTGTATTACCATGCAAGGAATAGAAGTGAAGATGGTGTTCTTTGAATACCCACAAATGGATCTACATTTAGGAATATAGAGGAAAAGTGGCTAGATTTTAAAAGAGAACCTCGTAACCTTAGGATTGCATTAGTAGCTGACGATGTCAATTCATTTGGAGAGGCTAGATCTACTTACTCAGTGTGGCCCATTTTTTATTATCAACAATAGCATTCCTCCACGGAAGTCCATAAAGAGGGAGTGCATAATGTTGACAATGATATTTCCAGGTATTAATTTGTTTGGAATAATTTTGTTTAGCACAATAACACCTTATTTGTCTTGTTTGTTTCATAATTATATCCTATATTTTTTTGTTAATTTACTCATATATGTTCAATTATGCCTTATGATTATGTCTTATAATTTTGTTCATTTACTCATATATGAAGTAATTATGTATTGTATATTCAATCAATTAGGTAAGTACCCGATCAAAGATATGAATGTATATATCGAGACTCTTATTGATGAGTTAGTGGAGTTATGGAACGATTTCACTATGTATGATATATCTAAACCAGTGGTTGCACAAAGGGGATTTGAATTCCGTTCAATGTTTTTATGGACAATTCTTGATGCCCTAGGGCTAACACATTTATTTGGTATGTTATAACATTACCCTGCATATGAAGTTCATTTCAAGTATGTTTTTAAATAGTTTGAGCTTCATTGTACATACTTAAAATAATTGATATAAAAATTATTCCATCTCTTAACAGGTCTTCAAACAAAGGGTAAATTTTCTTGTTCATTTTATGGTCCTTATATTAAATCTCATCATTCAAGAAGCTTAGGAAAGGAGGTGTTTGATGAGTATAGGCATTTCCTTTCTAAGAACCATAGGTACCGAAGTACTGAAAAACATATTTTCAATGGGAAAGAAAAGGCTGGAGTGAGACAATGGAGAATGGAACCTCATGCATGGAAGTTGCAATAAAATAGAGTCTCTCAAGGTATATATAGAATTGTCTATGTATCAATATACATTATATGTTTGGATTATTTTATATTTTTGTGGGATTTTCTTCACTGTACTAATTGACATGTTATATTGTTTTTATAATATCTTTATCTATGATTCACGTTGTAGGTCATGAAGGCATTAATAACAAGACACTTCCATGAGGAATGAAAAATTATCCCAAGCAATTCAATAGACTCCCATACCATGAGCAACTAGAAATTGTTAATTTGTTTGAAATAATGCACATTGGGAATAATGTAACAGAGACCTTATGACGAATCTTAGATGGAAGGAGAGATACAGATTTTTTTTTCAATATTTGTAATGAAATTAAGGAGGCCGACCATGCATTGCAAAGTGTGATTCATTCAAATAGTGATGGAGACGACCAAAATATAAGAACCCTTCCATGGTTATTGATAGAGCAACAAAGCAAGCATGTTAAAGAGGTTATTGAAAAAATTAAATTTCCAACTGGATTTTCTTCAAACATAAATAATATCCTAACAAATAAAGGTGAATTAGGTGGGGTGAAAACTCATGATTGGCATACATTAATTAAGGTAATTATTTTGGTGTACATATATTTTATACATTAGTGAAACCTCTTGTTAATTAGTGCTTTTTTTCTAATAATTTGGGAAAAAATTATGACCGATCATTATTTTTGTTACAGTATGTTATACCTTTATCTCTCCCAGAAAACTTTGACAACAATGTCAAACAAGTTATATATGAACTTGGAGATTTATGTGCAAAGTATAATTTGTTCAATAAGTTGTTGTGTCACATATTTTTTATTGCATGTGTTTTTCTTGTCATCATGTACTATATTATTATATTTTTGTTGAAACTTGTGTTCTGATTGCTTCATTTATAGATGGTTGTGATCTAAGAAAATTGATAAAGAAGATATGAAGTATTAGAGAAGACAAATTGCTTATCTAATGTGTGAAATGAAAAAGTATCTACCTCCAGAATTTTTCAATGGACAAGAACACTGCCTCATACACCAAGTCGAGGAGATTGAAAAGTATGGACATGTACACACAAGATCAATGTGGATGGTTGAGAGGAACTTGAAATCTCAAGGCTTTGGTTAGACAAAGAGCACGTCCTGAGGGTTCTATCATAGAGGGATATATGGTATATCAAACCATGGTTTATGATTCATCAATATAGTGATGAAATAGGAAAAAATATTAATGTATTGGATCACATTTGGGATGTCAATTCCGTGGACAATTTTGTAGGGTAGAACCTATTGGGGAAAGGTAGAATGAGAAAAGTGAGATGTAAGTAGATAGTGGATATTTATAACACATTTGATGTATTTTTTTTTGTGTATATCGTACTTATTTAATTTTTAGTCTTCGAGCATAATCCATTATTATGAAGGTATAACATGGTAACTAATATAGTATATGTGAATTGTTTTATTTTAATATAGTTGGTCAAGAGTGCGATGCAATACATTTATACATTGTGAACAATAAAAAATGGATGAAGGTATGGATTGAACGATGCAAACAAGCTAATAATGGTAGTCTATCATTGTATGGTGTGCCTTCGTTGGTCTAAGAGGCTCAATGAGTGGAGATACCAATCTTACACAAAGGTAAATAAATGTAGCATATGGTTTAAAAGATTATAAGGAAAGCATATTCACCCATACTACTTAGTTTTTTACAATTATATTGATGCAACATATGACATGTTTATTTATTAATTTTCAAATTTTGCAAGTATAAATATGCATGCTTATCAATTGACAATACATTTTTTTTTTATGGTACAATTGTTGCAAATTTCGCATCAAAAGGTTGGACGAAGAAGATTAAAAATTCTAATAGTGGGATAACTACAATATTTCAAGTTATCAATGTTTCCTCTATAGGTGGCAAATACCCAGAACTCCCTAAGAATTGATACTATGGGTATCTGTATGATATACTTGAGTGTGAATTTGAATCCTTCAAAATAGTTTTGTTTGGTGTCAAATGGTTTGGGCTACGAATCCATGAGCGTGACCTTGATAAAACTGTTATTGAGTATGCTAATGGATTTACCATGGTTGATACAAGGAATCTTGAGCTAGGATCCAAGCCATATGCTCTTCCAAGCTAATGTGAACAGGTATTTTATGTAGATGTCTACGTAAAGTGGGTTGGTCATATGTTGTTATATATGATCCCATAGGAAGGCATGTAAAGCATAATATAGCGGAAGAAGATGAAATTGAAGAAGAAGATGATGTAGAGGAGCAGGGGGTTCATGCAACATTAAAAGAAAATGTTGAAGAAGTTCAAGGAATATGTGTTAATCAAGACAATCTTAGTTTGGTTAAATTATATGATATTGACATTGTGTCGGATGAAGAACTTGAAGAAGTTGAATCAAACATAGAATAGAAAGTTCCATATGATGATGATGATGATGATAATGTTGATGCTGATATGGTGAATGCTTTGTACATGAATTATGAACTGGATGATACAAATGATGAGATGGATGAGGAATAATATTAATGATATCAAAATGTTGAAAAGTATGTTGAGGTATGTATTTATATATTTTCATTTGGATTGTTCTCTTTCATTCACATTAAATTTTTATTTTCCTAGTTTTTATGTTTGAATGTTACTGTGTTTCTTTCAAATATATTATATTAGATAGATTAGGTATGGGGAATTAAGAGTGGTGTGAGGGGAGGGGGAGGAGGGGCCATATGAGCTTCCACCTTCATGTGGTTGGTATTGTTAAGTAGAGAATATATTATTCTTCAAACTAAGAGAAGCGCATTTAAGTTTATACCATAATTTCCAATTTTCACTTTAATGGTTTATTAAGCAGACATCCTGATGAGTTGGGTGACGGGTGAACTAGGAGACACAACATTCATGTAGAAATGTGAGGTAAAGTCATCCCATGACTTCCCATGAATTGAGTTTCTACTAGGGTGTATCATAACGATTTTTAGAAAATTGACTAAATTAATGTTTGGGTGTTAAAAGTTGGTTTACAATTGATTGGTTATGAAACATGGACATAATAACAAATGATAATATTTTGTTGTAATTGATGAGATAATGATTTTCGTTCACTGATTTTCATAGCAGGGAGAATGCTTGTACCGTAGATGCACCTGCACTAAGGCGGAGTTCCCAGGTGCCCCTAGGGGCATCGCGACCTAGGCACGCTAGGACGTTTGCCAAGTAGGGGTGCCCGTGGAATGAGTTGGTGGGTTGACCTGACTTGGAAAGGAGAACCCACATAAAAGAAATAAGGTCAGCCCATGACTTCCCATAAACAAAATTCCCACCACGGGGTCTCATAATGATTTTTAGAAAATTGACTAAAGTAATGTTTAGGTGTTAAAAGTTGGTTTAAAATTGATTGATTATGCAACATGGTGCTAACAAATTATAATATTTTGTTGTCGTTGATGAGAAAATGAAGGCGGGGTGCCTTGGCACCCATGTGGGTGTCGCATGTTGGGCATGCCAGGGCTCTTGACGCCCATGGGGGCATTGTGTGTTGGGCATGCCAGGGCGCCCACACAAAAGAAGTAATGTCGGCTCATGACTACCCATGAATAAAGTTCCCACAAGGGGGTATCACAATGGTTTTTAGAAAAGTAAGTAAATTAATGTCTAGGTGTTAAAATCCAGTTTAGAATTGATTACTGATCATGCAACATGGAAATAACAAATGATAATAGATTTTTTTAATTGATGAGATAATGATTTCTATTCACTGATTTTCATAGCATGGTGAACACCCACACCTTAGGCGTGCCCGCACGAAGTTGGGACACCCATGGGGGCATCATGTGTTGGGCATATGAGGGAAACTAATGCCCATGGGGGCGTCATGTGCTAGGCATGCTAGGGCACCCAATGCCCATGGGGCTGTCATGCACTGGGCACACTAGGGCGCCCTGCGACGAGTTGGTCGGTCAAATCAACTTTGCAAGGGGTGCTCACATAAAATAAGTAAGGTTGACCCATAAATTCCCATGAACAGAGTTCCCACCAAGGGGACTCATAATGATTTTTAGAAGATTGACTAAAGTAATGTTTGGGTGTTAAAAGTCGGTTAATAATTGATTGATTATGTAACATGGTACTAACAAATTATAATATTTTGTTGTCATTGATGAGAAAACAAAAGCGAGGTGCATGGGAAAGGGGCGCCGAAATAAAAGAAGTAATGTCGGCCCATGACTTCCCATGAACAAAGTTCCCACAAGGGGGTCTCATAAAGATTTTTATAAAATTAAGTAAACTAATATTTAGGTGTTAAAAGTTGGTTTATAGTTGAATATTGATCATGTAGCATGTAAATAACAAATGATAATATTTTGTTTTCATTGATGAGCTAATGATTTGTGTTCATTTATTTTCACATCAGGGTGAATTCTCATGCCCTGGGCATGCCTGCATGAAGGTGGGGCACCTGGGCGCCAATGGGGTCATTGCGTGCTGGGCACGCCAAGGTGCCCATGCAATGATTTGTTGGGTCGACACGACTTGGCATGGGGCACCCGCACAATAGAAGTAATCTCAGCCCATGATTGCACCTTAAGGCTAGTCAGTCTAGATATGATATTGGTAGTCTTGTTTTGATAGTAAAAGTTCTAAGGTAAGGCTCCGAGCTATGACCTACGAGCTCTGTTGGTCTCCTCAAGTCTAATCAAAGTATCTAGTAGAAAGGCTCCTTAAGCCAAGCTCGCTATCTTGGGGTGAATATATCATAATAGAACATTCCTATAAGGTCTTTTGTTGGAGTTGGCTTAGATCCTCTCCTAGGAGTCTCCTTCTAAATGGCACATAGAACTATATCTATGCACTTGTCCCTTCAATATATCCATAAGATGCCTTTCAAACATGCCTTATAGTGGACTTCTATTCCCCTTCTAACGATAATGATATCTTCTTTAACAATCTTGATACTTCCTATAATACTTTCTACAGTAGAAGCTTCCAAGGTGCTACGTAGGGAAGCTCTACTCAAGGTGATAAAATGATACTCTTCTTGAGTTTAGGTTATAGTTTTGTATTTTCTTAACGCTTACATATAATTTCTCCTATTTCTACCTTTAACAATAGGTCTAGTCCCTTGAGATATGTGTATCATTCTATTACAAGTTTGTCCCTTTAGGGATTTCAGAAGTCTCAAAAGGATGCAAAATTGATCTTCACTCAAAGTTCCACAACTCGATGGACTAAGAGGTTTATATTTGGAAAGACTTGTATAAATATCAATTTTTTTGTAGATAATTGTGGTCCTTTAGGGCGACTAATCTTTGGATCAGACCTTCCAAATGAGCCTACAATGCCTCTATACAATTTGGTACCATTCCTTCTTAAAAGTAGTTGTAGGATGATTAAATGGGAAGTGCTTATCCAAGGGAATTTCAAGGATTTTTAAGATGATGGGAAAATTCATTGTAGGGATAAACTACAACATATGTTTGAGGGCTACTATGTTGATCTTTGCAAGTGTAGAGGTTGATAGATCAAATCACAAGACAATACATGAAGATTATCATATTATGAGTCAAGGATGCTTATGGTTAACTAACGCCTTCTATTGAGTATTGAATGAGATGAATTGACATTATTTGTTTCAATATACTCTTTTACTCACCAAAATATTGATTGAATGTGTATTAATGACAGTGATTTAAGACATCCTATAATAATTGATAAAATTATCAACTAAAGTCTACCTCTACTAATTCAAACTACATAATTTTTTTTTAAATGTAACCATTAGTGTAAATTGATTATTAATTAATAAAATTGATCACTATTTTCTATCACATAGTTGTTGATTTTATTTTTTTAATAATATTTTATTTTTTAAAATTAACAATTACATTATAAATTATATTATTAAATAAAAAAACATATTATATTAATTATTATATTATTAAATAAAGCCATATTATATTAATTATTATATTATTAAATCAAAACCATATTATACTAATTATTATATTATATTATATTATATTATATTATAATAATAATAATAATAATAATAATAATAATAATAATAATATTATTATTATTATTATTATTATTTTCTAGCTTCTATGTATGTTTTTGGCAGTAATTATGGTTTTCACATTGGCTGTGAGTTTTCTCAACAACACCACTCCCTTATACATTCAATACATTCGATTCTTGTAGATTATAGACTGTGAGTTTTCTTAGTGGCTCCGATCCCTTATACATTTGATTCTTGCAGGAGACCCAAGGGTTTCTTAGTGACTCTGCTCCCCACATTCAATTCTTATAGCATACCTCAATTTTTCTTAGTGGCTCTGCTCCCCACATTCCATTCCTGTAGCAGACCTCAAGGTTTCTTGGTGGCTCCACTCCCTACATTTATTCTTGTAGTAGACCTGAGGGTTTCGCGGTGGCTTCGTTCCCCACATTAGTTTCTTGCAGTAGACCTCAAGGTTTCTCGATGGCTCCGCTCCCTACATTTTATTCTTGCAATAGACACAAAGGTTTCTCAGTGGCTCCACTCCCCACATTCAATTATTGCAGCAGACCTTAGGGTTTCTCAGTGTCTCCACTCCCCATATTTGATTCTTGTGGTAGACCTTAGGGTTTCTTAGTGGCTTTACTCCCTACATTCGATTCTTGCAGTATATTTGAGGGTTTCTTGGTGGCTCCTCTCCCTACATTCCATTTGACGTTCCCTTGAGAGTTTTTGAGTGTCTCCTCTCCACATTCAAATCTTGCATACTTGAGGGTTTCTCTATTTCTCCTCCCTACATTCCATTCGGTGTTTTCTTGAGTGTTTCTCGATGGCTCCTCCCTACATACAAATCTTGTAGACTTGAGGGTTTCTCTGTTTCTCCTCCCTTCATTCCATTTGGTGTTTTCTTTAGTGTTGCTCGGTGGCTCCTCCCTACATTCTATTCTTGCAGGCCAACCTGGGCGATTCTCAGTAGCTCCTCCCTACATTTGATTCAACATTCCCTTCCCTACGTGTAATCCTTTAAGAACCCATTGTAGCTGGCGGATTCAAGCATCACGGTTAAGAAATGGTAAGTCCACATTCCTTGTTGAACACCTTCAATTCTAGGGTTTTTAGAAAAATGTCACAATAAGCACAATTGAGACCATTTTTTCCCTAAAACGGTCTCAATGTATGCATTAATAAGAGAGTAGTAGCATGGTTATCAGTTAATTAATCTGTTCATTCCTTCTTTGGTCCTTTCTTTAGTCATAGACTATGACATTCATCTATATGTGAATATCTTATTTAGTCATGGGAAGTGAACCAAGCAACCCATTGGTGGTAACATGAGACCACTAAGTTCATATATGGTACCCGAAAGATGATATGTTGTATTTGGAAGAATTCATAAGGTAAGTTAGGGTAAAGATTCAATATGATATTGTTGTATCCCAACCTTGGGTTATGTTGTAGTAGCTACAACCACCCTCCAAAATGTTACATTTGCTTCGTTTTGGATCCTCCATAACAACCATCCCTAGTAGCATGTCTTTCATTGTTAAGTAAAAAACCTTCATTGGTTTCTTAGTAGATTGCCAACTTGTCCATGATAGCTTGCTTCACTCCCCTCACAAGCTCCCACTCCGAACTTGGGCTAGCTACTGGCTAAGAAGCTCCCTCAGAAAATTGTGAGATTCTAGAGGCGAACCAACCTTCTCTCCAAAGATTGCGCAAATTTGACTGGCAGCCTACAAGGCCAAGAAACTACACAATTTTGTTAAACAACCTTCCCAGTGAAAATTGCGCAATCTAGCCTGATAATGCATCTCAGCCCAGAAATTGCGCAATTCTGGGCAACAGTCAATTGCTCCTCCCAGAAATTACGCAATCCCTCTACACAGCCAACCCAGCTCCTCGCAGAAATTGCACAAAAAACCCTCTCAGTCAAGCAGGCTATTTCATGTGCCTTCATATTTACCAGTTCCACCCGAGATCAAGAAAACTTGACTTGAATGCATGGGCTACATTTTCCCGAAATAGAAAAAATCTACATGCAAAAGAATCCCTAGATTTTAAGGATCTATTTTTAGCAGCTCGAGGTTAGATGCAAATATCGTTTTAGAAACTTTCCTCCAAGTGTCGCTTTTTCCTAGATTTGTGGCATGTGCGTCATGAGCCTCAAAATTATTTATTTTACACTTTAGAGCTCATTCTTCACATTGATCTTGGAGCTCTGACATCTCACAGCACATCCAAGAGTCTTTGGCACATCCAACTCAACTGTTTTTGGGTAAGTTCTCTTTACTTGTCTTTTGCAACATTTCTGTTGCTTTTTGTGTTTTGGCTTGTGTGAGTGTTTTCTGGTTGATTTCTATGAAAACTTGCTATCGCTTGAATGCATGTTAGCCTGTACAAGCACCGTTTTAGTTTTCTTTAGCATCTCACTGCTCTCGCATGCATGACACTGTTTTACACGAACAGTGGCCGATTCAACGACTCGTTTCACACAAATGCATATTGTTCCATTTTCTGAATCTTTCATTTGCTGTTTTCATGCACAATCATTCACTCTTTCTTACACTCAGTATTTCCATGCATTCATATCTTCATATGATTTCAGTTGCCCGTCGGTGGGTTGGGCAACCTTGGCCCAAACTCTGCCTTACTTGGACAACATTGCGCAATCCTGAGAGGGAAGGCTCTCTCTTCCTCCTAGAAAATGTGCAAATATGGCCAGTCAATGCCCTCCATTCTTGCTTTGCACAATTCTGAGAGACAGTGTCTGTTGGCCTAGAAAATTACATAATGCAGTCTATGGGCCTGCATCACTTGCCAGCTGAAATTGCACATTGCACAATCTCAGCACCCAACAGGCCATTCTGGATTACGCATTGCACATTTCTAGTAGTCAACCAGGCTCCCAACAGTTTGGACTACCTTTTACGCAGTTCTAATAGCCAATATCCCAACCTCCTAGTGAAAATTGTGTAATCCTTGCCAGTAGTTCCTCGGGTATGTTGCATGTCATTCCTCAAGTTTGCTTTGGTTTTAAATGACAGATTTCTTGCCATGCATGTATCCATGTCTCCAGATATAGTAGGTGTTTTTCTGTCTCTTAGCATTTCAGGATCAATGGTCTCTAAGAGAGCAGAGTCAAAGGACACTGACAATAATGCAACTGGAGAAGCAGTTAAGCAAGTGTGTACGAGTTTGTCGACTTATGAAGACACCAAGTTGATCGTAGGCAAAGACATAAAGTTAAAATGGTAAGAGGTCAATGATGCATGCTCAGGCACATTTGGAGAAGATCTTGAAGACCACCAAGTCTATGTGAACATTCACATGTCCGGCTTATATCGGATTGCATGCAGATACTTCGCGTTCCCATGTGCATACATGATACATTGGATCATATTTCACATTTATCATGAGACGATGACGTTGAGAAGTGTCTAGGGACAAATATTTCTACCTTTAGGGCACACGACTATTAGCAGATGTACCACTTGTCGAAGCTAGTGATCACCATGGAGATACCCTTCAGCATACCCAATAGCAATACAAACTCCAGGGATATCTTGAAGAACTAGGTGAAGGAGGAAACCAAATTTAGGATGACACCCAACCACATTTACCAGAAGAAGATACTGTAGAAGGTGTGTCAGTACTTGGTCATATTTCCATGTCGCTTGTATGGCCAAGAAAGCATGGAGATCTTCCCACAGAGTTGGGTGATCACGTTGGATTAACTAGCCAATGAAGGCAAAGCATGCAATTGGTCTGACATGTTGGCTCACAGGTTGAAGGAACAGGTAAGAGGAGATTGGCAGCTTCCCAAAGGTTAGCAAGCATAAATCTACATGTCCACATACATCTTGGATGCAATCTGTGCCTGTCAGGAGTTCTCAGGCTTGAAGTGGGCATCGACACCAACAGAAACCTCTATCAATACTTATTGTAAATTGTTTTCTTAATGCAGCATTTGAAGAGTCATCACACAATTGTCCGATCATTTTATCACCCTGGTGTACAAGATGATATTTGAGAAAGACCCACCTTGCATGTCCAAGGCAGAAATTGAGGCACTGATTGACATAGCAGATTGGTATGCCTCACCTCTTGGCACCTTCATATGGATGTATAGCGTAGAGAAGCCTCCGCATGTTTTTCTGAAGTTTTCCATGGACAAGCTTGTCATGCAAGAAGTATTGTACCACATCTCGGCAGGACTGTCAGCGAGGCTGCACTGTAAAAAATATGTGTATGTTAACCCGATAATGCAATATAAATCAAAGAAGAATACTATAACCTAATTCTACTATAAATTTGCGGAAGCTTAAAGATCAAGCTGAACAATATAACTAAAAGAAGAAGAGTCAATGGCACAATATACATGAAAATACTTTGGGGAAAGCCTCAGCTAAAAACCCCAGACTATTGTATTATCATACAAGGTGGAAATACATAGGAATTATACAAAGCCCTAGCTCTCACATCCAGCCAACTCTCAGTACAATCCTCACAGATGCTCACAGGCAATCTTGGCTTCTCTCCAGCCTTCCTCTCTACCCTCCAAGCCCCTATTTCCTTGAATTTTTCCTCATGGACGATTTTCTTCAACCAAGTGGATGATAATCCTTCAAAACTACGCAATCCTCAAGGATAAATCCTTGACTGCATGCATGAGTTTTCTCCATGCGAAAACACATGCAACTGATAGTACATTGTCCTTGAACATTTATCTCAACTGGGTATTTCTCATAATAGACATGCATGAGTTTTTGATGAGGGAATCTTCAGTTAACTGGAGTAGCACTAGTTGAGTGCATGAATGCATCAACTGACTGTTAACTCACTATTAGTTCCTCAAATAGTTTGGAACTAATTTAACTAGACTTAACTCAAAAAATTGAGTTAACTAATTACAACTCAAATATAACTCAATCTTATCTCCTTAATTTAAGGGATAACTCTTGCATGACTTCAGAAAGACTTCTAACTTGAATTTCTCCAACTAATTAATTTAAAATAAATAAATAAATTATTTCCAAGTAGCTGTTAAGACTAAATTCAATTTTAATTCAAAATTCAATTCAAGGACAAATTAAATTGGAATATTCTTGATGTCATATTTCAACACTCCCTCTCAACAAGAAAGGGATTATCTGCCACCCCGATCCTGTCTCTATGGAACTCAAATTTACACTTTGACAATGCCTTTGTCAAAATGTCAGCATCTTGCTCCTCTGTCAAAATATACTGTAGCAACATGATCCTCCTCACTACACAGTCTCTGAGATGATGATACTGGATGTCAATGTGCTTGGACCTATCATGAAATACTAGATTCTAAGAGTGTTTGATACAACTCTAATTATCATAATAAATCACAGTTGGATCCATCCTTTGATAAAACAAACCAACTAGGATTTTCCACATCCAGATGGCCTCACATGCTACCTGACTTGCAGCCATGTATTCTGCCTCTACCGAGCTGAGTGCAACCGACCTCTTATTCTGCTGCACCTAGAAATTGTTACTGACCCAAGGTTGAAAATCCCTCCTGATGTGCTCTTCCTATCTGATGGACTCCCTGCCCAATCTGCATCAGTGAAGCCCTGTAGCTTCACTCCCTCTGTCTACCTGTACCATAATCCATACTGAGATGTGCCTCTAAGGTATCTCAATACATGCTTTGCCGCCTTCCAAAACATCTTGGTAGGATGAACCATCGCTTGACTCAGCTGGTTCACGGCATAGCACAAATCTGGTCATGTGTTCACTAAGAACATCAGTGAACCCACAAGATGCCTGTACACAGTAGCCTCTACTACTTCTATTGGAGTAGCAACCTCCTTCCCTTAGTTACCTATTAGAGGAGTCTGCATGGGCTTGCACTTCTCCATGTGGAATCTCCTGAGTATCTCGTTGGAATACTTGCCCTAAGACACAAACAACTCTCAATCCTTCTGCCACACTTCCATGCCAAGGAAGTAATGCATGAGACCCATGTCTTTCATCTTGATTTCTCTTGCAAGGTCCTCCTTGCAAGACATGATCAACTAATCATCACCAGTCAATATGAGATCATCAACATAAAGTACGATGATCAACAACTTACCTTTCACCACGATGTGGTATAAGTTCGCATCTGCTTCACTCTTTGTGAAGCACAACCTGGTGAAGTAGTTGTCTATCCTGGTGTACCAAGCATGAGGTGCTTGCTTCAGCCCGTACAACTCTCTCTTGAGTTGGCACACATGCGACTCATGATCGAAGGTCTCAAAACCTTCTAGCTGCTCTATGTACACCTCTTCCTCAATCTGGCCATTGAGGAATGCAGTCTTCACATCCATTTGATGGATCTTCCAACCCATCTATGCTGATAGTGCCAACATAGATCTGATAGATGAGTACCTTGCGACAGGAGAAAAAGTCTCATCATAGTCAATCCCCTCAACCTATGAAAAGACACAGGCAACAAAACTTACCTTCTGCTTCTCCACACTACCATCAGCAACTTGTTTTACCTTGTAAAGCCAACAGGAACTCACAACTGACTTGTTCTCTAGTCTCGGAACCACGTCCCAAACACTGTTACGAACTATGGAGTCATACTCCTCCACCATAGCATCAACCCAAATTGGCTGGTCTACTGCTTCCTCAAAGGAAGATGGCTCGGTCTCAACACATTCCCCAGCAAGGGTCGTGTATCTAGTGTACCTCTCAGGTGACCTCCTCTGTCTGTGCTGAGAATATGGTGCTCCCACATTCTCTCTTGCATCCTCCAACAATCTGTCAGCTTCTCTTGTGTGCTTTCGTCCATCTTTGGAAGACTCTGCTTGAGTGGACGTCTCCACTCTTGGAACCTATACATGCAGCTGCTCCACATCAGTCTGAGGCTCCTCCTCCTTAGGAACCAACAGTTCCTCCATAGCCTGCAGTTGGAGCTCCCTCTAAAGGGAAACTCGCATGGCCTTATTCTCATCAAACTTGAGATATCTGCGAACCACTATCCTCTGACTAGTAGGAAATTACACCCTATAGTTGTGAGGTGTATCAGTGTACCCCATGAATATCCCCAACTCTGCTATCGGCTCAAGCTTCTTCTGTGCATAATTTTTCACATGGCAATATACCGATAAGCCAAAGATCCTGAAGTGACCCACATATGGTCTCTTACTAGAGAAAGCTTCCTTTGGTGTTTTCATCCCAAGTATGCGATGCAGGCTTCTATTCTACAAATAGACCGCTGTGTTGCATGCCTCAACCCACAAGTGAAGTGATAGGCCTTGGTCTTGTAGCATTTCCATGCTGCCGCTACAATAGTTCTGTTCATCCTCTCGACCACCCCATTTTGCTGTGGGTTATGAGGTTCCGTCAACTCTCGTTTAATTCCTTCCACTCCACAGAAGTTATTAAACTCTTGAGAGACATATTCTCTACCATTGTCACTTCTCAAGGCCTTGATCTTCTTCCCTGACTCTTTCTCGACCAAATCTTTGAAATCACAAAACTTTGTGAAGGTTTGGTCGTTCTTCTACATGAAATAAACCCATAATTTACGAGAATAGTCATCAATGAAAATCGAATCATACCTTTGCTTTGTTGTGGATGCCGTCGAGAATGGTCCACACAAATCAATATGAACTCACTCTAAGATAGCCTCTGCTCGACTGTCTCGATCATGAAAGGAATACTTGGTGTAATTTCCCAAGGTACAACCTTTGCATGTGTCAACTTTCTCAAGTTTACTTTTGGGAAGTCTTGTAGATATCTGCTGCATTACCTTCAAAGCCCCATGATGCAAATGGCCCAACCGAATGTGCCACAACTTGCCAATGTCTTGGCTTTGCACCAATTCTACTTCCATACTCGATGCTGCATAATCATCTACCTCTAGTTTATAGAGATTCTTCACCCGAATCCCTATCCTATTGGTATGACCTGTGACTATGTGTCTTAGGAACGCCTTTCCTTTACTGAAGACAACATCGTAGCCTTTGTCCTCCAACATTGTGATCGATACCAAGTTCTTCTTCAATCTAGGCACATACATCACATTTGTCAAGGTGATAGGAGCTCCATGCTTCCTCTGAAAAGTAACTGTACCCACTCCTGAAACACTATACCTTCTGTCATCACCCATCTCTATGCGCATCTTGAGGTCTTTCTCCTCCAAGGCACTGAATAAATTTTTATCACCGGTCATGTGGAATGAGGCTCCACTGTCAAGATACCAGACACAACCCATCATCGATGACACCATGCATGCGATGAGGGTAAAGTCCATTTTGAACCGAGAGGCTAATGCCTCACCTTCCGATCCTTCCAAGGATCCCTTCTTGGACTTCTTTGATGGGTAATTAGTTGCATAATGTCCCATCTTGTGACAATTAAAGCTTCTTACTTTACACATGTCACCCTTCTTCCCTCCATGAGAAGAATTCGATTTGAAATGGGATGCCTTCCCCTTCCCTTTCCATGCCTTACTTGCTAAGGCCAAATTTTCTTCATCATCATTCTTGGATGAAGAGCCATCTCATGTGCTCCTCTTGATCTCCTCCTACATAAGATCTGACCACAGTCGTTCCCAATCCGGTAATTTCTCCCTTCCATTCACAGAGTCCTGGTAGCTATTCCAACTCTTTGGAAGGCCAAGGAGAGTGAGGCTCACCATATCATCATCAGCAGTAGTTATTCCCACACTGCCAATCTCATCTCTGCAGGTGGTGAGCTTGTTCAGATATGTGGAAATAGTATCGCCCTTCTCCATCTTGATTCTTCGAAGCTTATCCTTGAGTGCAAATTTCCTCTGGTCACTATTGTTCTGGTAGAGGTCCTTCAATGTATTCCACATTGAAAATGGAGTATCCTTCCCATGGAGACTCGAGACAATATGGTCTCGAACTCCCTAAAGGATGATCCATCTCGCCTTTTCCACACACTTCTTCCACTCAGCCAAATCTTGTGCATTAGTTGAAGTTGGCTTTGGGATTTCTTGATCAATAAATTCCTTCAAGCCATTGTCTTCTAATATAGCCTCCATTCTATCTTTCCATGCTATGTAATTCTAGCTACCATCCAAGGCATACTCGAGTCTCAAGTCATAAAATGCCATTGGCCAACGTTGAAGTATGATATGAATTCGATTTGCACCTGCAACCCCAAACTTTAAACTTCAAATTCTCTTCTCAGTATACTGTTCATAGCTCCAATACCATGTAGAAATTTTCTACAAATCTAGCTCTGATACCATGTCAAAAATCTGTGTAGGTTAACCTGATAATGCAATATAAATCAAAGCAAAATACTATAGCCTAATTCTACTATCAATTTGCGGAAGCTTAAAGATCGAGCTGAACAATATAACTAGAAGAAGAAGAATCAATGGCACAATACACATGAAAATACTTTGCGGGAAGCCTCAGCTAAAAACCCCACAATATTGTATTATCATACAAGGTGGAAATACATAGGAATTATACAAATTCTTAGCTCTCACAACTAGCTAGCTCTTAGTACAATCCTCACAAATGCTCACAGGCAATCTTGGCTTCTCTCCAACTTTCCTATCTACCTTCTAAGCTCCTATTTCCTTGCGCTGTTCCTTGTGGATGATTTTCCTTCAACCAAGTGGATGATCTTCCTTCAAAACTACGCAATCCTCAAGGATAAATCCTTGACTACATGCATGAGTTTTCTCCATGAGAAAACACATGCAACTGATATTGCACTGTCCTTGAACATTTATAACAACTAGGGCTTTCTCAGAATAGACATGCATGAGTTTCTAATGAGGGAATATTTAGTTAACTGGAGTAGCACTAGCTGAGTGCGTGAATGCATCAACTGACTATTAACTCACTATTAGTTCCTCAAATAGTTTGAAACTAATTTAACTGGACTTAACTCAACAAACTAAGTTAAATAATTACAACTCAAATATAGCTCAATCTTATCTCCTTAATTTAAGGGATAACTCATTCATGACTTCAGAAAGACTTATAACTTGAATTTCTCCAACTAATTAATTTAAAATAAATTAATTAATTATTTCCAAGTAGTTGTTAGGACTAAATTCGATTTTAATTCACAATTTAATTCAAGGACAAATTAAATTGGAATAATCTTGTTGCCATATTTCAACATAGGCTACACCGGAAGAAGAAGACACCTTGGCCCACTCTTTTGTTGTGGATTGGGTTGTACGAGATATGAAATCTCAAGCATGCGGATGCCAAAATAGAAGAGTTCAAGAAATATCCTTTCAGCACCAGAAGCTTTAATCTATATGACCCGCATTGTTTTGTCAAGGATCATTGTGCGAGAGTACAGTTTCCGTGGATCCATGGGGCATGTCATTGCGCTGAGGAAGACCCATAGAGATATTGTCATATCTTCTCCAAGCCCAATGAACTAATTGCCATCACTATGGAATGGTTAGGAAAGCAACATCCAGGAGAGCACCAACAACAACAACAGAATATGTAAACATACCGGCACGCAACAAAGGAAAGAGGAAGATTGATAACAACGCAAAGGTAGAAAAAAGATGCAATTTTAGAGCAGACCCACTTGTGCAGAAAAAAACTTTGGAAATAGAGGTGAAGAGCCAATAGCGTGATAGGAGGACCGCATAAAGGTAGAGAGAAAAACAGAGGATGGAGGAAATAATGAAGGAGTTGCATGAGTTGAGGGAGAAACTCTGGAAGGAACAAGAGCTACGCAGACAGGAGAAGGAAGCACAACAGGAACAGATACAACAGGGGGCACAAATTGCACATATTGATGAAACTGCACCCATATAGGTAGTTGACTCATTCGAGCAGCTGGCACAAAGCAGATAGGGTGAGCAGTTGCAGGAGCAAGACTTCGCTCAAGAGATTGAACGAGCACTTGAGCAGATGGATATGAAGATCGAGCAACTAGAGTTAGAGCAAGACATCGACCTCATGTCTTACCACCAGGAGGTTGATGCACCAGCTTCATCGGATCTGGAGGCAGAGCAGGTCCTAAGTGACCAAGGAGATACCGAGATCCTTGGAGACAATCTGGAAGAAGAGATGCACAACAAATCATTCGACGAGTCGTAGCATAGAGTTGTGAAATCATGCAAAGTTTCTACTATGGATGACCAAACATCGCCTGCACAGTTTGAGGAATGAGTGACCATATATGATGGGCGCAAACATCTAGCAACATTGGTCAATGCTACTAGAGCATATGCCGAAGCCACTAGCTCGAGTGTTCACTTCTTGATAGCGGAGAACGAGTGAATGGATAAGGAGTTACAAATGGCCAAGCATGGAGGAGAACTGTTAGAGAATCTACTCAAGCAGAGTTGAAGAAGGCAATACTCGATGGAGTATCATCCCTTGAGTCAGTCATGCGGGCATTGTATTCTAGATTTGGCACTGTGTATAAGGCAGTTTTCCATTTCAACGGTTGGTAGTAGCGATGTGGTAGGAGAGAACGTATCTTGTCAAAATTGCATGCTCCTGTCGATCACATGCAAACATGGACACTGAAATACAAGGGAACCCTGTTACACTTGCCCATGATGATGAAGCCCAGATAGGTCGAGCTGAAGGCACACATCCATAGTCAAATCTAGAACTATGAAAAACTCCTATAGCTCATCACTAGTTTGCAGGCTTCCCATGCATGGGTATGCAGAAGCATGGATGTTGTTGTGGGTGCACATGCGATCCCTTCTATTGGGACGCTCACTAAGCCAAAGACATAGCCACCAGCGCAGACTTGGCAATCAATGTAGACACCATGCATTAGTATGTCAGTGGTCTGGATGCACTCCAGATAATGATGTGCATGTTATTAGACAAGCTGGACAAGGGAGCTAGATCAGTGTACCCAAATGCAATATAGGCAAGAGTTCATTTCTAGAAAGATGTCACCACAGAGTACACAAACACCATCACGGACTACCAAGCTTGGTATCAATTATCCATCATTGACCATCATGAGGATGTCGAAGAGCTGGTCTTCCCATAGTTGTCTGAGTCGTAGTGATGTCTTGCATGGTTTGCTCAAGCCTATTTTGTCTCGCATGGGTAAATGTGCAGATTGTATGTAACGTCTTGTCAACTGGAAGTTCAAGTGTCAATAGCTAAATGTAACAATCATAGAGTAGTTGAAGAGTCATGAGGGTAGGTGAACAGTCACAAAGGGGAATGTCAAGGGTTACCCCACCCTTTGCTATATATAGTCCCTCATAACTCATTGTAGAGGCTTTTGATTAGCCAAGTTTTTGATAGGAGTATCTTAAAGAAAGCTTGGAGAGTATTGTAACAAGCCTTGGCTTCTCCATAGCGCAGAGCAAGTACATCTCTTTGGAGGATAATGCAGCAGTGACTGTAACGTTCTGCTATCAGGACTAGTGGTTGGTCATGGTTTTACTATATGATTGGAACTTTCACTTCTTAATATAACAGAGCCAACACGTTTCATGCATATGTTGTTATTGTATTTCAGCTATCTTGGTTATTCTAATGATATATGTATTTTTTGCTTAAGCATGTATGTATGGACTCTTTCTGTATAAGTATGTATGAATCTCACTGAGTTAGGTTGTTGGTTTAACCATCACTTTGGATTGTTAGCTTACTTTCTTTCTAGTTTGTGATGCATCTTTGCTTGTGTGTTCCCTTCCAAGCCACGTGCTTCCACAGGTTTCTAAGGGGCACACTCACCTCACTTTCCATGTGTTAGAATCGTTCATGCACCTTCCTTGGCTTGCCTCACATGTCACACCCTTGCTACCAATTGGGAAATTTTACTTGCCTCTACGTGCAACCACGGTCAAGGCGATACCATACGACCCACTGTTGGGACTCCTACACCAAACGGTTTGAGGTCTAGTTGGGAATTCTTACTGGGGAGATCCCCTAACATGTTGGGTTCAACACCGTCAACAGGTTACTCTGGACTATAATTCTGAGTGGTTTGATTTTTTTTCTTTTCTTCGTCATGTCTTCATTATTCAAGCTCAACCAATAACTTAGCTTTGTGAAGATTGTGGCTATTTAGACCCTTGCAAACAATTATATTATTCCCTTCCAAAGTTTAATGATTTTGAATGCAATTCTGCAGTTCTGGACTTGAGAATAGGGCTACGTATAGTGACCAAAAATATGTTCCAATTAGGGATGAGTTCAATATTGAGAGGATGGCTTTCTTAACTATTCTGTCTCTTGAAAATAAGCTTAAGAAACCTCTACTTACTTTTGAATAGGATTGCGCTTTTATTACAGTGGTAATGTCTTGGATTTATGATTAAAACTTAGATTTTTACTAAGGTCTTGTCTCCATTGGTGACACTATTGTTCTAGGAACTGGTGTATTATGGTATATTAGCACCCCTTGTTGTATATATGCCACCTTTGTTGTGCAACCTTATTGCATGGTATAATTGGAAGGCATCATATATATATATATATATATATATATATATATATATATATATATATATATATCTATATATATATATATCTATATACATATATATATATATATATATATATATATGATGATCTCGTTGTAACATAATACAACATCGTTCAACTACACAGTTTTTATATTGATATGATATTAGAATGATATGACATACAAATTACAATTTAGTATTGGTGTGACACTGGACACGTATGCAACATAGTATTATGGTACCATGTTTGATTTATTCATTGTATTTCAATATGCAACACAATAGTATGATACCATGTAGAAAAGGTATTCATGCTATCATGTCTGAAAACTCAAACCTTAGTGACAATATTGGCATGAAAAAGTTGACGATATTATAGTAATGACAGTGCATATATGTTATTGGTTTCAATGTTTCTATGACCAGTGTAAAGTTGTAACAAGTGTCTCTATATGTGAATTCTTTTCTTCTTATGTTCCTTTTTATTTCCGTTGTATTTTTCTTGTTCTTTCTATATAATTGCACATAATGCTATAATTGTGTGGTGTCAGTCTATTATCATTATCATTATGATGTCTTTATCATCAAGACAATGCCAATAAAAAAATTCACAATGCAAATAAGAACACCATAAATAGGCTCCATGCTAGGGAAAAACCCCTACATAGGAGAAAACACATAAACTTCTCATCTTTTAGAAATTCAAGGAAGACTTCCAAGAAAATTCATCAAGACAACTTACAAGATGATAGGCCAGCCACCCAAACAACAATGCTTCTTTCTTTAAATCGGTCTACTACTCTACTTTGGCTCAACATCTGAAAAGAGATGGCTTCCTTTCGAAGTATGTGAGCTTTCCAAACAAAGAATTAATTCCCAAGTCAAACAAACAAAAATTTCTTCCTTTCCTCAATATCCTTCTCTTCTTTCTCACTCTCAATTTTCTCAGACTTATTGAAGAGTGTGAATTTCTTATACATCTCAAATGAGGTCGAATACCTCTCTTTTATATAGCCTTTTAGTGAGGTCCAAGGGCCTCTTGTGGGGCCAACTTGATGGGCTAACCGACCCATCACTTGGTAGCTTCTAAATCTCACTTTACATTTAAAATATTTCTTTTACATCAATTCAAGAACCCTTCATGGGAATTTACATCATGACCTTGAATTTGACCTTGTCATAACTCTAGAGCTTAGAATTGGGTGCTAAACCTACGAAAAAATAATCAATGGGCAAGAAACCAATTCTTGAATAAATAATTTTCTTTTGCAAAAATACAATTTTCTTTTCTTTTTCTTTTGAAAAATACATTGATTACATCGTCATGGTACATAAAAAATTATGAAAACTAACGATGAGTAAGTATTCATTGACAATTCCTAAAATTTCCACACATGGGTTTGATAGTCTACATCCACCATCATTTGAGATTAATAATAGGCTTGAGACCTTTCAACCGGAACTTAATGTGGATGTTGTTGTGGGTATAGGTTTCCATAACATGACATGTAGCACTATCCCAATGGAAGGTGGTTCAAACTCTATGTGTTGCACTCTTCATCCTTTCCCTCCATTGGAGTGGGATTAAGGATTGAGGAATATAGAGGTTAATTACCTATTCCAAAACCAAGCCACAATAGTCATTGGTATAAGAATAGGCTCATTAAGTCCCATGGGAACAATATTTCTCTTGTGTTAGGAAAGGACATTTATTTTTATCAAGCTTATGAATTTCTCAACAAAACATTAGTTAGTAATTTCTTCAATTGATGTGTTAATATAGGTCATTTTTCTTTGTGTATGAAATAATTTGGGTTTCCTTTTCTCATGTATAGTGCCATTATTCATTTCATGTTGAGAGAATGGCATGGTTTTATCCTTTGGTATGAGGAGGTAGCATGGATTATATTGGCCCAAATGTGGTTATCAATGAATCATTTTTTACATGGGATTAACTTTGGCACCCCTTTTTTGATGTGTGGATACGTATAAATAATATAATGTTTTGGTTTGGGTAAAATTTCCCAATATCCCACTTGAACTTTGGAATAATATAGGTATTAAATCCATAAGATATGCAATTAGACCCTATATTATAGGTGATGATGGGTATGTAGAGAATAACTTGTGGTTAATTGCCCAAATTCTAGTTGATATCAATGCTAGGTAGGGTTTATATGAATCAATCCAAAATGTTAGTGGTGATATTTCATATTCTCATATTCTTAAATATATGGATGCATCATTTGTTGTTCTAGATTCCATGTAGTGGTCCACTTAATGGTGGATTGTTCTCAATTTTCCATTACTTGACATCATGGGGTGGGCATGAGTAATGGAGAAGTTCATCCCAAGGACATGAATGAGGATAATTCACCCATAATAGTTCCAATTTTGGATAGTGGACATATCACTATTGATCTAGTCAAGGATATGACTCTTGTGACTCATCCTATGAAAATGTTTATTGTGATGCATCTAGAGGGAGGCATTCCATTTGGTTAAACACAAATAACTTTCTTCCAAATCACTTGTACTATTATAAACTTCTCGTGGTTTCATCAAGACGTTTCTCAAAATCCCTTATGACACTCGCTAACGATTTATATCATTTGATGGAGTGTTATAGGACGTTCAACCAAACAAGTATTTGTTAGATCTATCATTGTCGAGTGACAAAAGTTCAGGTAAGATAGAAGAAATTAGCCAAACATATTATATTTTGTCTAACAGACAAAGATCAACTAGAGGTGAAAAGGTTAGAGGAAAATTCCATAAACACATTGAAATTTTTCTCGCTAAAGGGGGGTAATGTTCATATGATAATGAGAACATAGGTGACATTGAGGTGCCCTTGAGGTACATGCATCTAGTGAAACAATGGGCACCCAAGGATCTTGCTTAAATAAACACCGATTTTTATATCAGTGAAGGGATATATCGCATTTCCCATTAGTCATTACATGGTTTGGGGCTATTTTCCACGGATGGCATAAAGGTATGTTATAGAGGATTAACTCAATTGATGGACTATGTCAGACCCTGGTACAACTACAATGATTGAGTACGACTAGTCTAATATAAAAAAAGTATGCAAAGATATGGAGTGGCCGCAAATTATATACAAATAAAAGACAATGATGAAAAAAAAGGCACAACTATGTGTTGATGGAAGGCCAAAAGCAATAGTGAATATTGCTGGGTTTATAAATAGTACACGACTTGTCACCACAAATAAGAAACCCACTTGCATATTCGAGGGACATGAATAAAACCATGTATTTGTATGTGCCATTAAATCAATAGCTGCAGGGGAAGATTTTCTCATTGATTAAAATTTTAATAGAATAAATAGAAATATTGCTATTATGGGGGAAATATGTATTCAATTTTACCCAACTTGTAAGAAATGTCTATTGTATGTTGTGATTGTGATTTACTAAGCGAAGTTTCTATATAAATTTAGACATATGTTAATAGTGGTTTTCTTATTAATATAATGAATATTAATTGTGGATGAATTGAAAATTACACTTATTTGATAAACATGGTGATAAGGTGAAGGTACCAGCCTTAGAGCAGTCCATAAATGATTGTGAGGAAGAGGTTACTGATGATGCAATTTTTATGTCCGTTGATATGATCCAAGTAATAAGGAAGCTTAAATTCAAAGAAAAGAATAAACTTAATTCTTTAGTTTTGATTGAGCTTAAGAAAAATGAAATAAAAGACGAAATCAAAACCTTGTTGTAACAAGTTCGTTGGTATGGGGTGAGAAACTAATTTAATTATGCAAATTATTTGTTTATGATTTAGTTATCTCATTCTTTATTAAAATTTTTTTTTTTTTTTTACAGTTTCTTTTGGCAGAGTTTGATCCTCATGCTACGAATATGGGTCAGGCCGACATTGGTAGCAACATCGATGTTCCATATATGAGTGAGTCACCAATCATTGAGACTGGTAAAACCTCTCCACCGCCCACAACATGATATGCACCACTTGAATAATGTACATCAGGGTCTACACATGATGTTGTGGATGTAGAGCATGATACAATTACACAATTTGAAATGAGCTTTTCTTGGTATTCCCATGTTACTAGCATGGGATAAAAAACAATCACTTTTTTGGTAGATGAAGATAATGTCCCTATGAAAATTGATAAACTTGCAAGTATTGAAGAAGTGTTTTAAATATTAAGTACAACCAAAATTAAATTTATGTATAGTTTGTGATTGTTTTAAACTAATGATAATATTGTTTTATAGGAAATGATGTATTTTATAGGCATTTGTGTGAGATAACATTGGAAATATTTGGGCTGGCCATTCACACAAACTGGAAATCTCAAAGTTCCAAGTTAAAAGAGGAACTTATTAGCAGGATGGTTCGCATATTCGGTGACGGTACCTTCAACAAATCTAGAATTAGCTCAAAGACATGCTAACATTTGAAATATTTGTGGGACTAATATAGGCCTCAATTGGAAAGGGCTAGGTCATATGAGCACCCTCAATTGATTCCAGAGATGGAGTGGAGAGTTCTCATGATATATGCACAGGAGAAGGCACTTCGAAAAGCAGGGAAGAGGCCACTTGGACCAAGAAGGTATGAGGCATGTTTAATAATGAAATTATGATGTTTTATCATCATTGTGACATCTAATTAATTTTTTCAATGTTTTAAATATAGGCTCCTAGATACTTCCAAAGAGACACAAGCTAGAATAGTCAAACATGGGAAACATGATCTTGGCCTAGGTGGTTACTCAAAACTAGACATAAAAGTTGAAAGTATATAAAAAAATCATTTGCATCCAAATTATAAATTGTTAACAATTTTAATTTGATATCACAGAAAAATAAAAATTCATTTTCTAATGAAAAATTGCAGGGCACACAATTCAAAGAGACTCCCACGAAGGAAGACCTACAACTTGATTTCAAGTATGGCTATCAAGACGTGGTTGAACGAAGGAAAATCTTGTTGTGTTCACAGTCTTCCATCATTGAACATAACACTCAGGAAAATAAAATAAATGAATAACATTTGTAAATCATTACTTGTACAACCTATTGGTTATTATTTTTAGCCCTAAAGTAATATGCTTGACTATAAAAGGTACGCAAGCAATGTACATACAACACATAAGCCTACTGACAGTGGAGTTCCTGATCTTGAGACCTGATGTTCATATCGGTACTAGAGGTATTTCACGTGTTATAAAAAAATTGTAGTATGGAATACAATTAAAAATATTTAAATGAAAATGGTGTATTAATTATAACTTTTCTTGTTTCTACACCAGAGCATGTACATGAAGTGGTAAGAGAAGAGGAGGAACATATGGTCACATCTGAAAGTATTTCACTTCCCTCCACTATCGATGTTGGTAAAGAACACTCTACTACTCTTTTTATTAATAAAACATTCGTAATAATAATAACTATAAATATGAATCTAAATTCTATTTCTTATTGCAGTTGATGCTTGGCCCCACTTGCAGCAGCATAGTCACAGGACTAGGTCAACAACAATACATATTACACTAGAGACCACAACAAACGAAGGGGGCTAATATCAAGACATCCTCGCTGACTTCATATTAAAAAAGAGAAAGAAATTGATAAAAAATGTCTACACTTGTTTATTTAGAGCCCGTTTTTTTGACTACCACATTTTTGACCGAGAGGTTGAATGCCTCATGGCATGTGCACATGTAACTTTATACTATCTTAATATAAAGTTGTGATTTTTCTATTGCAAAAAATTAGAACGATTTTGTTTCATGTTATGTAAACATATTTTTTGTGATACAAGGAGGGTGTAGAATACCATATATTTGATAAATTCATGGTATAAGTCAATTAACTCTGTTATGAACACCAAGAGCCTATAATCAGATTCTCGTGTTAAACTAAGCCTTTACACAATTCATGCCCATGATAAGTCAATCATCTACTAATTTGTATACCTATCCCACTCCACCATACACTACCACACTCCTAATTTAGGTGCTAGATACTCCTGCTTCAATGCCTAATAACAACAAATTTCAATTATGATGACAACTTAAGTACATATGTGTGTAATGTCCATGGTGGGATGTATGAATTGTTGTCCCCAAATTTCCCATCATTCATTATAATAACCTTGAATGGGCTAGCACTGGTTTGTCATCATCATCTCAAAATGACCCGACAGATGAAAATTTTCCATGTCTATCATCATCACTTCACACTATCTCATGGATGACCCTTTTTACAGATTATATGCATGAATTTATTGAAGGCCATCCCCTCTACCTATCCTATGATTGATTGTGACAACAAGTGAATAAAGGAAAATTGAAGGTCCTTTGTTGGAAAGACCCCCTACTTATAAATTGTACTTTGTTCACCAGAATTTCATGCATATAATATGTAGAAGGGGTCATCTATGAGACAATGTGAAGTGATGATAACATACATGGTAATTTTTCATTTTCCAGGTCATTTTAAGATGGTGATGACAAACCAGTGCTAGCCCATTCAAGGTTAAAATCATTGATGGGCAATGAAGAGGACAATTCATTCATACATCCCATCATGGACATTACACTCATGTGTACTTAGATTTTCATCATAATCACAAACTATTGTGAATAGATAACTAATATATGTTAGAATTTTGTTAGACTAATATAGATTATAAAATGCAACCAATATATAGATTAGTTAC
Source organism: Pinus tabuliformis (assembly GCA_031772625.1). Taxonomy (NCBI): domain Eukaryota; kingdom Viridiplantae; phylum Streptophyta; class Pinopsida; order Pinales; family Pinaceae; genus Pinus; species Pinus tabuliformis. Next base: position 847,896,404 of record CM062807.1, on the reverse strand, counting down.
AATAAATATAGTAGAAATTAATGTAGCAGTGATTCCAACAATATCGACTAGTATATATTGAGACTAACCTTGATGATTCATTGGATGATGTATCAACTTGTCTCATGCTTTATCCCAATAATCATCGAATATCATAATATTTCTCTGATATTCTATTCAAATTCTCAAAAATTATAAGACTTGTAACATTTCACTATTTGCATGGCTCTCTAGCTTCAAGTGGTACACTAAGTCTAGGTTACTTAGTATACGTTTAATGAAGGTAGTTTATTGTCCTCAATCCATATTCAAAATATCTTGTAAACATTCTATCATAGGTATGGGCTCCTATAGATTATTCATATTCTCTATTTTCTTAGTTTGATTGATATTAGAAGTCTCATGCTCATAACACACACACATACACATATGCCAATATTTATCCAATATTAATCATTAATATCTATGCATCGAACATAGGTCTTGACTTCTATAGTCATGTTCAAACTTTGGATCTTATATATGTATGTGCAAGACCGCTTTGTCCTATTCAAGTACGGTGACTGTAGTTTTTAGACTAGGTATCATCTTTTAATAATTCATTTTCAAACTTAATTTGGATACCCTGTTCAGAAAGTGAATTTCAGTCTTTAATCATGATCAATATTTGTTTCTGGATTTTTGAAATGGTGCAACAATTCAGATGCCTAGTTTAAAAAACAATTCTCATGCATGTCGTTTGGATGAGACCTAATCTATTGAAGGATAAATGTGCAATTATTAATTTTCCAATGCTATTAAATTTCTCATTTTAAGCATCTAAAAACATCATCAACTACACTCTTCCCTAAATATTTTATACAAACCCCTCTTATCTATTCCCCTAAACCCCTAAGTATTTTGTGTCTATTATTAATGAATGAATGAATGTTATATGTTAATGAATAATTTCTATATGTCTCTTTATGTACATGTCATTGTTTCATATTATGTAAACCTATTTTTTATGAGAAAATTTATTGAGATGAAATATTTGGTGGGTTTACGAATGAATGAAAGTTATATGTTAATGAATAATTGTTATATATCTCTTTATGTACATGAGATTATTTCATATTATGTAAACATATTTTTCATGATAAGATTTATTGATATGAAATATTTTATGGATTTGCGAATGAATGAATGAAAGTTATATGTTGATAAATGATTGTTATTTGTCTCTTTACGTACATGACATTGTTTCATATTATGTAAACATTTTTTTTATGATAAAAGTTATTGAGAAGAAATATTTTGTGGATTTATGTATGAATGAATGAATTAACGTTTCCTATTTGATTTTTCATGTATCTTAATGTCTTACTTTCAACAATTTCCTATATAGTAGATATATTGGATACTGGGGAATTAAGAGTTATATGAGGGTTGGGGGGGGGGGGGGGAGAGAAGGGAATGAGAGCTTCCACCTTCACATGGTTGACCCTGTTCAGTAGAGAATAAATTAGGATTTTGAAAATATTGGAGAAAAAACCCTCAATCCAACATAACGAAAATAAAGTCAATGTTGACTCCGTTGTTGCTTTTTCAAGTGGAGGGAGGTTTGCTCGACCAAGATTAAAATACTCCAAAAATTTATTCTCGAAACCAAGAGGATATCATTCAAGTATTCATATTTTTTATATTAGAATCTCCATATCAGAACAATTTTGTTTCATATTGTCCATATTAGAATCTCCATATTTCCTTTGTTGTCCTCTTCTTGGCAAATACAACGTTCAACCATTGTAGCATCTCCACAATCCATTAGTGATTCATGTTTAAAAACAAAATGACATGCATTAACAAAACCTAGAACTGATCTTCAAAACTTTAAAAAAGAAAATAATTACCACAATATCAAAATGGAAAAGTACAATTCTGTAGATACTTCTCAAACAAAGCATTAATATTGATCAAGAGAGCCAATATTGCCTCTCGTCTTCATTAGTAGTGTTTGGGGCATATTTGAATTCCAAACATTCTCTTACATACATGCCATACATGCTATTGGTGAAGATGGAAGGCAATATTGGTTGTGTTGACCAATATTGACGCTCTGTATGAGAAGTGTCTACAAAATTACACTTTTATGTTTTGATATTATGGTATTTGTTTCCTTTTTAAATTAGAATGTCGACTAGTGCATGAGGTAAAGAAAACTCTAATGCTATTTTTATTACTGAATAATAACAAAACATATCAATTTAACATTTATTTTTTGTTACCACTGATGATCCACCCCTCTTGCGGCAACCTTGAAAACGTCATGAGTACATGACCAGGGCATCAAAAATAAATAAAAAGTAAAAGAAATGATTGTAATAGTTATATCATTAGAAACATCACGTACCATATTATGAAAAAATATTTTGGATGATAATTGTTTTTGAGATGAAGTATTTTGTGTCTATGATTAATGAATGAACGAATGAATGTTCTATGTTAGTGAATAATTTCTATATGTCTCTTTACATACATGACATTGTTTCATATTATGTAAACATATTTTTTATGATAAAATTTGTCGAGATGAAATATTGTGGATTTATGAATGAATGAATGAATGAATTTTTTCTATTTGATTTTTTATGTATCTTAATGTCTTGTTTTCAACTATTTCCTATATGGTAGATAGATTGGGTATTGTGGAATTGAGATTAATGGGCAGGGTGGGGGCATGAGAGCTTCCAACTTCATGTGGTTGGCTCTATTCAGTAGAGAATAAATTAGGATTTGGGTAATCTTGGATACAAACACCCTTAATCCAATAGATCAAGAATAAAGTCAATGTTGCCTTTGTTGCTGCTTTGTTGAGTGGAGGGGGGTTTGCTCCAAGATTAAACTACTCCAACAATTTATTCTCGAAACCAAGAGGATCTCATTTAGGTATTCATGAATGCAAGTTTTTTTAATTATTATTTATTCAAGCAATGAATTTTAATATTTGGTTAAATTTAATTTAAGTTTGCCTCATTGGTCTCATGAATATATGTAGGACAACTAGTTTCAATTCAGATATTGAAGCGAAATAACTACTTGAAGCAAATAGCTCAAAATGGTAAGGGTTTAGATAAGACAAAAAAATTTGTTTAATATTTATCTTGTATGTATTGGTCGAGTGGGAGCTACATAAAGTTTTATAATAAATAACAAACTTTTCCATGAAAAAAAATGATGTATCATTTGTCTCTCTTTGACAATTGTGTTTTTATTTGAGTGAAAGAACACAAACTGTCATTTTTCATGCAAGCCAGTAGGAGAAACTCTTACTCTATTAATTGGGCATAAGGCACTAATATGATTTTTCTTATATTTTTTTTTAAAATTATTTATCGCATCTAACTTCTCCTTCTTCCTTTGTTTTGTAGGCACTTTCATTCACATATTTGGATTTTAAATATTAAATACGGTTGGAGTCATATACGTGAAAAACTCATCAAAATACTGCTCAACTTTAGCCCACCAAGCACTTGGTTACCAGGTGCATGATTTAGTTTTGCGTTGCATTTTATTTCAAGAAATTTTTTATTTATACATTGCAAATCTTCCAAGACCATAGATGTTGAGGAAAACTAGGGCAAACATAATTAGAGTTTCTTTTGTAATGATTTCTCTTGTTATATTGACAATTCCTATGATATAATGTCAGTTAGTAATCATCATTATTATTTTTTTTCATCATCAAGACAATGCCAATAAATAAGATCACAATGCAAACAAGAACACCAAAAATAGGCTCAAGGCCAGGGCGAAAACCCTCCACGGGGTAAAAACCCAAAAACTTCTCTTCGCATAGAAATTTAAGGAAGACTTCCAAGACCTTTGATCAAGAAAACTCCAAAAGTGATAGGCCTACTACCCAACAATAATGCTTCTCCCTATAACTAAGTTTGTTGCTCTTCTCCATCTCGAACTCTGAACATAGATCAATTTCTTCCCATATGTGTGAGCTTGCCAAACAAAGAATTGATGTAAAATCCAAACAAATAGACTGTTATGAAACCAGCGCAAGAAAAGATAGAAAAGATAGATCAACACCTTAGAATTCAACCTCTTCGAGGGGGAAACCTCCTTTACATTACATAAATGAACAATTCTTGGATGATACAAATGAAAAGACCTCCTTTCTATATATAGGAGTCTAAGGGGTCATAATATAATCAGAGCCGACATAACAATAATAATGTAAGGGCGCAATAATAACAATAGTGGGCTTCTATGGGGCACAATAGTAACAATATGGGCACTACATGGGTACATCAATATAATAAGTGGGTTGTACTAATAACAATAGGGGGTTACACTAGTAGTATAAAGGCCTAACATGCTCCTCTCCTTCAAAAAGCATTGTCCTCAATGCTTGAGTAGTTCTTGATGCTTATGTATAAAATTCTTGTCCTCCCATGTGGAATCTTCAGTGGGTAAGTTCTTCCACTTGATGAGATACTTTGAAATTGATCGATTTCGTAGCTGTCAGGTTCTTGTTTCTGTGACTGCTCCAGGTTCCAATATGATTTTTCCTTCCTCTTCAATTTCTGGCAATATTGTTTGAATTGGGATCTTTTGCAACTTTTGAATAAGTGGCCATACTTCTTCGTCCTTCTTCCATTCATCCTTTGCTTCATTTATCCAATCTGGTTGGATAATAGAAATAGCACAAAACAATGCTTCCACATCCTCATCCTTGAAGAGTCTTCCCATCCGGTAAGGTCGCCATTTTTTAAGTGCATGTAGTATTGCCAACATTTCCTTCTCATGAATAGCTTGCTTGAGATGTAGCAGTAAAAATACCCAATCACCTACATCAAAACATTTTTCACTACGATGTTGATCTACCTGTTGTTTCATTTGATTTTGCACCAAAGTGGTGTTATCCTTTAAAAGTTGGAGAACTTGTTGTTGATGCTCAATGTGATATTTCTCTGCTTGAACCTTTTTCTTCTTGATATGTCCTTCTATCTCTAGAGTTTGAGGAGTGGTAATTTCGACCAATGAATTACAAGATATGGTTGGATTCATTTCTTCTTTCTCGATGTGATCTTTCACTTCTTGCACCTTTTCCTTCTTGACATGTCCTTCTATCTTGAGAGTTTGAGGAGTGGTAATTCTTGCCAATGCTTTACAAAATATGGTCTGATTCATTTCTTCTTTCTCTGGGGTGGGGTCCTGGCGTATATCCTCTTCTTTTGATGTTTCTTGATCTTTTTCTTCCTCCTCTTCATATTCTATGTAAAATAATTTCTTCTTAGCACACTTATGACCTTTAGTGCATTTGTTATCACAATTGTAACAAAGCCCTTTTTCTCTTTTTTCTTCCAATTGTTGTGGTGTAACCCTTGTAGGTTGTGGAAGGCTAGGAGAAACAACACTTCCATCTTTATAGTTGTGAGGGGTATGCTTCCTGGTTGCCATAATCTTGCTTTCCACTATGTCACAAAGCCCTTTTACTCTTTCCAATTGTTGTGGTGTCTCTCTAAGGAAGGTGTTGCTCTTTGTATCCTCATAATGTGCTATCATTTCCTCCGTGAAAATTGACCACGTAACAAGTTGTTTACGAGAACAAAGCCCTTCACACCATAAAAATTGATCCGGTTCTAAATATGAAGATGCAATACATACCTTTTATAACAATGGTACACGATGTAGATCAAAATATTGCTCCATCTGAAGTATCCAATTTACCAGATCCTTGCCATCAAACTTCCTCATCTTGCTTCTTATTGATTTTAGGAACTCGATCTTGAAACAACTGTAACTCTGTAGTTTCAGATCTTTAAGATCTGAAATTGTGATCTATAGTAGCCCTCTGTGTCCTCTTTCCAATGCCACCAGTTTGATCCAAATTGGATTCTCCAAGAAAGATTTATGCACAATCTCCCAAGATGACCTGATTATAGACCTTTCCAGAAGGGCAAACTTGTATGAAGTGCCACGTGTCACTGTTTTGACCTTTGGCACTGAAAAATATATACAAGAAACTACAGTCCGTCCTCTTTCTGTACCTTCTTACGAAATTTCAATCCGATCCCTAGAGAGAAAATTATGACGATTTTCCCCAGGTCACCTGTTTGGAATGTAATTCAGGAGTCTACAAAAAGACCAACTTCCTCAGATCATATATCCACAAATATAGCACGAAAAGCTCTGAAATTTGGACCCGAGGTTCAGCGCGATTTTTTCTCAAATGAGTTTTTTTTTCAACTTCTGAAACGTCGCAGAAAAAAAGTTATAGCGAAAATGCCACAATGGTCTGTTTGGAGCAGCGAAACCCTAGAATCCAAAGCTCTGATACCAAATGTTATGAAACTAGCTCAAGAAAATATAGAAAAGATAGATCAACGCCTTAGAATTCAGCCTCTTCGAGGGGGAAACCTTCTTTACATTACATAAATGAACAATTCTTGGATGATACAAATGAAAAGACCTCCTTTCTATATATAGGAGTCTAAGGGGTCATAATATAATCAGAGCCGACATAACAATAATAATGTAAGGGCGTAATAATAACAATAGTGGGCTTCTATGGGGCACAATAGTAACAATATGGGCACTACATGGGTACATCAATATAATAAGTGGGTTGTAATAATAACAATAAGGGGTTATACTAGTAGTATAAAGGCCTAACATAGACCTTCTTGCTTTCCTCACTATCATTCACCTATTTCTCACTCTGAATTTTCCTTAGACTTCTTGAAGAGACAAAATTACTCATGTGACTCAAATGAGGTCTAATACCTCTCCTTTGTTGAGAAATCTAGAGCATTATGTGAGTTATATTCTTCAATTTTATTTCTCTTATCTTGAAATTTACTTGTGAAATTATATATTGATTATGTTAGTGTTCCTTTCATCAAATAAATGCCAACATGAAGATCATAAACACAAGAACACAATATGTAAGTGCACAGCCAAGGAAAAACCCCTATGAAGTTTGATTAGTTATGAGACAATCTGTATCCTGCTTTACCATGAGCCAATCATGCAAGTCAATGTGATCCACCAAGTTCTTATGCCTTCTCCTCTCCACACGCTTGAATATATATATGGGGTGTATGTAGAGCAAAGGATAATGTCCCTTCATGTCCTATGGGGTTGACACATGACACCCATGCAAGTTGACTCACCAAAATTCTTTGGTCGGCATACATCTCCTCCATGCAATATACATAATCATTCGCTCAAGTGTTGGTTGGGGTGTGCCTTTAACTAACCACACCCACTTGCCGCACATGCTAAGTCATGTTCTAGGGTGGTCACCCAAACTCATTGACCAATTCATGATGTGAGGGATGATTATAAATAGTTGTGCTCATACTCAACTCGTCTAAGTTGTCTCTGCATAGTAAAATTTTTGCACCAATTTCTCTACCTTCTTTGCACACTTTAACCATTCTCCTCCACAATGCCAGAAGACTAAAGTTTCTCAATATTCCTTCCTTCACACTCAAGGCATTTTTTTCCACTTCCTTCTTTCTCTCTATCCACATTTCATAAGGATAGGGAGCAGTATGATTCCATCCTCCACTTAGGATTCCCACTTTGACTTCAATGCTTGTTAGCGCAAGCCATTACTTCATTAGGAAGATAATTATGAAAATTAATGGTGGTTTGTATGGGCCTAATCATGACACACCATAAGGAAACCAACCAATATGCAACAAACGTTAAATTTCCATGCAACAACCCACCACAAGATTTCCCTCTTAGAACTTTGGATTCATATGTCCCTCCATTCAGGCCAGTCATCAATTTATTTTCACAAATAAATAATTTACATAACTAGGTTTATATACATGGGTTTTTATGGAAAAAGAGTTGTTACACATTCTCTTGTTCTAGAGTATTTTTCCATCACACAAAATACTATCTCCTCTGACTATTGTTGATAACCATAACTCTATAAGCCACAATGTCCTCTAGCTTCAACTCTAGGTGATAAACAATGAAGGATACTATGTGTGATGGCATTCTTATAGTCTTCAAAATAGTATTGTATATATATATATATATATATATATATATATATATATATATATATATAAAATATTTTAAGACATATCTCCATCATCAGTGAAACAGATTGTGTATTGTATATTTTTTTAAATGGTTTATTACTCATATTCTCCTCATATTCACATAAAGTCCAGTTGAGGCACTAGATTGCATCATCCACTTTGGTCAATATGGTCCAATATTTCTCAATAGCGGTTCTTGGACAAGTATTAATGTGCATTTGGAAATTGTAGCAAGCATCATTTTAGAGAGGGTACATTAGGATTACAAGTTGACCACCCTCAGTGTTGTTTCTATTGCACATTCTACACATTGTATTACTTCACTAGGCCTTGCAGGTAGTTTAAATTCCAGTATCATGATTTAGTTTCAGTGAGTTGGTTTTGGTTATGCTAAAGTTCAATTTTCTAGTGAAGTTGAGACTAACCAGGCTATCGTCATCCATCTTGTTCAAAGGCCCAATTTCAGTCAAACCTAACTAATATTAGTTGTTGGAAAATTATTGATGTGCATTTGGAAAATGTAAAAGGTATTGTTCTAGAAAGAGCACATTAGGATTACAAGCTAGCCATCCTTAGTATTGTTCCTGTTGCATATATTTTACATGTTATATTCCCCCACTATGCTTTTAGGTTGTTCATCTTCCACTTTCTAGTCTCACAATTTAAATTGTGAGAGTAGGTCATGTTCATTTTACTTTTCTAGTCATTGAATTAGTATATTTTTCTTTGTAAATTGTGTTAGTTTTCGTAAATGATTTTAGTTTTATTCTTTAGATTGAAATAATGTTTGTGGTAGTTCATTTTTTTTGATGCCATAGCAGGATAAAGGACTCTGCTGGAATGGGATCTTCAAAAAAACTGAAAATATTGAGCATGAATAACAAAACATTTCCAGTAAAACCAAGCGAATTGTGAACCATGATGTGTAATAAAAAATAAATCTATACTACATAAATGAGTACCTCCATTCATGAAATTCATGAAGGAAATACCTATGTTTGTGATCTTTCTAAATTTGTTTCACTGTGTTAAAAGAGTAATGTTTATTTGTAGCTATCGTCTATTGACAAAGCTACTTGTCCACCAAAGGAGCCACTTGTATGGAATCCGTGTGGGGTCATACGACCAACTCATGGTCTCTATGGAGAACACTAGTGTACACAAGTTATATTCCACATTTGAAGTCCAACCATTTATTGAATCTTAATACTTTGTTAGGACAAATAGTAAAACAATTGTGATATTTTATGGATTTTAATTTATGGTTGTAATGTTTTGTAGTACACTTTTGGTGCATGAACATATTTGATGAAACTACTTGAATATTAATACTTTGTTAGGAAATATAGTAACTGTTAGCTCTGCTATATAACGATGATTTTCTAAGGTCAAAGATGATCTTGGTCTGCTTGGTTCTGCTCAAAAGAAATCTCATAATGGTCACTTCCTCCTTTTTCTTTTACCTCGCCTATTCTCCTCCACCTCTGTTTCCTCTATTTTTCTCCTAAACCCTGCAAAATAGCCCCTTTTAGCTTTAGGCCCAGGCGCAAAGCCCATACTTTCATGAAACCTTGTCATACACCCTCACGTGTTGGCTAAAGCCCTTCATCATTTCCCCGCCGTTGATCTCCTCCTATTGATCTAACGGTTCCCGTCGCGCCCAATAAAGGCAACCTCCCCCACAAGTTCCTCACTGTCTGATCATCTCCGCCAAGATCAGATGGCCTTCACACTTTTCGCGCCCACAAAGTGATGGAACGTTAGCGCGCGATGGAGAGCGGTTTTTCTCTCTCCTTCTCCGCTACGTGTCTTGCGCTGAATGGGATCATGCGCCCTCGTCCTTTTACCACCTAACACCCAAAGGCGGTGTGATCGATACCGCTTACCTCTTAACCTTTTGTTCCCACCTGATAATGGTTGTGCACCTTCGCCTCTCAATCACCGTTGGATCTATCTGCCTGAGATCCAACGTCCCACAATCATCCCGCTCCTATCTCTTTCGATACCCTCTGCCAAGCCATCTCCGTTGTATATTCTCCCGATCCAATGGCCAATCTTTCTCCCTCACCCGATTCGTCCACGTGCCATGTAGTCCACGTCCCTTGACCATTCCGTGTGCCTGAAGGACGAAGGGGACCAGCTTACCAGTGCCAGTCGCAGTTGCTCCCCAACAACCATATTTAACAAACAGTATGGCCAAAGGAAAAAAGGACAGAGCACGAGCATTTGACTACATTTAGCAGTTATGGAACTTCATTGATACAAACACTCCAGTTGCCTGAGAGGACAGCAGAGCACCTAAAAAGATCAAATTCATCCACTAAAGCAATCAAACACACCCAAAGACTCCATCAAGCAGTTAAATGCAGTTGGTGGTCAATTATGACCCCTCCATACCTAAACAGCCAAGTGCCTTTGTAATGAAACTCTATATATACACAAAAACAAGATGTAATCAGGGTTGATGGTTCATGTTTTGATGTAAGGTTCAACTCCTGGAGACTGTAAATATTTTGACACTTGCAGCATTTCGTCTTCATTTTCAACTAATACAAGCTTCTTTTCCTATTAATTGCTCACTTTTCATTCTTCTTTTGTTCCAAGCTGTGCCTGGTATGATGTATTATTGAGCATTTGATATTTAGCACTAGAGTAGTTGTCATCCTATCTCTGTGTTAAAGTCTTGTATGTATCATTGAATAAATTATTCAGGTTTCTCTTCATCTGGTGCCAGAGAGTTGTCATCCTGTCTGTGCATTAGTAGATTAGATTTGCAGACTTCTTTATTGTTTGCAGCCGGCCATCACATGGTATTGTGCATTTGTTGGTGTGGTCAATATTCTCCATACTCACCCAATCCTTAAACTATGAGTAGTTGGTTGTCTAAAGCCTTGTAGTCTGGGGGTGTTCACGCATGTTTGGAGTGAAATAAAATAGAAGTGGTTATCTGGCTTGGACAAGCATCATTCCTTCCATTCATCCATTTGCAACAATAAGTTGAACTTATATGTTACCAAGCATATACAAGCTACAACCTATGAGAGTTTCTTGGAATCCTAACATAATTGGCGCCATTTTCGGGGAGAGGAGATTGAAGCTCAGCTTCCCTGGGAGAATGACATAGATCCAGCTTTGATGATAGACAAAGCTTGGACACATTTCTGGTTGTAATCATCTATCTGGCGAATCTATTGGAGGACCTACCTTTGGTGACTCCACATTACAGTTCTGGCTCAGTTTGTGAGGCATACCCGGAGAAATCCTCAGAAATCACCAGCTGACCCAATGCCTGACCCTGAGAAGATTGTCAAGCAGAGAAAAACATCACAGAAAGGAGCATCAGGATCAAGTAAGCCTAAACAATCTTATGTATCTCTGCAAGAGAGGCTTGTAGCTGAGCATGTTCATTTTGAAGATATAGAGCCTAGCACTTTCAGTGAAGAAATAATCTCATAGATTCATAAAGCTCCTTGTTCATTAAGTTCCCCTTTGGATCTCAGTCCAAAGAAAACCTCCGCCACAGTCCAATCTATTCCTTTGTCCCTATCCTTTATTCCACAGCTCCAGTGTCCATCCACCTACCCTAGTCATGGCAGGCCCACAATCTCCCACTAAGATGGAAAGAATCATAGCTGCTAGGTATGGACCCTTGGTCCTGCCTACTCCTTTGAATGCCATGCATGCAGGAGAATACCAGAAATACATGCCCAAATTCACGAGTACAGAAGGGTTAACAGCTGAAGAACACCTTGAAACTTTTTATAGTTATGTTGATAACCTTGATATCAGTGAAGACGATGTGTGGATGAGAGTGTTTGTCCAGAGCCTTTATGGAGAGGCTATAAAATGGTTTAGAGAATTAACCCCTAGGTTCATAGCAAACATTGAGGCCTTAGATGATGTGTTCCTAAAGCATTGGGGGGATAAGAAAGATCTGCTCCATTATCATACTGAATTTGGGAACTTACAGAGGGAAGATGGTGAGCTGTTGTCTGATTTCAATAAGAGATTTAACCACGTGTATAGCAGAATACCAGCTGAAGTGAAACCCACCCCTACTTCTGCTTAGCTTAGTTATGTTAATGCCTTCAATTCTAGTTTGTGTTTACTACTGAGGGAGAGAAGATGTGCTTCTTTGGCTGATATGCAGGATACAACCCTGGAAGTAGAGTCAAACATCATGGCTGCAGAAAGGCTCGGAGGTAATGCTGATAAGAGAAGACAAAGGGGTGAGCCCTCATCATCCTCAAATCCTAAGATCGATAAAATGGCAAGGATGATAGATTCATTAGCCTCTGAAGTTTCCAAATTAAGGGTTAAGCAACATTCAGGGAAAGGACAAGATCATTATACCTTTGCTCTTCCAACTCCAAACCCATATAGAGGAGAAAAGGAGCGGTTGCAGATTTTGAAAGGAAACAAAGATGCAAACAAAGACCAAAGGGTGAAGACACTTTTTCAAGATATAGTCATGGAAGAAGAGAAATGTGAGGAGGAGGATGACGTCCATGGTATGGAAGATAAGAGAAGTGTCCCTTTCTTAACCAAGGCTGCCTATGAGAAGTCATTATCCAAAGGCCCTGCTTATAACTTTGTCGCCCTTGCAGAACAACAACATTATAAGTAGAAGCAAACAGCAGCAGATCCCATCATCCTCAAAGTTCCAGCCATAGAGGTAAGAGGCCTTTAAGGTTCCCCTTCTTCTTTCAGTTTTCAATCAGAAATTCAGAAGCCAAAAATACTCATGACCCTGATTGAACCAGTGAAGAAAGAGTCCTTCAAGAAATCTATCCTTGAAGAGCCTGAGCCTAAAGTTAGCCAAGCCTCTAGTGACTATACAAATCTGCAAATTGACCAACCTATTGTTATCCCCAGCCTAGTGATTAAAAAGCGTGAAGTTAGTTTCCCATCATCTCATATTTCTCTGTCTGTTCAAGGGACAATCCCTCATAGCTACCCCCTAAGAACTGAGGCCAACCATAATTCAATGCCCAAGGCTGACATGGATAATCTCAGTCTTGATATTATGAAGCCTGCCCAGTTGGCCTCCACACAGCCTGAAAGTGTAGTTTGCCATATCACAGAGGAAGAAGGTGCACAGTTTTGGGACACCTCCTTGGATGGGGCTTGTTCTAAGAAGATGCAGGAGCAGGTGAAGTCTTTGTGTCCCCCACACAAGAATACATCGGTCCACCATTTATATTAATTGTGCAGGCCACAAATTACATAGTCGAGTACAAATTAGCCACTGTTATTCAGCAGGTGTACAAAATCTTCCACGAAGAACATCCAAGGATGAGAGCATACAGAGAGGGGGTGAAATATAAACCATCTCTGCCTGATAAGGTCAAATGCCCCAAATGTTTTGAGGTAGATGATCAAATCAACCCGATTTTGCAAGTCTTTGATGAATCGGTTGACATGCATATTGACCAAGAGAAGGGGAAACAATTTTGGTGGCCCAGTAAATGGGTAGTTTTGAAAATTTATGTTGTTTAAGGTTTTCATGCCTTAATTTTGTAAATATGTTCTTTTACAGGTTTTAGTGTAGACTTAATTAGACTCCATGCCCAATGGAATACTAGGCAATGTTTTTAATCTTGCTTTAATGTAGAAGGCATTGGTCTATAGTTCTTGAGACCTCACAGGGAGGATCTCATCCCCAGAAGGACCTAGTTTTAGCTCCGCTATATAACAATGGTTTTCTAAGGTCAAAGATGATATTGGTCCACTTGGTTCTGCTCAAAAGAAAGCTCATAATGGTCACTTCCTCCTTTTTCTTTTACCCCGCCTATTCTCCTCCACCTCCGTTTCCTCTATTTTTCTCCTAAACCCCGCAAAATAGCCCCTTTTAGCTTTAGCCCCAGGCGCAAAGCCCATACTTTCATGAAACCCTATCATACGCCCTTGTGCACTGGCTAAAGCCCTTCATTATTTCCCCACCGTTGATCTCCTCCCACTGATCTAACGGCTCCCGTCGCACCCGATAAAGGCGACCTGCCCCACAAGTTCCCCACTGTCCGATCATCTCCACCAAGATCAGATGGCCTTTGCACTTTTCGTGCCCACAAAGTGATGGAACGTTAGCGTGTGATGGAGAGCGGTTTTTCTCTCTCCTCCGCCGCTACGTGTCATGCGCTGAATGGGATCGCGTGCCCTCATCCTTTTACTGCCCAACGCCCAAAGGCAGTGTGATCAATACCGCTTACCGCTTAACCTTCCGTTCCCACCCGAAAATGGTTGCGCACCTTCGCCGCCCAATCACTGTTGGATCTGTCCGCTTGAGATCCAACATCCCACATTCATCCCACTCCTATCTCTTCCAATACCCTCTGCCAAGCCATCTCTGCCATCTATTCTCCCGATCCGACAACCGATCTTTCTCTCTCACCCGATTCATTCACGTGCCATGCAGTCCACGTCCCTTGACTGTTCTTTGTGCCCGAAGGATGAAGGGGACCGGCTTACCAGTACCAGTCGCAGTTGCTCCCCAACAACCATATTTAACAAATAGTATGGCCAAAGGAAAAAAGGACAGAGCACGAGCATTTGATTGCATTTAGCAGTTATAGAACTCCATTGATACAAACACTCCAACTACCTGAGAGGACAACAGAGCACCTGAAAAGATTATATTCATCCACTAAAGCAAGCAAACATACCCAAAGACTCTATCAGGTAGTTAAATGCAGTTGGTGGTCAATTATGACCCCTCCATACCTAAACGGCAAAGTGCCTTTGTAATGAAACTCTATATATACCCAAAAACAAGATGTAATTAGGGTTGATGGTTCATGTTTTGATGTAAGGTTCATCTTCTAGAGACTGTAACTATTTTGACACTTGCAGTGTCTTGTCTTCATTTTTAGTTAGTAAAATCTTCTTTTGCTATTAATTTCTCACTTTTCATTCTTCTTTTGTTCCAAGCTATGCCTGATATGTTGTATTCTTGAGCTCTTGATATTTAGCACTAGAGTAGCTGTCATCCTATCTCTATGTTAAAGTCTTGTATGTATCATTGAATAAGTTATTTAGGCTTCTCTTCATCTGGTTCCAGAGAGCTGTCATCCTGTCTGTGCATTAGTAGATTAGATTTGCAGACTTCTTTACTGGTTTCAGCCAGCCATCACATGGTCTTGTGCATCTGCTGGTGTGGTCATTATTCTTCATATTCACCCAATCCTTAAACTGTGAGTAGTTGGTGGTCTAAAGCCTTGTAGTCTGGGGCTGTTCACGCATGTCTGGAGTGAAATAAAATAGAAGTGGTTATCTAGCTTGGACAAGCATCATTCCTTCCATTCATCCATTTGCAACAATAAGTTGAATTTATATGTTACCAAGCATCTCCGAGCTACAACCTATGAGAGTTTATTGGAATCCTAACAGTAAAAAACTATGATATTTTATGGATTTTAATATATGGTTGTAATATTTCATAGTACACTTTTGGTACATGAACAACATATTTGATGAAACCAACCTGGATTGTGCTTATGTTTTTGCTTGGATGCTGGCTTATCACCAATACTTTTTTTTTTGTAATGTGATGTAGCGATGCTTATAATGTATGTCTCTATATATTCCATTTATGATGAATATGAGATGCTTGAATTTGGTTATTATACTGGAAGATACTTACATACTGAGTATGCCACCATATCAATGTCATTGTTGCCTTTAGAAAGATGTAGGAAACTAGTGTCTAATGGAAGTATCACTGAGAAACCCTCTGTTCTGCTGCAAGAATCGAATGTATAAAAAAAATCACAGTCTATATTCTTCAAGAATTGAATGTATCAAATGTATAAGGGAGCAGAGCCACCGAGAAAGCTCACAGTCTATGTGTATTATTTTTTTAATGCATATCATCGTTGAATGTTCGACGACATAGACAGGTCATTGAACATTCGACAACTGCCAGTAAGGGTACTTGTCAGATATTTGATGATAGAAACAATGGACATAAGTGTTGGTACATTAACACTCCCATCGGACAAAACTCACATTCGTCTCATATCAGATTCTTCACCGTCGACTTTAAAGTGTTGGAGCAGCAACACTTCTATCGCACAGTATATTTATGTTGTTTATTACCTAATGCCTCAACATTAGTTTGTTATGTTAGACAAAATGACCTATCTATTGAATATCCAACATGTTACCATTGACCTGAAAGTGTCAGAGTGACAACACTTCTATTGCAATATTTACTTATTCCTTTGATTACTTGACGCCTAAATGTCGGTTTATTCCGTCGGACAAAACAACCTATCTGTCAAATATCCGATGGGGGGCTAGTGCCTGACCTATCATATATTCTATGTTCTATTTGTCAAATAGTGGACGATTTGTAGCGTCACAAAATCGACTTATAAACGTCATTATTTTAAAGACCATTTTAGGATTTTGATGTGTCAAATGATCGACATCTCTGTCGTCGCATATCTAATAGTAGATAAATTATTGAATATTCGATAGAATTCCAACGATGATTTGATAATCATTAATGTGTCATATAGTTGATGCCAATAAGTTGTATATCTGGCTAATCACCATCACATTTTGGCCTCATTTGTACTAGTGAGATAAATAAATAGTAGAGATTCTTTAAAAAAAATCTAGGAATTTTTCCAAGAGTATTCCTCCACCTCAGCCCTTAGGAATTTCATAGAAATACCATCTACACCCTCTAGGTCATGGGGACTCGAGAGGTAATTCCTCCTCACCTGAATGTTTTCTTCTAGACTCATGGAAACCAAAAGATCTCATCACCTATTTTATTTTTCTTTTGCTCCCTTGTTGGATTATAATTTAACTCCTCCTCTCTCTCTCCTTTTCCTCTAGTTAACCTCCTCAATCCTTGTTTCCTTGTGAGTTTCTCCCAAATCAACATGCCCTTCATCCTTCTCTTTCAGTCAAATTTAATTCATGACTAGGTTATTTAAGGATCAACAACCAACCTTCAATCACTATCAAAACAGTACAGACTTCTTACAACAAGAAAACCTTGAACATCCCAAGCATGTAACCTCCTCATCTCTAGAATTTGTGTCCCTAACCTTAACCCATTTTTAATTTTTTTTGTAAAATAATTACATTACATTCCATGAGAGAAACATGGTTGGGGTCGTTACAGACCTCTTCCCCTTGGGGGAACACTATCCTCAATGTTCTTTGTTCACATACACAATGAAACATTCTTAAAAGAAAATAATGACATACTATCCTTGGAGCTTTATATTCATAGCTCTTTACAATTTTTACATAAACATATTCACATTTTCCTCAAATGACAAACAAAAATGAATAAGTAGTCTTTATGGCATCAATAATTTCCCAAGTGGTTTCCTAAGGCCCATAGTGCTTCCATTTCACTTTTACTTTATTTATGGCTTGATTTTGAAGCATGAGACTCCTTTGGTCTAGAATGCGTAATGGATATAGATGGAACTCTCCCTCTAGTTCCACCTATAGCACAAACCAATCAATAACATGATTATAATTTAGCACATATCATTTAAGAAAAGAAACATGGAAAACATCATGAACTTCAACTAAAGGAGGCATAACCAACCTATAGGTCACTAGTCCAATCCTTTCAAGGATATCAAAAGGCCCACAATATCGTGGTGCCAACTTGGCACATGACTCACTCTTCAAGGAACTCTTCTTAGGCTTGACTCTAAAGTAAACATGTTCTCATACTTGGAATTATTTATGCACCCTATGCTAATCTGCATAATGTTTTTGCCTCTTCTATGCCACTTTCAAATTTTGCTCGATGATCTCAATTTGTTGCTCTATTTCCTTAAGCATGTTAGGCTCAATAAGGACTCTATTCATCAAATCCCTCTAGATGCTAGTAGTATTACAATGCCTCCCATACATTTACTTAAATGGAATCATATTTATGGATTTTTGGAACCCATTGGTGTATGCAAACTCTACAAGTGGAATATACTCCTCCCATTTCTTGGGGTGATGCATCACATACATCGTCAACATGTCTTCCATGATACTATTTGTCCTCTCCGTTTTGCCATCCATCCATGGATGATATGTTGTACTAAATGCCAACTCTGTACCAAAACTTGCAAAAAGTTCCTTCCAAAATATTGATGTGAACTTAACATCTCAATTTGAGATTATTTTCCTTGGAATTCCATGCATTATAACGATCTATTTTATGAAAATTTGGGCACCTCACTAGCGGAATCAGTGGATCTAACCACCACAAAATGAGCCACCTTTATCAACTTGTCAATCGCCACCATAATTATATCATGATGCCTAGAGGTTTTTGGTAAACATGTGGTGAAATCCATGGAGATCACCGCCCATTTCCATTCTAGAGTTAAAATGGGCTACAATAAACTTGTTGTATGCTTGAATTTTGATTTCACTTGCTAGAATTTTATGCATTTAGCAACAAAATCAACCACTTATTTCTTCAAATTTGACCAATAGTAGAAGTTTTTAATGGTTGTGAGTTTCTTTTGGTACCCTAGGTTGCCTGAATATGGATTGAAATGGAACTTTATCATTATGATCCTCTTCAATTCATCATTATTCGACACATAGATTCTATTCTTGAATCTAATTAGGTCATCATTGGTCAGATGATATTCCTCATCCCCATCATCTTGTTGCAAATTTTCTTTCATTTGTTGATATTTTTCATCTTGTTGTCTTGCATTCTTGACCCTTTCTATTAGGTCCATTTCATAAGAGCTAATGGATTCGAAATGATTCACTTGAATCCTCCTACTAAGGGCATCAATATACCTGTTCTCTTTTCCTTTGATGTACTTTATCTCAAAGTCGAACATGCTAAATTTGGCCAAACATCTAGCCTATATTTCATTTAACTTGGGTTGCTCAAACAAATATTTGAGCCCCCTATGGTCTTTCATAAGTGCAAATTTCCTACGAAGGAGGTAATGCTTCCACATCATTAATGCATGAATGATGAAAGGCAACTCTAGATCATGAGTCGAGTAAGTTACCTCATGCTCATTCAATTTCCTTTATTCATAAAAAAATACCTATCCTTCATGCACTAAGAATCCACCAAGCCCCTCCTTGCATGCATCTGTGCACACCACAAAATCATTGTGTAGATCTACAATCCTCAACACTGGTCCATTTGTGAGTAGTTATTTCAGTGGCTCGAAGCTTGCTGCACATTGAGTTGTCCACCAAATTTCTTTCCTTTTCTCTTCAACGATGTGATAGGATGGCCTATCTTGGAGAAGTTCTTGATGAACCTCATGTAGTAACCTTCCAATACCATGAATGATCATATCTCACTCACATTATTTGGTGTTGGCTAATCCATGATGGCCTTAATATTCTATGGGTCAACTAATATCCCCTCCTTGGAGAAAATATGCCCCAAATAGTATATTTGTGACTGGAAAAAGTCACACTTGCTAAGCTTTGCATAAATATTGTGTTCCCTCAGCAACTGTAGTACTGTAGCCAGATGTTTTTCATTCTCTTCTTCATTCCTTTAACACACCAATATGTCATATACAAAAACAATGACAAACTTGTCCAAATAAGGACGCAACACATTATTCATTAAACACGTGAAAATAGTAGGGGAATTAGTAATCCCAAAAGGTACCACTACAAACTTTTAGCACCTGTATCTTGTTTTGAAAGATGTTTTGTGAAAATCTTCTTCCTTGTTGTACACTTGATGATATCTAGACCGCAAGTCTATCTTAGAGAATACTACTGCCTCTCTTAGCTGATCGAATAATCATAAATTCATGGCAATAGATATTGGTTCTTAATGGTCACCTTTTTCAATTTTATATAATCAATACAGAGTCTTAGTGTCCCATCATTTTTCTTTACAAACAATACTGAATCTCCCCATGGTGACATACATAGTTGGATGTAACCTTTATAAAGCATTTCCTTTAGTTATAGCTTTAACTCAACAAATTTAGACATGCTCATTCGGTATAGTGCCTTGGATGTTGGTGCTACTTCAGGCACCAACTCAATAGACAAATGTCTATCTCTATGAGGAGGTAATCTAGGAACCTCCACTGGAAATACATCTACATATTTCCATAGAATCGGATACCTTTTTAGCAGTTCACTTTCCTCATTCTCAATATCACTTCCAACCTTCATATCACTTAAGATTTCCACTGAAAACAACATGTATCCCTTTCTGCCACTATTCTTGGCTTGTATAGTCATGATCAACCTTTTTGAAGTAGGCTTCCTCCTACCCTGCAAAACTCTTCATTTCCCCACATCATCCATGCATTCAATTTCTTTCTCATAGCAGTCCACTTTGGTCATATGCATATAAAAGCAATCCATGCCCAACAATATGTTGTATGCACCCAATGATAATAAATTAAAATGTGTTGTTGTGGGCATGCCGCTGAGCTAAAATGCACATGATCTCACCCAATGATTAATTTTTGTTTCTATTCTAGTTACCAATTGAACCAACAAAAGTTCTTCATGCAATTCCTTGGGAAAATTGCATCTTTCCATGGGCTCTGGGTTGATATAGCTATAGTTATAACCGAGATCAATTAAAATGGAAAGAAATTGATTACACAACTTACCTTCCATCTCAATGATGGATGCTTGGTGCTCTTCTTAGTGATTTTATACAACTGCATAAATTCTGGGAAAACACTAAGCTACATCACCCATTGTGCGAGCCTCTTGGGTGCTGTAAATATTTGGTCCAACATTTCTCTGGTGTGGACAATCCTTTTTCCTATGGCTTTCACAACACATCCAACATTTTAATTTCTTTTGGAATTCAAGTTTGTGCTGCTCTGATGTTGGATGTTGCGTATTTCCCTTAGAAACATCATTAAGTTTATGTTGAAATTGATTTGTATGGGATGGATGCTTACTTCCCCTCTTTTCTAAAGTTTTCTTGGTCCAATTCTTCTTATTTCCAGCATTGTTTCTTGCTTTCCAATCACACTTAATTTTTGGTCTACATTTTCCTTGTTCATAGTAGTGTTTCAACTTCTTAATGACATTCTTAAGTGTCTAGGGTTCCAACAACTCAATTATGTCTCTGAATGCCATGCGAAACACACTAATAAATCTATGAACTTTGGCTTTCTCCTCTTTGAGATATGGCACATACCTCAACAGTTCCAGGAACTTAGTGACATACTCATCATTCGTCATTTGTCCCATCTTGAGTTCATAGAAATCTTTTTCCTTGCCATCATAATAGCTCTCTAAAAAATCTTGATCTCTGAAGAGATTTTCAAGTTCATTCAAAGTCAATTCCTTCTCAACAATGCCTCTAACATTTTTCAAATCTTCCCACCATATGTTTGGTTTAGGCCCTTCAAGCTATAAGTGGCAATCCTAACTTTCATATTTTTAGAGTAATGATGAATTTTGAAAAAATTCTTCATGTCAAGCAACCAAGATTTTGCCTCTTTTGATTTCTTCATATCCCCATGAAATGTGGGTGGCTTGTCCTTCTTGATTCCTTGGGCATGTAATCCTTTTCCTTTCCTCCATGATGATGATGATGAAAGTGATGGTGGTGTCTCCAGGTAGTAGAACTAGATAGTATGCTATAGTGCTCTAGGTAGTAGAACTAGATGGTTTGCTAGAGTGATGCACATAAGTGTTGGTTCTTCCTCTAGGGGTGCTCAATGGTGCATTCCCCACATCGTATCCTCACTTTCCTACCTATGCCTCTTCTTGGATCTGCTATGATCTGCCCCATTTGTTTTCTCTCATGACTCCCAAAGGCTCCTCCTATCTTTATGACTAGCCCTCATCTAATGTTGCCTCTATCTCTACAAATATGAGAGACGTTGCAGGATGACTGTATTTATCTCGATTACCTCTCTTGAGCTCTCACCAGTATCTCATTATCTACCTTAAAGCTTCTAACTTTAGCCCTTAGGATCCTCATAGTATCCATATAATATAGAAAGTGATCCCTGCCCGCTTGGTCAACTGATCTTTCTTCTTCACTTGCCTCAAGCTCTTCATTTCCATGCTATGACTTATCGAAACTATATTTCACCATTCTGGTCCTCATTTCTATGTTTTTCTTTGTATACTTCTGCTTGTGATGTTCTTTCAATCACACACAATTGTTAGTGTATAATAATCAAATAATAAACAAAATTATGCCCATGATCTAGCTCTTACAGAGCTTTTGTAACATATTCTCTCAAAACAATACACATTAGCACATGGTTATCAGCAAAGTAGCAAATCATCAACCATGATATACAGGCCTGCATAATTCACAAAAGGTTTTAATTGTTAGTCACAATTATTAATTTTATTCATGACAATGAAACATGTCACAGTTTCATTTTCTGCTACATAGAAAAATCACAGAGGCAATATATCAATTAGGCATGCACTTAAGTAGTTTAGACTAATTTTTAACACTGAAAATGTATCTTACTAGAATTTTGGAAATCATATTGAATTTTCATTGTAGAAATTTTGTTGTTACTTTCCCCAACAAACCCCATTCAGTGCAAGTGTTGAACTTGGATGCTCTGATACCACCTGTAGCACACCCCACTTCACCCAACGAGGTGGCCACTGAGAAATCCAATTTTCCAATATACATTCCTTGTACTCCAATTATATTTTTTGGTGTGCTTAAACTCATATATATATATATATATATATATATATATATATATATATATATATATATATATATATATATATATATATATATATATATATATATATATATATATCTGTGTGTGTATTTATGTATGTATGTATGTATGTATGTATGTATATATTTGACCTTGTGACCTCCCGATCGGCGAGGGACTGATTTGACCAGTTGAGCTAACCCTTGGAGCTTATATCTATATATCCATATTTATATAAGCTCCAAGGGTTAGCTCAACTGGTCAAATTAGTCCCTCGCTGATCGGGAGGTCACAAGGCTTAGGCCTAGTTATTGGCCGCGGGGCTTGATTCCCTTTGGGGTTGATCAGCCCAGATATTTCCGTGGATGTAGTGGCCACCCAATGACCAGGGTGTCCGTGAACCAGAAATATATCTATATATATATATATATATATATCTCACACTCCCCTGTTGGTGGATATACATTGTTTCATTGTGTGCCACACTACCCATGTGCAGTGGGTCCCACGCCACACTTGGATCTAATTGACACAATTAAGTGAGGAGAACAACGATTTGTCGACGGTTTGTGCTGGGTAGATATGCTCTACTGTTAATCAGTAGGAACCTTGTCATAATCGTGGTTCCAACCTAAGGTTCTAAGGCCCCCATTAGACGATTCCCTACACCTATGCCCACCCGACAACTATTATCTATTGTGCCACCGTCATTGATGTCACAAGGGGGGGTGTAGAAAATCAAATCCATCGTCCAATATTCGTCGTCTGTTGGAACTATACTCCACCCAAGATCAAAATGCATGCGAATATAGGTTACGGCCCTAGAGCCTTTGCCACATCATCTCGGTATTTCCATCCTGACAAATCTTCACCTCCTCTCCTTTCAATCTTCCAGGGTGAGGCTTTTGAGACACATCATCTGGGCTCTTCCTCATTGTGATTTGCAATCAACTTTATGGAAGATCCCTACAGGATGAGTTGTGTCATGGCCCACCTTGCACCAATCTCAGTGAAACCAGGGTTACATGGAGGTCATAATGTCATGGCACCACTACATCCTTCTCCTTCAAAGAAAGCTCCCCTATGACATTTATGGAAAAATTACAATCGGGATGATTTGTAATGTGGTCTCCATTTCGACTAATGGGAAATAAATCTTCCATTGCATTGTAAGCCTAGCTAGCATGATGCCTAGTCATTCCTACAAGTCTCCGCTGTTATGTTCCTATACCAATAGGGGTCATATTTCATGATTGACTGGTTGGCTCTACAATATGTTCATACCTTTCCTTGCTACAAAGGTGTTCCAAATTTTAAAAAAATGAAAAGAGGGTATGCCCTAAAAGAAAAATCAAAGGGCAAAAAGAATGAAATGGTCAAAAAAATGAAAGAAATGAACCCCAAATCAAATAGACCAGGAAAGTGTGCAAGTCTAAATGCCACTACTACCTCATTTTTTGTAAATAAAGTATCATGTGCAGTTTGTTGAACTTCATGTTGCAGTTGAGGAAAGGCCAAACAACTTAATCCTGGCTAGTTCATGTCTGAATTTACCTGTTTTAGTGATAAAGAATAAAATCTGTCCAAACTGTTTAAACTTGACAGATAAGTAGATAGGTAGAGAAGCAAAGGAGTTCAACTGTTCAATCTGAGCCCTTGGAAGAAATAAGTGCAGATTTAGATAGGTTTATCATGTAAAGGAAAGAAAAATTGAAAAAAGGGGTTGCTAGTCTAAATGCACCCATGGAAGAAGAAGAAGAAAAAATGTTAGGTATAATAGGCTGGGTAGGCAGTTTTGGTGTTGTAGAAGCATGCTTATGATTAATTTTGTCTCTCAAGATGTTCATCTTATTGTTATCAGAGGTACCATGGTAGAGGCAAGATTAACTCCCCTTTCATCTTTTCCAAAATCACTTACTAATCTCCCCTCAAAGATATTAAGATCTGCTTAATATCCCTCTTAAATCACTTCATCTCATTTCATAAAAGGCCTAAATAAAACTACATTTTACTTAGGCACAAAGCCACATTTCTTGTGTAAAACCCTTTTCATTCCCTTAGCCTAAGTTTCTTAACATTAGACTTAGTGCTTGCTTCCAATCATATTCATATTAACCAATAACTTTATTATATAAATCCCTTGTATAAATTCCCCTTCCCCATATATTGTTAATATACTAAAAAACACCTTTATTCTACATACCCCGCCCAGGTTTAAATATAAACCATATTATTATGAAAGTGGGGATTAAATGTTTACTTGAAACCTTATAATAGCCCTTCATGCACAACCATGGAATTAATTAACCTTTGGTTAATTAATAACCAAACCTGCAACCTCACAAACCAATGGAAATGACCCCGATGCGTTATAAATTTTAATATATTGTATGGATCCCGTGTCGTAACCCTCTGTCACCTCCAATGAGCGCCAACTGTCAGATCTCGACCCTCACATTCGACGATTGAGATCTATATCGCGACCCCTCCACCGCTGAAGTTTACTGCCCGAGGGATTGGTGGTATCGCGCTCGTACCTTGGACGCGTGGTGCATTCCCACCGTGCTCGCTGCCTCCCCGCCCCAAACCACTCTGGCCCATAAGCGGTGCAGGCCAAAACCGCTTACCGCCCTCCCGCTGGCCCTCAACTGACGTCATGACCATGTCATCTCTCCACGTCACCCTTCTGTACCCTCTGCTATGCGACAAACTCTCCCATCATGCTGACATCAGCTATGCAATAAATGCCAAAAAAAACCCTGCCAAACCAAAATTTCGCTAAAAAACATAGGAAAAGGTCATTTTCGTCATTTTTCTCTGCGAGTAGTCTTCCATGCAAATTACATCCAGTTGATTGCGCAAGCATACAGTCCACCACCCTGCCAGAGAAACCACGACAACGCGCTCTCCCATTAGTCATTTCAACCTGCCATTGCACAATTCGTCTCCTTAAGCCAGGTATTTATCCATTCAACCAGTTACCCTGTAATTTTGATTTTCCTCTGGGGATTTTACCTAAAATAGCCAAATTCAAGCTGAAAGCAGTCCACAGTTGCCATACACAGACTCCCAAAATAGCTGTTTAGCCCAATTTTCCACAAGAATCTCGAATTCTTGTTTGAAAACACAAGAACCAAACACGGAAGCCCTCGTAGCCCTCAATGTTGCACCCGTCAATGCACCTCATAAAGACTTGAACTTTCTACCCTTGGCCGACGAAGATTTCCAAATAAAAGACTTAACTGGTGACAGGAATCATCTGCAGAGTTTCTGCCAAATCAAAGATAGCCATCTAAGCAACTCTGACATTTTTGGACTATGGGAATCAAACCTTCCCATATACTTTCTTCCCTCAGTCCATGTCTTCCCAGACATCAATCACCAGTGTTATGCCAATTATGACCCTATTCATAGAGCTATTACGTCTCCTTCCAACACTGTCCTTTTCTCCATAACTGCTGAATCCATCAATGAGATGTTACATTTTCATTCCACTGAGCCTCTGGCTCCTCTTTCCATGGGATTTTTGCTTGAAAAAGCTTCTCAATTGCCCAACTCAGAGATAACTCGCATTGCCCAGATCTTCATGGTACCAACACACCAACCTACAGGCCCTCCTTATTTGCGCGCCTTTTTCACTGAGACTGGAAAACTCATTCTTGACATGATTTCCTTGATTTTGGGATTTAGATCCAGTGAATTTGTGGATGATATGACCCTGGTTCTATTATCTATCTTTACTATAGGACAACCCCCTGCTGTCAAGTATGACTATGCCACTTTCATTGCCAATAAAATCCATGCTCAGTTCATGAATTTGGAGAGGAAGGTGTCTTCAAATACACATCTTATATATACCATCTGTTGTTATATTATCAGCCAGACAGCTTTCCATTTCCCATCAGGGAATTAGATTCAAAAGGAAACCAGAGGTCTATGACCTTTTGGAGCTTAGTCTTCCATGAGTGTGACTCCCCTTATACCTATAATGAATTCATTGACTTATTTGTACACCCAGCCTCCACTCTGTTGATAGGAGCTCCCCCTCCTAGAATTTCGGGTGATATGAAGAAGATTTTTCAGCTTTCCAAAAACTACAGAATAGGTGACTGGTACCTCTACCAGAATCACACAGAAATCAGAATATATGGATGTCAACTTTGCCCCTTCAAGTTGTCTAGATATGTTTCCATGAGGTTATTTGCATTAGAATATTTTAGGCAGCGCCATTCAGATTTAACCCATTTTTGTAATGTAAAGAAGAAGGCCTAGCTGAGAATAAAAAACCAGTTAAGCCCTTATGTTATCCATGATAGGGATGCATGGAAAGATGCTGAACAAATCTTAGAAGACCACCTCAAGTTGAAGAAGAGTTTTGGGTGGGTGCCATATGATCCATGTAGTTTCATAAATGACAGAAGGGTAAAGTACAGGCTGTCAATGTACATACATCATAGGATCCCAGAAATTGAACAGTATGCAAATCAAGAAGAATGGGTGGAAGGGACCTTAGTTGAAGAAATTACTGAATAGGAAAAAATGGAAAAAGCTATGAAAGATCTTGAAAAAACTCTTGACCTAGACTCTCTTGGACAGGTATCTTTCAAGCTGCCTCAACAACCAGCAGTTGGAACATATTCTGCTAAAACTTCTCAGCATCCTGCACAGAGAACCAACACATCAATCACAGGCACCTCAAAAGGCAAAGAAGTGGAGACTACAGAGTAGCCAATCATGACTGATCAGCCAAGGGGGTCCAAAGAACAGGAACAAGTACAAATTCCTCCTGCCCAAACCATAACAGCTGAAATCCTAGCTCTACAAACTACTCTAAATGAGGAAAAAGGCAAGAAGAGAGACAGAGAAGAGGCCACACCTATCAGTGGACTTGCAAAGCAACCAGGAGCAAAGAGGCAGAGATTGGATCCTTTGTTAGAAGAGGAAATCATTGAAGAAGCAACAGATAGCCTAAGAGGTGACAGGGTAACCAGCCAGCAGACTTCCCCAGTAATAGAGACGTCAACCAACTCACACAAGCAAGAGCTAGAAAGGCAGCATAGTGTTGAGGTGTCATCTACCAGGCCACAAGGCAAACAACCCTTTGACATCAAATGGACTTTCACAGAGATA
Source organism: Pinus tabuliformis (assembly GCA_031772625.1). Classification (NCBI taxonomy): domain Eukaryota; kingdom Viridiplantae; phylum Streptophyta; class Pinopsida; order Pinales; family Pinaceae; genus Pinus; species Pinus tabuliformis. The sequence goes on along the minus strand of CM062807.1, from coordinate 847,868,587 downwards.
AAGGCCAGGAATGATCCCGTGAGAATTGAAATTTATAATCAATACTTAAAAATGGCCCCCTCAACCCAGCAAAGATTGATGTATGCATATGACATAAAAGAAGGCAAAATGATCATGAGTTATTTTAAGCCAAAGGTGTAGCAACCCTAGTCTGCAACAGATTATATCAGGACAAACTTAGAGGTCCTAGCTAAAGATATTCACCCCTTGGACCAAATTGAGCTCCACAAGCATATTGGAGAAATGGTTTATTCTACACTGGTTGACAAAGCAATGCTGGCCCACCAGTTGCAGAGTTCCTTAGACAACACAACTGCTCAGTTAGATTGGGAAAAGCTTCTTTTGTGGCCAAAGATAATAGAATCAAATCATTGGAAGAGATCAATATGGATTTGGGACATGACCCCAAAGATGCCAATGGCATAAAGGCACTACTAAAGAAAAAGGAAGAAGACATTGCTGCCCTGAGGAAACTGTTGAAGCTACCTCCTTCAAGACACCCTCAGACTGTAGAAATAATAGAGCAAAAATTAGAGGAAGACATGATGGACCTGGTCATGAAACTCAATGAAAGACTGATTGATACTGAGCAGGCACTTGAAAAAGCATTAAAAGAGAAGCAGGGAGAGTCGAGCTCCCAGCCTCCTGAGGTAATTCCTATAGTTACAAGTGCAGTCCCCTCAACAACTGGAGCAGCATTGGCCCCAAGTGTCCCAGCAGCAATAATTACAGGTACCTCAGCAACAGCACCAGGCAGCAGTATAGGTATGAGCATAGAAAAGTTGATAAAAGCCATGGAAGAATTGAAACTCCAAGTGTCAGATCTAAAGCAAGTAAAGGAGAAATTGGCAAAAATAGAACAAAGTTATGATAAATCCAAAATTAATGTGGCAGAGAAAATAAGAGAGGTTAAAGCATTGCAAAATAAAGTCAGAGCATTAGAGAAGGATCTCACCATGGACAGGCCTCTAGCAGAAATTAAAGGAATCCTTTGGACCAACATCACTCAATCCCTTAGTGATGTTTGGCCATCTATACAAACTATTTATGAGCAGATTGACTTGGTGAATGCAGCACATGGATAAATTCAAAAATAGAGCCATACTAGGACAAATGCCTGAGCAGGCCAATAGGCTCATTCACTTTTTGAATTATAGAAACCGAGAACAGTTGGAACAGCTCGGCATCCCAGACAGGACAGGCACAATTTTGGATATCAAAAGAGTTCTAACCAAGAAAACTCTAATGCAGAATTTAGACAAAAGATGCCAAGATATGCAAGTAGAAATCAATTCTTTCATTCAAAGATTTACAATTTTGCAGGACAAAGGGCTTCCACGTCTTTTAGGAAATAATGACAGGTTAATGAGACACACAGATTATGTACATAATTTAAACACATATGCTGTTGATAAGGTTAATTCATCAACAAGTGCTTCAGGAGAAAAAGCACTTCCCTCAGGCCAAAGTCTCTATGATAAATTGGAGAATTTATTTTATATTGAACATGAGGTGAAACATCTGTTTCACCTACAGCCTAATTTTATCAGGTATACAGAAGCTGATGAAACCCTCAGGAAGCTTCAGAGGCATAAATTTCCAGATCAACAATGGTGGGAAGACATGTTGGGGATTTTGTGAATATCGCTCGGGTAAAACGGACATTCTGAGCTATTTTTCCGTGATATAGATAAATAGAGATAAAGAAGGCTTGAACGTGACAAAGTGTATCTGATCAAAGTCAAAGAAAGTCCAGCCAAGACGGGATAGCCAACCCAGAGTTTCAGTGGAAAACAACTGTGAACCGACTCGCGTAATCTACCTATGGTACATCCAATAAACATGGAGTGGTCAGCACAACATCAAATTTATTGTCTCCCTGTTTCCGAGACTGTTTGTCTTTATCTCTTGTAAAAGAAGCATTAATTGTCATCAGATATTATCTTCTTCAGTTATTTTGTAAGATATTTTGATGTTTTTGTAGAAATACCCCCCTAGACGAAGTATTTGGGATTGGTTGATTGGGAAGTATTCTCAGACTTTGCTGTAATACAGAATTTTAGAATAAAAAAGCCTGTTGGAACCATTTTTGTCTAGCTCAAAGGATGAGGAATTGATACTAAGGACCTGTTACAAAATTCTTGAATCATTTATGGATCAATAAGTCCCTTCTAACTTGTGTTTTACAGTTTCTATGTTTTATCATCTATGTTTCATGATCTAAATAATAGAGAGAAAGAATAACTCAGAATTTGCTTGATTGCACTCTGTGTTCAGTCTTTGTTATTATCAATGTTTTCTTCAGAATTAGAATAAACAGTGAATTCTTAATTGCTCCTGTTTCCCCTGATTCTTTCATCTTGAATATTTGCTAAGGAATTCTTAACTGCTCCTTAACAGTAGTCAGCCATTTTCCCTCTGTCAACATGATGAAGGATTCTTAATTTCCCTTCACCCATTGACTCCATTCCATCTGATTTCAGCCTATGAATTGTTCCATATTTGAGTACCTTGCTCTGTGATACCATCCTCAGTTAGAAACCGAATCCAGGAAGCTATCCTCCTTTTGACTCCATCATACCCAATGGACTGAAACTCTCTAGTCTTACCACATTGTTCTATTGAATCTCCATTTCTCCAACCAAACTCAAAACAAAACCCTTGCACTTCATAACTAGCCTAACACATTTCAAAACAAAGCTAAATTATAAAGAGAGAGCCCTCTCTGGATGCAGATTGGCTAGAATCTGTATCTAAAAGATTGGTCCGTGGTTACCTCAGCCGTATTCCATTTCTTACAACTTTGGGGAACAACCTGAGTGATAACATCTGCGAATTCTTCCTTCTAAACCTTCGGGAAGAAACCTTTGGGACAATCCATCTTAGTCCTTACCTAATTGCAATAAGGCGTAATCTAGGCAACCAATCCATTGCTTCCATGGTGAGGTTTTTAACAAACAATTGGGTAAGGTTTTATCCAAATAATTCTATAAGACAGAGCCTCTACCTAACTTCGTTGTAACACTACCTTTAGAAGAACCATGCCATGGTGTGCTCATGGAGGTTATACCAAAACATGATCGATTTAATCGGTCTTGGATCCAATGTTTTTACATGAAGTCCTACTCCCCTTATGCATACTTCACCACTCAAAGGAGGCTTTGATTATGGCTTGGTCCCACTGTCTCTAAAAGCATCTGGACTTGCACTAATGATCATTGATGGCCATCAAAATCTACTAAAGACTTACGATTTTGTCCCTCTTAAGCTTAAGCTAGAGCCACTCTTCATGAGTCCACGAGATTCATGAGGCACCATGAAAGCCATGATGGGATCAACCTTCATGAAAGGAAGAAATAAATTCATCTTTTGGGTCTAAATACAGGCATGCACTTTATGGGGAAGCGTACCATGGATAAGTTCCCAGCCTTCAAGTATTACTTATCTGAGAACAAGGAATTCCAGGCATGACCGCATTGGTGACCTCTCATCCACCCTCTTTTATGGACTTAATGACCCTTGAAGGGCATCTAGTTCTTCTATCACATGCTAAGGTGCACCCTATAGTGTACTGCAACCCTGTGATGAAAACTACAACACTTATTATGAGTTTCAAGGGAATTTGGCTATTAGCAAAGAAACACAAACCATCCCTTCTTGATGAGATAATATCACCTCGAAACACCATGGATGCTACTAGCCATTCAAGAAATAAACTTCCACAACATATCAATGTTGAGATGGTACACAGGATATGGATTCCATCCTAAGAAGTTTCAACATTGATGCAAACAAGTAGCACACATCTTATAATGAATACAAGAAGGTAAATCTAGCTAGTCCCTCTTATGAGGCCTTGCTCTACTAAGGAATGCACATGGGACCTTTGGACCAAATCCTGGTCATGTGAAAATGAAGACCCAATACCAGGGCACTTATCACAACAGGTTAAAGAATCTCCTTATGTAAGATCATAGGTCCTTAAGTTAAGTAAGGAGGAATTCCTCAACATTATTATAATGCAGTGTAGAAAAAACAAGGGCTTGTAACCAACACCTTCAACACATTACAAATGGACCCTATCAACACAGGTTTTCCTCCATGTAACCATCAAACTGTAATAAAGAAGTTCTTATATTAGGTATTGTCATGATTTATTTTTTATTCTTATAAACCATTTCATTTCCTTTGAAAATTTCTCATTATGTTATTCAATATGTCATATCAGAAACACAATCATGTATGTTTTTGAACAACACCATTTCAAACAAGGGATGATGTTGTACCCCCTCACCCCCTCTTTTTGAATTTTCTTCATATAGTAGAGGATATTTGTTCTTTTATGCAAAGGGATTGCAAACTCCGGAAAAATAAAATGGGATTAAAAAAAGCGAAGCAAGGAGGAATTTGAAGAGGAGACTATGAGGATTGGTGCAAATAATAACAAAGTTTGAAGCCATTTTTATAGCAGAAGATGAGCTCAAAGACCACATCGGACTCATTCAGCCAGAAAGTTCTTTGGAAGTGCTTTCCAGTGGTATGCATAAGTTTGAAAATGGCCTCCCACATCGTGAGATAGGGTCAGTCAAACATGGTGCCCACAAGTCAAATATTGCAGAACTAAAAGGCATTTCGGTGAAATTTTGACACGTAGCCAAAGTTGGCTTAAGTGCCAAATTTGGTGGCAAGGATGGCAAAGCCTCTACGCAAAGCTCTGGGCAGATGTGGCTAACATGTTAGAAGCGGAAAACAACTTTTTTGGTCACTAGTGGAGCCCACCCGATAGAGTGTTAACAACGAAAGAAATAAAGCACTGGTATGTTCTAGGTGGGCGGGGTCCACTTGACAGAGTTACCCCAGCAGAATGTTAGGAGTGTACAATGTTAAGCACAAGGAGAGGAGGACTAGGATCACATCATCATAGCACTCATACCTTGGAGGTTTCACCCCAGATATTTCAATAATGGTGCAAGAGTTGTAGTGCTAGGTTGGAACAGAGAAGGTGGAGCCCACCCTGTTGTGATAGCCTCAAAGAAAAATAAAAGGCAACACAATAGAGGGGAGTTGACCCAAAGGATTTTGGCGGAAATGAAAAGAAAATGATGGTTAGGCCAAAAGCGAATTAACAAAGGAAACGGTAGCAAAACAAGCCTCGAAGAACCTATTCTCTCTCCTCCAACAGAAGACAGTGGCAACATGAAATTGGCCCAGACAACAAAGTACTATGACATCAGCATTAGCCAATGGAGGTGGACACATGGCATGCAAATATGGCATTTTTTGGCACCCAAGTGGACCTTTTATGAATGAAAAGTTTCACCACTTAGATGTCGACATGTGGTAGGAGTGACATCATGGTGATGTCATCCTAGAGGGATTAACCTGGAGAATTCAATTAGTGATGGTGTTAGGTTGTAGAGTCCCAAAACATGGTGGTAGTGGATAAAGAAAAAGCCAATAATCTAAGGGTCAAGAAGACCCTACCGGTCAACTCATCCCAGTGGGGTATCCCAAAAGGAAAAACGAAGAAGAACATAAAAAAAAATGCAAAAAAGGTAAAAATAGAGGGAAGCGAGTCCACCTCCGCATTGAATGAAAAGTTAATCACTGAGCAACTAAGGGGGAAGATGATTGTATATCTGATAACTGTTGGTCCCGAAAAGTGTTTAAACGAGGTAACTAGCATGACAGATAATCTGACGCTAGCCCTCGGAATGGTGAAAGTCAACTAACGGAAATAGCCAACCAATGACCAGGATTGATCCCGGGGGGTCAGGCCTCACTTCCAACATTGTCCATTCACCCTTCTAGAGTAGGGGGACCACACCCTCCACCAACACGATAACACAACGACAACTTCAAAAAGAAATCATGATTTTTTATAGGGCCAAGGGCCTTCCCTCTTTCACTTACCATCCAATCTCATGGCTCCACCTTTATCTCATCCAAACATCATTCCACCATACTCCCCACCTTCATAATCACCACCTATTTTCCGTCATTGTTCAAATTTTAATTTGTTTCAATGGTGTCCTCTATCATTGATGTTATGCTTGACCCAATTCAACCATCAACCACTGCAGAGCACTTCCAATGAAGCCACTCCAAATCATATCTGTCCACCATGGATTTTATCCTGATGGATGAAAGGTAACACCATACATGAAGGGATAGCTCCAAAAATGGGAAATTTAAGTAGTTAGAGGGAGAAAATGACAAGTGAATTGGCAGGTAACCATGGGAGATATACAATAGAAGAGACGTGGCCAGATCATCAACCCATCATGAACCTAGATAATGGAATCTGATTCCACCTTAGGAAATTAGAGGAATCGACAATGGAGATATTTTGCTATGTCAATTATGACACCTCATGTTTTTTATGTTTTGTAAATATTTCATTTCAAGAAGGAATCAAAATTTGTTAGGTAATCATTAGGATAACTAGGCCATTTTCATGCTCAAACAACTGGGAAGTTCAGAAAATTGTAGCATTTAAGAAATTCTTATCATTGTTTGTTTTGACTCTCTCCCTATAAAAAGGAAGAGGAACTCAGTAGTAGAGGTTCTAATTTTTCCAATTCTGGTGGTTTGATTTTCCTGTTCCGGAGGCTGTAATTGTTTTCAAAATTTCACAAGTTTGGGCCTATGACATATATTTCGTTCTTGTATATTAATGAGGAAGTTCCTAGTGATTCCAATAATTGGGTTATGTAGTATGTGTTCTACCTTCGTGTGTCATTTCATGTGCATTTTTGTTCTTCATAAATTGTGTAATTGTAGCTGTTGGAGTCACTCTTAAGTCACATATTTACTTATGTTATGTTATAGAAAACGATACGTGTGAGATTGCAGATTTACTTATGTATGTGACAGCAGACGATACCTATGAGATTGTAGATTTATAATGTTATGTGATAGCAGATGGTACCTATGAGATTATATATTTACCTATGTTATGATATAACAAATATTACATGTGATATATTGAGTTGAAAGCCTTAAAACATGCTTCATAATTTTTGCACCTCATTTCCTTGATCTTTTCATGATTCTCCTGGGATTTATTGCATAGGATTATGTGTCTATCTAGCCCTACGCACTGGGTTTCTTCACTATATTCCTTCTTTCCACCTTTACTGTAATGACTAATCAAGTTGCATTCTCTATGTGTAGGCCACCAAATATGAGCATTTACTCTTAGGAATGATATATTGTTTATTTATATATTGAATCTTCCTCTGAGAAGGGTAATTGAGCCCAATTAAAATAATTTTTAATTTATCTCTTGAGTAACACTGATTCATCTTTAAGAGAGACTAATATGTCCTCGGCACTACCCTTCTCCTCAACCTGGGGGTTGTATCTATGAGTGAAAAACATATTTTGGGACTGTTGTCAGGAACATATTAAAATATATTTCCCTGGGTAGAAATTTGTGCATTCCTTTGTCATGAGAAAAGGAAGAGTGGGTTGAGATATCTCACCTATAGGGTTTTCAAAATGGCTCTTCCTACATTCTTAGCCAAACAAATTGTCCCACTATATTTTTCTTTTGTTGTTGGTTACCCTCATCATGTTCCTCCATTTCAAGAATGGTATACCTACTTACCTAGATTCAATGGAAGCGAAGATGAAATTTGAACCCAAAACCTTAAGGACATTCATGAATTCATGGAGGAATAAGGTATTGTTCATGAAGATGTGAAAATGAAGTTTTTCATGTATTCTTTGGAAAAGGACGCTAGGACTTGGTACAAAACCCTACCTCAGGGTAGCATATCTTCTTTGAAGAACTTTCACATGATATTTAGATATTTTTGCAAATGTTTATATCCACCAGATTCTTTATTTGAAGATTATTGTGAACATTTTAATGTTGAAAATATTTCTAAGATTGATGACGTTGTTGAAGATATTTGTGGAGCCCAGATCCAAGAAAACATAAACCTACATCAAGAAGCGCTTCCCAACAATCAAGAAAAGGAAGAAGAATTAATTGAGTTGCAGACAAACCCTCAGAGGTCATATTTTGTATATTGTTCTGGTGTTCTTGTTTATGATACTTATCTTTCAGAAGAGGATTTTGGCTCCTCAACAGATTCTCCATTTTATGATACTTACAATTTAGAGGAGGACAATTCTATTGCATGTTTCCAAGGATGTTTGATTATAGACCAATGGCAAGAGGATGACTAACAACAAGCTTTCCAGGAGAGATCCCAAGGTTGAAGAGTTAAGCAAGCACTATGTATACCCTATGCAAGAAGATACATGTATGCAGATTGTTAAAGAAAAGGAGGCAGCTACAAATTTATCTCATAAATTTTGTGATCAAGTAGATGACTATAAGGAAGCCTTCTTTGGTCAGCAACAAATTTTAGTTTCAGGGTATGTGCAAATTTTTTTATCTAAAAATTCTATACGGTGCATGCCAATTTTAATTTTTGAATTTTAGTAGCGCAAAAGTATAAGGTCCAGTATTCAAATGCTATCCTAGTACAACTGGAAAGTGGATTTCACTTGAGTGGATTCAATGTTGTTTATAGGTAGGACCTATACATAAATAAGCTCAGGTGTTGAGAAATTCATTTTTAGTGGCATTTTTTCAGATGGTAAATAAAGGAAGCAGTGCCAGTTGAAAACAATTTTGAGAGATTTCAAAATTTAGTTTTCAAACTTGATTTTTAACTTCATGCCCAATGGTGAAGGATACTAGTCTATAGGTTCTCAAGACCTTATCAACAAGGCACTGTCCTCAATTGGAGCAAATTTTATACCCCCTCACCCGCCCTTTTTGAATTTTCTTCATATAGAAGAGGATATATGTTCTTGTATGCGAGGGATTGCAAACTTTAGAAAAAAAATTGGGATTAAAAAAAGAAAAGCCAGTTTGAGGCATATTCAAGGGGGAATATGAAGAGGAGATGAGGAGGATTGGTGAAAATAATAACAAATCTTGAAGCTATTTTTCTAGCAGAAGATGAGATCAAAGACCACATCAAACTCATTCAGCAAAAAAGTGCTCTAGAAGAGATTTCTAATGGTATGTAGAAGTTTGAAAATGACCTCTTAGATCGTGATATAAAGCCAGTAAAAGCTAGTGCCCACAAGTCAAATATCATAGAACCAAAAGAAATTTGGGTGAACTTTTGGCGTGTAGCCAAAGTTGTCTTAAGTTCCAAATTCAGTGGCAAGGTTAGTAGAGCCTCTATGTGAAGCTCTGGGCAGACATAGCTGACACCTTAGCAACAGAGAATAACTATATTGGTCACTAATGGAGCCAACCAGGCGGGTTTACCCCAACAGAGTATTAAGAATGAAAGAAATGAAACATCGGGATGTTTTGAGTGGGCGGTGTCTACTCGATAGAGTTACCCTGACAGAATGTTAGGAGCACACAATGTTAAGCACTAGGAGAGGAGGATCAGGATGACATCATCTCAACGGTCATACCCCGAAGGGTTCACCCTTAAGATTTCACTAAAAACACAAGGGTTGTAGTGCCAAGATGGAAAAAAGCGGGTGGGGCCCACCTGACTATGATAGCCCGGAAAAAATAAAGAGGAAGCGCAACATAGGGGGAGTAAGCCCAGATGATTTTGGCGAAAAAATAAAGAAAAAGGCTAGTTGGGCCAAAAAATAATTAACAAAGGAAAAGGTAGCAAAAAAAGCCTTGGAGGACCCTTTCTCTCTCCTCCAACAGAAGACAAGTGGCATCTCATGATTGTTCTACACAACAAAGGATTGTGACATCAGCACTAGCAAATAGGAGGTGGACATATGTCATGCAAATATGGAATTTTTGGGCACCCAAGTGGCCCTTTTCTAAATGACAAGTGTCAAAACTCAAAGGTCGAACATGGCAAGAGTTTCATCATGGTGATGTCATCCCCAAGGGATCAACCTGGAGAATTCAATTGGTAGCGGCGCTGGGTTGTAGTGTGTTGGGACACGGTGGTAGTGGACAAAGCAAAAATCAATAAACAAAGGGTCGAGCAGACCCTACCGACCAGCTCATCCCAACGAGGTATCCCAAAAGGAAAAATGAAGAACATAATTAGGAAAATGAAAATAAGGTAAAGACAGAGGGAACGTTGTCCACCTCCACATTGAATGCAAAAGTTATTCGACGAGCAGCTAAGGGGGAGGATCACCATCTATCCGACAACCGTTGGTTCCAAAAAGTGTTTTGGTGAGGTAACTAGCGCAACGGATAATCTAATGTTAGCCCCCGAAATGGTCAAAGTTAGCCAGAAAAAATAGCCAATCAATGACCACGATTGATCTCAAGGGGGGCATTAGACCTCACTCCCAACATTGTCCATTCACCCCACCAGAGTAGGGGGTCACACCTACCACCAACATGACAACACAACGAAAACTTAAACAAGTGAGCACAATGTTTTGCAGGGCCGAGGGCCTTCCCTCCTCCACTTCCCATCCAATCCCATGGCTCCAAGCATCTCCCATCCACACGTCATGCCACCATAATCCGCACCTACATAGTCACCTCCTGCTAGGCATTAGTGTTCAAATTTTAATTTGTTTCAATGGTTTCCTGTGTCACCCATCTTGTGCTCGACCCCATTCATCCATCATCCAGTGTAGAGAAATTCTAATGCAACCACACCAGATCACGTCCATGCATGTTGGCTTAGTGGGTCCTGATCCAGGTTCAAAGTTAAGTTTTCCAAACAAATTCCTACCCTACTGGCCCTTTCGGCATCAACCCGTGGAGTGCGGACTGAAGTCTCACCCGAAGTAGTATCGAGGGATTCTAGAACCAAGTTTTCGCACCTAGAGATGAGTGTGATGTCGTTTCATTCCCTAATCCTGCCTTTACGTAGATCGATAAGCCCTTAGGGCTTATCGATATAACTTCCCTTAATCAAATTCTATACCTCCATGAAGGTCTACAGCTATCTTTTCCGGACCCTAAATAGGTGAATTAACCACTTACACACCTTTGTACTTACCCTTAGTTCTGCATTTACCCAAATTGGCTTAAGTGTTTGATAACATTAACATGCAACCAGATATTCTTCATGTAAATAATTATTATTACTTGCATTCATATGGCAATGTAAATCATGTAAGGTTGTGCATCAATACAATATTAATTCATAAACTTGTCATTCATCATAACATAATAGCACATTCATTCATAACAGAAATAAATAGACAAAACATAGATATTTCCATAATGATCTCCTTATTGATACTTTAGTTCTTACAAAATCAAGACTTCCCTGCGCACTGAGCTGCAGGGGTCTGTGCACTCAGCTGTGGACTCCACTCTAGGCCTCTGCGCACATAGCTGCATAGCTTCTCTTCTACTCTAAGAATTCTTCTCTCTTACTCTTAATAACCCATTACATCTTCATTATTCATTATTATCTATATCATAGACGTCTAAGACTCTCCTTTTTATGCAATCCCATGGTCCGCGAACCATGGGTAGGTCTATACAAGCCAACACAACTTACCTAACAGAAGGGTAAAACCCTTTATGGCACTTTACCATCTATGTGCTCCGCGACCACATTTTGTGGAGACTTTACATTCTTTACCACCAAAACTTGGGATTTTTTCCCCAAAACTTGGGCTTTTGCCCCAAAATTTACCCTAGGGGACGCTATCCCAACAATTCACCATGGATTATAATCTCGATGGGTGAAAGGTAAGACCATACAAGAAGGTCCAGCTCCAAAAAAGGGGAAATTTAAGAAGTTAGAGGGAGAAAAAATAGGTGAATTGGAAGGTAACCGTGTGTTGGGACAGGGTTCCCTAGGGTCAATTTTGGGGCAAAAGCCCAAGTTTTGGGGAAAAAATCCCAAGTTTTGTTGTATAAAATGTAAAGTCTCCACAAGTTGGGTCACAGAGTGCATAGATAGTAAAGCTTCATAAATGGTTTTACCCTTATTTTATGTAAGTTGTGTAAGATTTTATAGATCTACCTATGGTCCACGGACCATGGGATTGTATAAGTAGGAGAGTCTTAGAGAGTCTAAGGCATGTACTGAAGGATGAAGATGAATGTAATGGGTTAGTAAGAATAAGAACAAAGGAGTCTTAGAGTAGAAGACAGGCTCTGCAGCTGTGTGTGTATAGGCCTAGAGTAGAGTCTGCAGCTGAGTGCGCAGACCCTTAAAACTGAGTACGCAAGGAAGTCTTGATCCTGTAAGCAGAACTGAAGCATTAATAAAGAGATTATTCCAGAAAATCCTATGTTTTGTTTATTTATTTTTGGTATGAATGAATGCACTTTTATGTTGTGATGAATGATGGGTTTATGAAATAATACTGTATTGATGCATGAATTTACATGGTTTATACTGTTATATGAATGCAAGTAATAATAATTGTTTACGCGAAGAATACCTTATTGTATGTGGAGGTTATTAAACACTTAAGTCGATCTGGGTAAATACGGAATTAGGAGTAATCTCATAAGCGCGTAAGTGGTTGATTCACCTGTTTAGGGTCCGCGAAAGACAGTAGTAGACCTTCGCGAAGGTCTAGAGGTTGGTTAAAGGAATTTATATCGATAAGCCTTAAAGGCTTATCGATCTGCGCAAAGGTAGGTTTAGGGCATAAAACGACATCACACTAATCTCTAGGTGCGGAAACCTGGTTCCAGCATCCCCCCATACTACTTTGGGTGAGACTTTAGTCTGCGCTCTGCGGGTTGATGCCGAAAGGGCCAGTAGTGTAGGGATTTGTTTCGAAAAACTAACTCTGAACCTGGGTCAGGACCCACTAAGCCAACACCGTGGGAGGAATACAATGGGAGAGACATGGCCATATCATCAACCCATCACGAACCGAGATAATGGAGCTTGAGTCCACCTTCGGAAATCATAGTAATCGACAATGGAGATATTTTTCCATGTCACTTATAACACCTCATGTTTTTCATGTTTTGTAAATATTTCATTTCAAGAACGAATCAAATTATGTTAGGTAATCATTAGGACAACTAGGCCATTCAAATGCTCAGACAACTAGGAAGTTCATATAGGCTCTAACGCCTCCTTCCTTCTCCTATTGTGTCATATTTTTAAATCCTTCAATCCTATCCCAAGTTGTTCTTAAGGGGGGATGTTAGGATATTCTGACACATAGGAAATAGTTAAGTATAACTTGGTCTAGTATAGAGTTAGGTAAAGTGTGCTTCTTTACTATGTACATTTTGTAACTTACAATCTGACGGTCACGATATGTAGTGATCCGACGATTCATTCTCTCCTCAGTATTATTGACACTTGATCTGTGGCTTAACACCCGATTGGTCCATGATCTCTATTTAAAGAGCATGGAGGGTCATTTGTAGGGTAACCGTCCATGAGAGAAGCTTATGTAAATCTTCATTCTTTTTTTAGTCGCTGAAGTTTTGGGCTGCGTGCTTACTTTGAGAAAGCTCTTTTTCCCTACAAAACAAAAAACACAAAACCCAACACGGACATACAAACAAAAAAAATGAACCTTACAGCTCGAAGTTAGCTTTACCCAGAAACTAAATATTTTCCTCAATGTTTCTGATTTTCCGAGATCACACTAAGGCGCGGCGGAAAAGAGCATACGCATGAGAAAAATCATTCCTTTCTGTTTCTGATTTTCCCAAATTGTAGAGAGTCGTGGGGCAAAGAGCATACACAGAAATGAAAGGTATAGATTCGGTAATAAAAAAATCTAAATAAATCGAAATAAACAAAGAGAAAATAACTGTAAACTGCAAAAAAACATTGTATACCTCCAGATCTTAAAAATGACGTAGCTAGGGCTACCGGAAACCTTTTCGCGTGAAACTAAAGGGTTCCTCACTGGAAAAGATGCTCCTAACACAATAGAGAAGTTCTCTCGGCCCGAAAGTAGTCAGAAACAGTAGATATAGGAAACGATAGTCAGATGCAGTTCTATCGGCTTCAGATTTGGATCAGCAACGAACGCGACCCTCAAATAGCTTTGATACCATGTAGGAATTTACAGGGTAAGTTCCTCACACAGAACACCAAAGGACACTACTCACAAACAGATCATAGATCAATACACCAATATTTTTGTTATGAAACTAGCTCAAGAAAAGATAGAAAAGATAGATCAAAGCCTTAGAATTCAGCCTCTTCGAGGGGGCAACCTCCTTTACATTACATAAATGAACAATTCTTGGATGATACAAATGACAAAACCTCCTTTCTATATATAGGAGTCTAAGGAGTCACAATATAATCCAGCCGACCTAACAATAATAATATAAAGCCACAAAAATAACAATAGAGGGATTCTATGGGCACATTAATAACAATATGGGGGTAATAGGGGCACAACAATATAAATAAGGGGTATAACTACAATAGTAATGGGGTAATCACTAGTATTATAGGGACCCAACATGCCCCTCTCCTTCAAAAAAGTGTTGTCCTCAACGCTTGAGTAGTTCTGGATACTTCTGCATAAAATTCTCATCCTCCCATGTGGAATCTTCAGCGGATAAGTTCTTCCACTTGATAAGATACTCTGAAATTGATCGATTTCGTAGCTGTCGAGTTCTTGTTTCTGTGACTGCTTCCGGTTCCAATATAATTTTTCCTTCCTCGTCAAGTTCTGGCAATATTGTTTGAACTGGGAGCTTGTCGCCTATAACCTTCTTTAAACATGAAACATGGAAAACTGGGTGCAATCGAGAAGCTGCAGGAAGCTCCAATTTGTATGCCATAGTACCAATCTTTTGCAACACCTTGTACGGACCATAATACTTTGGTGATAATTTATTATCCTTCTTAGCTTGCTTGAGGGACATTTGCTTATATGGTTGTAGCCGTAGGAATACCCAATCACCTACATCAAAACTTCTTTCACTGCGATGTTGATCTGCCTGTTGTTTCATTCTATTTTGTGCCAACACGAGGTTATCCTTTAAGAGTTGGAGGACTTGTTGTTGATGTTCGATGTGATGTTCCACTGCCTGAACCTTAGAATTTTCTCTTAAATATGATGTGATGGATGGTGGTTGATACCCATAAAGTGCCATAAATGGGGTCATTTTTGTTGCTGTATGGAAGGAAGTGTTATACCACCATTCAGCCAGAGGCAACCATTTGACCCATTGTGTCTGTTTATCAGATACAAAGCAACGAAGATATCCTTCCAAACATTTGTTTACTATCTCAGTTTGCCCATCAGATTGAGGATGATAAGATGAGCTATGAGCTAACTGAGTACCAAGACAAGAAAATAATTCTGTCCAAAAATTTCCAGTGAAAATGGGATCTCTGTCACTTACAATAATCTTTGGGTTTCCATGTAGCTTTTGAATTGTTTCCATAAATGCAGTAGAAACTGTACTGGCTTTAAATGGATGTGATAATGCACAAAAGTGTGCATACTTGGTAAGTCTGTCAACTACCACCATGATGACACTCTTTCCCTCAGACTTGGGTAAACCTGTGATAAAATCCATTGAAACCTCCTCCCAACGTTGGCTTGGAATGGATAAAGGTTGTAATAGACCCGGTGTCTTAATTGTTTCAACTTTATTTTGTTGGCAAACCAAACATTCCGCCACAAACTTTTGAATATCTGATTTAAGGCCATCCCAAAAAAATTCCTTCTTAACCCTGTGGTAAGTTTTTAAAAATCCTGAGTGCCCTCCTAAGGGAGAAGTGTGCAATTCCATAAGAATCTTTTGTTTTAGCTGGGAATTCTTACAGAGGTATAAGCGATCTTTGTACCATAACGAATCATTTTTCCAGCTAAATGTATCAAAGTACTGGAATCTTGTTGTAGCTTTCGAATAAGTGCCCACACTTCTTCGTCATTCTTCCATTCCTCCCTTGCTTCGTTTATCCAATCTGGTTGGATAATAGAAATGGCACACAACAATGCTTCCACATCCTCATCCTTTCTTGAGAGTGCATCTGCCACCACATTTTGCTTCCCTTTTTTGTAGATGATTTCAAAGTCATAACCCAACATCTTTGTGACCCACTTTTGTTGCTCTTCAGAGGATAATCTTTGTTCTAAAAAGTATTTAAGGCTATCATGATCCGTTTTTACCTTGAAGTGTCTTCCCATTAGGTAGGGTCGCCATTTCTTAAGTGCATGGAGTATTGCCAACATTTCCTTCTCATAAATAGCTTTGCTTAAAAACTTTCCCTTGATTGGACGACTTTCAAAAGCAATGGGTCTTTCATCTTGCATTAGAACAGCACCAATTCCATTTCCTGAAGCATCACATTCCACAATAAAGGTTTTTGTGAAGTCCGGTGTAGCTAAGACCGGTGCTTGGCACATTGCCTCTTTAAGATGTTCAAAGGCCTTTGTTGCTTCCGGAGTCCATGAAAATGCATCTTTCTTCAATAATGTTGTTAGAGGTGCTGCTATTCTCCCATAATTCTTAACAAACTTGCGATAATACCCTGTCAACCCAAGAAATCCTCGCAGATGCTTTATGGATGTGGGGATTTTCCATTCCTTAATGGCTTTAATTTTGCTAGGGTCTACCTTAACTCCTTCATGAGATACAATATGACCCAAATATTCCACCTCCTGGACTCCAAAGAAACATTTGGATCTTTTTGCATATAATTGTTTCTCCTCCAATAGTTGTAGCACCCTGTCAACATGTTCAACATGATCCTTCCAAGACTTGCTGTAGATTAGTATATCATCAAAAAATACTAACACAAATTTTCTAAGGAATGGTTTGAAAATTGAATTCATCAAACCTTGAAATGTTGAAGGTGCATTGGTAAGGCCAAAAGGCATGACCAAAAATTCATAATGACCCTCATGAGTTCTAAATGCGTTTTCGGAATGTCTTCAATCTTCATTCTGATTTGATGATATCCTGAACGAAGATCCAACTTGGTGAAGTAAATTGATCCATGCAATTCATCCAGTAATTCATCAATGACAGGAATGGGGAACTTATCTTTAATAGTGAGCTTGTTGAGCTCCCTATAATCCGGACACATGCGCCATGATCCATCCTTCTTGTGCACCAATACTACTGGAGCAGAGAAAGAACTTTGACTCGGTTGAATTATACCAGCCTCTAGCATTTCTGCAACCATACGTTCAATTTCACTTTTTTGGACATAGGGATATCTGTACGGCCTGATGTTTGGAGGAACACTTCCTGGAATCAGATGAATAGCATGATCATGATCACGCATAGGTGGGAGACCTTTGGGAGTCTCAAATACCTTGGAATGATTGTCCAGGACTTTTTGGAGATCTGGAGAAATAGATGATTCCAATGTGGAAACATCTAGCGAACATAATTGTGCAATTACACCTCTTTGCTCCTTTTTTAGAAGCTTTGTCATACCATTAGAGCTGATTATCTTTCCTGGTTTCCCTGCAATACCCCTTAATTCAACTTCCTTTCCTTCCGTAGAAAATTTGATGAAAAGTTCTTGAAAATTAAAAGCTATTGTACCCAAGGATTGTAGCCATTGGACTCCTAGTACAACATCAGCACCTCCCATTGGAATGGAAAGCATTGGGCTAGTCAATACATATTCTCCCATGGATAGCTTGATATTATGGCACTTTCCAGAGCAATTTATTGTTCCTCCATTTGCAATCATCACTTGACACTCTGGTGCTGGATATAGGAAGCAATTCAATTCTTTTGCTACCCTACAATGAATAAAATTGTGGGTGCTTCCTGAATCAATCAACACTATTACCTTTTTCTTCTTGATTTGTCCTTCTATCTTGATGGTTTGAGGAGTGGTAATTCCCGCCAATGCATTACAAGATATGGTCGGATTTATTTGTTCTTCATCTAGGCTTTGTTCCTGGAGTATATCCTCTTCTTTTGACCTTTCTTGCTCCTTTTCTTCTTCCTCTTCACAATCTATGTAGAATAATTTCTTCTCAGCACACTTATGACCTTTAGTGTATTTGCTATCACAACTGTAACAAAGCCCTTTTGCTCTTTTTTCTTCCAATTGTTGTGGTGTCAACCTTATAGGTTGTGGAAGACTAGGGGCAACAACACTTCCGTCTTTATAGTTGTGAGTGGTATGCTTCCTGGTTGCCATAATTTTGCTTTCCATTTTTCTTGCTAACCTGAATGCCTTCTCTAATGAATCAGGTTCCCAAAGGCGAACATCATGTTGGATATTATCCTTTAAAGACCCTATGAACACATCAATCCTATGCTCCTCTGGAATATCTTTTACCCTTATGTTCAATTTTTGGAACTCCTCAATGTGCTCCATTATTGAACCCTTTTGTTTGAGACTTATCAATTGGCTAAAAAAAGTGTTGCTTTTTGTATCCTCATAATGTGCTATCAATTCTTCCGTAAAAATTGCCCAAGTGATAAATTGTTTACGAGAGCAAAGCCATTGATACCATACAAACTGATTTGGTTCCAAATATAAAGTTGCCATACGTACCTTTTGTGTGTTTTGCACATTATTGAGATCGAAGAATTGCTCCATCTGTAATATCCATGTGGCGGGATCCTTGCCATCAAACTTCCTCATATCGATTTTTGGAATATGGTGGGTCTTCGATCCAACATTAGAGTCTATGGAATCATGATTAACATTTCTTTTGTTCACATCATGAGTTTCCTTTACAACCTTTTCACCATTAGTAAGTATTTCTTGTAGAAAATTTTTCAAATCTGTCTTCAAATCTGCCATGTCTGTCTTCAAATATGTCCTCAAATCCATCTTCAGATCATCCATCTTAGCTTCCATGCCCTTTATCTTAGATTCCACGCCATTTATCTTAGCATCTGTTAGCTTTTGTGAGCGTGACATTTGTTGCACTTGTTCTTGTAATTTTGATATATCATGTAGCATTTCTTCCTCTTCTTCATGAGTCATGCTAGAGCTTTCAGGTTCCTTACTAGGTGTTTGCATTTTCTTTCCTCGGGGCATCAGTTACCGATAATAATGCTTTACTATGCCCTTTGAATTCCTTCAAACCAAGCTTATGCAAAAATTAAAAAAAAAAACTACACACCTTTTTTCACTTTGTAGAAGCCTGATATTGAATCTGATGTATCTCTGTAATTTCGAATCATCCAATTCTGAAATGTGACCTGTAGTATCCTTCAATTTCCTCTTTCCAATGCCACTAGTCTGATCCAAATTGGATTCTCCAAGAAATAGTTATGCACAATCTCCCGCAGTGACCTGATTATAGACTAGTTCAGTAGAGCGAACTTGTATGAAGTGCCACGTGTCACTGTTTCAACTTTTGACTCTGAAAGATATATAAAAAAAACTACATTCCGTCCTCTTTCTGTACCTTCTTACGAAATTTCAATCCGATGCTCAGAAAAAAAGTTATGACGATTTTCCCCAGGTCACCTGTTTTGAATGTAATTCAGGAGTCTGCAAAAAGACCAACTTCCTCAGATCATATCTCCGAAAATATCACGCCAAAAGCTCTGAAATTCGGACCCAAGGTTCAACGCAATTGCTTCTCAAATGGGTTTTTTTTGCGACTTCTGAAACGTCACAGAAAAAAAGTTATAGCGAAAATTCCACGATGACCTGTTTGGAGCAGCGAAACCCTAGAATCCAAAGCTCTGATACCAAATGTTATGAAACCAGCTCAAGAAAAGATAGAAAAGATAGATCAACGCCTTAGAATTCAGCCTCTTCGAGGGGGCAACCTCCTTTACATTACATAAATGAACAATTCTTGGATGATACAAATGACAAAACCTCCTTTCTATATATAGGAGTCTAAGGAGTCACAATATAATCCAGCCGACCTAACAATAATAATATAAAGCCACAAAAATAACAATAGAGGGATTCTATGGGCACATTAATAACAATATGGGGGCAATGGGGCACAACAATATAAATAAGGGGTATAACTACAATAGTAATGGGGTAATCACTAGTATTATAGGGACCCAACAATTTTTGACGTGGTTAAAACCCTCAAAGAGGGAAACAGTCCACGGCCTGAGCCAACGTGGCCACTTCAGGAAATTTATTAATAAAAGAATGAAAATTTACATAAGCTTCTCTGATGGACAATTACCCTACAAATGACCCTCCATGCTCTTTAAATAGAGATCATGGATCAATCGGGTGTTAAGCCATGGATCAAGTGTTGGTAATACCGAGGAGAGAATGAACCATCAGATCACTACATATCATGACTGTTGGATTGTAAGTTACAAAATGTACATAGTAAAGAAGCACACTTTACCTAACTCTATATTAGACCAAGTTATACTTAACTATTTTCCTATGTGTCAGAATATCCTAACATCCCCCCCTTAAGAACAACTTGGGATAGGATTGAAGGATTTACAAATATGACACAATAGGAGAAGGAAGGAGGCACTAGAGCCTATCCCCCCTTAGTGACAACTTTCTCAGCTCCAACCGTAAATCGAAGTTTAGTAAATTTCGCCTCTGTGAGAGCCTTTGTAAAGATGCCTGCAACTTGATCATCTATTGAACAATATTTCACTTCAAGAACATGGTCATGAATGAGCTTTCTGATGAAGTGCATGTGCAGTTCAATGTGTTTGCTGCACTGATGTTGGATTGGATCTTTGCATAGTTGAATGGCACTTTGATTATCACACCAAAGTGTAGTCGGATGTTGCTGCTGAAAGCCAAAATCTGACAGGATCTGACGAAGCCACAAGGCTTCCTTACTAGCTTCTACAGCATCATGATGCTCTGCTTCTACAGAAGAAAGAGAAATGGCACCTTGTTTCTTGCAAGCCCATGTAATAGGTCCTGAACCAAGAGTGAACACATAACCTGCAGTAGACTTCCGATCATCAGGGTCACCAACCCAATCAAAATCAGTGAAACCAACCAATAGAGGAGCTGCTTTGGCACTATAATGAATCCCAAACTAAATTGTACCTCGAACATAATGAAGTATTCTTTTAGCTACTTTCCAATGACTTTCATGTGGGTTTTGCATAAACCGAGCAACAAGGCCAACAGCAAAGGAAAGGTCAGGACGAGTATGGGTTAGATACAAAATTTTTCCTACAAGTTGACGGTATAAGGTAGCATCAACTTCAGGAGAAGTACAAGTGACTGAAAGTTTGACTCCAAACTGAAAGGGAGAAGGGGCTGGCTTACAGTCTTCCATGTGAAAATGGCATATAATATCACAGGCATACTTGGACTGGGAAAGGGAAATACCTTCCTTGGATTGCAAGACTTGAAGACCAAGAAAATAATTTAAGTGTCCTAATTCTGTCATTTCAAACTTCCTTTTAAGGCTAGACTTCACATGGTTTATAAGGTTGGGATCACTACTAGTCAGGATAAGATCATCAACATAAAGAACAAGAATGATAAGAGACTTGCCCACTTTCTTGGTGTAGACAGTATTGTCAGAATGACACCTAGAAAAGCCATTTTCTAAAAGAAAGTTATCCATTTTGGCATACCAAGCTCGAGGAGCTTGCTTGAGACCATAAAGGGATTTCTTAAGCCGAAATACAAGGCTGGAGTCTGTTTGTATAAAGCCAATAGGTTGTTCCATATAGATTTCTTCATGCAAGTCCCCATGCAAGAAGGCATATTTAACATCCATTTGGAGCACTCTTCAACTTCAACTTCATCTTCAGGGATAACACTTTCTGCATGTGGTTTTCAAGCATCTCGGTCTGGCTATGCACTAAATGTATCTTCCTCTTCTCATTCTCATGAGTGACTCATTGATTCTGGAGCTTCTTATCACATGGCCAAAAACAAAGCCATGTTTTCTTCTTTAAATGATTGTAACACCAAAAATATATATGTTGGTGATGATAGATCTCTTAGTATTGTAGGGACTGGAACTGTTCATATAGACAATGGTCAATTTAATGATGTATTATGTGTTCAACCTTATCCTGCAACCTTCTATCTGTATATCAGATAACTCATTCAGGTGAAGGTAATATCGTTGAATTTTTACCTCACGATGTTGTAATTAAGGACCTAAGAGATCCTAGACATATTTTAGCTACTAGCATTGTTGATGATTCTATAAGGTTGTATAAGTTTCACAACTTTGGGTCATCAAATCTTCCCTCGGTATTTGTTGCTCATAACGATGAAGTGAGCAAACTTTGGCATGAGCGATTTGGTCACTTAAACTATAACTCCCTTCAGAATCTATGTAAATAAAATATGGTGAGAGGTCTTCCAATGGTATCTTGCAGAGATGGTGTTTGTTCCGGATGTGTACTCAGAAAACATCATCGGGATAGTTTTGAAAAACGTGCCTCTTGGCACGCCTCAACCCCTTTACAGCTTGTGCATAGTGATTTATGTGGTCCACTTCCAGTTGTTTCATTCTCTGGCTACAAGTATTTATTAACTTTCATTGATGATTTCTCTAGTCGCGCTTGGGTATACTTCCTAAAACTCAAGAGTGAAGTATTTAACATGTTCTTGGCCTTTAAGGCCTTTGTTGAAAAACAATCTAGACATCAAATTCTTAAGCTAAGATCTGATAATCGCGGAGAATATGTCAACAACAAATTCATCAACTTTTGCACTGATAATGGAATTCAAATGCAACATATTGTTCCATATACTCCACAACAAAATGGTGTAGCTGAAAGGAAGAATCGCACCTTAAAGGAAATGGCTAATTGTATGCTTCAATCTAAAGGACTTGGTCTTAATTTTTGGGCAGAAGCAATTAACTATACAATTACATAATAAATCGCACTCCTACTAAGGTTTTAAAGAATATCACTCCAGAAGAAGCATGGAGCTCAATTAAACCAGATGTAAGTCACTTTCGTGTTTTTGGAAGTGAAGTATGGGCCCATATTCCAGATGAGAAACATAAAGCTTTAGAACCTAAAAGTGAAAAATGTATTTTTTTTGGATATTCTGAAGATGTCAAAGGATATAGACTTATTCCACTTAAGTCCAAAAATGTTATCATTAGAAGAGATGTAAAGTTTGCTGAAAATATATCGGCCTATGAGCCTAGTTCAGCGGATGTGCCACCTCTCCCTATCTCTTATACTTTTGAAAATATTTCTTCTTCAGATGATGAAAGCGAGGATGAAAATCCTCCCCCACCTTCTTAGGATCCTCCTTCAGCTCCTCAGCTTCCAAAATGTGTCCATGCTACTCGCGATGCAGCAGGTGATCTTGTCGGTGATCCTACAGATCAACGACGTACACATTCTCAGTTTGATAGAGCCTCTTCTTTACTGGCTCAAGCTTCAGTGAATTATGATCCTGACACCTTTGCAGAAGCTTCAGGCCATCTAGATTGGGAAGCAGCTATGAATGAAGAATAGCATTCATTATTGGAAAATTATACATGGGATCTTGTTCCTCTACCAAAGGGACGAAAACTTGTTAGATGCAAATGGGTTTACAGAACCAAGTATGGACCAGATGGGAAAGTTGATAAACATAAAGCTCGTCTTGTTGCTAAGGGTTTTTCACAAGTTGAAGGCATTGACTACACTGAAACCTTCTCCCCTGTTGCCAAAATGAACTCTCTGCCTTGTTCTTTCCCTTGCTTCCTCTTTCAAATGGGAAGTCCATCAGATGGATGTTAAATCTGCCTTCTTGCATGGGGACTTGCATGAAGAAATCTATATGGAACAACCTATTGGCTTTATACAAACAGACTCCAGCCTTGTATTTCGGCTTAAGAAATCCCTTTATGGTCTCAAGCAAGCTCCTCGAGCTTGGTATGCCAAAATGGATAACTTTCTTTTAGAAAATGGATTTTCTAGGTGTCATTCTGACAATACTGTCTACACCAAGAAAGTGGGCAAGTCTCTTATCATTCTTGTTCTTTATGTTGATGATCTTATCCTGACTGGTAGTGATCCCAACCTTATAAACCATGTGAAGTTTAGCCTTAAAAGAAATTTTGAAATGACAGACTTAGGACACTTACATTATTTTCTTGGTCTTCAAGTCTTGCAATCCAAGGAAGGTATTTCCCTTTCCCAGTCCAAGTATGCCTGTGATATTCTACGCCATTTTCACATGGAAGACTGTAAGCCAGCCCCTTCTCCCTTTCAGTCTGGAGTCAAACTTTCAGTCACTTGTACTTCTCCTGAAGTTGATGCTACCTTATACCGTCAACTTGTAGGAAAACTTTTGTATCTAACCCATACTCGTCCTGACCTTTCCTTTGTCGTTGGCCTTGTTGCTCGGTTTATGCAAAACCCACATGAAAGTCATTGGAAAGCAGCTAAAAGAATACTTTGTTATGTTCGAGGTACAGTTTAGTTTGGGATTCATTACAGTGCCGAAGCAGCTCCTTTATTGGTTGGTTTCACTGATTTTGATTGGGCTGGTGACCCTGATGATCGGAAGTCTACTGCAGGTTATGTGTTCACTCTTGGTTCAGGACCTATTACATGGGCTTGCAAGAAATAAGGTGCCATTTCTCTTTCTTCAGCAGAAGCAGATTATCGTGGTGCCATAGAAGCTAGTAAGGAAGACTTGTGGCTTCGTTAGATCCTGTCAGAGTTTGGCTTTCAGCAACAACATCCGACTACACTTTGGTGTGATAATCAAAGTGCAATTCAACTATGCAAAGATCTAGTCCAACATCAGTGCAGCAAACACATTGAACTGCACATGCACTTCATCAGAAAGATCATTCATGACCATGTTCTTGAAGTGCAATATTGTTCAACAGATGATCAAGTTGCAGACATCTTTACAAAGGTTCTCACAGAGGCGAAATTTACTAAAATTCGATTTATGGTTAGAGCTCAGGAAGTTGTCACTAAGGGGGGATAGGCTCTAGTGCCTCCTTCCTTCTCCTATTGTGTCATATTTGTAAATCCTTCAATCCTATCCCAAGTTGTTCTTAAGGGGGGATGTTAGGATATTCCGACACATAGGAAATAGTTAAGTATAACTTGGTCTAGTATAGAGTTAGGTAAAGTGTGCTTCTTTACTATGTATATTGTGTAACTTACAATCCGACGGTCACGATATGTAGTGATCTGACGGTTCATTCTCTCCTCGGTATTACCGACACTTGATCCATGGCTTAACACCCGATTGGTCCATTATCTCTATTTAAAGAGCATGGAGGGTCATTTGTAGGGTAACCGTCCATGAGATAAGCTTATGTAAATTTTCATTCTTTTATTAATAAATTTCCTGAAATGGCCACGTTGGCTCAGGCCGTGGACTGTTTCCCTCTTTGAGGGTTTTAACCACGTCAAAAATACTGGTGTATTGATCTGTGATCTGTTTGTGAGCGGTGTCCTTTGGTGTTCTATCTGAGGAACTTACCCTGTAAATTCCTACAGTTCAGATAACTGTAGCATTCAAGATATTTTGTAACTATTTATTTGGACTCTCTCCTTATAAAAGGGAAGAGGAACTCAGTAGTATAGGTTCTTGATTTTCCAGTTCTAGTGGTTGGATTTTCCTATTCCAGAGACTGTAATTGTTTTGTAAATTTCGCAAGTTTGGGCCTTTGACATGTATTTCATTCTTGTAGATTAATGAAGAAGTTCCTAGTAATTCCAAGCATTGGATTACGTAGTATGTTTTCTACCTTCATGTGTCATTTCATGTGTATTTTTGTTCTTCAACAATTGTCTAATTGTAGATGTTGGATTCGCTCTCAAGTCACATATTTACTTATGTTATGTTGTAGTAGATAAACTTGTTAGATCGCATATTTACCTATGTATATGATAGCAGATGATACCTATGAGAATGCATATTTACCTATATTATTTGATAGCAAATGGTACCTGTGAGATTGAAAATTTGCCTATGTTATGTGATAGCATATGGTACCTTTGAAATTGTAGATTTACCTATGTTATGATATAGAAGATAGTACCTGTGAGATATTGAGTTAAAATCCTTAAAATGCACTCCATAATTTCTACACCTCATTTCCTTTATCTTTTCATGATTCTATTGGGACTTAGTGAATAGGATTATGTGTCTTTCCAACCTTATACATTGGGTTTCTTCCTTACATTTCTTCTTTCCACCTTTACCACAATGACCAATCAAGTTGCATTATCTTCATGTAGGCCACCAGATCTGAACATTTTCTATTAGGAATGATATATTGTTTATGTGTATATTGAATCTACCTTTCAGAAGGGTAATTGAGCCAAATTTAAATCATTTTACATTTATTTCTTAAGAAACATTAATTCATCTTCAAGAGAGACTAAGATGTCCTAGGCACTAACCCTTCTCCTCAACCTAGGGGTTTTTTCTAAGAGTGACGACATATGCAACATACATTCACTATCA
The DNA here is from genome assembly GCA_031772625.1 of Pinus tabuliformis. Taxonomy (NCBI): domain Eukaryota; kingdom Viridiplantae; phylum Streptophyta; class Pinopsida; order Pinales; family Pinaceae; genus Pinus; species Pinus tabuliformis. Next base: position 847,842,347 of record CM062807.1, on the reverse strand, counting down.
TGTAAAAATTCACATAAGAACACTTATCTTAAAAGCGTCTAGGGAAATTGAGTTAGGGACTATGGATCTCCACCCAATAATAGATAGTTGGAACTAATTCTTACTTGCAGCTATCACCCCAAAGCCAGATTCCAGAGTCTGAGGGGTTAATGCATAGGGACTTTGCACAACCACCAGATGAGCTAGGAGCCAAAGATTCTTCCATCTCCTCCCTTCAACTGAACTGTACATCAATAAGTGCACATAGGCATTGAAGTTCCACCCAGATTTAAGGAATCCAAAACTGAAAATAGAAAATAAACACCAAATAGTATTCAAAAAACTTCTCGGAGTATTCCTCCACTCCAACCCTTAGGAATTTCTGACGAATACCATCTCCACCTTCTAGGTCATGGGGAATCGAGAGACAATTCCTCCTCACCTAAATGTTTTCTTACAGAATCTTCCCAACCATAAGATGTCATCATCTTTTTTTTCTTCTTCTTCTACTCCCTTAGTAGATGATAATTGAACTCCTTTTTCTCTCTCTTCTCTTTTCCTCTGATTAACCTCCTCTACCCTTTCTACCTTTTAATTTTCTCCCAAAATAGCATTGCCTTCATCCTTCTCTTTCAATCCAATTTAATTCATGATCAAATCATTTAAGGATCGATAAACAACCTTCAATGACCCTCAGAACAGTTCAGATATCCTACAATAAGAAAACTTTGTACATCCAAAGCAAGTACCTCTTCAAATCTGGAGTCTATGTCCCTTGACTCAACCCTTTTTCTTTTTTTTTGTAAAATAATTACATTAAATTCTATGAGAGAAATGTGGTTGGGGCTATTAAAAATTCAATGTGGGAGATCATGTATATTTGGATGTAAAACCAGATAAAAGCACACTTAGACTTGGCAATTGTGTTAAGTTATCACCTAGATAATGTGGAGCTTTTGAAGTCTTAGCCATAATTTCACAAATTTCTTACCATATTTCCCTTCCAAAAAACATTAAAGAATTATGTGCATGAACCAACTCACATAATTGATTGGAATGTTGTACAAGTGGAACTAGAGGGAGAGTTTCTAGAAAAATGCTATGTATTCCAGATTGGAGGGTAATCACGCTTTGAAATAGAAACATAACATAGTTGAAGATTCAATGGAAACATTTTATCTGAGAAGAAGCAACTTAGGAGATAGAGGATGTTTTTAAAGAAGCATATCCTACTTTTCTTTAACAAGCTGGAATGAATTCCAAAAAATTATGATTAGACATTGGGACGATGTCAAATTCAAGTGGGGGAAGATGTGATATCACCTTGATGAATTTATTTAACTAATTCTGTATATGTGTGTTTTCTTTCTGAATGTTAAAGTTTAAAAAACACGTGAATAATTTAATTATCAATAATTTATTAATAATAATGACTGATTACAATTTTTTTAAATATGATGCTTTTGTTTTTTATAAATAAAGAATAGTGGATAATTGATTTTGGAGTACATGCGGATGAAAGAGATGAGGCTGCAATATTATTGGTGATCCAGGTGGATATTGGTTGCCAACCGCCAATTCCACTTGGACCCCCACCATTGTTTCTTTCAGTTTCTCAGTTTCCTTAATAATAGCACAATTTACTATTTTTAGCAGTTTTTTTGGGTCCTAAACTTCCGGAGTCATTTCGAGGCCCTAAACGATGTTTTTTTGGCAATCTATCACCAACGATTTTTTTCATAAATTTGATTCCTCGGAGATATCTTTCCAATAGGGTATCATGTGCATCAAATGGAGATAATATGACCAAGTCACGACCCGGGAAGTTGGTTGTCCAGCTAACCCCAACGAGGCCCATAAGCTCTTGGTGTTACATATCCAGTTAGGGTTTTGGTTGTTTAGGGTTTACTCTTATTGTTCAATAATAAAAATGCCCTTTACATACTGTTTGTAAGCATATTTCATTATTTGATATTAATCAAAGGAAGTGTTATTTCTGTTGCATCTCTGTATTTATGGTTATATCTATAATTTTTTGTGTTCTTGTTTAAATTCAGATCAGTGGTATTAGAGTGGTCTACTCTTTCTCTATTTTTCTTTGCAAGTCCCCAACGAGGTCAGGATATAAGAAGTTAGGGCTCGAACTGGTCGAACCTTTGCAAAACCAGCCTCGTAAACCCCAATGGCCTCCCATGGAGGAAGAAAAGAAAGACGAGGGACCAAGAGATCATATCAAAATATTTCTCTAGGAGCTCCTCGAGAAAAGAAGGAACACGATGATGGATAACTTTGCACATATCCTTCAATGATTTCCCATCGGCGGCGCATCCACATCCAACAACCACTCTGGAGGCTCCACACCTTTTAAGGTACAAGTAAACTTTGACATTCCCATATTCGAGGGCCAAATAGATGCAGATGCCATAGATCAATGGTTGAATCTACTAGAACGATATATCTCTATTCATGATTTTTCCAGCTGAGAAAATATTACTTTTTCTCTTCTCAAAGCCACCTCCCACATCAAGGATTGGTGGGAAACCTATTGTGAGCAGAAGGATGAAAGTACGAACTCACTTTTTTCAGCCGCTCCCACTTAGAATTCATTTCAAAATGCCATCAAGGATCAGTACTACCCTGTTGGGAGCTATGAGGACAAATACATAAAGTGGACCATGCCACGACAGGGAAGGGACCAAGATGTGCCAGATTTTACCAATGTTATTCATACCCTACGCACGAAGTTGAGCATCAAGGATTCTGAGAAACATTTGGTACTCAAGTACCGCGGTTGCCAACATAGTTACATCCATGACGAGATGGAGTTCCTGGACATCTCCTCACTCAATACAGCGTACTGATATGCTGTCAAGATCGAGCAGAAGTTTAAATAGAAGAATCAAGGCCAAAAGTAAAGAAAAAAAAATTAAAGCCGAAAAAGGACACAAAAAGTGGTGTGAGTTCCATAAGAGCTCCACCCACAACATGAGTGTCGAGCCAAGAAATCACTATTGGCCGAGCTAAAGGCTTCATAATCTGATGCATTTTCTGACTCTAAGTGAGAACTAGACAAGGGGAAGCATATTGTTGATGTGGAGCCCAATGCCACCATCCCCACCACAAATATCTAGAAGGAGGAACATGAATATTGAGAGGAGGAACGTCTCTTCCACTCCCAGATGTGGGTGAAGGGTTCCCCACTACAATTCATTGTCGACAGCGACATTGAAAAAAACCTCATTGCAGCAAAGGTTGTGAAGCGGCTGGGCTTACCAACCACAACACACCCAAAACTGTACACCATCGGGTGGCTTCACCAAGGACGGGATCTGTGCATGAGACAACAATGATGCCTTCCATACAACATCGAGCCCTTCACGGATGAGGTATTATGTGACGTTGCTCCCCTTGATGTTTGTGATGTATTATTAGGCCAACCATACTTGTGAAAGAGACATGATGTATATGATTCAAGGCCTCCCGCTGTTATTGTTACATTAGGAAATAAGTTGTACAGGATATTGGAGGTAGCCCTGCCTACCATCATCTCTCTGGTTACTGCAAATAAATGCAGTAAAATAATTTAAAAAACCAAGAAATTTATTTTCCTGATGATACGCCCTCAAGGAAAGAAGAAGACACTGGCCACGACCTCCAGAAAAGGCCCATCCACAAGACAACAACAGATGGACAAGGTCATGGAGGAGTACGGGGAAATATTCACCTCCCCCGTAGGCGTGCCTCTACACTGTCAGGTCAAGCACTCCATTGATCTGACCCCAGATGCGCCGTTACCCAACGGACCAATCTATTGACACTCCATTCTAGAGAATGATGAAATCAAGAGGAAAATTCAGGAGCTGCTGTAGAAAGGTCACATTCAACCAATTTCATCACCCTGTGGGAGCTTGATCATGTTGGTACAGAAGAAGGATGGGACTTGGAGACTTTATATTGACTATCGGGCACTGAACAAGGTCACTGTTCGGAATAGGTGCCCGATCCCATGGATTGATGACATTCTAGACCAACTCACAGGAGTAAAAATATTTCAACGAGATCGACTTGAAGTCCGGATATCACCAGGTACCAATCGAACCCTTCGATGTGTGGAAGACTACTTTCAAAGCCAAGGGGGGCCTTTTCGAATGGTTGGTTATGCCTTTCAGGTCGACGAATGCTCCTGCAATCTTCGTGAGTCTCATGGATGAAATCTTACAGCCATTAACCAACTCATTTGTAGTGGTATACTTGGATGACATCCTGATCTTTAGCCAAAGTTGGGAGCACCTCCACCACATCCGACAGGTTCTCCAAACACTATGGTAACACAAGTTGTGTGCCAATTTGGAGAAATGTACTTTTGGCATGACCCAGGTTCAATATCTGGGATACATTATTGATGAATAAGGGATGCAAGTGGATCCAACCAAGATCCAAGTCATTCGGGATTCTCCAGCCTCAACCACTCTGATAAAGCTCTGCAACTTCTCGGTCTTTCCAATTTCTACCGCAAGTTCATGTCGGGGTTCTCTCATATCACTTGGCCCTTGAGTCAAGTATCAAAAGAGGAGCGAAAACAATTTTTTTTGGTTTGAATGTCAACATAAGGCATTCACAGAGTTGAAACATCACCTCTTCTCTACACCAGTTCTTATCTTACGAGACTTGCAACAACCATTTGAGATTGATACAAATGCCTCTGACTATGCTATTGGGGCAGTCCTTACTCAACAGGAGCATACAATGGCATATCACAGTGAGACACTTTCAGAGACGGTTCGGAAGTATCCCACTTATGATAAAGAGATGTATTCCATTGTGTAGGTCTACCGACAATGGAATCATTACATTTTAGGGAAGGAAACAGTCATCTACACAGACCATCGACCTGTGCAATTCATACAAACACAAGGGAAGTTGCAGAATCATCACAATCAGAAGTGGTCCACATACCCACAACAGTTCCATTTGAATATGAAGTACAAGAAGGGAAGGAAAAATAATGTTGCAGACTACCTCAGCCGACCACCGATCATGGCGTTAACTACCAGGCTCAACTCTTGTGGGCATGAGACTTTTGATTAGCCATTTCTCTACAAAAGTGACCCAGAATTTGGCCACACATACCATATTCTCTTGGGGGGTCAAAAAGTCCTAGGTTTTCACCTCTAGGATGCAATGTTATGCCATATGGGACACCTTTGTGTTCCTTCAAGTGAGCATGCGAAAATGATTTGGGAAGCACACTATAGTCGGGCCACTAGGCATTTCAGGGTCAAGAAAATAGTGGAGTACTGCAGAAGTATTTCTATTGGCCAAATCTTCAACAGAACATCAGGAAGTACATCAAATCCTGCACTGCATGCGCCATCGCCAAACCGAACATCAAGAAGCAAGGTCTCTATACTCCGCTGCCTACCCATAGTCGACCTTGGGAATCCATCTCCATGGATTACATTTCAGGCCTTCCTTCTACTAAGCACAGAAATTACTGTGTTTTTGTGGTCATCGACCGATTCTTGAAGATGGCCATTATGGCAGCCTGCAAGAAGAGTATCAAAGTAGAAGCCAATGCTAAACTCTTCTTTGAGCAAGTGTGGGTACACTTTGGGATCCCATAGTCTATCATCTAAGATTGGGACAACATGTTTCTCAGTACATTTTGGTCCAGTCTCTAGTCGATGCTAGACACCAAGCTCACTAATTCCACAACTTTCCATCCCCAAACTGATGGCCAGACAGAGGTCGTCAACAGGATGATCGTACACATTTTGTGCATGTACAAATCAAAGCATCCACACACATGGGATGAGAGCCTCCCCTATATCCAGAATAGCTACAACCAGTCTCTCCATAGCTCGACTAGCCACAACCCTTTTCAGGTGGGCTTGGGATTCCAACCACTATGTCCCATTAATGTGGCCATACCAGTTGCAGCGACTCAGGGAGATTTGACTCATGTCCAGTCTAAAGCCGACAAGGAAAATAGCTTCATTGATCATATTCAACACATCCACCAATAGGTCCATTTCATATTGGACAAAACCAATGCCAAGTACAAGCAACGACATGATGAGCATCGGATGCCACACAAGTTCTAGGTGGGTGATAAAGTTTGGCTACATTTGCAGAAGGAGTGCCTCGCTGGGCTCCACCGCAAGATTCACCCGCTCCAATATGGGCAATACACCATCACGAAGGCTATGTGAGAGAATGATTTTGAGCTCAGCATTTCCCCATTCCTTTGCATGCACCTAGTGTTTAATGTGGATCACCTTCAGCCATACTTTCCACCATTACTAGACACATTCAACATTTCAAAACAGCTCACACCAACAAAGTTAAATCCAGATTGCATTGAACAAGCTATAACTGATCGTATCATGGGCACACAAATCAAGCAAAATCACCAGCCAAAGCTCAAACTGTATCGAGTTGTCAAAGTAGGCCAACTCCTTCACCAATGCAAGTGGCTCACTAGGGACCAAGTTCAACAAAAGTTTCCTCATCTCATGGAGGAACCCAATGCAATGGGGACCGTTGCTTCCTAAGGGGAGAGGAATGATCTAGGTGGATATTGGTGGCCACTCGCCAATTCCACTTGGACCCCCACCACTGTTTCTTTCAGTTTTTCAGTTTCCTTAATTGTAGCACAGTTGACTATTTTTAGCAGTTTTTTGGGTCTGAAACTTTCGGAGCTGTTTTGAGGCCCTAAACGACATTTTTTTGGCAATCTACTGCCAATGGTATTTTGATAAAATTGATTTTTCAGTTGTAGTCCTCATAGAGATATTTCCAACGGGATATCATGTGCGTCAAACAAAGATAATATGACCAAATCACGACCCTGGGAAGTTGGTTGTCCAACTAACCCCAACGAAACCCATAAACTCTTGGTGTTACATCTCCTCAGGTTAGGGTTTTGGTTGTTAAGGGTTTGCTCTTATTTTTCTATAATAAAAAGGCCCTTGAGCCTCATTGTAACGTAGTTCAGAGGCATGTAGCCACCACATCTCTTCTCAGAGATAAGCTACCATCACCGAGCTAGTCTCATTTCCATACTGTTTGTAAGAATATTTCATTATTTGATACTAATCAAAGGAAGTGTTATTTCTGATGCATCTCTGTATTTATGGTTATATCTGTAATTTGTTGCGTTCTTGTTTAAATTCGGATCAATTGGTGAATATTAATTACCCATCAATATGTCCTAGGCATATAATCCACATGATTATATTTATTGAGAAATTATGGAATTGGCCAATCAATTGTTTCCCTAAGAGATAGGAGGCTATCTTTGGGAGTGGGAAACAAAATCTCATTAATTAGCTAGAAACTACCTGCCACTTGTTGGTGAGGTGCAGGTAGTTACCAAGCACCAAAATATTTGTAGATGGGTAATGGATAAAATAAGGGAAAAATATATTTTTTGTCTTCCTGCTTGAGAAAATACTCAAGTTATCTAGTAGAGAAACTATGAGACAACAAGTGAAGAGGATAAACAAAACAATAATTTGCAGACTTGCTATGCTTGGGATGATACTAGTTGGTTACAGTATCAAGGTTGGGAGGAGCCAAGTACTTAATTATTAATTTCCGAGACTACTAATTTCAAATCGGTGCTCTTACCTATAATATTTATCTCTGTGATAAGTAATAGCAACGTTTTCATCTATAAATTATATGCATAAGAAGAAGACAAAAGAGAATAGTTATGTTTTCATTTTTAAATTTTGTGTAGTATAAAATAAAGTTATTTGCTATGTTTTCATTTATAAATTCTGACATTGGAAAGAAAGAAAATGTTGATATTTTCAGTTGTAAATTTTGTGTAGTAGAATGAAAAGGGGTTGATAGTACTTTTATATAGAATTCTACACAAAGTATTGCAAAAGAATGAAACTAACTTAGTATGTGGAATAGAGTAATAAACTATAGAATAGATATTTTCTATTCCAGCTATGAACATTTATATATGGTAGACCATGTCTTGTTCATGTACAAAGAAATTTTCTATATGTATAAAAATATATATGTTCACATATAACTATATTCAACTACATTGATGTTCATATATGTATATATGAACTGTATAGTAATATTTGAAATCCAGTGTTTTAAATGTAGAAGAATGATAGCAGGAGTATTATTAGATTCCATTGAATAGTCTCATTTATGAACTTTAACAAAAAATGATAGTGTTGAAATAGAAATGTCAATTTTATAGTATATCATTTTGTAGTAAAGGTTAATACAGTATGAAAGACTAAAAGCTCTGGAAAGCATAGATAAAAAAATGAAGTATATTAGTTATATGACTAAATGTTGATTTCAGAAATGGAAAAATATCTTTAATTAACATGTGGCATTTTTAAAAATTAAAATAGAATATAATATGGTTAAACAAAAAGTAAACATTAATATGTTCATATGGGATGGAAACTATCATTTGCTCAGAGACCATACACACATACATATATATACATAACTTATATATGAAATTACATATACAGAAGAATTGTTATGTAGCAGTTGGGTCAAGGAAAATTTTACCATTAGAATGTCTTGTGTTTAAAATATAATAGAATAAATAGAGACATAGGCATGAGGGCCTTGAAATAACATTTTTCAGAATTTGGAAGTATAATTTCTTAAACATAACTAAAATTTTATATAAAAATATAGCAGAGGGATAGAAGTCACAAACACAGGAGTTAGGAACAAGATGTTTGACCTGGTGAAAGGAAAATCATATTTGTGAGTTGAAGAAGTAAAAATGTTCTTGGAAACATCAAAGGAAAAATAAGAAACCCTCTCTATGAGTTGAGCAACTAACTGTAGAAAAATTAAAGAGACAAAGTCATAATATATTTTCAAAGAAGAAAATATAATTGTAAAAAAAAATAAAAACAATTTTTGAGACACACATTTTACCTTTGAAAAGGTATTTGAAATTGTAAAGTTTTGAACACACTACAAGGAGAAGAAAATGTGTTAATACATTAACCAGAAAGGAAAAAGGGTGTATATTCTTACAAATATTACCAAAAGAGAGTTCTATTACTAATTATACAAAACCTACAAATATTTTCACAGCTGATATAAAGTAATGTGAAAAGATAGAAATTATGGAAAATTTTAGGGGCTAATGTTCGTCAAGTAGGCTAATTTTCCATGATTTTTCCACAAAAAAGATTAGTCAATTTCCAATTTTATAAAAGATGATTTGCCCAAAATTTAGAATAGAAAATTATTTTACCTTAAAAATCGACAACATTATATAGAGACTATATATAAAATCATTATAAATTAGAATAATTTTACAAATATATCAATAAATATTTTATAGTTTTCATATTAGGGATTAGTGAGAGTCGCGAATGTTTTTAAACTTCAAGAAAATTTTCGATCGTTAAAATTTTCCTTGGATAGAATCCCTCTCTGTAATGTAATTAGCCGATGTAAATCCTAAAAAAAACCAAACCGATATAACTTTTAAATATTGAGTGATTTGGAAACCAACTATATAAGTATTTTCGAAACTACAAATAACCCTATTAAAGGTTTGGTTGTGGAAACTCTTCATAAATTAACAATAAATTACTAAATTACTTGGGATAAGGTTTCTAGTAACGAAACCTAGTAATACCAGTATATAATCAAAATCCATATATACAAGCGAACATTGACAAAGAAAAATATATGGATAGATCTATAAGACTCTCTATACAAACCCTCTACAAAACATTATGACTTTAAGGGTTACGAAAAAAGGTCATTACTAATTATTGGAGTTAGTGGAATTATGAGCGTTCAAAACTGCCTACCACTGCCAACTTATTTTCCATAGATTAAATGAGAGGGAGACCCAAACAACCCTTAGTCAAAATTTTGGTTATGCAACCTTGAATGGTTCTTTTATACCATTGAATCTTTTTAAGAGAAATATTGAGTAGGTCAACTGCACAAAGTTGATATAAAAATCGATTGCAGAGATGAATCTCACTTACCCTTGCATATACAATCAAAGAAAATGACACCGGAGAATAGTTAGTCACCATATAAAATTGTAATATTAAACAATAAAATATATGTGATAGAAATGAAGAAAAACCATTGAGAGCTCGATAAGGGTTATTTTGATTGACATACAAGGAGTAAAATTTCACGAAGTTAAAAACAAAACTATGTAGGTGCATTTTGTGAAACGTTACTGAAGAATTCAAAGAAAATAATCCTTGACAAACTAGTTGCAGAACAATGGAATCAATGGACGAAAAGCGAAATGAATGAGAGAATGAAATGCAGTTGTCTATAATGCGACTTTTTGGAAGCCTTTTTGGTGGGTTTTTCCGATTAAAATCCGGCAGCAATTTATTGGAATCGCAAGTTTGATAGCTAGTTTCTACACAATGAAAGCGTCCCAGGGGTTTTTCAGGGTGCTGAATCCAAATATGCACTTAAAAAACCATTTTAAATAATACAAATCAACATTTAACCTCAATGTTTTCCGCCGGATTCCATCACCGGAATCTCCAAAAAGTCGCATTATAGACAACTCCGAATGAAATCGATAGTATAATCATTAAGTGAATCAAAACCCTATTCTACTATATTTACCGTTGATTTGAAAGGAAATATATTAACCATTATTGGTTAGGCCGCAATGACCATGCATTGGTTCCCAATTGAGTGAAACATATATGTGTAGAAAGGTTTGGAAAGGTCTGGAATACAATATGGTTTATGGATTCAAATTTCATTTAATTATCAGGATAAGTATACTAGCGAGAAAGAAAGATAATATATGATTCTTTGACTCTATGAAGGTTATATATATATATATATATATATATATATATATATAAATAATATGATATGATATTATATTATATGATGTGAATATAAAAATATTGAACTATGGGTTACTTTTTCCTCTCCAATGACTCAAAATGAGCATATTAAAAGATGGGGATCTAAAGTGTTTAAACAATAACAATGGTAAGGATTAAAATAGTAATATTAGAAAGAAGATACCATATTAAGGAAAGAATTCAATACCATAGAGACTTCTAATGTTTAAGGGTACAAACAAAATAAATATATATATATATATATCTATATATATATATATATATATATATATATATATATATATATATATAGATAGATAGATAGATAGATATATGTCCTCATATAACTCAAGGAGTTAAAAGGATTCTCTGAAGAAATAAGTTTGGAGGAATAGCTTTACATCTCCCATGTATTTAATTACTTACTGTATAAAAAAAATTGATGCTAGAAGAGGTACATTACATATATAGTCACCTAAAACTGATTTTTTAAACCAGACTAAGATGTCTTCGTCCCATTCATTTAGTTTAATGTGGTTCAAGCACAGAAGGTGCACATAGTTATGCCAATCTTCCACAAGAGCTCCTACCAAATATGAATCTTCCTCTAATTTCCAAGTACCCCTACTGAAATCGAGAATTGAGACCAGACATTCCACAAAGAGGATATAACCTATTCAAGAAGCTGATCCGCTAACTCCTCAAAAGGATTGCATTGGTTGCATACACCTTCACAAGGGGGCTCCATAATCCTTATGATATTCTCATCTCCAAAATTACTACCCACGTTATAATTATAGGAAAACCCTCCTGTCATAACCACTACAACAACACCCAAAATTTTGGGTATATTTAAAATTTCAGGTCCCCCTTTGCTTGCTTAAATCCATAAGGGTTTTGATCATGTTTTGAGCTGGTAAATTTCCCTGTGGCCCATTTTTTATTTAACCCTATATGTGCCCTGCTCACGCAATCCATCTCACATTAATGAATTAGGGTTTTGGGGGTGGTTGCTCTGATAAGGCATTACAAGCTTCATGCACCCAATGTCCTATCTATCAACGAGCATTGCTATGAGGTGAATATATCCTATTTTATTGAACGATGGCCTCTCCCTAACTACTTTAGGGTTAATAAGGTGAGACTTCGCTCACACACTTGTTAAACCCTAAATTCTCATGATGAAAGTCTCAACTATATTCTAATGTACTCCCAATATTTAACATGCTCTCTCTTGAGCATTCTTCTGGTTGTACATACCATTGCATCACATAGATAAAGTAATTACATATCACTTCACCTACAATCATCAAGTTCATTTATGTGCTTGACTGACACATTGTTGAAGAAAAGGCCCTATTGGGGTATGAAAGGCTAATCCTTCTAATGTCACCAAATGTATGAGGTATTGCAGCATTAAAGGACATTGAACCCATATGCATATCCTTTGAAGCTTACATGCACTTCCTTTATTCTTGTCTCACATATTAGTTTTATTTTTAAATATAAACATTATTACATGATGTCATTTAACTAACTTTTGGCCACTTTGCATCATGTAGGGCCAACAAAGTAACACACTTAAAGCTTTGATTAAGGCACAATCAAAATCTCTATTCCCTACACATGCAATAGAGAGCGTTATGAACATCTATGTCAAAACCAACTATGGGAATGTGGTATCGATGTATATATGTATATATTATCAATATCACATACCCAAGGCGGGGAAAATGATAACATGATGATACGTGAGATGGCAGCGCCAAGGTGTTAGGCCAAGTGGGGTTTAAGTTTAATTGGTACAATTTGACTAGAATGTAGAAGACATCGGTACGCGACGTGGGCAGCATGGCACTAACCATGACAAATATTGAAGGTTTGGAAAAATGAAATAATATGGGGTGGCATCCGAAGGAAAAATGAATTATCAATAATTTCACCAAAGCAATCATATGCCAAGAAATCTCATGACAAATATTGAAGGTTTGGAAAAATGAAATAATATGGGGTGGCATCCGAAGGAAAAATGAATTATCAATAATTTCACCAAAGCAATCATATGCCAAGAAATCTATTGACACAACACTGGAGGAGGAAACAATGCAAATGCATGGAAAATGCTTTGATAACTAGCATGGTTTGTTTTCTAGTAATGTGGACTAGTTCATGCTGAAGGAATAAGCTACCAACTCAAGAGGGAAGCACCACACATCACACCCAACTAATGAACAGTCATGACACACTGGGAAATCACCAGTTGGGTCATTGCAATAAGAGGCTTCTACCCTTAAAGATGACACTGCGCTATAGATTGTGTGCTAAGAGTGAAGGAAGATAACACAAAAGAGATGACAAATTCCACTATGCAGGCACACCATAAGAAACAAGAAGTATATGTGAATTGGCACACCAAAGTTCAATTACTGAGGGAAATATAAAGCCATTCAACCACCATAACTACGAAATGAAAATACATATGCATGCAAAGAAAGCATGAAGAATTATGGGCAAGTGGAAATGAAGCTAGATGATAGTCGTGTGACCACCATATGCATTTTTTTCCAAAACAGATTATACATATGACCATTCCATATGAATCATGCATCTAAGCAACAACACACAATACATGGAAGGTGTTTGGTTAATAAGAAGAGGGCACCATATATACCACCAATAATCCCAAAATGGCCGATGCATGGCACATAACTAGCTATGGAAGCCATGTTTGTGCAAGGCTAACTGACATACCCATTAAATATGTCACATGATTGAAGGAAAAGAACTTTAATCAACTCTTTGCTCATATCGCATTGAGGTAAGTATCTGGGTTGCTTCAGATTGAACTTGGTGAGTTGGAGGAATCATAAATGCACCATGCATAACTCATCAATTAAGGGTTCCTTGAAACCCACTAATTCCATGCATCAATTCGATCTGCAAAAGAGTATGGGCAAAGGTCGTGAGACTACGTTGAATGCACATAATAAAGCCACAATTGCCTTTTGTTGTAACAAATAGGTTCTATGCTCGAATCTGGAAGCATAGACACAGACATCCTCATATCTTATTTTATTGATTAAATCTTGCACCTTATTAAGCGGCTTTGTGTTTACAAGATTGGAATTGCGGGATGCGTTGTTAGTGCAAGTCGAATACGATGATTGTGAATGATTATCTTGGTACCACAGTAAGCTTTTCAATGACAATTGTATCTTATTTTATTGATTAAATCTTGCACCTTATTAGGTGACCTTCTGTTTGCAGGATTGGAATCGCGGGATGCGTTGTTGGTGCAAGTCGAATATGATGATTGTGAATGATTATCTTGCAACAAGAGCAACCTTCTCAATGATGATTGTGAATGATTATCTTGCAACAAGAGCAACCTTCTCAATGACAATTGTATCTTATTTTATTAATTAAATATTGCACCTTGTTAAGTGACCTTGTGTTTACATGATTACAATCGCAGGATGCGCTATTAGTGCAAGTCGAATACGATGACTGTGAATGATTAGCTTGGCACTAGAGTAACCTTTTCAATGAGAATTGTATCTTATTTTATTGATTAAATCTTGCACCTTATTAAGTGACTTTGTGTTTGCAGGATTGGAATCACGGAATGCATTGTTGGTGCAAGTTGAATACGATGATTGTGAATTATTAGCTTAGCACCAGAGTAACCTTTGGTAAAATGAGAATCCATGATTGCGCAATATTAGCCAACAGACCCATTAAATAGGTCACAAGCTTGAAAAAAAAGTATTGTACTCAACTCTCTGCTCATATTGCATTAAAGGAAGTATCTAGGTTGCTTCAGATCGAATTTGGTGTGTTGAAGGAATCGTAAATGCACCATGCATAACTCATCACTTAAGGGTTACCTGACACCCATTAATGCCATGAATCAAATCAATCTATCAATAGTATGGGTGGTGGTTGTGAGACTATGTTGAATGAACATAATAGAGCCACAACTACCCTTTGCTGTAAAAGAATAGGTTCTTTGCTCGCATCTAGAAGAAAAGACACAGAAATCATCATATCAGTATGATTGGTAAAAGTAGTAAGGTTCAGCTAGTAAATGATATAGGTATTAGAGTTGGGCCTAATCACCTCAGGAAAGTCACCCAGGGGTGTGAATAGCTATGTTATGCAACCATGCGACCCTTGGCAAGTAACACTTTCACCGAAGTCGTACAGTTGCACTCTAGAAGTAGCTAGGTTGAGCGACCTATCTGCAATGCAACTGTGCAACCTCCGCGACCTCCAACAAGTAAAATTTCCACTCAGGTAGCATCATCGCAGTTTAATCTCATGACCTAGAAGATGCGACCCATCCCTCAACGCGACTATGAAACCTCTCCCAAGTTGTTGGGTTGCAGAATCATGCCTGAGAAATCTCATAACAGGTGCGAATATCCCACTGTTCAAACTATATGACCTATCCCAAGTCGTTGGGTCACAAAATTGCACCCGAGAAAGCTCATAAAAGGTGCAACTCTCCCTCCATTCCGACTGCGTGACCTCTTTGCTAGAATTGTGACCTAAGGAATATATATATCTAACTCTTCGCTCATCAAAGATATATTCTTCGTAATGAAATGAAATGGAAGCAGGAGGAATGCACTACCTTCGATGACCAATTAGTAGTCCTAAATAGTGAATTCAACATTGACAAACGTATAGGTGGATAGTTTGTTTTAGAAGCAATATGCCCTCTTGACATGGAAAAACAAAAAAAATCCATTCGATACCTGTTATATGAGTAATAACAGATCTACCTAGTGAGCATCCATCATATGTGAGTCTTTTGGAATTGGTACTCTACAACAACATGTGGTCTCTAAATCCCAAGTTGGCCTCATATGAATTTTGCACAAATAATAAATTCTATCCCTCATCCTCACATATTCTGACCCTGAAAATGAAAATATAATATAATGGGTGCACTAGTTATTTACTAAGTTTTTGTATACAGTGAATCGCATGTGAAGGGATAAGCATATGACATTATACTCATGCACGAGAAGGGTTCCATAAAGTTTGTGTATCACTTACGTGAGATGAGTTGGCAATTGAAATATTCGTCAGGGATCGAAGAAGACTTAACAAACGAATCTCAACATAAATGTTTCAGGGCTATGAGTGCTTCTTCATTTTTGTTTTAATATCGTCATGGGAATCAATTATTTTCAATGACAATTGTATCTTATTTTATTGATTAAATCTTGCACGACCTTGTGTTTACATGATTGGAAGCGTGGGATGCGCTATTGCTGCAAGTAAAATACTATGATTGTGAATGATTAGCTTAGCACCAGAGTAACCTTTGTACAAAAGAGGTAGAAGTTTAGGATGGGGTTCCTATCACCAACGGTGTGAGTTCTAATTGGGACTTCACACTAGGGAGACCCCCCTAGTTATTGGCGGTACATTTCAGCCGTCAACAAATTTGTTCTAGAAGGAGGGCCAGATGACAAGTTGTGCCCATTGAGTCTGTTTTGAACCTCTTATCTAGAATGGCTCGTCCTCAAATATTACTCTCGGGGTGTTTATCTAATTTATCCATTTTTCGATGTTCAATCCGTGATGATACTCTCTATCACTTGTCTCAGTTAAAGTTTGATGGTGAGGATGGATAATCCATAATTGAGCACATTTTTTATTTCCTTAAGTTCTGTGAATCTTACGAAATTGACGATGAATATTTTTCTTGTGTGATATTCTCCCTCACCCTTGAAGGTCGCATCAAGTGATGGTGCCACACATTTATAGCAATTTCCATCCATTCAGCTCACTGGTAAGCTCTGACAAGCTTTTGACAGGTACAATTTTCAAGATGTGTTTAGAAGGATAAATAAGCTTAGAATGAAACCTGAAGAATCTTTAGAGGGTTTTTTTTTTTCGCTAGGTTCGTTCATTTTTTTTTGAATTCCCCAAAGGAGATGTCGATTGTATGTATTTAAGTGAACAATTTCAATAGTTGCTTCTTGTTTCTTTGCAACACCTTCAATCTGAAACAAATCCATATTATTATGAATATCATGATAGTTTGCAAGTTACAAGCTGCCCAGATATTATCCCTAATCTTGTCTTGCGTATCTCTCTGAGTCAGTGTTGTGGCCAACAACAACCCCCCTTCTTATTTAGTTTTCTCACTAATACTAAATAAGTGGGGACCCTTATCCATAAAATTTAAAAACATATATTACGACTTGTATTCCCTTTTTGAATAAATCTTACTATCATAAACTTAGGAGAATACCCAAAAATCTAAAAAAGACTTAAGTTTTATGATAAGTTCGAACAAAACTATTTTCTTAATAAAAAGCGTCGCATCACAAAAATGGTAATATATGCTTTCCTACAAATAGAAACCTAAGATTGCGAAATCACGTTGCGAGATTACATACTAAAGAAATTCATCACATCGCATTTTTCATGTGCTTCAAGTATCACTTAAAGTGATATACCACAAACTGTCGATATGCGATGGCGCGTCTTGCAAATCACATTGCGCAGAAAGCATATGGCAATGGTAATTGACATACCTAACGAATCAGAGATATTGCAATCTGCGATATTTCGAAGCAAAACGCAAAATCGCCTTATTGCAGATCTATAGGGCTCGTCATTCGAAAAAGCTTTTCCATAAACCGATGCCCAGTTATGTGCATTAATGTTAATTTAAGAGTTAGTTGGCAATCATTAATGAAATATGGTTTTGATCTGATCGAAAAAACATTTCACGTAAGGTGATATATTTTATATGATTTCGGCATTTAAAGCTTTCCAGTCACCTTTTTCTTATCATTACTCTTTCCTCATTTGCAAGTTGCAGGAGCGAAAAGTAGAGAGGTATACATAGCAGTGTTCAGAATATTATGGGAAAGAAAGGAAAGGCTCTGAGTTCTGAAGACAAAGAAATGACACCCTTATACACGGAAACCACCTATAACAGAGATGTCAGCGTTACTACTTGGGAAGGCATGAACAGTCTACTCAAGGAAGAAAATCCCAGAGTAATGGAGGTTACAGCTACTGCAGACTCACGCGGGTCATCTGAAGCATCAATTATAGAACTGGCATGCTTGTTCTTGCACTGAATAGTGGCAAGGCCCAAGATTCTTCCATACACGGACATAGTCAAATGGGTACTGGATAGCGTTGAGATAACAAATAGACAGTTTAAGACTCAGAGCCAAGGACTCATTGGCTCATTCACTACACAAGATTTGAGGCTCATGTATCATCTGCTAGAGCCACAAGTGACCTATAATAAATAGTTCATGGAGAAGTTCGCTAAAGAAAATGAATATTTATAAGAATGCACCAAGGACTAGTCGAGAAGGGACGAACCACTAAAAGAGGATAAGCATGGTATGTATAGTACTGGTTCTCTCGCCTCTCCGTATTGCTTTGCTACTGCTATGCTTTATAGACTTTTTGGAAAGCCTGGCGTTAACAAATTCTCATCTGAATGGCTACCATTATTAGATGTCGCCACTAATGCTACTATTGTGGATTGGGCTAAAATATTGTCTAACAAAATAGCCACAGCCATTTTGAATTATCGCTCCAAAAGTACTGCTCAGAAGATTTATCCCCCTTTCTACCATCAAAAGGTTAACCAAGTTAAATTGGGATTCTTACTGGCAGTACATGGTTAAACCACACAGTCAGTGCATGACTCTCAAGTGTCTCACTAACTCTACCGAGAAAATGGTGCCAACACTTGTCAATTCCGTTTTCGCAGGATAGCTAAAATCGAAGGTCGGCCAGCCAACTCTCCTCAAGCCGATGCTAGATGCTTGCAACTACAAAGAATAGATACATAGATAGTTAATTTCTAGTTTTACTTTTCGATTCAGTTTTAGTTTTAGTTTTGCTTTACTTTTTCCTGAAGTGAGGATGGTCATTTGAACTGCCTCCCATATTTTTGTAATAAACTATTTTTAGATTTAGCCAATAGTATTTAAACCCTTCTCATGCATTTAGAGAAGGGTCCTGAAATTTATCAAAAACTTGTCCTCAGAGCATGCACTTCTGCACCCTCCGAGGAGGTTTTGATGAATGAATGGAACAATATTTATTGACATCTGTGTTTAATATCTGCTACTGAAATTGCACTTTTGTACTCTCAGTAGATGTTGAATTAAGAAGAGATAAATCGTTACTACTGGAGCTGATGAGTAGAACTCGTTATAAATGGCACTTTTATCTCTTAACAATTTTGGCTTATGTGTTAAGGTGATATTCATGCTCAGTTATTTATGTATGAATGCTTGAATGCTTGAGTTATCATTTGGCACTTCTGTACGGTGATAGCCATTTATTTATGCTTAATATATGAGTGACTTATTATGTGATATGTTTTTCACAATTGTTTCGTCTAACTTTTTATACGAAATAATTTATCTTTATTGAATTCTTTTCTCATAGCAATTGAATGATATTTATTACCAACTACCATTAGAAATTATTTTAGATCGCATAACTGAAAGATTAAATCTCAGGTTAGTTTTAGAATTAGATATTTTTGTTCATTAGAATACAATTGCATGTTGTTAAATTAGACTTAGAATAAAAGCATTTTACTTAGAAACTATTAGGAAGGAAATATCAATTCTCAACACACACACACACATAAATTGGGAAACTGGTCCCATAGCCCCAGTCGAACCGACTACACCAAACGGAAAAGGAGCTGCTAACCAAGGTTCAGACCAGGTGGGTATCCCCCTTGTTGTAGACCCAATTTTCACGGCTTCAACATATTTGGCGCTAGAAGGAGGGCCCCGAACTATGAATGGCAAGTAAATCTAAATCTAAATACCATTCTGAGAGTAAATCGCCCTCACCATCTCCCCCGACTTCTCCATCGCATTTGGAATCACTAAATCTTGAGCGGGAAGTTGAAAAAACAACAACCATTTCCACAAACCCGAATATTTCAAAGAAATCTACTATTGAATCTCCTGAAGTTGAATCTTTGATCCATAAACTTCAGCGATTTTCTATATCTCCCCAAAAATCTGAAAAATATCAAGGTAGTGTGACTCCGCAATATAACCCTTCTCATCCCCTTACCAGATTGCAGAGTGAAAATTTTGGTATCAAACCAACTGAATTACCTCTACCTACAAGGAAAAGAGCAAGGAAATCACCTAAAGGGTCTGATAGCGAGACTCTTTCATCATCATCATCCATCTCAACCTCTCCACCGCGAAGTCAACCATCCACTCCTCCACTTCAAATTATTGTCCACCAGACCACTGGAACTTCAACATCTCCTTCTCAATCATCTAGAACTGTAATATCCTCATCTTCCCAACCACAAGGATCATCTTTTGCACTTTCCTCTGTTAGTAGTTCAATGATGGCCCAAACTCCATGGAATAACCCAGGGGAAATCTTAATGCCTGCGCCCTTGAGTCAATTACCGGCCCATCCTGAAAAATGGATGCCTAAGTTTAATCTTGAAGCAGGAATGCTAGCAGAAGAACACATAAACAACTTTATGTTATCTATAAATCTCAATGGGGTTACTAATGAAGACGTTTTCGTCCGGCTCTTTCCTTACACTTTGCAAGGAGCAGCCAGATCATGGTATTTCTCATTACCATCTGGATCTATCACTAGTTGGGATATTTTCCAAGAACAATTCTTGACTAAGTTCGGTGATGACAAGTCTACTGCGACACTGATCAATGACTTGTCTAACATTAGGGCTGAATCAAGGGAACCTATCAAATATTTTAACTCGCGTTTCAATAAAATTTTGAACAAAATTCCTACCGCCTCTAAGCCTAGCTAAGAAGTTCGAAGTGAATGGTACATATCTACTCTACCATCAAACATAGCAATCTTCGTCGATAGAGCTAACAAAGCAACTTTAGCTGACAATATGAAGGAAGCAATAGCGGTGGAGAAGCATATCATAGCCTTAGAAAATAAAAACACTGTTGATGAACATAAATCTAAGAAGGTTACTTTTAAAGAATATCCCAAGTAAAAATAGTCCAAAGACCCATTTAATTTAGAAGGATTGCAGAAAGTTTTGAAAACCATGTCTAACAAAATGGTTGACATTAAGAAACAAGTAGCAGAGACTTCTTCTAAAAAGCCTTACAAGCCTTATAGAAGAAATCCTTCAACTGATTCAAAGCCTCCCAATGCTATCACAAATGCTGAATCAAAAGAAGAAGAAGAGGAAATTTGCAATGAGGATCCTACTGATGAAGAAGAAGTTGTAGAAGTACAGGGAATGTGGGATTTCATTCTCCCAGATGAAGAGGATCAAGAGGCATCACCAGTCAGTACTAGAAGTAGAAATCAACTCGATCCTCCTCAACCTACTCCTAAGCCAAAGAGCGCAAGCTCAATGTCTAAGGATAAAGTCGCAGGAAAGAAAACGTCACCCAAAGCGACTCAAACAAGCCTAGTCCAAACAGATTCACCAACTCCATCTAAAACATTGATTGTTTCTGATGAGATGGAGTATAATATCGTAGAAGACATGAAGAAGACTAGGGCTAACATTACTTTTTATGAATTGAGCAAGTTAAAACATCAACAAAAGCTACTTTTGAAAGAGTTACACGCAATACTAGTTGCACCTCTGCCTGCCGCTGTAATCTCGCAAGCTTCTCACAAGATGGGAAGACCTCCAACTAATGTGACTAGTAAAGTTGATCCAAATGATATCGCTCTAATTGGAGGAAGGTCAAGATATCATACTCGTCCATTTCTTCTTACTTATGAAGTTTTCAACAAAAATTTGCATAATTGTTTAGTTGATTCAGGAGCTTCATCCAATATCTTAACTAAATCAATATGTGCAAAGCTGAACATTCAACCTCAAAAATCTGCAGTATGCATAGTTCAGCTGGACCGGTTGCAGGTTGAAGTGATCGGTGAGCTAAATCAGGTTACCATAAGGCTATCATCTAATCCAAAGGTATGTCAAATTATTAATATTTTAGTTGCAAACATTCCATAATTTTATGGCCTAATTCTTAGCAGGGATTGGTCTGAAAAGCTTCATGGATATTTTGCAACTGACTGGTCACATAAGTGGCTCCCTTACAATGGTAAACCAAATCAAATAAAGGTTCAGCAAGAAAGACATCAAAAATACATAGTAACAAAATTGGAAGGATAAAATGAACCTGTAGCATACAACAACAATATAATTGGCAACTATTCTGTTGACTCTTTCTTAGGAAATTTCAATGCTCATACCTCGCCTTATTTAGAACATTCTGTTTTATCTCAAGTAGAAAAATTTTCTCAAACAGATAGTTCTAAATGTGTTAATTTCATAGATAGTCCTGTAAATAAATCTTTATTTTGAAAGTTATTTTTTGACAGTTCTAAGTCTAACGATGGAGCAGGAGTAGGATGCGTATTAGTTAGCCCAAAGGGAAACAAAACTATGCTAACCTGTAGACTCGAGTTCAATTGCACCAATAATACTGTGGAATACGAGGCTTTCATCCAAGGATTATACAAAGCAATCATCTTACATATCAAGTATCTACAAGTTTTTGGAGATTCTGAAATTGTAATTAGACAAGTATGAAATACTATACATTGTCTATCAGGTCATTTAAAGCATTATCAATCCTTAGTACAAGATCTGACTGAGCATTTTATTGCATTCAATATTTCATCAATTCCTAGACTCCAAAATGCTAGTGCTGACCTCTTGGAAAACATAGCTTCCAAGCTCATTCCCTTAGAAGACTATAGCTTGGATAGATTCTCAATTGAATTAATTTTTAGACCCTTGATTCCTGATAACATTACCAATTGGATAATTTTAAATGATGATCTTGATATTGTAAGCTTCCTCACATCAAAGGGATCTTACACTAATCATATTATAGATGAAGACCAACATGAAAAACAGTTGCAACAAGATGGCACTAATAATGCTATGCCAAAATTAGTAGTCAAACTAGAAGACCTATATGATTTGAAAGACCGATTCAAAGATCTACCAATTCAAAACTTCAAAGTTCAACTCTGAACTATGAATTAGTAAATCTAGGAACTGATACCAAGCCGCAGAATATCAATCTAGGTCTTGGACTAGCCCCTGAAGAAAGATTAGCGTACGTTCATCTCCTGAAACAATACAAAAGTGTCTTTTCCTGGAACTATGATGAACTTAAGACTTACGACACTTCTATCATTCAGCATACTATCCCAATGATAGACGATGAAAAACTTGTCCAACAAAAGCTGAGAAAGATCCACCCTAATTTGGAAAATCAGATTAACTTTGAGCTCAATAAATTATTGAAAGCCAAAATCATTTTTCTTATTCAACATTCTAAATGGGTTTCCAATATGGTTCCCGTTAAAAAGAAAAATGGAGACATTAGAATTTGCATTAACTTTCGAAATCTTAACAAAGCCTGCCAAAAAGATAATTTTCCTTTGCCTCCCATGGAGCAAATATTATAAGCAGTTGTAGGATCAGAATTAATGTCCTTTTTGGATGGTTTCTCCGACTACAACCAAGTTTTGGTCCACCCTGATGATCAATTAAATACCGCGTTCAAAACCAAATGGGGTACTTATGCATATCAAAAGATGCCTTTTGGTCTGATCAACACTGGCGCCACATTTCAAAGGGCCATGGACATCGCGTTTAAGGGATTAGTAAACAGATCAGTAGTAATCTACTTGAATGATATAACTGTATATTCCAAGAAATGAGGTAATCATCTCAGATATTTGAAACAGATCTTCCAACGTTGCCAAAGGTATGGAATTTCACTTAAATCCAAAAAAGTCCTTTTTTTCATTAAGTGAAGGAAAACTTCTTGGATTTATAGTGTCAAAATTTGGAATCCATATTGATCCCGACAGAATCAATGAGATTTCCGAAATACCCTTGTCTCACAACAAGAAATCTATGCAATCCTTCCTTGGCCAGATTAATTTTGTAAAGAGATTTGTTCCAGACTTTTCAAGGATCATATCTCACTTACAAGCAATGATTAAAAAGAATTCAATCTTTAAATGGGGCCAAGAAGAATATGAAGCATTCAATCTAATTAAACAAGTGATTGTAAATGCCCCATCTTTAGCCACTCCAAATTTCTCCGATCCTTTCATTTTGTATACATTTGCTTCTGATAGATCATATGCTGCGATACTCACTCAAGCAAATCAAGATAAGGCGGAAGCCCAAATTTCCTTTTTTAGTTCGAATCTACAAGGGACCGAATTAAATTATTCTGATGTCGACAAGCTTACACTATTTTCAAAACAATCAAACATTTCAGACCCTTCCTACTTAAAACCCATACAAAAATCATTGTGTCGTTTCCAGCGGTAAGAAATCTTTTAGTACAAAAATATGTGGGTGAAAAGAGAGCAAATTTGGTTACTGCTTTACAAGAATACGATGCTGAAATTAAACCAACAAATATTGTAAAAGGTCAAGGATTTTGTAAAATGTTGGCTGAAGCATCGCTTATTTCTGAAATATTGTCTTTAGAAGTACAAATGTATGAGGTAAGCCTAAATGATATTGAATCATTATACGTTGATATCATATTTTATCTAAAGAATGGATATGCTCCTTCAAACCTAGATTATACAAAAAAAAGATCCCTAAGGTTGTAGGCTAAGCAATATCAACTCGTAAATGATGTACTTTTTAGGATGGATTATGATTTTGTTCTCCTTCGATTTCTGGAGAAAGCTGAAGCTGAAAAGGTGTTGCAGGAACTCCATGATGGACCAGCAGGTGGACATTATGCTGGAGATACTACAGCACATAAAATCTTGCGCGCAGGATACTATTGGCCTACACTATTTAAAGATGCACATAGCTACGTAAGGAAATGTCAAGTTTGTCAAACTGCTGCTGGGAGACAAAAGAAACCATCATTGCCCTTGCAACTAGTCAATATCGATCAACCTTTTGATCAATGGGGATTGGATATAATAGGTGAGATCGTTCCTCACTCTTCTAAACAACATAGGTATATCCTTACAGCTATAGATTATTTTACTAAATGGGTAGAAGCAGTTCCTCTCAAGACAGCTAATGCCAAACACATCATTGATTTCATAGATCAGTTCATAATCACCAGGTTTGGTTTACCCTCCGCTTTAATGTTTGATAATGCATCGTATTTTTCTAGCAATGCTATGACTAAATTTGTGCTCAAAAGAGGTTTTAAGCTTAAATACTCTGCCAATTATTACCCACAGGGGAATGGGTTAGCTGAATCAACAAATAAAAACTTAATTAGAATCATTAAGCGAACCATTGATCAAACTCATAAGAATTGGCACAAATCCTTAACATATGCTCTATGGGCAGACCGAATAACACAGAAAGCCTCCATTGGCACTTCTCCCTTTAATTTGGTTTATGGGAAAGAAGTGGTCCTTCCAACTCATCTAGCGATTCCCTCATTGGCCTTAGTTCAATTTATTGATGAAACACCAACTTCTTCCTTACAACTAAGGCAGCTACAAATCCTTAAGCTAGAAGAGCAACAAGAACAGGCTAAAATAACTCATGTGCATCACCAAGCATTAGTAAAAGCCTTTTTTGATTCAAACATGATATCCAGAAAGGACTTTCAGATTGGAGATCTAGTTTTAAAATGGGATAAGGCTCATGAGGAAAAGAGCAAACATACGAAATTTCAACGAATGTGGCATGGCCCTTTCCAAATCGCAGAAATAATAGGTCCATCTACTTTTATGTTATAGGATTTAACAGGAAAAAGAGAATCTTTACCTGTTAACGGGCAAATCCTAAAAATTACTTTCCATAGGAGATCATTCTTCTATTTTTGCAAATTAGCTTTTCCTTTATTTTGATAATAAAACCAGTTGTAAATGGTTATATTTGGAATTCACAAAAAATACTAGAATTTCTTTTAAATTTTGTTTTTTCGCTTGTATAAATAGGATTGATTTAGAAAATTAGACATTATTATTGAAAGATACAGTCAAAGGCTATAAGCTTGAAAGTGATACTAGTTTCAACCTTGTAAATTTTGATAAAAACGGCCTTTAGTGGGAATTTGTTTTATATTAGTCAAATGAAAAGTATCAATAACAAAAATGAAGATCCTCTATAGAAAAGCTCTTTCCAAAAACTCTATCATTGTTGTCCAGAGTTATTCTTAAGGAAACAATGACTTCCTCCCCACCTAGGGAATTACGAGCTTCAAGGAATAATCCAGCGATACACTTTAACTTAAAGAATAAGAGGTCTCATCACGAGCCGACTTATCATGATCATAGATATTATAGCTTGCTGACTTTGCCAAAACTGCATATCACAACAGGGCAATGACTCGAGATTATTGCAATCAAAAGACAAGGGGTCTCATCACGAGCCAGCTTGTTCAGCAAAGTTATAAATCAAGTGAGTGGCACTGTCATAATTTGGCTACCAAACCAAGGTATTGTTCTGTAAGGATTAAAAGAAAATAAAAGAAATAAGTGTAGATATGGATTTCCCTTTGAAAGTCATATATTTCTCCAAGTAGGATACAGGATCATTGTTAGATAACAGGTAACCCTGTCGAGGCTATAAACGCTTGTTGGTAGTAGAGGCTCTACCTATGACAAATGAGCATATTTAAAACTGATTTACAGAGAAGACTTTGTTTTTATCTTTATAAACCAAGTAGTGGCTGATGTAAATACAATGACTAGCTCTAGGAAGTAAATAACCAAAGTTAACATAGAAGAAACAAACTATCCTTAACAATTGAAAGTATGGTGTACTTTATCTTTCTATAATAAAGTTTGATTCTCTAAAAAACCTTTTGTTTTGGAAGTTTAGAAAATTCAAAAGAAAAGCAGAGATAACTAGTTCTTCCAAGTGAATCGCCAATTGTTGTGGCCAGCAACAACCCCCCTTCTTATTTAGTTTTCTCACTAATACTAAATAAGTGGGGACCCTTATCCATAAAATTTAAAAAAATAAATTAGGACTTGTATTCCCTTTTTGAATAAATCTTACTATCATAAACTTAGGAGAATACCCGAAAATCTAAAAAGACTTAAGTTTTATGATAATTTTGAACAAAACTGTTTTCTCAATAAAAAGCGTCACATCGCAAAAATGGTAATAGATGCTTTCCTACAAACAGAATCCTAAGATTACGAAATCACGATGCAAGATTACATGCTAAAGAAATTCATCGCATCAAGTTTTCATGTGCTTCAAGTATCACTTAAAGTGAAATACCACAAACCGCTGATATGCAATGGCGCATCTCGCAAATCACATTGCGCAGAAAGCATATGGTAATGGTAACTGCCACACCTAAAAAATCAGTGATATTGCGAAGCAAATCACAAAATTGCCTTATCGCTGATCTGTAGGGCTCGTCATTCGAAAAAGCTTTTCCATAAACTGATGCCCAGTTATGCACGTTAATGTTAATTTAATGAGTTAGTTGGCAATCATTAATGAAATATGGTTTTGATCTAATCGAAGAGCCATTTCACGTAAGGTGATATATTTTATATGATTTCGACATTTAAAGCTTTCCCGTCACCTTTTTCTTATCATTACTCTTTCCTCATTTGCAAATTGCAGGAGCGAAAAGCAGAGAGGTATACATAGCAGTGTTCGGAATATTATGGGAAAGAAAGGAAAGGCTCCGAGTTCTGAAGACAAAGAAATGATGACCTTATACACAGACACCACCGATAACAGAGATGTCAGCGTTACTACTTGGGAAGGCATGCACAGTCTACTCAAGGAATAAAATCCCAGAGTAATGGAGGTTACAGATACTGCAGACTCATGTGGATCATTTGAAGCATCAATTACAGAACTAGCATGCTCGTTCTTGCACCGGATAGCGGCAAGGCCCAAGATTCTTCCATACACGGACATGGTCAAATGGGTACTGGATGGCGCTGAGATAAAAAATAGATAGTTTAAGACTCAGAGCCAAGGACTCATTAGCTCGTTCACTACACAAGATTTGAGGCTCATGTATCATCTGCTAGAGCCACAAGTGACCTATAATAAACAGTTCATGGAGAAGTTCGCTAAAGAAAATGAAGATTTGGCAGAATGCACCAAGTACTGGTCGAGAAGGGACAAACCACTAAAAAAGGATAAGCATGGTATGTATAGTACTGGTTCTCTCACCTATCCGTATTGCTTTCTGCTACTATGCTCTGTAGACTTTTTGGAAAGCCTGACGTTAACAAATTCTCGTCTGAATGGCTACCATTATTAGATGCCGCCACTAATGCTACTATTGTGGATTGGGCTAAAATATTGTCTGACAATTTAGCCACAGCCATTTTGAATTATCACTCCAAAAGAACTGCTCAGAGGATTTATCCCCCTTTCTACCATCAAAAGGTTAACCAAGTTAAATTGGGATTCTTACTGGCAGTACTTGGTTAAACCACACAGTCAGTGCATGACTCTCAAGTGTCTCACTAACTCTGCCGAGAAAATGGTGCCAGCACTTGTCGATTCCATTATAGCAAGAGAGCTAAAATCAGAGGTTGGCCAGCCAACTGTCCTCAAGCCGATGCTGGATGCTTGCGACTACAAAGAACAGATACATAGGTAGTTAATTGCCAATTTTAATTTTAGATTTAGCTTTAGTTTTAGTTTTGCTATATTTTTGCCTGAAGTGAGGACAGTCATTTAAACCGCCTCCTATATTTTTGTAATAAACTATTTTTAGATTTAGCCAATAGTATTTAAACCCTTCTCATGCATTTAGAGAAGGGTCTTGAAATTTATCAAAAACGTGTCCTCAGAACATGCACTTATGCACCCTCCTAGAGGTTTTGATGAATGAATGGAACAAGATTTATTGACATCTGTGTTTAAGATCTGCTACTGAAATTGCACTTTTGTACTCTTAGTATATGTTGAATAAAGAAGAGATAAATCATTATTGTTGGAGCTCATGAGTAGAACTCGTTATAAATGGTACTTTTATCTCTTAACAATTTCTGCTTATGTGCTAAGGTGATATTCATATTCAATTATTTATGTATGAATGCTTGAATGCTTGAGTTATCATTGGCACTTCTGTACGGTGATAGCCATTTATTTATGCTTAATATATGAGTGACTTATTATGCAATATGTTTTTCACAATTGTTTCGTCTAACTTTTTATACGAAATAATTTATCTTCATTTATTATTTTCTCATAGCAATTGAATGATCTTTATTACCAATTGCCATTAGAATAATTTTAGATTGCATAATTGAAAGATTAAATCCCAGGTTAGTTTTAAAATTAGATATTTATGTTCATTAGAATACTATTGCATGTTGTTAAATTAGACTTAGAATAAAATCATTTTACTTAGAAACTATTAGGAAGGAAATATCAATTCTCAACACACACACACACATAAATTTGGAAACTGGTCCCATATCCCCAGTCGGACTGACTACACCAAACGGAAAAGGAGCTTCTAACCAAGGTCTGGACCGGATGGGTATCCCCCTTGTTGTAGACTTGATTTTCGGGGCTTCAATAGTCGAGAACAACCTCAAGCCTCCAATAGAAAATTCATGCTTGTGAAATTTCTTATCCTTCTCCTGATTCATTACCTAGTGAAGTTTTGGTCACAAATAGTCTAGATGATGAAAAATTCTTGCAAAGAAATCAACCAATGTGTATCGCCTCTGAATCTCTAATACATCCTATTGAATCTGAACTTGAAGATCAATTTTACGCAAAATATCTTCCTATTGATGAAACCCAACTTGAGCCCATTAAACATATGCGTAGTTATATCCCTAAATTCCATTCACTTGTCGGAAATGACTTGGGTCTTGTCTCAGATAAATTTTATTGTCCTATCAAATCCACGGACCATGACATGCATGCAAATCCATTTCTCCCTTTGGTTGACACTAATGTACAGGATGTGAGTCCTGGTCTGATTGTATAATAGCCATGGTGAAAATTCCATGTAATAAAAGTTAATAAAGGAAAAAATAATAACCATGGTTGATGGGACACTTATTCCAAGTTCAATGTTGGGCAAGACATCCTAGGGGTTGTTCATTTGGTTTATTATGGCTAAGGAAAATTGAAAAGGAAATCACTAAGGCTTTGGAAAGGAAAAATGGCATTTTTGGCACATTTATTTATGAAAATAATGGAAATTAGGAGAAAAGGGAGGTCAAAGGAAGCAAGTTGCATGTGAGGAGAAAATTCATGAAAAATAATGGAAAATGAAGAAAATAGAGGCCTCATTCATAAAAAGGCTTCCGAGGATCAATTGGTAACCTTTTTTCAGTTGAGTTTTGGAGCTATCTCATTATTCTCTCTCTTTGTCTCTCTCATTATTGGACACTTAGGATTTTCTTGGAGCATTTTGGCATTGGAGCAAGAAAGGCAAAGAAAGCAAGAGGAAGCAAAGATCAAGCAGGGAAATGCATGATCAAGTAGCTAAAACAGGATTCATTGTAGGTATCGATTTTCCTATGTACTTTACTTGTTAGATTTGGCATGCATGTTATTTCATGTGGCTCTTTTCTATCATGGAATGGAATTTTCCAGGTGTAACAGTGTTTTCAGCCTAGGCTTTCCATTTCGAGATAGTCATGGTGTGATGGGGTTCTCATGTTTTGATTGAGCTAGATTATGAGATGGATTTGAAGCTAAGTGGGGTGAATCTCCAAATCATAGAGCACATGGCCTAGTGGTCCCTGAAATGGACTATGGATCATGGTAAATCCATTGGCTTAGTGACCCCTGAACCAAACTATGGGTTGAGTTAAAGCTAGGATTGTGTTGCCTCAGTGGTCCTAGGAATCCTTGTCATTGGATGGAAGGATATATGGTAAAGCCAAGAGGTGGTTTTCTCTTCGTTGGGCCTAGGAATCCTTGCCAGTGAATGGAAGGATACACGGTAAATCCCAGAGGTGGTTTTCCCTTCGTTTGGCCTAGTAATCCCGAGATTGGGATATGCGGTAAATCTTGGAGAGTGGGTCTCGGTTTAGGGCCTAGTGATCCAGGTTTGGATTGTAGTAAATCTTGAGAAACTAGGAGACAAGAAAATTCCTCATGGTGTGGGTGGAGAAGTCGAGTGGCATCCATGCTTGTTTGGCCTAGTGATCTGGGTTTGGATTGTGGTAAAGCCTGAGAGACCAAGACACAAGAAAATTCCTCACGATGTAGGTGGAGAAGTTCAATGGAATCCATGCTTGTTTGGCCTAGTGATTGGGTGGAGATCATGGTAAAGCCTGTTATGATGTGTTCATTGTGTTGGCCTAGTGATCTGGGATGGATTATGGTAAAGCCTAGTTTCTATTGATGAGGGTGAGGTGGTTTAGCCTCAGTATGCATTGGTTGGTTCTTTTGGTTTGAATCCCACATTCATGTCTAGAATATGGCACGGGGGTGAATGGCTCAAGAGAGATTTGGCTCAACCATTCTATGGTTAGATGGAACATGGAAGTTCCATCCCGGGTTTGTTTTTGCATCATTAATAAAGGGTTATTTATCCTTATATTTCTATGATCATTTTGATGGATTATGTGTGGTCTATATGGATGTACTTTCATGAGTATTTCTATTTTTATTATGTTGGTTATATGTGTGTTTTATGACACCAACTATGTATGGCTCTCAGCATGTTTTTACTTGTGAATGAATGGATAATGTAACTATGGTATAATATATTGTAATGTAGAAAATGGCATGATGAAACAATGGTTCATAGAAATTCTCAGATAAGTAAGAGATCCCTACAATTAATTCTGTTGTTTACACCTGTAGGTTACATGTTGATGACATGTTTGATGAAATGCCTGTCATGGCTAGTAAGGGTCTGATTAAGGTCTTGTTTAACTTATTGCTTTTGCATCATTGTTTCCTTGTTCTTTGACTGATCTTAAGATATTATTCCATTACGGGTAGTGATCTAGGCTCTGGGCCCAAAAAAGGGGCTCAAATCCTAGGGTTGCTGGAAGAACACTGGAAAATTGGGTCTCTGGATGCTAGCAGGAAAGCCTCTGAGAGAAAATTTGGGTTTATGGACAATGTCATGCAAATAGCATGAGAGGAATTGAGGCTTAAGATATCCAGAACATCAGTGTGACCTAGGGATAGGATTTCTGAGTGGCTAACATGTCTCCTAAGTTTTTTGTTGTTGATGTGGATAGGTTAGTTGACGTGTTCTATCGATTCCACTTCCTTAAGGTAACATAGGAGGTCAAATCCAATCATAGTAGCCTCTTGTTGCATGTTTACCCCGGTTGGATGGTTACTTGGGTAGATGTGTGAGGAGGGTGTTACAGAGTGGTATCAGAGCATGGATCACCCCTAAGACTGGATGGGCAGTGTTTGCTGGTCATGAATGCATATTAGTTGCATGTGTGTCTCTTACACTTGCATTCGATGTGCTTGTTGCATTTACTTGATGATTGATTATGGTTGTAGTAAAGTTTTCATGGAGAATTTGATGTTGATTTTGTGGAATGCATCATCATGAGTATATGACTGGTTGCATATGGTTATATGTTGCTTACAGGTTGATTATATGTCGCTTGACGACATTATTGTATATCAGGTGCATTCTTGAATGTTTTGATTACATGTATCAGTCTTGTAGGTTGATTACAAGAATTGATCACTTATTATCAACTACATGCGTTTATGCGTATGTGTAGTTGATTAGGCATTACTTATGCATGTTGATGGTTGCATGTGGCAATTTACAATGGAGTAATCGTTGTTGTCATGCATGAGGTCATAGCATGCATTTTTAATATGGCCTTGCATTGATGACTGGACGCTAACTATAGTGATGTTTATGTGTTGATACATCTATTTGTGTATGTTTATATGTTTTTATGTTTATGGTATATGTTTGGTCAATTTAGTGATGTCTAAATTGCAACTTTTAAATGTCAACCCGGGGCTCGTAAGCTGATGAAGTGAGGTGTACTATATGTACTTAGGTAACTGTTTTCTTAATCTTTTGTCGTTTTTATCTTTTTAGTTTGTTTTTTATTGTATCTTTCCTAGATGTGATGTGATAGAGATGTAATAAAGCGAGTGAATGTGTGTGATTGTGATGATTTCTAAGTGATTTCTTGAAACTTAAAGAGTATTCTAAAAGAAAGCTTAAACAATAACTGAAATAAAATTAAAGCTTGAAATCAAATAAAAGACTAATGGCGTCGACCCAGTATCTCTGTTGTTGATGAAAACGAAAATGAAATCTATATTAACTCAATTAAAAGCAATAACAACTACTTTACACTACTTTACAAAATCTAATCAATGTGAAATCTAAGTGAGACAAATCACACTATTTAACCTCTTCTTAATGATGTGAGAACAGTTATGAACAGGTCAGTAATGTGAGTCTTAAAGCAAAATAAACCAAGCTGCACTAAATGATATTTTGGCTCCAATAAAGTTAGTTGATTATAGAAAAAGAACCATCAATAGATGAACAACTTGATAACTACTGAGCAGAAAGTAAAGTGCAAGTTGAAGGAATAAAACTAATGAAAATCAAACTACAGAAAAGCAAAGGTCAGCAGCCTAGACAAGATGATCACACATGCCACTAGTTGTAAAAAGAAAAGCAAGAAAACTATCCCAGGCTCGCCTAAGAAACCTGCATAACACACTGATCAGTCATGAACAAAAGTGCAGAAATGTAAATCAGCAGAATTCAAAGTTTATGTACAGCTATTATACATGTTGAAAACAAATAAAAATGTAGCAAATAAAGAGACTGTACAGCTATTATACATGAAATCAGAAAACGAAATACAAGAAATTAAACTACTGTACAGAGGCTGCAGCAAACAGGGGCCCTCTGCCTACTTCAGCCAATCCAAAGAGCAGTTACACGCTTAGAAACAGAACAGTTTTCTCATATATTGATAACAAGTTTAAAAAGTACAGTGGGGAGCTCAAAACAATTACAAAACACGACTACAAAAACGACTAACTATCCAGCGTTCAAAGACGCTTTATTTATACAGAGGAAAGCAAACTAACTTAACGAAACTTCAACTATTCAAGGAGCTGTGTAAAAACACGTAATCTGGCTGCGTCCTCGGATTTAGGCAACGGTCGTTGTGGGCATTCAATCCGCTGTTGGATTCTTGTTTCCCACTGTCTTCGTGGTTGAAGAAGGTGCCACCTATTCTTCACATGCTCCAAAACAGAACACGCAGAGCCGTGCCACCGCCAATGACCTCTGTTGACCGGATTTGCCTCTGCGTTGACTACAGGTTTTTATGACCAGTTTGGGTGAGCTGGAGGGACACACACCATGTCCTTGGTTCCACGAACTTGCCCATGTGGCTCTTCTTCCCGGAGGACACTTGGAACATACCATTTAAGAAAACAGCTGCGGAATCCGGGGTTGGCTGCGGAAACCGGGATCAGCTGCAGAAACCCTGTGTGAGCTGCGGAAACGCAGCACTTTGAACCAAAATTCTAAACCAACAACAGTCATTAGCATAATTAGCAAACCATGTAAAAATTCTAAAATACAACGATTTGAGCAATTTGATGGAGGGAATGAGTGGCAAAAGAAGGAAATGAATAGGAAAAGGAGGTTGAGAGGATGTGTAAAGAAGTGCAGGTTTGAGGCTCAACATACCCCCACTATGAAGGTGTTGCATGTCCTCATGCAACCAAAACTTTGTCATTATTTTCAATCCATGTGCTCAGATGCTTCTGCCAAAACATCCAGCCTTCTTCTCTTTCTCCTTGATGCCAAAATGGTCCTCGGTTTCTTGACTAGACACCTGAATTTCAAATTGATCAGTGCCCTGCTCAGCTTCTTACACTTTTTGTTTAACTTTCTATTCTTCTTCTGCCACAGTCCTAAGTGAAGCATGGTATTGTCATGGACAATCTTGTCCACCTTGCTTTGTTCTTTCAATGCTTCGTTTTCTTGTTTAATATGCCGGTTCAGGACTTCTAGCTCAAACACCTCCTGTTTTAAAGATTGGACCTGTTCATCAAGAGGCAATATAGTGCTTGGACCTGCAACTGATTGCTCCAAGGTCTCCAAATAATTGTATACCTCCTGCTGGTCAGGGTCAGTTTCAGGTGTTCTTCTCGGCCTGAACTCAAATTCTTGAGGACTGTTTTCTCTTTCTTGCTGAAAGGGACTTTCCTCTCGTGGAGGACTTGGCTCAATGATTAGTTGAGTTGGAGTCTTTTTAGGTGTGCCTTCTCCCAAATCAATGAAATGTGATTGCTTTTCTTTAGTCACACTCATTTTTTCTTTAAGTCTACCGCTTCTTCTCACTTGTATACTAGTGCTCTTTTGCTGACTACTCTGTTTTTCTTTCTGTTTCTTCTTTGAGAGGGCAGTAGCTTGGAGTTGTGCTAGTCTGTCAGCCAAGGTTTGAGAGTCTTCTTCTACTGAAGGTTCAGGTGATGGATATGATTCTTGAACAATTGTTTTCCCTTTATCCTTTTTCTGTTTCTTAGTTTTATCTCCCTCTTCCTCTTCTTCTTGAGCAGTTTCCTCAGTTTCTACCGTAGGAGGATCTTGGGCTGCAACACCTATTTCTCTTCTCCTACTTCATTTTGGGACTCTAGGGGAACTGCTAGAGGCTTCAGTCACCTCTTGGAAATTGTTTCTGATTAGAAACTTTTCCCATGTATCCTTGTTATTTTTCAATTGCTCTTCTATGAGAATTTTGATGAACTCGTGATGATACAAGTGGTGTTCAATATGGCCTATATTCTTTTGGACAATGGAACTCATTTTCTTTAGGTTTGCTAACAGAAAGTGGGGTAAATTGAGGGCATGGCCTTCCATGAAATTCATCATAATTCTTGCATGGTACATATACATAATGCCAAAGCGGCCCTCACATGTGATAAACTTTTGAACAAGTAATAACAATGCAGTCCACTCTTCCTTAATTACATGCACAGGAATCCCTTTAGTGAATATTGAAGTGTCCATACCTGGGTTCTTAAGCATGTCTTTCCATCCCTGATCTTCCAACCCTCTGTTCTTAAACCATCTGTCTCCCTCTTGTGGTAAACTGGTTGCTGCTGCTATGGTGTTCTCTGTTATTGTGAATTTCAGGTCCCCAACTTCCACGGTGTGTCCATTGAAGGATCGAGCAAATGCTTTCATGACCTCCTTATTATACCCTCTGAATTTTTGAATAAACTTCAACCACTTTGCCTTCTTTAATGCTTCCTTCGTCTGTGGATACCCTTCTAAATATTTCAGACCCTCAGGTTCAGCTCTAAGCAGCTTCCCCATCTTCGGCTCTCAACTTCGGCTGAAGCTTTGACTGTGTGTGGATGCTCAAGGAGGATGCTCACGGGAGAAACAGGTGGATTACGACTGTAAGTGGAGTAGCCGTAACGTAATGCAAGGCGTATTGCAAAACTGTAATCAGGGTTTGAAACAGAACTGTGGAGTTTGCGGCAAAAATGAGAGTGGAAATAGTGTGAGTACGAGGGAGTAGAAGACAAACACGAGAAATGAGTTCAACGCATGCGGAAATGGAGTGATAAGTGGACAGAATAACAACCGAATCCTTTAGAGTCGGGTGGCTTACGCACACGTCTCAGCATTGGCTGCGGAAATGATGGTAAGGAGAGCCATGGTACATTGGGTTACGTCACGGAGGTACAGACAATAAATGAAAGCGCAGCCCCATTTCGAGTTTGAATTAAGAGTGATTATAGAACCGTTAGAAGGGTATGAGGTGGATTATCGTGGAGGAGGAATCGGATGATCTTGTCGAATCATTGCATTTAGTGGCTCTTTCCATGATTTAATAATTATGCATAAAATGACATTAAATTGTTGTTTGGAAAAGATTTTGATCATACCTTCATAAGTTCGCCATTTGTTGATTAAGGTTGTTGATCCATTATTGCTTTTTGATCTTGCAGATGCCTCATATCCTTGCTATTCTTGGTGATGATGATACCTCTGACTGTGACTTTTGAAAACAGAGTGCTGTTGTAGAGACAGAGTGTGCTGGCTGCGGAATCATTTCGAGCTGCGGAAACTGGTGCGAGCTACGGAAACGGTTCCCAGCTGCGGAAACTAAGACAACTCCCCTTTTTGCTGCACAAATTTAGTTAGAAAAACAACTAACTGAATGAAATAGTCCTGAGAGGGGCTTTTATTAATGGAATGGAATGAAATGGAAATGGAATGGAGTGAAGTGGAATGGGGATGAAGATGAGATGGAGGTGAAGATGGAAATGACAAGTGAGGTGGAGTGAAGATGGAGAGAAAGAGATTTTTTTTTTTTTTTTGGAAAATATAGAGTGTCAGGTGTCCCTGATTTTCACTCCATATTTTCTGTATAAGACCGCCAATCTGAGATTGGTTTTCAGGCTTATACACATTTTTTTTTTCTTTTTTTTTTTCTCTTTTTTTTTTTCAGAAAGAAACAAAGACTAGGCTGATGGAGGAGAATAATTCTTCTCCACCAGTCTTATTGCAGAATTCTCTTGAAACATTTTGACAAAGTCCTCTTTTGAGAGTGGCTTATGATAAATTTTCAATCGATGGCCATTCACAATGAGAGGAGTTTGAAACTCATCAATAGTCTTGACTCGAACTGCTCCATTGCTAAAGACTTCATCAATTTCATATGGCCCAAGCCAATGAGTTTGAAATTTTCCTTTGAAGTGTTTAAACTTTGAATCAAACAGTAACGCCCAATCTCCCTTTTGAAACTTCTTCTCTTTGATATATCTGTCATGCCACTTAGTTCTTTGGTACTGAACTAGATCGGTCCTTAAAATTTCATCTTGTCTTATTTCATCTAGCTCATTCAGCTGCTCCATTATGTGCTTTTGGGCTTCTGATAGACTCATTCCCAACTGAACTTCCATCTTGAAGGTCTTGACTTGGAACTCAATGGGGAGCAAGACTTCTTTCCCATAAACAAGTTCATAGGGAGAATGTCCTGTTGTGTTCCTCCATGTAGTTCTATAGGCCCATAAGGCTTCAGGAAGCCTTTCTGCCCAATCTCTTCTATGGAGATGAACATTTTTGGTGATGATGCTCTCAAGAACTTTGTTTGTGGATTCCACTTGACCATTTGCTTGCGGATGGTATGGAGTAGATTTTCTATGCTTGATTTTGTATTCTTCCATCATCTTCTCCATCAAGTTAGAGGTAAATTGACTTCCCTGATTTGTCACAATTTCTCTTGGGGCACCAAAACGAGTAAAAATATCCTCAAAAAGAAATTGAACAACTGAATTTTCAGTGGCAGAAGGCAATGCCTTGGCTTCTACCCATTTAGTAACATAATCATTGCAAACCAATATATACTTCTTTTGTTTAGATGGTGGATTAATAGGTCCAACAAAATCTAAAGCCCATTTCTCAAAGGGTTCGATGAGTACCTGTGGCTGTAATGGCATTTCATTTGAAAGAGTTGGTCTCCCAACTCTTTGGCAGCTGTCACACCTTCTAACATATTGTTTTGCATCTTTGAAGAGAGAAGGCCAATAATATCCTAAAGAAAGGATTTTATAGGCCGTCCTCTTGTCAGCAAAGTGTCCACCGCATGGTTCATCATGGCATGCCTTAAGGATGTCAGGCATTTCATCTTCCCGAACACATCTTCTGATCACACAATCTAGCCCTGTTTTGAACAATTCATTAGAAATCCATGAATAATGTGAACTCTCCTGAATAATTTTCCTTTTCTCATTAGGAAATAAGTGTGGAGGTAGCTTCCCTGTAACCAAATAGTTAGCAATATCTGCATACCAAGGAGTTTTAGTAGTTACTGCAAACAGATATTCATTTGGAAACTTATCCTCTACGGGAGAATCTTCGTTAGTATTTTGGATTCTAGACAAGAAATCAGCTACTGTATTTTGTTTTATTGGTCTATCTAACACAGTAATACTGAATTCTTGTAAAAGTAAAAGCCATCTTGTGACTCTGCCATTAGTAACAGGTTTGTTCATGAGATATCTAATTGTAGAATGATCAGTATGGACAAAATTTTCATAGCCAGTTATGTAGTGTCTAAACTTGTTAATTGCATGAACAACGACTAAGAACTCTTTTTCAGTCACAGTATAATTTAACTCAGTGGGAGTCAAATTTTTACTGGTGTAATAAATGGCATAAGGAACTAAATCCTTTTGACCCAACACAGCTCCTAGAGCTGTATCTGAAGCATCTGTAGAAATATGGAAAGGAAGTTTCCAATTTGGCCCTCTCAGAATGGGTGCTTCAGATATTCTTGTTTTTAGAGTTTCAAATGCAGATTGACAGTCAGGATCCCACTTGAATTCACAGTCTTTTGTAAGAAATTTGAAGAGCGGAGATGCTATCTTGGTGAAGTTTTCAATAAATATTCTATAATATCCAGTAAACCCAAGAAAACTTCTAACATCTTTTTGACAATTTGGAATAGGTAACTTGGAGATGACTTCAACTTTTGATCTATCAACTTTAATTCCATCTCCTGAAATATGATGTCCTAAAACAATCCCTTCAGTAAACATCATAAAGCATTTTTCATGACTTAATGAAAGATTTGTTTCCTTACATCTTATAAGGACTTTTTCCAAATTTTCTAATGCCTCTTCAAATGAATTACCATAAACTATAAAATCATCCATATAGACCTCTACACAATCATGAATTAGATCAGAAACGATTCCTAATACTGCTCTTTGAAATGTTGCAGGTGCATTACATAATCCAAAAGGAAGTACTCGGTAAGCAAAAGTTCCCCATGGACAGGTAAATGTGGTCTTGTCCTGATCTTCAGGTGCTACCTGAATTTGATTGTAACCACTAAAACCATCCAAAAATGAGAAGTACTTTTTGCCTGCTAAAGTATCTAATACTTGATCAATAAAGGGTAAAGGAAAGTGATCCTTCAAAGTTGATTTGTTTAATTCCCTGTAATCAATGCAAACCCTCCATTTACCATTCTTTTTAGGTACTATAACCAAAGGGGAAACCCACTGGCTATCTGAAATGGGGTAAATGAAGTTTACATTAAGTAACTTTTGGAGCTCTTCTTTCACTATCTCCCTAAGGTTT
This sequence comes from Pinus tabuliformis, assembly GCA_031772625.1. Taxonomy (NCBI): domain Eukaryota; kingdom Viridiplantae; phylum Streptophyta; class Pinopsida; order Pinales; family Pinaceae; genus Pinus; species Pinus tabuliformis. Next base: position 847,802,458 of record CM062807.1, on the reverse strand, counting down.
GGATTCATCCTTCTTTGAGGTTGTCTGATTGGTTTACTGTTTTCCTCAATGTAGATATGATGAATGCAAGTCTTAGGGTCAATACCTTTCATATCGGTATACTCCCACGCAAATGCAGTAGAATGTTTTTGCAAGATTTTGGTTAGTTCCCCTTGTTGTGATTTTTCCAAGTTTTTGTTAATATTCAATGTTTTGCCTGGAAAAATCTCAATGGCAGAATTACCAAACTCTTCCATAGAGAAAAGAGACATTTGTCTAGATGATAGACACTCAATGTCAGAATCCAATTGAAATTGTGTGGAGTCATATTCTGAAGATGGTTCAAAATTTTCTAATGTGTTCAGAATTTGACTATCTTCACTAACCTCAGAAATGGTAAAGACAGGTTGTATAGTATCTTCATCATCAATCCACTCATTATCCCCTATTTCTGTAATTGCTTTTGCTGGAGGATACAGATTGAACTTATTTGTCGAATTACCATCAGAAATATACATATCCCCAGACCTACAACTTATGAAAGCATCAGCTGTGGCTAGCCAAGGTCTTCCTAAAATAAGAGGATGTCCTCCTAGATTACTCTTGGGAGTTAAAATCATGAAATCCATTGGATATTCCCAAGAGTCTAGGGAGACTGGAATGTCTTCTAATACACCATCTGGTTCAATAATTGATCGATCTGCCAATTGCAATAAAGTAGGTGTAAAAAGAAGATTAGGAAGTTTTAGCTGTTCCATAGTCTGTCTACTCATAATGTTAATAGCAGCCCCTAAATCAATCAAAGTATTTGGTATTTCTACCCCATTGATATGTGTTTTGACAATTGGACTACCAGGGTCTACATATTTCTGCATAGTAATTTTTCCCATCATGATATCTGCAATTTTTCCTACCAGGTGGATCCTTCTGGTATCTCTTGGTTTCCTTCCTGGTCTTTTAAGGCTCAACTCCTTTATTGTTTTTGCTAGAATAGGAATTTCCTTAATGGCTTGTAACAAGGGAATCTTGATACAGACATTCTTCAATTCATCTACAAAATTATAGTCAGGCAACCAAATTTGTTTTTCCACTCCTTTGTCAATTTGTAATCTTTCAGGAAAAGGAGGTGTGGATAAAGATGTAGGTTGCTCAACTATGGGAGTTGTAGGGGTTGATTCTTTTTCTTTTCCTTTCTGAGTGTTTGGGTTTTGAAGAGATGCTTCAGAACCCTTATTGGCTTCAAGAGACTCTTCCTCAGAAATACTTTGCTTTTGATCATTTATAGAAGGCTTATCTAAGACTCTACCTGATCTTAGTTGTACTTCGAGAGGAACAATCATATAGGTAGAAAATGGTTGACCTTCCAACATGTAAGCATTTTGAGGATTTTTATTATTGTGGTTTGGAAATGGCTGAGAAGGAAGTTGATTTGACTTCTGTTGGAATGGAAGCAAGAGTTGAGAATTTGGATTCTGTTGAGAAGGTTGTTGTTGTTGAAATGGCAATGATAGTTGTGGATTTTGATTTGGAAGTTGTGGAGCTTGTTGGTTTTGAAAAGATGGAGGATATTGGTAAAATTGAGCAAATCTCCCATAAGGATTTTGCATACCTTGTATCCATGATTGAAAAGGATTTTGAGGTTGGGACCAAGGTTGTTGCCAAGGATTCCAATTTGGTGGGGGTTGAAAATTCATAGAGTTGTTAAACCCTTGATTTTGTTGCCCTTGCCAAGGTCTCCTTGCAACAAAACAGAGAGATTCAAGTGTATTTGGATCTTCTTGAAAGACAGCTTTGAGCCCAGGGATTGAAGGACAATCCTTGGTCTCATGATTCTCTGAAAAAATTACACATGTCTCTACAACTTTTGCATCCAAGGGACATTCCCTTAGAGCATGTTTCTTTCTACACTTTGGGCAAAAGATGGCCAAAGCCTCAGCTTCTGCTTTCTGCTTATTGTGAATCTTAAGGGTGTCTAATTGTTCACTAAGACTTCCTAAGATATCAGTTTTAAATTCATCAAGCATATTGCCAATCTCAGCCCTACTTACTGATCCAGTTGCAGATTTGTTTGCTCTGATGAGAGAAGGATATCTAGGCCCTTTCTGAGTTTTAGACTTCCCCCTTGAGAGATGGACACATACTTCTGCTATATCATTGAGTGAAAGTTGAGATATATCTCCCTTTCCCATCATGTCCAAAATATCTATCCATTCATCTCTAATGGCTTTTAGTAGAAGGGCTTTTAAGGTCTCCTCATCTAAGTTGTTCATTTTTGCTCTTTTCAAGTTGTATTGAAATATTTCAAGCAAATCCTCCAAATTTTCATCTTCTTTTTGCATCATTTTAAATACCTCATCCTTGTGATTGGTGGGCATACAATAGTCTAGGTACCTATCCAAAAATGTTTGTTTCATATCATTCCAAGACCTAATGGGCTGAGTGAGTAATCCCATGAACCACTTCAAGGGGGCTCCTTTCAATGTTGAAGGAAACAGTTTGAGTTTTTGAGAGTCTTCCAGATAGTCATAAGTTCGACAAACGACTTCAAACTCAAATAGAAATGTTTCAGGGTCTTCATTCCTCATCCCATGGAAGTTTGGGAGGACAGATGGTGAGATGTTTTTCATGGTGGCTCGGGAGTCCTCATCGACTATAGGAAATCCGAATGAGTTATCTCCATCCCTATTTCCCCCAATGTTACCTCGACCTCCTCCATTGTTTCCTCCTCCTCCTCCTCTTCTACCTCTACCTCTACCAAATCCAGGTGCTCCTTCTTCTGTCATGGTAGTCTCCCTGGAGACTTCAGAGTTTTCCGGTTCCTCTACTAAAGGTGAACGAGAAGGAATTTCTCCCTCTTCTTCAGATGATTCTACTTCTTCAATTACAATTTGTCCTCCTATGGAAGGAAGAAAAGGGTCCCTTTCTGATTCAGATTCGATAGATGGTGTGGGAGAGTCAACTATTGCCTCTTGAATTCCAGGAATCCTAGGGCTAGGAGTGTAAGTTGGAGATGATGGAGGTGTCTCTTGTCTATTCCTTGAAGTAGATGGACTTGTAAAAATCAAACTCTTGGCTCTAGCTAAAAACCTTCCCCTAGAATCTCTTGCTCTATGCATGTCATTTTTTATTTTCCTTCAAGTTGGGGTAATAATTCTCTTTCTGATCTTCCAGATCACTTTAGGTGCAAGAAGAGAGCAAACTCAATAAACTATTAAACCAATAACTTTCTCTTTTTTGATCCTCCAGGTCACTCTAGGTGCAAGAGGAGAGCATACTTTGAGAGGTTATTAATTTTCCTTCCTTGAAATTTTCTGGTTTGTTTGTTTTTTTTTTTTTTTAAGAATTGGCTACCTAATTTCACTTCCCCGGCAACGGCGCCAAAATGTTTGGTCAATTTAGTGATGTCTAAATTGCAACTTTTAAATGTCAACCCGGGGCTCGTAAGCTGATGAAGTGAGGTGTACTATATGTACTTAGGTAACTGTTTTCTTAATCTTTTGTCGTTTTTATCTTTTTAGTTTGTTTTTTATTGTATCTTTCCTAGATGTGATGTGATGGAGATGTAATAAAGCGAGTGAATGTGTGTGATTGTGATGATTTCTAAGTGATTTCTTGAAACTTAAAGAGTATTCTAAAAGAAAGCTTGAACAATAACTGAAATAAAATTAAAGCTTGAAATCAAATAAAAGACTAATGGCATCGGCCCAGTATCTCTGTTGTTGATGAAAACGAAAATGAAATCTATATTAACTCAATTAAAAGCAAGAACAACTACTTTACACTACTTTACAAAATCTAATCAATGTGAAATCTAAGTGAGACAAATCACACTATTTAACCTCTTCTTAATGATGTGAGAACAGTTATGAACAGGTCAGTAATGTGAGTCTTAAAGCAAAATAAACCAAGCTGCACTAAATGATATTTTGGCTCCAATAAAGTTAGTTGATTATAGAAAAAGAACCATCAATAGATGAACAACTTGATAACTACTGAGCAGAAAGTAAAGTGCAAGTTGAAGGAATAAAACTAATGAAAATCAAACTGCAGAAAAGTAAAGGTCAGCAGCCTAGACAAGATGATCACACATGCCACTAGTTGTAAAAAGAAAAGCAAGAAAACTATCCCGGGCTCGCCTAAGAAACCTGCATAACACACTGATCAGTCATGAACAAAAGTGCAGAAATGTAAATCAGCAGAATTCAAAGTTTATGTACAACTATTATACATGTTGAAAAGAAATAAAAATGCAGCAAATAAAGAGACTGTACAGCTATTATACATGAAATCATAAAACGAAATACAAGAAATTAAACTACTGTACAGAGGCTGCAGCAAACAGGGGCCCTCTGCCTACTTCAGCCAATCCAAAGAGCAGTTACACGCTTAGAAACAGAACAGTCTTCTCATGTATTGATAACAAGTTTAAAAGTACAGTGGGGAGCTCAAAACAATTACAAAACACGACTACAAAAACGACTAACTATCCAGCGTTCAAAGACGCTTTATTTATACAGAGGAAAGCAAACTAACTTAATGAAACTTCAGCTATTCAAGCAGCTGTGTAAAAACACGTAATCTGGCTGCGTCCTCGGATTTAGGCAACGGTCGTTGTGGGCATTCAATCCGCTGTTGGATTCTTGTTTCCCACTGTCTTCGTGGCTGAAGAAGGTGCCACCTGTTCTTCACGTGCTCCAAAACAGAACACGCAGAGCCGTGCCACCGCCATTGACCTCTGTTGAACGGATTTGCCTCTGCGTTGACTACAGGTTTTTATGACCAGTTTGGGTGAGCTGGAGGGACACACACCATTTCCTTGGTTCCACGAACTTACCCATGTGGCTCTTCTTCCCGGAGGACACCTGGAACATACCATTTAAGAAAACAGCTGCGGAATCCGGGGTTGGTTGCGGAAACCCTGTGTGAGCTGCGGAAACGCAGCACTTTGAACCAAAATTCTAAACCAACAACAGTGATTAGCATAATTAGCAAACCATGTAAAAAGTCCTAAAATACAATGATTTGAGCAATTTGATAGAGGGAATGAGTGGCAAAAGAAGGAAATTAATAGGAAAAGGAGGCTGAGAGGATGTGTAAAGAAGTGCAGGTTTGAGGCTCAACAGTATACATGTATCACATTGATTTATTGATCTTGCAGACAAGGTATCCTCCCTGAATTATGCTAAGGTACGTTGATTTATTATGATTTGGCTTATCTGACATATTGTGCATTATAGGAAAGAGACCAAATGGCTAGAAAGGTGGTAGACTACATAGAATCTCCCTATGCATCAGATGAGTAGCATGGTGTGGGGCACTCTTCGGATTTGGTAGACACCTTGAGAAGCTTGAAGGAAGAAATAAGGAGTTGTAAGGAAGATAATAACTGGATCATATAGGCACAAGAGAAACAAGCAAATGTTAATGGTATACTCCTTCAGAGTTTGTCAAACTTGCAATGAAAAAGGGCCACTTCAAATCAACCATGGACATGAGGATTGAACTAATGGGGCATATGGTAGTAGGTCTCCTGGTAGACATAGGTCAGATAGATCTAATACGATGAGAGATGGCATGTTGTTGGATACTCTAAATAAGAGAGGTGATGAGTATAGGTAATATCATGGTTCTGGTTCTAATAGACATCATGATCATCATCTCTATCATCCTTATAGGAGGAATGATAGGGGATACTTTCTAGATGAGTTTAAGAAAGTGAAGCCACTTATTTTTTATGGAGATGTAAAGAAACCAAAATACGCAGAGGCTTGCATACTTGGGATGAACAAATTCTTTGAGTTGCATGAGTACACAGATAACATGAAGGCCATAGTAGCGATCTCCAGCTTGAAAGGTAAAGCAGATATTGGTGGGAATATGTTAAGCAGGTCAAAGACATTAGGATAGATAATTTGATTTGGCGGGAGTTCAAGAAGAACTACTTATCAGAGAAGTACTTCAACAGTAATGCCAAGGAATTCTATGAGCTAAAGATGGGATCAATGATAGATGAAGAGTACATGACCAAATTTCTGGAACTATTGAGGTATGTACTGTATCTTACTGATGAGAAGGCTAAATTTCAATGATTTGTTAGTGGTTTTCCATTATCATTTAGAGATTAGATGAAGTATGATGAGCCTCAACTACTTGAGGAAGTTATTAGGAAATTGAATCATTTTTATGAATGATCAAAGCGTAAGAATGAATCTCAACAAGGATGGAAGGGAAAAGACAAAGGTAAAGGTAAATGGCAACCTAAGAGGACAAGGCCTTAGCATTCAGATGACAAAGAGAATGTGGCACCACAAAAGAGATTTAATGCAGCTAGACAGGGACATGAGTCATAGCAAAAACATAGAGGTGTTGGTACTAGTCAATTGGAGTGTTGGACATGTGGCAAGGAACACCTTAAGAGAGTTTTTCCACAGAATCAAGGTGGTAGGCCTCATATATACAGTGCACAGGAGGTGCAGACTGTTGGGGATGTAGGGCAGAACATTCCTTTTATCTATGTAGAAGTGGAAAATAGGTAGGCAGAACACCAGACATCTATCATTGAGATGGATGGTAAGCTTTGTGATCAATTCATTTCTATTTTGATTGACCTTGGATCTAATTATCACTATGTTAGTCCTAACTTGGTGGATAAGTGTGGTTTGAGTAAGGAATTGAATGTAGAATCTCGGTTAGTGCAGTTAGCTATAGGTATGAAGAAGCAGTTCATTATTGGGTAAGATCTTGTGCATTTGACTTGAATGGTATGCCTACCACAACACATCTAAATGTATTACCATTGGGATCATACAATATGTTTTTGGGCATGGATTGGTTGTATCTACATAGAACCAAGGTAGACTGCTATGATAAATCCATTGAGTGTGTTGATGACAATGGGAACCAAGAATCTTATAGGGTAAGAAGAAAGTCACATCATTTAGGATGGTGACCGCTATACAACCAAAGCGTAGCCATAGGAAAGGGTGTATGTTATTTGCAATGCACATTTCTAGTGACAAGGATAAGGAGGTTGAGGATGAAGATGTGTTGAGAAGGTACCTAGTTTTGCAACATTTTCAAGATGCATTTCCTAAGGACATTACAAAGTTTCCACCTCACATGGAGGTAAACTTTTCTATTGAGTTAGTGCTAGGGGCGAATCCAGCATCAAAATAAACTTACGTGATGAGAACACCTGAGTTGGTTGAGTTGAATTTGCAGTTGAAGGAAATGTTGGAAAAAGGATACATTAAGCCAAGTGTATCAACTTGGGGCGCACCAGTCTTGTTTGTGAAGAAGAAAGATGGAACTCTCAGATTATGCATTAACTGCAGGAACTTGAAAAAGTGACCATCAAGAATAGGTACCCGTTGCTGAGGATTGATGACTGGTTCGATTAACTGAAGGGAGAAGCGGTGTTCTAAAAGATCGATCTGAGATCTAAATACCATCAGGAACGCATCAAAGAGGAGGACATTTACAAGACAACTTTCCGGACCAGGTTCCATTTTTCTTAGCTAATGCTCCAACTACATTTATGTGCTTGATGAATAGTGTGTTGCATCCGTATTTGGATAATTTTTTAATTGTGTTCATTAATGATAATTGGTATATTCTAAAAATGAGGAAAATAATGTCAAGAATTTAGCAACAATGTTGAGGTTGTTGAGGGAGCATCAATTGTATGCTAAGCAAAGTAAGTATAGTTTCTTTCAGAGTGAGGTACACTACTTGGGGCATGTTGAATCCAAGGAGGGCATTGTAGTAGATCTAGAAAATATAAGAGCCATCATGGAGTGGGTAGCTCCTAAGGGTGTGGATAAGGTGAGATATTTCATGGGGTTGGTGGGCTATTATAGGAGGTTCATCAGGAAATTCTCGCAGATTTCTTATCGTATCACATCATTGCAAAGGAAAGGTAAGAAGTTCGAATGGACAGAGGAATTTGAGGCTATATTTGAGCAGCTTAAGAAATCGTTGACACATGCACTAGTGCTACAAATTGCAGATCCAGATAAAGAGTTTGTAGTATACACGGATTTTTACAAGAGAGGACTTGGTGGAGTCCTTATGCAAAATGGACAAGTGGTATGCTATGAGTCACAGAAACTAAAGTAGCACAAGAAAAACTACCCAACACATGACCTTGAGTTAACAGCGATCATACATGCCTTATAGATGTGGAGGCACTATCTTCTTAGTAGGAGGTTTGTACTTATGAGTGATCATATTGGGTTGAGGTATTTGTTTGACCAACCGAATCTGAATGCCAGTCAAGCTAGATGGTTGGCCATGATCAATGAGTTTCATTTTGAGATCAAGTACATCAAAGGTAAAGAGAACTGGGTGGTAGATGCACTCAACAAGCGGGTACATGTAAATCACTTGGAAGCTATGAGCTCCTATGGGACAGACTTACAGGATATTATCTTGCGAGCAAGTCAGCAGGATGTTAGGTATATGGATATTGTGCACATGTTGCAGCAGGGTGCTAGTACAGGTGCAGGTGATATTACATGTAGATGTTCAAGTGCAGGTACAAGTACATGTGCAGGTGGCAATATAGGTACAGGCACAGGTATAGGTGCAGGTGCACATGGTATGGATTATTGTCTTACATCAGATGGATTGGATAGATTCAGAGATAGGATATATGTGCCAGATAAGAACGAGATCAAAAAGGTTATCTTAAGAGAGTTTCATGTGAAACCTTATTCAGGTCATGTATGTTATTATAAGACATTGACTGTAGTGAAGAGATATTATTATTGGCTGAATCTGAAGAGGGATGTAACAAAGTTTGTGGCTAGGTGTTTTGACTGTCAGTGAGTGAAGGCGGAGTGTAAACATCCAAGTGGACTGCTACAGCTGATTGCGATTCCAGAGTGGAAATGGGAGGTGATTTCCAATGGACTTCATCATAGGGTTGCCAAAGACAGTGAGACAACATGATTCCATCATGGTTGTTGTGGACACAGTTATTAATCAGATATGTGGTTAGGACGCATGGTGTTCCAAGGAAGATTATGTTAGAAAAGGATGTGAAGTTCACTTCCAAGTTTTGGAAGGAGTTATTTTCAAGTTTGGGCACAAAGTTAGCCTTCAACATGACTTATCATCTGCAGAAAGATGGACAGACAGAGAGGGTCAACAAGATATTGGAGGGAATGTTGAGGATGTATGTGATGCATCAATAGTGGAAGTGGGAAGAGTATCTCCCCTTGGTAAAGTTCGCATACAACAATAGTTATCAGGAGTTGTTGAGGATGAGACCTTTTAAGTTGTTCTATGGGTGGAGTTGTAATACTCCCATCAATTGGAGTGATTTGGTTAACAGGGTGTTGATTGGACCAGAGATATTGGCAGACATGGAACAGGAAATGCAGGTTATAAAGAAAAATCTAAAGGAAACACAGGATAGGCAAAAAATCTATTTAAATTGGAACAGGTTGTTTAAGGATTTCCAGGTTGGGGAACAGGTGTACTTTCACATCAAACCAAATAAGAGCTCCTTATGAATTTTATCATGTGAGAAGCTAGCACCATGGTTTTGTGGACCCTTAAGTATCATTGAGAGGATTGGGCCAGTGGCCTATCGACTTGCACTGCCTCCGAAAGTGAAATTCCATGATGTTTTCCATGTACCATTACTTATTAAGTTCGTTAAGGACGCTGATCATGTGATTGACTAGTCTATATTACAAGCGGAACCAGATGGATAATTCCAACTGGAGCCTTAGTGTATATTGCAGAAAAAGGTGCTCATGCTCTAGAGCCAAGCAATCGAGAAAGTTAAAGTGCAGTGGAAGCACTTTGGTTCTGGTGAAGCTACATGGAAGATGGCGGATCAGATGTGGGATATGTATCCTTCCTTGTTTGCTAGTTGAGGCAAAGTAGTTTTGACTTGGTTTTTTGGTGTGATTTTGGTATATGCTTTGGTATATGTTCTGGTATATGTCTTGAATATGTTTGGTATATGTAGATATGTATATAAATGTAAATACCTCCATGAGATATTTATAAAGCTCCAATAATTGGTATGGGTGTCATGTCATTATGATGCCATGTTATTATGTTGTTATCATGTTGGTTTGCTTTTTAGCAGGGTGATCATTGTAAATACTGCATCGAGCTGTGTTATAAAGCTCCATGGGTAGTATGTTTTCTTTTCAACGGTTTTGCTAAGGTGTTGGTGTGGTCTAACACCAAGTATAGTGTTCCCCAAGGGGGAGGGTTCTGTAACAGCCCTGGTCATGAAAATTTCGTCTAATATGCGTTAAGAAAGGAAAAAATAATAACCATGGTTCATTTGGTTTATTATGGCTAAGGAAATTGGAAAAGGCAATGGCTAAGGCTTTGGAAAGGAAAAATGACATTTTCCACAGATTTATTTATGAAAATAATGGAAATTAGGAGAAAATGGAGGTGAAAGGTCACAGGATGCATGTGAGGAGGAAATTGAAGGAAAATAATGGAAAATAAAGAAAATAGAGGCCTCATTCATAAAAAGGATTTTGAGGATCGGTTGGTAACCTTTTTTCTATTGATTTTTGGAGCTCTCTCATTATTCTCTCTCTATCTCTCTCACTCTTGGAAACTTAGAGTTTTCTTGGAGAATTTTGTCATTGGAGTAAGAAAGGCAAAGAAGGCAAGAGGAAGCAAACATCAAGCAGGGAAAGGCAAGATCAAGCAACCAAAATAGGTATCGATTTGCATGTGTATTTTCCTTGCTAGATTTGGCATGCACGGTATTACATGTGGTTCTTTTCTATCATGGAATGGATTTTTCCAGGTGTAACAGTGTTTTTAGACTAGCCTTGCCATTTCCGAACAACCCTGGTGTGATGGGGTTCTCATGTTTTGGTTAAGCTGGATTGCCAGATGGATTCGAAGCTAAGTGGGTTGTATCTATGAATAATAGAGCATATGTCCTAGTGGTCCATGAAACGGACTGTGGATCATGGTAAATTCACTGGCCTAGTGACCCCTGAGCCAGACTGTGGGTTACGGTAAAGCCAGGATTGTGTTTCCTTGGCTGGCCTAGAAATCCTTGCCGGCGAATGGCAATATATATAGTAAAGCTAAGAGGTGGTTTCCTCTCCATTGGGCCTAGTAATCCTAGTTTTGGGATGTGTGGTAAATCGTGGAGAGTGGGTCTCGGTTTAGGGCCTAGTGATCCGAGTTTGGATTGCAATAAATCTTAAGAGACTAGAAGACAAGAAAATTCTTCACGGTGTAGGTGGAGAAGTCTAGTGGCATCCATGCTTCTTTGGCCTAGTGATAGAGTGGAGATCACGATAAAGCTTGTTATTATGTGTTCATTGTGTCGACCTAGTGATCTGAGATGGATTACGATAAATCCTAGTTTCTATTGATGAGGGTGAAGTGGTTTAGCCTCGGCATGCCCTGGTTGATTCTTTTGGTTTGAGTCCCACATTCATGCTTGGAATATTGCAACGAGGTAAATGGATGAAGAGAGATTTGGCTCAGCCATTCTATGGTCAAGTGGGACATAGAAGGCCCATCCCAAGTTTGGTTTTTTGAATCATTAATAAAAGGTTATTTCTCCTTATATCTCTATGATCATGTTGATGGATTATATGTGGTCTATATGGCTATAATTTCATGAGTATTTATGTTGTTATTATGCTGGTTATTGTGTGTTTTATGAAAGTGTCTATGTATGGATCTCAACATGTTTTTACTTGTGAATGAATGGATAATGTATCTATGGTCTAATATATGGTAATGTGACAAATGGCATGACAGAACAATGGTTCATAGTGATTCTCATATAAGTATGAGATCCCTACACTTAATTCAATTTTTTACACCTATAGGTTACATGTTGATGACATGTTTGATGAAATGTTTGTCATGACTAGTAGGGGTCTGATTAAGGTCTTGTTTAAGTTATTTATTTTGCATCATTTTTTCCCTATTATTTGACTGATCTTAAGTTATCATTCCATTCTAGGAAGTGACCTAGGCTCTGGGCCTAAAAAAGTGGTTCAAATCCTAGGTCGCTAACATAACACTGGAAAATTGGGTCTTTGGATGCTGATAGGAAATCATGAGAGAGCAACTTTGGGTTTCTAGATGATTTCATGCCTATAGCATGAGAGTGATTGAGGCTTAAGATATCCAGAACATCAGTGGGACCCAGGGATAGGATGTCTGAGTGGCTGACATGTCTCCTGAGGGTTATATTATTGATGTGGATAGGTTGGTTGATGTGTTCCAACGATTCCACCTCCTTAAGGTCACATACGAGGTAGAATCCAATCATAGTAGCCTCTTGTCACATGTTTATCCCAATTGATGTGTGAGGAGGTTGTTATAGATTGGTGCCCCTTCATCTAATGCTTTTCATCCATTGTAGTAACCCTCATTTATTTCATATGTCTACTACACCAATGGTTTCTACAAATCATTCGCATCTTTATCCTGCTCGTGTTGATTGAAATTGTACACATGGGGTGATGTTTCATAGTCATAGTATGAGGATCTTGAATCTCTTTTCTGTGATCTCTTCGATCTGATGTCTTTAATAGGTGAAGAAGAAGGCCATACATCTTGGCTAATTCAATATGGTTCTCTCATTGATTCCTCTTCATTTTCAATCCAGGAAGATCCTTATGTGCCAGATACCCAACCTGATCAATATGATGGCTTCATATTTTTCATTCTATCATAAACGTATTCACCCATACCTCTGATGATTTTCATTCATATCCACTTTCTGACCTTACGAAGCCACTGGAATTTGATGATGCACCTTATGAAGGTTCAGGGACTCATCTAGAAGTCAAGGCACTTCGATTTTGCTGATGGTTATGTCAAGTTCTCACAATCCTTATGAGACCCCTGAACCAAGTCAAATTAGGGTTTCTGCACACCATGATCCTCTCAACATGATTTTGCTAGATGCAATCTAATCTTGGAAAGCCTCTGACAAGAGTGATGTGTCTTTGAGTGCATCTTTCCATCCTCTATCAGTTGATATGCATCAACCTCTATACTCTAATTTGTTTGCTAAAGAGGGTGCATTGGCCATTATCTCAAATCTTTTTTACTGTTTCCCAACTGGTACAGTTTATGAACATATACAGGCATATGATGTTTTACAATCCCCTAATGCAAGAGGTACCAATCACCTAACCTATCTCTTTCCTAAGACGCTTCCTGTTGATAAACCTCATTCTTGGGAATGTAAAGAATCTAATTTTTTGAACTGTCAATCTATGAGTGTTTGGACATCTGATTAAATCAACAATATATTCAATGATAGTTTTCCTATCACAGCTAATGATGACCATATGCATTCACATGTTAATCTCATGAAACCACCAATATTTGATGTCTTGTCATTTGAAGGTTTAGATATTTGTCAAGATGGTGAGGCACTTCATCTCTCACTGATGGTTATGTTAGGACCTCACATCCTTGACGGAATCCATGGACAAATTCAAACTATGGTTTCTAAAATTTGGGTTTTTGTGCTCGAATCCTCTGATATCTCAGTTACACTTGAAAAAAACCATTATTTTCAAATTCATCAAGTTTATCATCCTCAATGTATTGATAGGGTTACTGATTATCTTGAAGGATCTTATCTAGCAGATTTATTTGCTAGCAGGCAAGATCTTACCTCACTTACATTGGATTTAGAGTTAAGTAGGAATTGATGTATGTCATGGGTGGATGCTTATAGATTTCAAGTTTGTGATTTTGTTTACTAGGAGAGGGTTGCAGCATGGCTCGAACAGTCTTTTCTGGCACGCTTTCCTGTAAGTAGACATGACTTTATTTCTCTTGTGCATGTTTCATAGGTAATCTTTATTGTTGTTGCACGATTATTCATACTAGCTCTAATTGCGAACATATTTGTTCTTGGAGGTCAGTAACTACTGTGGTGGCTGCATAGGAAGTTTGATTTCACATAACTCGACCTCCTCTCTTGTTAAATTAGGGTTTTAGGGTTCAAGCTAGCTAGGTTTTAGGTTTTTCTTATTAAGTTATCTAATTAGGGTTTCTTTGTCAAAGTTTTCTTACCATCGTTTTCTTATATGACTAAGATTTATATATGCTTTCTCATGTTTATTTTATCAAAGGAATGTAGTTGTTGTATGAAATTTGGAATTTAAGCATGCATTCATCTTTTGCATTGTGATATCTTCATATGCGTTACATTGGAATTTTAATTGCAATTAGATGTTTGATTCCTTACAATAGCATAACATTGCATTATATCATAAATCCTACCCGATGCATTACAACATACATTTTTTTTCTTGTATAGCATACACTAGCCATTGACCTAGCCTTGAATTTATTCTCTCTGTTGCATGTCTCTACACGAGTCCTCTCGAACCTGGAGCCTTCAATCCTTTGATTCTATGTCTAGATTTCTCATATCTGTTTTGCACATGCTCAAATTCTCAAGGAATATTATTTTGACCTCTTCACAGATGTTGAAAACCCTAGAAGAGCCTCCCCTAGTCACCTTTCCCTAATATTAAAACCTTAACCCTAATGATTGTGTGTGGTGGTGATGGTTACTCCAAAAGGTAGCTTCTCTTAGAACCAGTCATCAAAGTTACATCCTGGACATCTTCCCTACAATTCTAACCCATCAGCAAGAGAATAGAAACAGGTTTCTTATGGATAACCCTAATCATTTGAATGACCTATACTCATAACCTAAACCTTGTGCTCAACATGGTCTTGAATATTTCAATGATTGTTTTCACTATTCACCTGTTAATTGGAGATGAGATGTGGAAGCTTGGCATGAGGGAAAACCTAAATCATAATATCTTTTAGTTTATGTTAAACAAGAAACAACCTCTCTTTCCTATAAAATAAGTCGAGATCCATCATCTACCCTAGCGCAATGAATGCCCAATAATAAGTGAAAATATGCACATGAAATAAAATGAAATTAAATAAAGGGTAAAGGACTGAGAAAAGCTTCATGTGTAGAGAGGTAATGCAATGACTACATTGGAGTATTGACGAGGCTCGCTAGAAGTGTAGCAACGTTTGTGATTTCTTGGAGTGACTCCACCGAGGTACTGTCCAGGCCTGCTCACAGCAGAGCAACACTATAAACCATATTTTAAAATTCTGAATACAATAAGCCCTCTGCCTTGTCCTCTGCATCGTTATTAATTGTTATCATGTGTGAACTTCTAATTTGGTGTTTAATGACTAGTAGGACCTAGTTGGGACACAAAGGAAGGGCATATTTGTAAAGGCTAAGGTAACACAACAAGTACCCATAATGACTATTTGACACTTCCTTGCATCATTATCTAGACTCAAGCTATTATAATAATTTCAGTAGAGATGTTGGAATCTACCAGTGGTTCACTTATTTTTGTAGCTGCTACAACAACACCCAAAATTTTGGGCATATTCAAAATTTCAAGTCCCCCTCTGCTTGCTTAAATCCATAACGGTTCTGATCGTGTTCTAAGCCAGTAAATTTTCCCGTGATCCATTTGTTCTCAAACCCTATCTATGCCCCGGTCACACAATCCATATCACATTGATGAATTAGGAATTTGGGGGTGGTTTCTCTGATAAGGCATTACAAGCTTCATGCACCCCTATGCGCCATTTATCAATGAGCATTTCTATGAGGTGAATATACCAAATGTTATTGAACGATGGCCTATTCCTAACTAATTTAGGGTTAAGAAGGCAAGAATTTTCTTACACACTTGTTAAACCCTAAATTCTCACGATGAAAGTCTCAACTATATTCTAATGTACTCCCAATATTTAATATGCTCTCTCTTGAGCATTCTTCTAGTTGTACATACCATTGCATCACGTAGAGAAAATAATTACATATCGCTTCACTTAAAATCATCAAGTTCATTTATGTTCTTTGCTAACGCATTGTTGAAGAAAAGTCCCTAATGAGGTATGAAAGGCTAAGCCTTCTAATGTCACCAAATGTATGAGGTACTGTAGCGTCAAAGGACATTGAACCCATATGCATATCCTTTGAAGCTTACATGCACTTCCTTTATTCTTGTCTCACATTTTAGTTTTATTTTTAAATATAAATATTATTACATGATGTCATTTAACTAATTTTTGGTTACTTTGCATCATGCAGGGCCAACAAAGTAACACATTTAAAGCTCTGATTAAGGAACGATCAAAATCTTTATTCCCTACACATGCGATAGAGAATGTTATGAACATATATGTCTAAGACAACTATGGGAATGTGGTATCAATATATATATATATATATATATATATATATATATATATATATATATATATATATATATATATATATATCAATATCCCACACCCAAGACATAGAAAATGACAACATGATCATATGTGGGATGGTAGCGCAAAGTTGTTACGCTAAGTAGGGTTCATGTTTCATTGGTACTATTTGAATGGAATGTAGAAGACATGAGTATGAGATGTGGGCAGCATAGTGCTAACCATCACACATATTAAAAGTTTGGAAAATTGAAATAATATGGGGTGACATCTAAGGGAAATAATATCAGCAAGAAGTTCACCAAAGGCATCATATGCCAGGAAATTTTTTGACACAACTTTAGAGGAGGAAACAACGCAAACTCAGGGCACATCCTTTGATAACTAGCATGGTTGGTTTTCTAGTAATGTAGATCGATTCATGCCGAAGGAATAAGCTACCAACAAAAGAGGGAGGCACCACACGTCACACCCATCTAGTGAAAAGTCATGACTTGCTAGGAATTCACCAGTTGGGTCATTGCGATAAGATAGTTCCCCACTTAAACATGACAACGTGCTATAGACTGTGTGCTAAGAGTGAAGGATGATAACTCAAAAGAGATGGCATATTCTACTATATAGGCACACTGTAAGAAAACATGGAATAGATGTGAATTGGAACACCAAAGGTCGATTATCGATGGAAATATAAAGCCATGCAACCACAATAACTATGAAATGAAAATATGTATGCATGCAAAGAAAGCATGAAGAATTTTGGGCAAGTGGAAACGAAGCCATAGGATAACCATGTGACCACCATATGCATTATTTCCAAAGGAGATTATACATCTGACTAGTCCATATGAATCATGCATCTGAGTGACAACGCACAATACATGGAAGGTGTTTGATCAATAAGAAGAGGGTACCATATATGCCACTAGGAATCCCAAAATGGCCACTGCATGGCACATATCTAGCTATAGAAGCCATGTTTGTGCATGACTGGCTGACATACCCATTAAATATGTCCAGTCTTGAAGGAAAATCATTGTACTCAACTCTCTGCTTAGATATCATTTGAGGAACTATCTCGATTGCTTCAGATCGAACTTGGTGTGTTGAAAGAACCGTAAATACACCATGCATAACTCATTGCTAAAGGGTTCCCTGACACCCACTAATTCCATGCATCAATTTGATCTACTAAGATTATGGCAGTGGCTATGAGACTTTGTTGAATGCACATAATAGAGCCACAACTTCCCTTCATTGTAACAAAATAGGTTCTTTTATCACATCTGGAAGAAAAGACACAAACATCATCATACCGGTGTGATTGGTAAAAGAAGTAAGATTCAGTTGGTCAATGTTATAGGTCGCAGAGTCACACCTCATCACCTTAGGCAAGTCACCCACGTGTGCAAATAGTTATGTTATGAAATTATACTCATGCACGAGAAGGGTTATGTAAAGTTTGTGTATCAGTTACGTGAGATGAGATGGCAAATGAAATATTCCCCAGGGGTTGAAGAAGACTCGACAAATGAATCTCAACATAAATTTTTCAGGGCTACGTGTTCTTCTTCATTTCTGTTTTAATATTTTAATGGGAATCAATTATTTTCAATGACAATTGTTTCTTATTTTATTGATTAAAAATTGCACCTTATTAAGTGACCTTATGTTTGCACGATTGGAATCGCAGGATGTGTTGTTGGTGCAAGTCGAATACGATGATTGTGAATGATTAGCTTGGCACCAGAGTAACGTTTAGGAAAAATAGGAACAAGAACAATAATGGAATATTGGTTTTCATGAAGGAGACTAGGGTTTCGGCTAATAGGATAGCTAGATCCATGTAGCTGCCCAAAGCACAGTGACAATCATGATGATAACAATAATAACAAGAACATCAAGATTCATCATAGATCTGTTTGTTTGCTCATCATGGTTGTGCAACACATTAGGGTTTCAACAACCCTATTTACTCTCCTCACATTTTCTCCTCTATCAACATGTAAATAATGCCAGCAACTTTGTTGAGATTGATTCAAGCATGTAATAGTCACTAGATGAGAGAAAGCAAGGAGGAAGCTCAAGATTCATGAGGGGAGGTCAAGGGTCATAGTAGGTGAACAGTCACCTCATCTTTATAAATGTGCCCTCATGCCTCAATATAAAGGGGACTTTAGCACTTTATTTGAAGCTAGTATTAGATAATTGATTTATGCGTGAGAACTAGAGGCACTCAGCTCTTGGCAGCTGGTAGAGTGGAGTTGCAATGTGGCTAGGATTTCGCAATGGGCAATGGTATGAGCAGCCCATGTTCCAATATTGGGTTTTGATCAATTGTAAGATATGTACTTGAAGTTGCAGCAACATTAATAAGATGTTCTTCATGTTTGGCATTGATTCCCATGCTTACTCATGGTGGTTGTATTGGTTGTTTGGTATTTTCACTATATTGGTATGTGAGTTTTCATATACGCAAGATGTTTTGGATTGGTTCATAATTGTTTCATGTATGTTTCACTTTTGAATCTGTGTTTACTTATTTCTTTCCATGTCAATGATATATTGTGAACTATTTTGCAATTAACTTCTGGCATGTTCTTATTTATGTATCTCTGATTAGGTTTTGTCTCACTCATCCCTCTCATGGCGTACCCCTTCTTATTGTTGTTGAGGCTTCTTTGTACCTCTTTCTGTATTTTGTCAATCTCAGACTGATTTTGTTTCACTGTTTGGGCTTTTTGTTCTTGTTCTGAGTCTGACACCTTCTCATTTTATAACCAAGAGTGGAAACATTCATGGTGGCAGTCAGGCCCACATACCGAATGGGTCTCCTATACCAAACGGTGTGAGACCTAATTGGGATTTCACACTGAGAAGACCCCCTTAGCTTTTGGTGGTACATTTCAACCCGTAAACATCTCCACTAGAGTTATGCAGATCATCAAGCTATTTTTGGATGATTTTTTAGGGCTTCAAAACCAATCTTCAATGGAGGATCCTTAAATTTTGATGTCATGATACATCCCCAAAGAGTAGGATTCTATGTAAGCCTCTAGATGGTTTTACCTATCAAATCTATGTGGAAGCGGGTTGGGTTCTCCTATCCCTATCCTCCAACAAATTTGGGTTAATCCAACACTAGCCATTTAACTAGGGGAAAACATGCATGTTCCCAAACACCATACCGTAAGAAGTGAAAGATATTTTTTGAGTCCTTATTAGAATTCCTTTTGGAACCTCAGAAATGGATGTCAAATAAACATGTATACTTTGTGTTAGCGCTTGAAATTTCACCTTAGGCTGAGAAAGGCAAACTCCAAGGCAACATCAAACCACTTAGCCTCGTAGCTAGCCCTATGGGGTAGGAGAGGGCTCTCTCCGGTCTATCTCGGTAAAGGTCTTCAACGGGCGAGACAACCAATGACGAAACACTGATTTTAGGCTAGTAAAATGATAAAAAGGTTTAATTTGGGATTTTTAGTATTTTGGTGGAAAATCGGGGAAAGGCAATTTTGGGTGCGGGGATTGGACACAGTTTTTGCAGGGGGTTCTTTGGGGCAAGGTAGGAAACTGTACTGATGCCTTTAAATTAAGTGAATGGATAGAAATGACCGGTGAGGAGCTAAAGAGAGCAAGAAACCTTCAATAGTTCTCTTTAGATAGATGAAAACATAAATATTAAGCAAACTTAAAAAGCAGAGCATGGCAATCATGAATTCTACTTTAACACTTCATTTGCCTAATTTGCAGAAGGAAAAGTAAGAATATGAGTCACATAACAAACTTAAAAGTACAAAGAGAAACACACCATCAATACATGTAACCACAGGAATCCCAAAAAGGACTGCAAAACCCTGGTCTTTCTTCCTTTGCCAAAATTGCAGAGATACAATGAGTAGTACAATAGAAGCTTTCTCCCTCAAGAGTCCAACCATGAAAATGACCAAGAAAGTACATAATATAAGCAACCTAACATATTTCCTTGCCTCTAGGGGTCGATCTCATCATCCTAGGAGCTGTTTCAACCAATTCTAAACTGAGCACTAAAAACTAGGCAGTCAAAACAACTTGCCTCTATAAACTAGGAAACCAATTCATTCATTAAATTTTTGCCTATCACATGAATGAATCTTCTAGAAGAGATAAATAAGTGTCAAAATATCATAAATTTACATCATTTACAACAAGGAGGATCAAAATTCACTCAAAAAAGTCAAATCCAGTCAAAACTGTGTTTTGCTGAGCTGTAGGTGGATTTCTGTGAAAAATTGCCCAACAGGTCGCGCTACGTTGGAGCTGCTTTTGAGGAACTTCCAGGTGTCCAAATGAGGCTAAAGTGGGCTTGTTGGAAAGGTCTAGATGTCTAATTTCCAACCCAAGTGGAATTTCTGAATGTGGTGGCCATTTACCCCTCAAAAATTGCAATCTCCCAAGACTGCTTCATGTGTGTCAAAAAGGTGGCAGAAAGTCATTTTTTGCTTGTTTTTTGACTTTCTGGAGGCCCAAAACTTGGTGAAATTTCTTGGAAATTGCTGAGCAAGTGTATCTTTGCATGAAAAATCCAAAAATGCTGAGTTTTCCCAAAAAGGAGTTGCCCAACGAAAAGGTCGCACGCGGCGCGCGACCCGTTGGTGGAGAAAACCTGTTTTTTGCCAAAAAAAAATCACAAATGACCAAAAATGCTCAAAATTTTTAGAATTTTGTGCTGGAGTTAAGTCATTTAGTATCATGCTCCTTCAAGGAAGCCTCAGCCAAGATGTGGAGGGGATCGGGCCTTTTCCTTCGTTTTAGTGCTTTGGCCAACCGCCCTTGGATCACCTTCATTTTCGCCTTGCATACGTGCATTCGGGCCCAATAGTGGTTTTTCATGTTCCGGAGCAGGTCCTTATCTCTGTTGGCCTTGGCCAGCAACCTCTCCAAATGAGCATTGACCTGGAGAAGCATAGCCTCTCGCTCAACGGGTACCAAATCACTGGGTCTCTTGCGTGCTAAGTTGCGGTCTTCATGGATCCTCCGCAACTCATCAAGAGTGTGCTCCTCTTCAAGTTGCTTGTTGCGCTGCTCTAAGTAGGTGATTGTCCAATTTTCCATTTCCAGTCTGTGCTGCAACGAGTCATTTTCAGCCTTTAGGTGCTGAATGATCTCCTCTGACTCTAGGCTAGGAGAAATGATGTCAAGATCAACAACCTCTATGTCTAGAACACCTGATGGCCCCTCATCAATCTTGGGCTGCTTGCCTCTCTCTGGTACCTGTGCTTCTGAAGAAGGCGAGGCCCCTTCCACCTGGTGTGGAGATAACACTCGCTGAGCTGATGAAGAAGGCGAGACCCCTTCCACCTGGTGTGGAGATAATACTCGCCTAGCTGATGCAAATAAGGCCCTGTGGCCTCTCTGATATGTGACCAATGGAGGAGAGCTGACATGTCTGGTCTCAGGGATATCATGCTGTGATGGTCCTCCCTCCTCAAGAACAACCTCAGGGGGTGGTGATGCTGGTGCAGTGAAAAAATCTCGAGAGATAAAATCTTCCCATGTGATACCCTGCTAAGCCAACTGATGTATGACCACAAGCTGGATCAAACCATAATGATAGAGGCTCCTGTATTGTTGTGCTGGGCTCCTTCTCTGCATCAAGGGCACCATCTTCTCAATATTCTGGCACAGGAAAAAAGGGATGTTCATCATCCGTACCCGTGTGAAGTGCATCAACAAGCGAACATGGTACGAATACACACATGAAAATCTGCCCTCACAGGTGAAATAGCGCATGATAAGCCTCATCAAGGGAGCATACTCATCCCTCAAAAATCTAAAAGGAAATACACCAGTCATGTGCCTCGTATAGGCAGGTTTAATGTAGGGTTCATACTGAAATCTGTCCAATAGTTTGCGCTTGTTCCACACTCCTCCAACATTAGGTATCCCTATTGCTTGAGAAATCATCTCAGGTGTCAATGTAAAATTCACCCCTACAAGGTTCACATGCCCATCATGAAAATGCAAAACAAACAAGCGGGCCAATTCCCTGTGATGCTGAATTTGAGAGATCCTCTCACAAAATTCATAACATGACTGATAGCGGAAACATGTGACTGCAATTGGACAAGCCTAAAAATCGGTCAAAGAGGTGGGCTCCTCTCTCCTATGGTGACCACTCTTACCACCCCTGTGAGGCCTCCTTTGTACCTAAACCTCTGGAGTTGACTCACGGTCATCACTTTGCTCATAGTCAGTTTCGGTTTCTGACATGGTTTCGAGAGCAAAGTGGCTGGAATGTACTGCTGCTTCTGCTCAAAAATCTGCTATTTTAATTGTTGAAATGTTGTTTCAAGGGGACAAATAGCACAAGGGAAATGTTAGGGAAGGGAGGCTTTTAAGGGAAATTGGGAAAAATATATGAAATAGGGAGTTTAAGGGAAGGAATCCTGATATATACCCCATCACACAATTATTAGTTTGCAAAGGTTTTATGAGAGGTAGGGTTTAGGCTTAGATTCTTGATTTTTTAGGAATAGGGGTAGGGTTTTAGGGCTTTTGGTATTTTTGGTAGAGAGATTGTGTATAAATGATGAGGGAGGTGGAAATGGGATGTAGGGAAAAAGTGGGGGTGAAAAGGATGACCTTGAAAACAGCAAGACAAACCCTAGCCTTACTAACACTTTGACATTCTTAAGCAAATATACATTGGGCTCATTATTTCAAAATGATGACTTTAAAATACATTCTCATGCTTTTCAAGCTTTGGCAAACAATGTATTTTAATGATGGGAGGCCTACCTGCAACCTTGAAGCAATCCGGGGTTGTTTTGCAGTTTACAGGCGAATTTTGGTGGAAGAATTCCCAACAGGTCACGCACAAGGCTGAACGGGTCGCGCGCACCCAACAGGTCGCGCCTGTGCTTTTCTTGAACTGTGATGGGCGCCCTGACACATCGCGCTCACCCAACACGTCGCGCACAGGCTTGAACGGGTCGCGCACGGGCACTCTATGCAATTTCGCCCAATTTCTCTTCAATCACTCTTCACTATTGCTTTGAGGCACAATGATGACTAAATGGAGGGAGAGAGGAGCTTTGTAGGATCGATTTAAATTAATTTCCTTTCAAACCTTCTTTCTAATGTTTATATCATGACACTTTTTCAAAACTTGAATGCTGCTGATTTTATGGTTTCCTTTTGTCCTGAAATTGGTTGAACTGATGTTTTTTCTTGAAAATTTTTGCAGGGATAGCTTCTGAGGAATCTTGGCAAAGGGGACCAGGGCTGCATGCTGACTTTCGAAGAATTTTGAATTTTTACAATTTTTTACAAAAATTTGAGAAAATGACCTTGGGCTTTAAAAACAGGGTTTTTAAATCCAAGGTAAAAATTAACTGTACAAGATGAAATCTTTTGAAGAAATACTTTGATAGTCATCCCTCTGGCCTGCTGGGCATTTATTGACTTTTAAAGATATGACCTTAAAGACAAATTGGACCTAAACCCTAGACCTAGGACTTTTGACCTCAAGACAAGGCAAGTAACCTTGAAAGAGTTTATTGACTGAAACAACTTGATCCAGCAGTGCCAAGAGGGGAATAAAGACACTAGCTCCTCCATCAGGGTTATGGCATGCCTAATGGAATGCAATGAGATGACACTGATGAGACACCTACTTATGCAAATGCAAAGAGCTTTGATCGCTGATGGAGGGCTACTAGACCGACTCTAACACTTTGAATACTAAACTTGAGTATTTCTAGGCTTCCTCCTATGGAAATACATCATTTGATCCATACAGAGATTCAATCTCTGACCTTCTTAACCAGCAAAAATGAGTCCCCGTACCTGTAAGAGATTGGATTGAGGTAAAATTCATTACACTTGATTTATTCATTGATGTTGTGCTTGGTAAAGGGTAGAGATACCTCTAGGGATATTGAATGATCCTCCTATGGGAAATAAAAGTGTACACATGATTTGTTCCATTTTATCTCCACCCCTATTTCTTTGCAAAATAAGTCCAAGATAATTCTAATACCTTGAAATTCCTAAATTGATCTAGCACCAAAGAGTAGAATATCATCAATAAACATAAAATTCAAAACAATTTTTTAAGCGGTGAGATTTATTCCTTTCATATCTCCTTTGGTCATACCATAGATCATAAAATTGACCAATTCTTCTTTTATTAGAAGGAAAAAAGTGTGGAAGGGGGCATCCTTGCCTTAGCCCTCAAATGGACCTAAAGAAATGAGAGGATGGTCTATTTATGAGAACAATGAAATTATCCAATAGGACATAGCCAATATCCATTTCATTGACACTAGGTTCATTCCCATTTAGATTAGAACAAGCCTGAGAAAGGTCTAGCTAACATTATCATAAGCTTTGGATAGATCAAGTTTAAGAATCACAGAGGAAATTTTCAGAGACTTGACAGTGAAATTTTTCTTAGGCTATAGAAGCAACATCATGGATTTGGTGTTTGAAATTGTTCCTCTGAGAAGAGGACATTAGGGATAAGCTTTAGATGTTTTGTTATGATTTTGCATATCACCCTTTATGCCACATTTCAATAAGAATTTGGACCAAAATTGTCGAAGGTCATTGGATCTTGCTTCTTTGGAATAAAGGCAACATATGTGGAATTCATAACGCTTGGAAATTTTCCACTCCTCTTGGATTCCTAAACCACTTTTTGGATATATAATTTTTCGATCTCATAGAATCCTAGAAATGATTCCACAAGAAACATGTTAGGGCTCAGGCTCTTGTCTCTCTTCATGGTTGAGAGAGTATATTGAAGCTCTTTCTTGGATACCTCGGCCTCCAATCTCTCATTCATTTCTTGATTAATCACCTTTGAAAGAAAACTAAGCACTTGAAGGATATCCTCAATGGGGCATCTAACCAACTCTTTAAAGAAGGTACTAAACTAAGCTCTACCTACCTTAACTTTCTCATCAAAAATTTTAACCTGTTTTCCATCCTCATAAATTTCCCAAATGGTGTTTCTAATCTTATGGAAGGAAGCAAGTGATGCAAAAAAAAATTGATGTTGTCCCCCTCAACCAACCATGTAGATTTACTCTTCAATATCCACCTTACCTCTTTAATGGCTAATAACTCCTATCGATTTCTCATTATAACTTTTAAAGACTCCACCTCCTCATTTTAGAATATACTTGTCACATTTGAGGCATGGAGGAAATTTCGAGCTCAATTTCCCTAAGGAGTGTTGGTATTTCTTATTAAAATATGCTTCCCATTTCTTCATAGCCTCCTTGAACCGACATATATTTTCCTAAAATTATTGCGTATACAAACAACTTGTCCCATATGAAATATGCACCCAAGTTGAGGTAGAAAACTCCCTATAATATTCCTTTTCTAAATAAGTATAGTTGAACTCAATGGAGAGGGGAGTTTCTTCTCCCTATGGTCAAGCTTAAATATTAAAGATTCAAAAAATCCCCAAAACTAATGCAGGACTTCAAGTTATAGGGACCACCAAATCGATCCTTGGAGACTAAGAAACCATCCAATTTATTTGCAATACTTGCTTCTCCCTTCCTCCTATTCCTCCAACTAGGCATAAATTTTGGTGGCTCTAGGTTCATCATGTGGAGCAACTCTAGAGAATGTGAGAAAAACCCTTCAAGAGAAAATTGATGGGGGTGATCTCCCCAATCTCTCTCAAGGAGAGGGTGAAATTTAGCTCCCCCCACCTCCCCCCCCCCCTCCAACTAAAAGGATTGATATTATCCTTTGTGAGAAACTAAAGGTTTTTTGTCTATATATAACCCATACAAATTGACATTTTTGAAATGCATATCAGAATCTATGGGTTGTACTTTAACTATAATTCCTAAGTCCAACATAATAGATGGAAAAATCTTAAAATTTGGACCACACAATATGATAATCCCCCCTAATAAACTATTAAAACCCACTAAGAGAAAGTTTGTATCTTTCAACCAATAAGAAATAGATTCTTTAACCATGAACACATTGTTTCTTTATAGAGAATGATGTTTGGAGAATAATCCTTGAACACAATTTTGAGGGCTAATAGATTAGGGGTTCCCTAAAAAAAGCAAATATTGAAGAATAAGGAGATCATGGGTCACTCATAGAGAAAGCATTCCTTGCTCTAAGGGCCCTCCTACACTCCCTCATCTCCTTTTTCACTTGTAGTTGGGTTAGGTATATATGGGATTTCCTTCCCACTTGAGAAGCTAAGTATAATTCTAGAACTAAGTCCTTGTTGAAAACCTTGGTGTGATTTGACCTTACATGAGAATAGCGTAAATACCTAGAGACATGGGGAAGCTCTCCTAGATATTCCCTTTCAAATCCAAAGATACTTCATGTAAATATACACTAAGCTCACCCTTCCCTAAGGAATTACTTATAAAGAGGCTTTTGTGATGATCTGTAAACAACCATGGATATTCCACTGGATAGTTAGTCATAACAAATCTAATAAATTATACTTAAAAATCCAAAATCTACAGTATAACAATTTTATTTCTCTTTAGGTTTCTAGATCTATAAATCATTGTTTATTGCATATGCATGAAAATTTTAATTATTTATAAAATAGAGAACAAGGAAATAAAAAACTCACAAACCATGATTGAAACTAGATATATCCTCAGAAACTCTTTCAGGTTAAAACCTAGTTGTAAAGTGAGGCCACTGTGCTCTCTTTCTCTGAGTAGAAAATTGATACGAGTACAAAGAAGTAAGGTTTGTGGCACATATGCTACTATAGTGCAAAAACCTCTCTCCATGATCTCTCTCTATCTCTCTCAACCACTCTACTCGTCTATGGAACAAGGTACACTAAAAAAGAATGGAATCCCTAGTGGCTCGGTTATAATTCGACATGATAGCCTACTAGTGGTTATTTTTGTCTCCTTGAATGCTCAAATATAGTTACAATATGGAATATTCTAGAGTCTTCTTCATCATAATCATGTGTCTAGCCCATTTTCCATGAGTAATGCGGCCTAACGTGACATCCTCTTGAATTATCGTGGTAAAAATAGGAAGGTTGACTTTTGAGTGGCATAAATTTTGCATATAGACTTTGATTGAGGAAATTCTTACACCGTTGGAACTTATTTTTGTGTAGCATAGGAAAAAAAGGTGTGGTGCTAAAGTGGCATTTTTTTACACCCAAAAAATGTCGTTTGATGCATCAAAATGCTCTTGGAAGTTTTCAGACCGCAATTTTCCAGACTTGGTCCCACCGATAAAAATAATCATGTGACATGATTCCTCTACTTTTCGCAGTCCAAAATAATTAATATGGATGAAAAGTAATATAATTATCCAATATAGATTAGGTGAAGAGGAATAATATGCTCAATTATCACATTCGATGGGACTAGGAAAATGATTGAATCAATTGTGGGGAGGTTGGTTTAGAGGCACACAAGACTTAGCTAGGATAGGGATTAGAATTAATAAGATATTTTGTTGGCAAGGAAAAATGTAGCACCAATAGTAAGGGGATATCCTCAGTATGAATTCCCAATTAGACCTAAAAATGTTTGGAATAGGAGTCCCATTTGGTATGTGGGCTTGACTACCACCATGTTTCTCTTTTCTCTTGGGTCTTAAATGAAGAGATGTTAATGTGAGGTGAGTGTGTAGTACCCGAAGAGTGAGGACTAATCATGCCACAAATTCTAAAATTGCAATACAAAGTACAATGTCATAATAACACAATAATAATACCAAGTATATCTCAAGAGGAATCAACTAGCTAAAAGCATCTAAGACATACCATGGGTAAAAGTATAATATAAATTAATTGTAATATAGTTCACATCTACTAACTAATGTTATGTGTGGAATGAGAGAGAAAATATTCATAAGCAAGCATACAATTTATAGCCATGAAGTATTTCATCGACATACAATTAATGTGAAAGAAAACATGCACACACAATAGAAGTACCAGATAACCATTACAACCATCATGAAAGTGCAGAATAATCTATGCCAAAAGTGAAAATCTTCTCATTGATAATACTGCAATTTCAAGTACATGTACCACAAGTCCATCAAAATCCAATAGTGGAAGGTGGGAAACTTATATCATCTAAAAAATAAATCCCTAGCCTCACCATAACCTAGTCCTAAGTCACCAAGATCAAGAGTGCTTAGAGCTACTAAAGTGATAACAACTATCTCTATGCTAAAAGAGTCAAGTGCTAAAAGCCCCCCTCTTAGAGGCATAAGGATACATTTATGCAAATGGGCAGGGGACTTTTCACCTTCCCTATCACCTTTTGACTACCTCATGACCTATTCGACTCCTAGTAACTTTCAGATATCCTTATGAATTTTACATGAATTTTAGCATTTAGCATTTTATAATTATGGGAACAAAAAAATTTACAACAAGAAAAAAGAGAAATTAAGAGGAGAAATAGAGATTGTTTTTAGAAATTCTGAGATGATTATTGTCGGTGTTGTTTCAAAATCATGGAAGTCTGTATAGGTTGTCAAACAAGAATTGTGACATCAACCTGCTACAACGAATGTCCATTTGTCTGTTGCTAAGCTTATCTACTATAGAGTTATACACTACTTGAATGCAACTACATGCCCTTTCAATATAATTGACATTATCTTTACATATAATTATGATACAAATGTATCATTCATGCAAAATGATAGACACATTCTCCTAAATTTTATTGAAGTGCAATCTTACACATCATTTCTATGATATATACTTATCTAAAAAATTTAGATTTTCAACTTTTGTCTTGGTTAGATATATCCTCTATTATCCCTTTGAACCCATCCAGTACATGAAATAATAAATCATTCTTAATCGGATCACCTTTACACAACATTGCCTTAATGACTTCCTGGCCAAGGATGCCCCCTAAAATTGCACAAATTAGAGGGAGTTCTCTTGTCACAACATCAAGAATTATTTACAAGAGAATATATGGTATTTGAGATTCAGATAAACCTTGTTCTTGACATAGTTTATTTGCAGGCTCAGTACAAATTCCAAATCATGAAAATGAGACATGACCTAGTTATCAACCCTTAGCTTGCTCAAACTCTTATATAACTCTTAGAAAAAAATAGAGTTTAATTTTTTTCTAGGAAGACCACTCCAATGAACTGACATGGACTCATCTAAGCTTGGAAATAAAATTTGAGAAGAAACAACATCTTCCTACTTTTTCTTAGTGTATATGTTGTTTTGGAAATCAACAAATATTTCTCAATAGCCACCCCTAAAATCCACTGAATAAAATGCAATTCTTTGTGGACTTTTATGACACATCCTATAAACCTATGATCCAGGTGGATATTCGTGGCCACCCACCTATTCCACTTAGATCATAACACAATTTCCTATTAAACAAAGTCTTTCGGTAGAAATCACATGAGAGAATTTTTTGGTTGACGCATTTCGAACTAGCAAGTATGGTTCATCATCAGGACCAGATGAAGAGGCAGACCATGGCAAAGGATTAAATAGAGAGCAATGTAGAGACATAATTTCAAGTAACGGTTATATTTGAACAATAATGTTTAAATTATAATATTAATTTATTAATATATTAAAAACACATATTATTAAGTAACGGCTATATTAAACTTCTAGTTTTTGAAAAAAAATATTTAAATAATGATATTGTTTCATTAATTTATTAAAAATATTTTCCTATTATTTTCCTATTTTTCAATACAGTTTCCTATTTTGGCAATTTTCTATTTTTGGAAGTTTTTAGGTCCTGAACTTCCAAAGTCGTTTTGAGGTCCTAAATGATATTTTTTGGGGAAACGGGCAAGTGTAAAGTCAAACAAAAACATTTTCAATTGAAGTGGTTCTTCTAGGATAGACGTTTCTAATGGTTTATCGTGCATGTGAAATGAAGATCATATGCCAAAGTTACAACCTTGGTAAGTTGATGTTCCAACTTACGTCATCAAGGCCCATAAGCCTCTGATGCTTCATCTCCTACGGTTATGGTTTTGGATGTTTATGGTTTCTCACTATTCTTCATTATAAAAATTCCTCAGAATTATAACGTAGTTCAGAAAGCATGTAGCCATCACATCTCTTCTAAAAGATAAGCTACCTCCATGCAAGCTAGTTTTTTTTCTTTCTATATGTAAATAGTTTCAACATTTATATTTATTAATTGAATTTTTGTTTCACTATATCTCTATTTTCTATTTTAAATCTGTATTTCATTCCATTCCTTCATAAATATGGATCAATGGTATGTGAGAAATCTTATCTTTCTCTGTTTTCCTTTGCATGTCCCCAACAAGGTAGGGGTATAAGGAGTTGGGACTCGAATTGCTTGAGACCTTGCAAAACTATCCTTGCCAAGCCCAATGGCCTCCTATGGTGGAAGGAACGGAAGATGAGGGAGCATGAAATCCTAACAAATTGTTTCTCAAAGAATCCCTCGAGTGAAAAAGGAACGAGATGATGGATAATTTTTTCCAAGATCCTTCAGTAGATACCAATAGGTGACACATCGTCATCCAACAACCACTTCAAAGGCACCACCCATTTAAGGTAGAAGTTGATCTTGATATTCCTACATTTGAAGGCCAGATAGATGTAGATGCTCTATATAAAATATTAAATATGTTGGAAGGATATTTTTCATTCCATAATTTTTCTGATAGAGAAAATATTTCTTTTTCACTCCTTAAGCCCACCCCCCATGTTAATGACTAGTGGAAAAATTACTATGAACAAAGGGTTGGCGAGGAATCCCAACTATTTTCAATCTCACCCTCTCGGGACTCTTTCTAAGATGTTGTTAAGAAGCATTATTACCCTATTGGAAGCTATGAAGAGGAGTACATAAAATTGACCACACTACGGCAAGAAAGGGACCAAGAAGTGTCAAATTTCATGGATCTTTCATACCCTACGCACGAAGTTGGGTGTCAAGGATAGTGAGCGACATCTGGTGCTCAATTATCCTGGTTGTATACATAAATACATCCTTTCATAAATGGAGTTCCTGTACATCTCCTCTCTTGGTGTGACGTAACGATATGCCATCAAAATTGAGAAAAACATTAAATAGAATAAGAAATACCTTGGATCTTCTAATCTAAAGGAGGGAAAGGGCACCCCCAAACCCCTGAATAAAGGGCATAACCAAGGTGGAGCACCCTAGGATAGCCTATCAAAGTCGCAAGAAAAGAATAATAATGGAAGGAAAAAGAAAGACATAGGAAAGTGGTGTGAGTTCCACAAGATCCCCACTAACAACACAAATGAATACAACACAAAGCAATCACTGGTGGATGAGTTGAAAGCTACAAAGTCAGACAAAGGTTCTTACACTGAGATAGAACCTAACAAGGAGAAACAAATCATTGATGTAGAACTCAGTGTGACTATTGCCACCACCAAGGTCAAGAAAAGTGAGCCCAAATATTTAGAAGAGGATGAGTGTCTCTTCCACTAATAGATGTGGGTGAAGGGTGCTCCACTATAGTTCATTGTCGATAGTGGGAGTCAAAAGAATGTCACTTCAATAGAATTCATTAAGTGGTTGAGCCTGCTGAAAACACCACACTCGCAACCATACATAATCGGGTGACTTTACCAAGGGTGATATCTCTACGCCATCAATAGTGTTTCCTACCCTACAACGTCAAGCCTTTCATGAATGAGATATTGTGTGATATTTCTCCCCTCAAAGTTTGTGATGTTTTATTAGCCCAGATATTCTTGCATAGGTTTCATGTTATGTATGAGTCTAGACCTCATACTGTTAGCATTACTTTGGGTATAAAACTATAAAGGATACCAGAGGTATCCCCGCCTACTGCCATTTCTTTGACGTCTGCTAAGAAATGCAGTAATATCATCTCCCAAAATGGGAATTTTGTTTTTTTCTTGGTTCAATCTAAAAGTAACGGGAATCTTGTGGCCACATCCATGGCCTCTAGAAAGGGCTCCTCCATGTAGCGGAAACAAGAAGATAAGTTCATGGAAGAGTGCATGGACGTCTTCTCCTCACACACGGGGGTACCTTTGCACTATCAAGTTGAGCATTCGATTTGTCTTACCCTTGGTACACCTATAATTAATGGGCCAATATACCACCACTCTCTTTTAGAAAACAAGAAAATAAAGTGGCAAATCCAAGAGTTGCTACAAAAAGGTCACATCTGACCAAGTTTCTCACCTTGTGGGAGCCCAATTCTTCTCGTACAAAAGAAGGATGGGACCTGGAGAATCTCCATTGATTATATGGCTCTAAACAAATTTATAATCAGGAATAGATACCCAATTCCATGGATTTATGACCTTCTTGGCCATCTCAAGGGGTCTAAGCACTTAAAAAACATTGATTTGAATTTCGGCTATCACCAATTCCAATAGAACCTATAAATGTATGGAAGGCTTCCTTCCAGTTAAAGGAGGGTAACTTTGAGTGGTTAGTCATGACCCTTGGTTTGAAAAACCCCCCCACAACTTTTATAATGCTAATGGTTGAAATATTGTGACCTTTCACCAAATTGTTCATGGTTGTATATCTGGATGATATCCTCATCTTCCACAAGAGTTGGGAAGAGAACTTGCAACATATTCGACATGTCCTTCACACCCTCCGATAGCACAAGATAAGTGATAGCGTGGATAAATGCTCCTTTGGTATGGACCAATTCCAATATCTGGTCCACATAATGTATATCAAGGTGTGCATGTGGATCCAGCTAAGATCCAAGTCATTCAAGATTAGGCAACCCAAACAAATCTACAGACCTTTGTAGCTTCCAGGGCCTTACTAATTTCTATTGAAGACCTGTGTTTGGGTTCTCTCAGTATCACTTGGCCCTTAATTAAAGTTACCAAGGGAGGAGAAAAAAATAATTTTTTTTAGTCCGAGTCACAACAATGGCATTCATTAAACTAAAACATTTCATTTTCTCTACAATAGTCCTCACCTTACCAGACCTATAATAACAATTTGATATTGAGACAAATGCCTCTAACTATGTTATTGGTGCAATCCTCACTCAGCAAGGCCATCTAGTTTCCCATCATAGTGAGACACTCTCTGATACTATCTAAATATACCCCACCTATGATAAGGAAATGTATTCTATTGTACATGCCAACCAACTCCGCAAACAATATATTTTGGGAAGGGGATGATCATCCACATGGATCACCAACCTCTTTAATTTATGAATACACAAAGGAAGTTACAGATTGATTGCCATAAAAAAAGGTCCACATATCTGCAAAAATTCCATTTTAACATTAAATATAAGAAGGGTAGCACAAATCATGTCACATACCACCTCAGCCAACCCCTGATTATGGAACTAGACACAATTCTAAACTCTTGTGTGCATAACACCTTTGGATGGTTGTGACTATCTTAAAATGACTTGGAATTCACTACCACCTATAAGATGTTGATGAAGAGAAAGACAATTCCAGAATTCCACATTTAGTATGAGTGTTGTGCTATCTCGGACACCTTTTTGTTCCTTCAAGGGAGCATGCAAAGTTGATTTGGGAGGCACATTACAGTTAGATCATAGGACACATTGGTGTGGAGAAGACAATGGCAGTACTACATAAATATTTTTATTGGCAAAAACTCTGATAGGATGTTGGCAAGTAAGATCTTGCACTGCCCGCGTCATCACCAAACCAACAATTAAAAATAATGGATTATACACTCCTCTTCGTACTCCTAGCCAACATTGGGAATCCATATCAATGGACTATATGTGTGAATTTCCTTCTATTAAGCATGGTAATGACTATGTATTTGTGGTCATTGATAGATCTTCTAAGATGGCCATTATGGCTTCCTGCAAGAAGAGTATCACAACAAAATCCATTGCCAAGCTCTTCTACTAATGGGTGTCGCTACATTTTGGGATTCTATAGACCATGATATCAAATCATGATAACAAATTCCTAAGTGCATTCTAGTTCAATGTTGGACACCAAGCTCACCAAGTCAACTGCCTTCCACCCCCAGATTGATGGCCAAACAAAGGTCGTCAACAGGATGATCATACACATATTGTGGATGTCAAGAATCCATGAACATGGGATGAGAGTCTCCCTTATGTCCAACATACCTACAACAAATCTCTCAATAGCTCAATTGTCTATAACCCCTTTCAGGTCGGCCTAGGATTTCAACCATTGTGTCCCATTGATCTCAAATTGCCCCTTGTAGCTACCCAGGAAGAATATACACATGTTTAATCTGATGCCAACAAAGCCACCAAGTTTATTGAACGAATTCATCACATCGGCTAGTAGTTTCATGATATCCTGCATAAGGAAAATACTAAGTACAAACAACATCATGATCAACAAGAGGTGCCACATAAGTTTCAAGTTGGTGACAAGGTTTGGTTGCATTTACATAAGGAAAACCTTATAAGATCCCATCAGAAGCTTCAACCACTCTGATATGGACCTTATATCATCACCAAGGTTATGGTTGAAAACACTTTCGAGCTAAGTATCCCCCCATTCCTTGGCCTGCACCCAGTATTCAATGTGGATTGCCTTCGACCAGACTTTCCACAATTGTTGGACACATCATACATTGTCGAGAAGCTGACACCAACAAAGCTCAAACCATATTTCATTGAATAGATTATATCATGGACACATAGATTAAGAACACTCCCCAACAAAGTATCTATTTGTGTCAGGTTTAAAAAGTAGGATAGCCCCTATACCAAGGCAAGTGGCTCACTAAGGACCAAGTTCAACATAAGTTTTCCCATCTCATGGAGGAACTTACATGGGGACCATTTCTTCCTAAGGGGGTAAGACTAATCTAGGCGGATATTTGTGTCCATCCACCTATTCCACTTGGATCACAAAACATTTTCCTATAAGTTTCCTATTTTTTAGCACAATTTCCTATTTTGCAATTTTCTATTTTTGGCATTTTTCAGGTTCTGAACATCTAGAGCCATTTTGAGGCCCTAAATAGAGTTTGTTGGGGAAACAAGAAAAAAAAATTTCAAGATGGAAATTTTCGTTTGTAATTTATTCTTCTCAGATAGACATTTCTAACGAGCTAATATGCATGCCAAACAAAGATCATATGCCAAACTTATGATACGAGGAAGTTGATGTTCCAACTTACCCCATCATGCCCCAGAAGCCTTTGACACTTCATCTCCTAAGGTTAGGGTTTTGGATGTTTAGGGGTTGTCATTTTTTATTCATGATAAAAAGGCCTCAATGTCTCATTGTAACATTACCAAAAAGCACGTAGCCATTACATCTCTTCTCAGAGATAAGCTACCATAGTTCATGCTAATTTGCTTTTGTTCTACATGTAAACAATTTTCAACATTTATTTCTATTAATTGAAGTTCAGTTCATTATATATTGTGTTTGTAATTTAAATCTATATTTGATTTCATTCCTTCATAAATCCAAATCAACCAAATTCATTCATAAGACAATCTTGCATGTTAGTTCCAAGAGGAAAACTAGTGAACCAATGAGCTGGTGATTTTGGATATCACTTAAGGTCATCCATGTAATCCATAAATAATATATCAAATCAATTTTTGTAGCCTTTAGATCACTCAAAATTGTCTAAATAGGACCAAGAAAAATAACCATGAACATCCACACCTTCCCTGATGGCCTCGACCAAAGCTTTCAAGTAGCACTTGAAATATTTCACTATTTTTGTATTAGGGAGAGCTTGGTCAAGTAATGTGATTTTAGAATCTTCATCACCCATTCCATTTTTTGTGACATAGATTGGAAGTCTATTATATCTCTCTGTTAACCATTTTAGTACCTTTCAAAAACCCTATGGAACAACATAAAGCCACTCTTATACAACTCTCTCTCTAATGGTGCTTCCCTCTGATTCAACAATTCTATGTATACCGTGATCAACATAAAATTCATCTTATTTGGAGCTTCAGAAAGATTTAATCACATAACGTGTTGTGCAGTGATTGAGTTCAACAAGATCCACTAATACACACAATAGAGTAACTTCCTCAGGTGAAAACAGAGGAAGTCAGTCACAAAGCTTCTTGCGCATGATTGTAGGATAGTCACCAAAATATAAAGGATCATGGAACCAACGAGGCTGAAATTCGAGTATATATTTCTCATGATACATTACGCAAAAGAGGTTCCATGAAAGTTTTTATAGATGGTGTTAGAAAAATCCTAACAACTTCTTTGTGTTCAACTACTCTTAAATTACACCATGGTGTACTTGGCAATGAATGCCTCAAACCTGAAAATTCCAATAATATTTTATATGACTCTAAGTCCTGGCTTTGGATATCGTCATTGAATTTGTAAGGATGTGTCATATTGTACCCCAGTCTAGGGCCTGTAGAAGTCGAAAGGTTTCAGTTATCATCATGCATTCCTTTTTTTGGGTAAATTAATTGCTTAATAAAAACAACTAATCACCTAGACATTAATTATCAACCTGAGGAGTGTATTTTTATTTCAAGGCAGTCTACAAAATATATGCAAGCAACTACCAACAACTAATATTGGTTCTATATAATTTTCTAAACTATCAAGCTCATTCTTCGTCATACAATAATAAGAAATGAAATGACATGGCTAAATTCAGAAAATAAAGTGCAAAAACTAAATGGAAGAATTCAAATCTATACTCACAACTACATCACACAACTGAATTGAAATATTACACTACCTCACCCAACAAAAATGAAATACTAATCTAGAACTTGTGAATAGAAACTTATACCATGAATCTAAAGTGTGAAGTGAGAATGAAATTTTAAACTGATTTATAAATCTATAATGAAAAGAAATAGAACATATCTATAATTACATTCTCATAATATAAGAAACAACAATCATAATACTAAATGCTAAATAACAAGAAACAACAATCCAATTACCAAATATATATTAACTATTTTGAAGGAAACAACAATTATGTTCTAAGGGAACAAGAATGAAAATAATGACAAAGCAACAAAAACCATTTAACAAAGGGATCAACAAATGGAATGCTTCAAGAATAGTAAATGAGGAAACAACAAAGCAATTTTGTAAGAAGTACTAAGTAACCACACTAAAACAAGAAAAATATAAGTAATCTACTAATAATTACATGATAGTGCCTCAACCGAGAGGCGGGCCCAACTACTAGGAATTGGTTTGTCAAAGAAAAGAGCTCACATAATAAATTGAACAATCCAAACCATGTTTCTCAAATTTGTATTAATGAAACTCAAGAATTATTACAATGTATGTGTTGGGTAGCGGAGATCCTGCATAACAGTTTTGGGTCTGATAACCTAGAAGTTAGGGTAAAAATATTGTAAACCTCCGAAATATGTGGAGCGCGAAATGGAAAAAGTTGAGTCAAAGGGTTGTCCGCCCAAAAAAATAATATAGAATAATAGGAAGTAGGTCGGTCCATGGACCATAGGAAGGTATAAATAGAGCACGACTCTATGGGGAGAAGGCAGTTCTTTTTTTGGTATGATCTTGGATCTGAAAGCGTCTATAAGTCTGAGTCAAGGGTATTGGGGAGGGGATAGAGGCTCTATAGCTATGTGCACAGAGGCTTGGAAGATTCCACAGTTGTGTGCGTAGACCCCTACAGCTGAGTGCGCAGGGCAGATCTGGATGTATTGATGATAAAGTGGAAATTAAGATAAGTTGCTTCTGTAATTCTGTGTTAAATCTGAATTATCATGGACCTAGATTTTTTGATGGTTAATATAACTGTTTGATCTATGCGCATATGCTTATGTTATGAATGTATGTACATCTATCTTTATTCTAAGTGTGTGAATTGGTTAAATCTGTTAAATGTTTTCTTAAAGACCACAATAAGTAGATTGAATACATAAATAGCGCAATAATAAGTAGTAAGGATTATTCTGGGTTCAGATCTGCATGAAATAGAGCAGCACGAAGCTGTGGAATGGTGCACGAAACCCCCAAATCACATCTAGACATCCCAAGGGTGCGGAAACCTGGTTCCAACACCCTCCCCTGCTACCTCGGGTGAGACCTCAGTCCACGCTCTGCAGGCTGTTGTCGAAAGGGTTGGTAGCTGCGAGATTTGTTTGGCTAAGTAATTCTTCCGAACCTGGCTCAGGCCCATATAAGCCAACAAATGGTTCCGTTGTCGAGACCGGGATCTGCCTAAGGGGTGTCTGATGTGGAACGTGGGGACTCTGTAGAAAAAGAATTGAAGGACCGAAGGGACCAGGAGCAGTAGTAGTTCAGAGTACGGTGGCAGAGTTGACAATGACAAGTGTGATCCAGCTACCAATATTCAAAGGAGTAGGAAGTGAAGATCCAGAACAATTTTGGTTCTTGCTAACCTCAGTATGGAATTCACATATAATTGCAGATGATAATATTATAAAGGCTACCTTAGTTAGCATGCTGCAGGACGGGGCGCTAACATGGTATATGATGAGCCCCAAAAATGGGTAAATTATTGGGCTCATTTTGCCTATTATTCTCCATAAATCCACCATTCTTCATAGTTTATGCATGATTTTGAGTATATTTATGTTAATTGAATGAATGAGAATAGTCACTTGACCATGAAGGCTAATACGTGTTTATTGCAGATTTTTGACAACTTTTGGACCAAGGTCAAGCATTTATGAGCCATTTGACAGCCAAATACGAGGGAACAAGGCTGAGGATTCGTATCAAGGGTGTCTCCTGCACTAAATGGACCTTCCTCGAGTTCTCCACCATCAGCTCGGAGTTCAGCAACCCACCAAAGTTGATTTCCAAGGGCAGCCGAGCAGCTTTTGTGAAGTGGCTGAGTCCTTGTAGTTTTGAGCAGCCAAGCCCCTTGAATTAAGGAGGATTGTTGGAGGTCCTTGTAGTGCATAAGTAGGAAGGCTTCTAGCCTTCATAGTTTACTTTTTGAACATTTTGTATTTTGCACTTTAGTGCTGCTCTGCCTTTCAGCTCATTTTGGAGCTTCTGTTGTAAAAAAAAAATTGTGACATGGTTATTTTCTGAGTAATGGAAATCAGTTTCAGTTCGCATGAACTCTGAGCTTCTTCTTAGGAACCTATAGCTCTTGGGGTTGGGCCCAACCCAAGTGCCAGGTCTTCCTCTATGTACTGTTATATGTTTTTGTTGTCTTCATAAAATAATTTCTGCTAGTAGATTAAAATCTTGCTTGGTTACCTAGGTCATTTTTGATGATTGAAAAAGCTTTTCATGTTTCAGAGTGATTTGATAGGTTGGTAACAGAAAAGATCTTCGAAAAATGCCATCAAGAAACCTTGGATCTCACCTCTTCCTCCTCGGGACCATGAGCTGAGACCAAGGTGTCCTTGCTACCACAAAAACATTATTCTTGCTTCTTCATGCAATTGCTAGTGTTAGTTTCTCAATTGCAAAAGTTGATACCAGATGCGATTACATGCTTAGATCCATTCTTTCTTGGTTTTCATAGTTATTTTACATGATTTTCTACCAATGAATTTATGTTCATCATGGTTGCTGGTTCCTAGGTCAAAGTAGGTTAGAATAGCTAGATATTTGGTTTGCATGGTCTTTGTTTGGTCAGTTTCAAGAAATAGTGTGCAGAACAGCTGTGATACCTCCTTGCCTACACTTCCTCCATCAGTGAAACCTGCTCCATCCCCTAACTCAGATTATTGCCCTTCGTTTGCCACATTTTCTTACTTTGACCTAATTTCCATATTTTTGTGCAACATTTCTCTATCCATCCTTGAACAAATCCAACCATCTTCATCACTCCCTAGCCTCATTTACCGAGTCCTATACCTCTCCACAACCTCATCCATCCTCCATTTCCACTTTCCCACCGTTTTTCCACCATCAACCCTCCAAAAATCCTCTTTCAGATCTTCCTGTAGAATATCCTGTAGAACCCCTGCAAACTTCCTGTAGAAGATCACATGAGCAGTTGTGCTAGGGATACCTTAGGCCCTCTTATCACCTTCCCAACCTTCTGCAACCACCCACTCCATTTCCTTTCACCAATAAACCCCTGCATAGTTAAACATAGTTAAAGCACATGCATCATAATTCTGCGAAATTACTCAAAAATACAAAAAGATGTGTTTTCGATATTTTCCTTCAGAAGTAGCTTAGTCACATACATTTCACCTTTCCAAGAGTCAATGGCATCCATTTTTGCAACTTTCATCTCTTTTCTTGCAACAGTAGGATTAGTCGGTAAAACTAGGGTTTGCTAGGGTTTGCGTTTCCTTTCAGCTTTCAGCTTCTTTCTGCAAGTAGATTAGCGTCCTTTGAGTTAGCTTTCATCCATCACAGTTAAAAGCTTCTTCTAAGAGCTCATAGAAGTTGGCTCAAGATCCTAGCGGACTTGTGCCAGCTGATCAAGTGACAGCTTGCGGCAAGAGCTAGTACTTATGCATATAGCACCGTCACTTCCAAGTTTGTTACGAACTACCGGGTTGATAAAAGTAAAGAAGGGAGTCCCAGGAGTTGCAGCATCATTGCTGCAATACTGGAGCCCACCCGTACATAAAGTACTCAAGCAATCACCCAACTGCAGGGACAACAGAAATCCAAACTGAACTAAAGAAAGAGTTTAGCCAGCCAAATTCAGAAACACAGTCAATCATAGGGTTCAAAGAGATCGCGATGATGCCTGGTGAAACCCCATGGGATTTGGACCAAAGACTGAAAAGTACTATTTGCGAGGCTAACATGACATTGACGGATGCACAACACTATGCTTGGTTTATGGCATCCTTAACACCACATCTAAGGATGGCTTTGTCACAACAGAAGATCTCAACCCAGGCTGAAGCATTAGAGACAGCGATGAGGTTGCACGAAACTCCGTTACAAGACTCGGGGTTGGGAGTTCAGCAAATCCAAGCGTAGATCCAAAATTTGTGTTTGGAAATGAAGAAGTTAAAACAAGAACAGGCACCGTGACCAGAAGTCCGAGAGGAAGTATGGTGTATAAAGTGCAGGAGCCAGGGGCACGATAAAGATCACTACCCGGTCTTAGTGAATTATGTGGCAACGGGGGGACCAACACCATTGCGACTAGAGGCACAGGCAGGGCCAAGCACAACAACCCTGCTCTGGTGCACAATCTATCAGGTGGGAGGAAAACACAACACTGATAACTGTCATCTACTGCCAAAATACAACCAGACCCCCCAACAGCTATTTTGCAACTTTTGCAGATCGGTGGGCCATGAGGAAAGAGATTATCATAGCTACCAATTATTAATGGACTAGTCACCTGCTTACAAAATGCAGACTAAGGCGCGAGGTCAGGATCCAGCTGTGGTGATCACACGCGGTGGGTTCCAAGGCTATGGAAGAGGATGGGGTGGAATGGGGCCAGGAAGGGGTCGCGAGTAGCTAATCTGGTACAACTGCGGAGGTCCAAGTCATTACATGTGGGATTGTACCGACCCAAATAGAATTTCATGCAGTTATTGTGAACAATTCTATCATGAGCTGATAGATTTCCCTACGCTGATAGCACAGATTCGTGAAAAAAGGGTAGCACAACCAACAATGACCTAGAACATGCAGATGATGAGGTCCGAACCCCGCGAGGAAGAGCCCAAAGTAAACATGGTACTGAGAAGTGGCACGACTATAGGAGCGGATGGAAGGAACTTAAGTAAGGAATACGCAGGGGTTGGTAAGGAGACATATCTGGAAGCTAGGGAGAGCTTTGCAGAGGTCTCTACCCTAGGTAGTAGGGATCAACCTGAGACGGATAGGGATCCCTCAATGATAACTACCTTTTTAGAGACATGTATAAAACTGCTTCGTGACAACAAGGCAATTAAAGGCTTATAGGAATTAATAAATAGATGCGCACGATGGAGCAAACCTCATATAGTTTGAAAGTTGGGAATACATGCGTCATGGACTGGGAGGGAAATGCAACTAATAGTGTAGATCGACGATTATGAGATGGATCAAGTCATTCTGGATCTAGGCTCAGATGCCAAGGTAGTGCCTAAACAGACTTAGGAGTGAATGGTTAAGCCTACACTACAATGGTCCTAACACCATTCCACAGCTTCATGTTGCTCTGTTTCGCGCAGATTCGAACATAATCCTTACTACTTATTATTGCATTATTTATGTATTCAATCTACTTATTGTGGTCTTTAAGTGAACATTTATCAGATTTAACCAGTTAGCGCACTTAGAATAAACTCAGATGTACATACATTCATAACATAAGCATATGCGCATAGATCAAACAGTTATATTAACCATACAAAAAGCTAGATCCACGATAATTCAGATTTAACACAAAATTACAGAAGCAACTTATCTTAATTTCCACTTTATCATCAATACATCCAGATCTGCCCTGCGCACTCAGCTGCAGGGGTCCGTGCACACAGCTGCGGACTCTTCTAGGCCTCTACGCACACAGCTGCAGAGCCTCTATCCCCTCCCCAATACCCTCGACTCGGACTTATAGACGCTTTCAGACTTTTCTCCTCAAACACCCATTACAATTCAGATCCAAGATCATACCAAAAAAAGAACTGCCTTCTCCCCATAGAGCCGCACTCTATTTATACCTTCCTATGGTCCGCAAACTGACCTACTTCCTATTATTCTATATTATTTTTTGGGGTGGATAGCCCTTTGACTCAACTTTTTCCATTTTGTACTCCGCATATTTCAAAGGTTTACACGCAGGGCCTCCGCTACCCAACAGTCCCCCAACACAATCATCGTGACTCATCCCGAGTCACTTGTTGGTGTGGCAAGATGCACTGCTTTGGCTCTGTGGTTCACCTCCCTCCGAGTGACACTCGTCATCCTACTGCTTCCTCGTTGTCTCCTACAACGCTTCTTCCGACTCCTGATTCATTATTTCTACCAATTCTTGCGATCGATAATGCTCATTCTGCTCTGCTCGGTTAACACAGAACACCCCCTCATAAGATTTTAGGTTGAGCGAGGGAGCCACATACGGGACCTCCTTGTACCACCGCAACCACTTATGACCTTTGTATCTACTCTTCACACTGTTTGTTGCATCTTGTGTTGCAATTTTGCAAGACCTTTGCTGCTGTCCACGAAATCCGAGTCCTTAAGGTACCTTAGAGACGACGTATGAAGTGCATTGCTACCCGTGGTCTCTGTCTTTCCATCCTTTCTCTATTTTGTTGTAGCTCGTCGGCCTGCCCTCGGGCGAGGCAATGGCATCCAGACCAATTCTACTTCGTGTCTCCCCTGTTTCGGTACATCCCCTCCTATTGATGTTGCACGCGGTGGGATGCTCGCAGCTGTCAACACCCTGTTCCTTAGCGAGTCTTGCCTTTCCCTCGGCCATATCACCACCCTCAGGCTTACTCCTTGTGTAGAGATAATGAAAAGTTCCATATCTATAACCAACATAGGTTTTCCAGAAGTGTATGTCACTCGGTCGATGCCCCTCGGTGATTGATAAGTGATTCGAATTTCAAATTCATTGGTTCCCACCTGTTCTGGCATCTTCATGTAAAATCCATGGCAACTCGTTCCATATCTGGCTCGTACTCCTTCTCTTAATTGCATGTCATCCACTCACTTTTGCCATAATGCAGACATCGTGTCATGAATAGTGATAGGAATGGTCACCTGTTCTCTTAGCAACACATCAACGCACTCCTTGCTGTGCGACCACGACCTTTGTGTTTGGCCAAATCT
Organism: Pinus tabuliformis; assembly: GCA_031772625.1. Lineage (NCBI taxonomy): Eukaryota > Viridiplantae > Streptophyta > Pinopsida > Pinales > Pinaceae > Pinus > Pinus tabuliformis. Next base: position 847,758,528 of record CM062807.1, on the reverse strand, counting down.
ACGCATATCCTGGCAATCACGCTTCTTTTCCCCAGACTTCTTTATCGTCCCACGCTCTCTTTCAACTGGATAGAGAGGTGAGACTATCCTTCGGTCAGTTAGTCAGGCGGCCAGCCCATGCATGTAGAGATTCAGGCGACTGCCATTCACTCGACCCAGGATGGGGTCTCCATTGAGTTTGGCAAGCTGAACCACACCCCCATTGGTAACTTCTTTGATGACGTAAGGTCCCAACCAATGCATTCAGATTTTTCCAAGGAATTTCTCGAACTTACTGTCATATAGCAATACTAGATCATTCTCCTTGAAAGTGCGCACCTTGATATGGCGATCATGCCACGCTTTCTCACGTTTTTTTTGTACTTGCTAATGGAATCCAGCCAAAAATCATTCCTCCTCCAGTTCTTCTAGTTGCACGAGTCGTTCCTCCAAAGCCCCACAATCGGCCATTCCTGTTATTGCCGCGATCCACAGACTAGGCACAATATATTCCATAGGCATAACGGCCTCCTTGACATAGACTAACCAAAAAGGTGTCTGGCATATCAGCTTCTTGCATGTGGTTCGATATGCCCATAGCATAGCAGGGATGTGTAAGTCCCAGTCATTTCATTGTGCATTACAGACCTTGGTCAACGTGGTCTCCAAGATTTTGTTGAATGCCTCAATGGTCCCATTCACTTGCGAGTGGTATGGCATACTCTGTTGGTGATATATCTGGAATTCCTCAGTGAGTGCACTGATCGTTTCATTTAGAAAATTCATTACCTGATCACTCATGAGAATTTTGGGACATCCAAACTTTTTCAGTACGTTCTTGAACAAAAACTTCACAGCGGTCGCAGCCGTGGAGTCCTTAACCGGTTGTGCCTCTGCCCATCGGGTCAAATATTCTGTCGTGGTGATGATATAGCGTGCACCTGTCTTCCCTCGCGGCTCGATAGGTCCTACGAAGTCGATTGCCCACTTCTCGAATGGTTGTAGCATCATCTGTGGCTGGAGTGGCATTTCATCTCTCCGCGATGGTTTCCCCGTCCATTGACATACGTCGCAGGCTCGGCAGTATGCTTTCGAATCTTGATGCAAAGTGGGCCACCATAATCCTGTGCGAAGAATCTTCTGGGCTGTGGCGCATCCCACATAATGTCCGCCAACAACACCCCCCTCCCCATGTGCTTCGGCCAAGATCTGTCCTCGCTTGAACTCTGGGACATACCTACGAAATATTTCATTGTTGCCCATTTTATAGAGGTGTCCTGCAATCACGGTGAAGTCTGTTGCATGTATCACCAATTCCTTCTTCTGACAGAATACCCCTGTGGCACGGTTCCTGTAGTTAAGAAATTGATTATATCCACAAAATGGCCATCTGCTAAGCGCACCGCATATATTTGTGCATCCAGGAGTCCGTTCTTTAAATTTGTGGGCTCTTCGCCGGTCTCAATTCAGGATAGGTGATCTGGGCCTACGTTTAGACATCCCTGCTTTACAAAGACCTCAAAGTCATAATCCTAAAATAACAGCAACCATATAGAAATGTGCCCCCCAACACAGGCTTATTCACTAGGTATTTTAATGCAGAGTGATCAGTATACATCTTAAAGTGGCCTCCGAGCAGATAGTGGCGGAATTTTTGAAGCACGTATACCATCGCTAATCCCTCTCGCTTGGTAGTGGAGTAATTCTTCTCAGCTTTTGACAATCAGCGACTTGCGAATGCAATTGGATGGTCAATTCCCTCCGCTCCTGGTTGAGTAAGTACCGCCCCCAATGCGATACATGACGCGTCGACATGCACATGAAATTCGACGTCCCATTTCGGAAAGACCAATATAGGGGCGAATGCCATCTTTTCCTTAAGTGTCTCCAGACTTTTGCTACAGTTCTCATTCTAGCAATAAGTAGCATCCTTCTTCAGCAACTATTCCATTGGAGCCATGATCTGGGCGTAGCTTTTGATGAACTTCCGATAGTAGCCCGTGTGTCCCAGTGTGGCGCGTAGTTGTTTGACACTTCACGGCGCTTGCAGATTGAGTATGACAACGATCTTTTCCGGATCCACCATCAAGCCTTGCTTACAGACCACATGGCCCAACAGGTTCCCGAATGGGACAAGGAAAGCACACTTCTTTAGGTTTAGCACAATCTGGTGTCGGCGGCAAGTATCCAGCATTAACCATAAGCTCGCTACGTGTTTCTTAACCAGTTCGAACACGGTCTAGTCATCAAGATAGACTTCTACGAACTTGTGTATAAATTCCTTGAATGCCACTATCACTATTTGTGAAAATATCGCCAGCGCATTCTTCAATCCAAACGGCATCACCATGTACTGAAATCAACCTCATTCGGTGGCGACCGTTGTTTTACTCCTGTCCTCTGGCACGATCTTGATCTGGTGGTATCCTAAGAACCCATCCGTGAAGGAGTAGGCTTCCTGCCGCCCCACATTTTCCAGTACCTCATCTGTAAACGGAGTTGGAAACGGATCATTAACACAAGCATCATTGAGCTTCTTGAGATCCACACAGATGTGAATCTCACCCTTTTGTTTCTTCTCCTGCACAACCATCGGACTTACCCAGTCGGACTCCTCGACTGGTTCAATGATTCCTGTTGCTAGCATCTTGTCCAGTTCTTCGCGGACCTTTGCTTTATATAAGCCAACAGTATGGATTTGATCCTTCAATATCTGATCTGCTCTATATGTCCTATTTCCCTTTTCTCTCTCATTTGTATCTTTTAAATATACAAACATCAAAGGAAAATTTACAGCAAATTGACTACAAAATGATTTCCCTTACAATTTATATTGATTACAGAATCTCAATAAGCAATATGAAATTTGAAATATCTTCCCATCAACATTCGGTTGGAAGTAAATCGAATTTGGAATTGCAATTGAGGTAATTCGGAAAACGGTCACAACAAAAAATATGTGAAAATGGCCTTCAAATAACCTTGTGTTTCTCTTAAACTAGGCTAAATTTTGAAAATCTTCTCATTGGAAACTTGAATTGGTCTATTCTGCACAAAACATGTCTCGAATTTTCAAGATTCATCTTCGTTTTCCAGAAATGTCCAACCGTCACTTTTTATCCCAACAAATTTCTGAGTTGGAATATTTGATTATGAGCTGAAGATTAAATTTGCAATCTTGAAGAGATATTGGAGGCTAAAATCGTGAATTCATAAAAAAATCATTAATAAATCATCATTGGAAAAATCATGCATAATAATCTTCAATTTATTAAAAATAAAGGAGAATCAACATCACTAATCCACAACAACATGAATTATTATGAAATGGAATTATATGATAAATTATGATAAATGACGTGACAAAGAATGGTAGGAATGGATGAAATGTATGTTAAAAAATGGTAATAATAATGATAATTTAGTGGGCCAGCACCTTTCATGCATTGCTACTCAAGGAGAAGTAGCATTTAGTGCTAGCACAAACATTACAATGAGATGTTGTTTATAGTAGATGGATTATGAGATTAGCTGTGATGGAGTTTATAATAGTTTGCAAGGGATACTATTATCCATTTCAACACCACTAAAACATGAGGATGGCAATTAGTCAGTACTAAGGCAGAAAGGAAACAAGCATTCAACAGTGTGGCGGGAATAAGTCGGGTAGTGCGGCAACGAGATTCATAGTAATCTGCAAGGGGCTATTACTATCCCTTATGTCACCACCACAACCCACCCTTACCAGTATCCTTGTGCTACGGTATTTTAATACTTAAAAATATAAAACCTCTTCTACTAATCACTACTCTAGTTTTATAAAATTATTGATTCTTTCATTTTCATAAGACACTTTGTTTTTCCCATTTGAATTCAATGGCAATAATCCAACTTTCATCCTTTGTTTTTCAGTGCTTTGATTAATTCATAACTATTCTACTTCAAATCCTTTTTTCCTAGTGCAACCCTTAAATTGTAAATTTACTCCTTAAGCCCTTGAATCACTCCACTTCCTTTATTGGAACAAGCTGCACCAAGTTCAACAATATCTACTCTCTTTGAAAACTTAATTTCTGATTATTTAATTAGGTGAATATGTATATAACCCTTTTGTTAAAGCATGACCTCATTTTTTTGTAAATGTCATTAGATCATTGACATGAAACTTGTCTACCCACACTAGATGATCATGCATCGTGAAGGGAGAGGTTCTACAAAAACTATGTGTTATAGACATTTTTGTGCCTTACAGCTATAAGCATGAAATGTCCATAATCCAAGGGATCCAAAGTCCCTAAACATGTTGTTCCTACCCCTAGAGGAACAAGGCTAACAAACCACAGCAATTCACAGAAGTTCTCCACCAGAAACTGCTCAAAAACAAGTCAATTCAGAATCAATTCAGAGGCTCCACTAGCTGCCTGCGTTGAAATGCAGAGGCTACACTGGCTAGTTGCATTGCAACGTAGGTAGAAGCACTACTAGGGTGCGCTGAGCGGGAAATGAAAAATGGCAGGGTCCTTTGTGCGAGGTGTAAAGACTGTGGAAGCTTCCAGAATCTTCCTCCATGACACTTGCCTTGATGAGTTCGACTAAGTGATGAGTAAGAGGCTCTTAGTCTCCAAGTGGAAGCAAGAACTGACAGAGGGAGAGGACACTAGTCAGATCTCAAGCTGACTCATCCTCTCTCCAAACATCTATATATGGATCTCTCCTCCATGAGATCCAGGAGGCTGGAATTTTGTTATTGCAAAGAATTGTTGTTGGTTTGAGATTGGAATCATTGGGTGCTTAATGCTTTGAAGGGAGGTGAAGAAATGATTTCATTCGCTGGGAGGTAGATGCTGGATTGGAACTCTCTTGGTTGTATCTCCTCCTGAACCTTGTTATTCATCAATAAAGCTATCTTGGTTTCTCCTATATACTGATGTATCTTTGATGTATGATTGCATTAGTATATTTAGTTTATTTCTAATCCTGAACTAGTTATGAATATGAATCTATGTCTTTGTGTAGTGTTCCCTTCTTGTGATCTTGCAGGAACCTATTGAAGCTGGGCGAGCGAGAAGTCAAGTAGCTGAGAACTCTCAAAGAGAAGAGAAACTGGATCGAGGGACAAACGGAAGACACCGGTTAGTCCATCCATCTCTCTTCATTCTTAATTCATAAAGGAAGAATGCTAGAATAGCTATTTCTGTTTGTTGCTAAGGCACTGTCACACCTTAGGTGGATAGGATCGTCCTGCATAGGCATTTTTCCCCACAACAAATTGGCGACTCCACTGGGGATCGAACCCAAAATCTCTAGAGGAACAAGGCTAACAAACTACAGCAATTCACAGAATTTCTCCACCAGAAACTGCTCAAAAACAAGTCAATTCAGAATCAATTCAGAGGCTCCACTAGCTGCCTGCATTGAAATGCAGAGGCTACACTGGCTAGTTGCATTGCAACGCAGGTAGAAGCACTACCAGGGTGCGCTGAGTGGGAAATAACAAATGGCAGGGTCCTTTGTGCAAGGTGTAAAGACTGTGGAAGCTTCCAGAATCTTCCTCCATGACACTTGCCTTGATGAGTTTGACTAAGTGATGAGTAAGAGGCTCTTAGTCTCCAAGTGGAAGCAAGAACTGACAGAGGGAGAGGACACTAGTCAGATCTCAAGCTGACTCATCCTCTCTCCAAACATCTATATATGGATCTCTCCTCCATGAGATCCAGGAGGCTGGAATTTTTTTATTGCAAAGAATTGTTGTTGGTTTGAGATTGGAATCATTGGGTGCTTAATGCTTTGAAGGGAGGTGAAGAAAGGATTTCATTCGCTGGGAGGTAGATGCTGGATTGGAACTCTCTTGGTTGTATCTCCTCCTGAACCTTGTTATTCATCAATAAAGCTATCTTGGTTTCTCCTATATACTGATGTATCTTTGATGTATGATTACATTAGTATATTTAGTTTATTTCTAATCCTGAACTAGTTATGAATATGAATCTATGTCTTTGTGTAGTGTTCCCTTCTTGTGATCTTGCAGGAACCTGTTGAAGCTGGGCGAGCGAGAAGTCAAGTAGTTGGGAACTCTCAAAGAGAAGAGAAACCGGATCGAGGGACAAACGGAAGACACCGGTTAGTCCATCCATCTCTCTTCATTCTTAATTCATAAAGGAAGAATACTAGAATAGTTGTTTCTGTTTGCTGCTAAGGCACCGTCACACCTTAGGTTGATAGGATCGTCCTGCATAGGCATTTTTCCCCACAACAAATTGGAGACTCCACTGGGGAGATCTGTTTAGTCATTTTATTTGTTTCTCTATCATTGTTTATTTCATAGACTCAAGAGCACCAATCGAACTGCATCTGCTATTTTCAGATGCAAAGTAGACAGCTGCTACTTTGATCCAATCACTGGATTTATCTATGATCTGAACAATGGACTCACAAATTATTTGATGATCCTTTGTGATAGATCTTAGCCCTCCTTCAAATCATCCCTTTGATTGTACCTTGCTTGTTGCTTTTATTTGGCCTGAAACCATAGATTAATCAGCAAACTGTGACCCAGAACCCAGAGAAAAACTCTCGTTTCTGCTCCAGCGCAGACTCTGTGAAGAGACTCTGCATTTCAACGCAGTTCCCGTGAAGGCTACCTACATTGCAATTCAGTTTCTCTGTTATACAGGTGCGCTGATCCAGCTTAGGCCTTGTGCAGCTGGGGTTCTCTGCTCTGTTTTGCCTTGTTTTGATCTCTGATTTCTACAGCCTGTAACTAGCATAGGTACCTGTCTGATAACTCCTTTTCTCTGCTTTAATTCCGCCTCCTTTTGTACAAAAAGACTGTGAGTGTTTTTATGTGTTTGTGGCGTCATTTACAGTTTTCCTTTACAAGAGTGAAATAGTCATCCTGTAGCCCTTGATTCAGATCTGTTGATTGTGATCTTAGGAGAGAGTTCATTGGTTGTTGACAGTTGATTATACGTTTACTTTTGCTTTTGGTTTGAGTTTGTCTTTTTTAAGTGTCGAAACAAGTGTTCATTTCGAAAGTCGTAAAGTGTTGTATTCTCTTCTACCCTTTCTGATTTCGAAAAAGTAAACTTGTTTGTATTTTTCATTTAAAAGCAAATTCAAAGTTGTACAAAAAAGCTTTCTTTTTAGGCATCAATATTAAGAGAGCAGAAAACAAACACCTGCATTGTGCATTTGCATCTTGATAGTTTGCATGCTTGATTTAGGAAAAGTGCATTTAGAGTGTGCTGATTCCTCTTTGAGAAAAGATGGTGTCTTTCTTTTCCCTTTTTAGCTAGGATTTTCATTGTTGAAAAAGAGATAAAATTTGCTTATCATCTTTTATATTGCATGTAGGAGTTGTATCTACATCTCGTGGTGAACCTCAAAAGGCAAACTTCTAAGAAAGATCAACATAAAATAAACTGAATGAACTTAATAACGCTTTGTAACATAACGCACAACATAGAGGTCTAGGCTAGAGACGTGTTCCGGCGTCGTAAAACCTGGTATCTGTTGGCCTCGCTGATGGTTGGGTGATTCCTCCTGAGGGACCAAAAGTGCCAGTACGGATTGTGCTCCCACGTACCGTCGCATATATATTGGGAAACCCATATAGGCTTAAAACCTTTATCCTTAGGAAGCCGTGTCGACCACCCTATTGATCGCAATGCACCGAACACAGCATTCGGGAAGATTGATTGCCGTACCGTAAAACGTATTCTGCAGTTTTGTGATTGGTTTGGCACACCCTCTACCTAGATCTCCAGAGCAGTTCCTTTTGGCCTTTTTCAGACTCTATAACAGAAAAAGTCCATCCGAGCATTTGTCACTTCGGGCTCGTTAAAACATCGAAGGAGACTGGAGTCATCTTTTGCTTTTTCTCGACTCTTTAAAATTGAAAAAGCAGTTTGTGTCTAAGCGTCGTTAAAATTTATTTTAAATGGAATAATCATCACCATTCCCTCGTTGATCTTCAAAGTTAGTCTCTTTTCATCGTAAGTTCTTGTAGAATCGCTAGAAAATCTTTTGGATAGACTAGATATGTCTGAACAACCGTCGACATCTAGGACTGTGTCATCCGACACAGCAGCGACAAAGCCTCCTGCTGCTACCCCAACGATGTTCGATGGTATACCATATGTCCCGGCAAGTTATCAACAACCAGCCGGAGTCCCATCAGGGACTGCTTCGACGACATGGTTAGTTCCTATTTCTTCATCCAGATTATCATCTGGTATTTCTTATGTTGAAACTCAACAAATTGATCCAATGTGTCTTCAAAGGCCAATCTGCCCTTTAAGTACTGGATTTCCACCATATGGAGGGCAGTATGCCTTTTCATTGTTCCCTCCCAGAGAACAACCATATGGGAGTTTACAACAAAGTTCAGGTCAAACTGGAATTACATCCAGCGGTTGGGTACCAATACTGCCTCAGCAACCAAGGGTTGTATATTCAATGCAACCAGTCCACCCTGTGTCTAATATTCCCACTATACCTGCTATGGTGACTGCGTCCCAAGTACAAGCACTACCTGTTGTATGTCAACCCCAACAGCCTCAGGTTGCAATACAGCAGCCTCTTGTCTCAACGACTCAATCACAACCTCAGGTTAGTGCCTCCTTATCTGGAGCGACTCAGGATCAAACGAGTATTGTGACTCCTCATCTTGGTCAATCATCCAGTACTGGTCAACAACAAATGGTTCAACAACCAGAGCTGGTTCAATCTCAACAACCACAATTCCAGCAATCATATCAAGGACCTGAGGAACAAGTCTTTGTAAGTAATGTGCAACTGCATTTCCAAAGCGGTTATCAACAACCATACTATAATGGTTATGCCCATCAACCTTGTCAAAGTTGCCAGCATCAAATACAACATGCTGGTATGCAAAGACCCACTGCTCAGGCGATTCCATCTTATCCTGGGTATGCTGCGCCTAACCTGAATCAACAGTTGCCCTTTGTAGCGACTCTAGAATTACCAGATCTAAACCGGCTGACAAATGATCCAATTGTTTATGCCCCTTGGTGGCCAGCGATTCCGCATAAACTTCTGTCAGATATTCCTAAATTTAATGGAAATCCGGGTGAAGATCCGTCGAATCATGTGATGACATTTCATCTGTGGTGTTCATCAAACACCCTGAATGATGATTCGATAAGACTTCGCCTTTTTCAGAGGACGTTAACGGGTCCAGCGGCAAAATGGTATATTGAATTGCCTAGAGCTTCATTCGACAATTTCAGTACCTTAGCCACGACTTTCTTAACCCATTTTCAATTACCGATAAGGTATGAAACGGGAACGAAACTCCTAACCAATTTCAAATAGACAATGGCCACTCACATATCTGATCATATACATGAGTGGCGACATCGTCGTAGGATGGTAAAAACGTATGTTCCCGATCAACTATTAGCTGAATGGTTTATCAAGTCGTTACTTCCTGCCATAACGGAAGATGTGGCAAAGGGGGGAGTCGTAACGGAAGAGAAAGTTATCGCTCGTACGCAATATCTAGACTTGGTCTATACTCAGTCTGGCACGCTCTATGACAAAATACCTGATGCCCCTAGACCGGAATTCTCAATTCCTCCTCCTCCTAAATCAAACAATGACTCTCACGCCGGCAATGGCGTGATTGGCACGACAAACGCGAAATCGACAAAGGCTACATCCAAGAAAGCCCGTAAGATTTCAGATCAAAATGCAAAAGACGAACTTCTTGCCTTGGAAGTAAATGCCATGTCGACCGACAAGGGCAAAAAACTGAAGCAACCAGGGGGCAAGAAGAAAAAGAAAGGGAAGAAAAAGAAGCAGGATGAGTCATCTCCTGAAAAAGCTTCTGCAAACCCTTCTGGGCAAAGGAAACCCCCTTTCGGGTGTCAAATATGCGATGAGGACCATTGGACGAATGAATGTCCATACAAAGATGAGCTTAAAAGATTCTTTAAGAGTTCGAAAACCTCAGCAGTATTGACTGATCCGTTTCCAAACCCGGGAACCAAACTGGTTGCTAATCAAAATGCTTCCCGATCCCAAGTGCTTATGTTGTCTATCTCAAAGCAGCAAAATGATGCTTTGACAAGGAATAAAGATTACGGGAATCCACGGCTGTCGAATAACAAGGCTAATGAACAACCTAGTAGTTCGACGACAACTTTGACCAAAGTTGTACCACCCATCATTCCTGAACAAATGATAAAGTCGCCAAAGGGAGTAGTACACAAATCGACATTTAATCCTCGTGCAAAAATAGCACAAAATTATAATATAGTAGATGACTCGGCCCAATCGCCATCCGCTATGTCGACACTTGAGGTACCACAAAATTGCCCCTCCCAAAAGCAAGCTTTATTATCAGCAATAGGTGGGATTGGCCCAATGGATTCCAATCTTGTGGCCTTTGATCATAAAGGATATGACCCTCAGTTACCAGCTCAACTAGCTTTCCTTATTCAAGTGAAAGCCCTCAACAAAACTGTTCATCGAACAATTATTGATGAGGGGGCATCTACATGTATTATGTCGATGAGTTGCTAGAAAAATTTAGGGTCACCACCCTTGTCGAGATCTTCAACAATGATAAAATCATTTGGTGGACGATCATACACTCCATACGGGATTTTAAGTAACTTGAAAGTTGAACTAGGGGGCAAAACAGTAGAAGTTGATGTTGAAGTAATCGACGAAAACCTCGATTACAACATCCTACTGGGAAGGCCCTGGATATATGCCATGGCCGCAGTTGTGTCGACCTACTTCAGGAAGATTGCATTTCCCTTTCAAGGAAAAATTACAACCATCGACCAACAAACATTTCTCCCCAACAGTTCACAAGTTACGGGAAGCATTCCAATGATCCATGGAAGCGATCATCCGCTTCAAAATATTGGAATAGGCCTCCTAAAAGACCCTGCCTTAATGGGTACTTTTGCCCTACCGCCTCCAAGGAATCTGGCGAAAGTGGCCACAGTGGAAACCTACAATATGAAATCTTCTATATCTAATGGATTCAGAAGATTCCTAAACATTTTGTCAGCATGGATCATCGCCATAATAGAAATATTGTAGCAATCAATTTTCTTGGCCTGGGGGGCAAACCAAAATCAACACTCAGCGAGTGTTTGGATAGATAGGTCTAAGGAAAATGGCACCTCTTCAAATCCTTCATCACTTGTACATTCTACAAACGGAGGAATCATTCAATCAATAGTAATTGACGGGGCGCCATGGAATGATTCCCACCATCGTTCCCTTCTTCGGGATTGTGGAGAAGATACTAAAGATGACCTTCATCATCCTTCAGTTTTCGATTTTCTATCAAATACTGTAAATACAGTGGACTCCAAGGATGGTTCTTATCTCATGTCGACCTCGTTAAAAAATGAAACAAGGAGTCATGAGGATAGTTCTTTTACTGTGTCAACCTCATTAAAAAATGAAACAATCCCAAATCTCAAAGGTAAACCTTCATTCCAACCACCAAGTTGAATGCAATGAAGCTTGGGGGGCATGCACCTTGATTTGCGTTATTATGCTGGGGGCATGCAAACTTATCACGAGCAGTGTTACTGTAGGGTTCAAGCTCGTTAAAAAATAAACCCGCCATGAGCAGTGTTATCGCAGGGTTCAAGCTCGTTAAAAAATAAACCCGTATCGAGCAGTTTTAGCACATAGTTCATGCTCGTTAAAAAATAAACATAAGATCGAGCAGTTTTAGCACACAGTTCATGCTCGTTAAAAAATAAACACAAGATCTGAGCAGTTTTAGCGCATAGTTCATGCTCGTTAAAAAATAAACATAAGATCGAGCAAATGTTTCCACCCGCGTTTTAGCTCGTTAAAAAATGAACTATTCCGGTAAATAACCACCGTGAATGTAATATCATCAGCCATTAAAGCCTTGGTCGTGTTTGTCCATCACCTCCACTTTTCCATTGGCCGATCATTCACCTCCATATGATTGTTTACCCATTTTGAGGAACAGCTGTGAAGAGTGATTTCACTAGCCATCCTTGTGACACTGCCGTGATTTGGAAATTCCAATCCTTCCCTGGAATCAGTTGCTAACCCTTTTTATCACTCGTTCCTCAAAAGACGAGTCTTCTTTAAGCTCTTTTCATCTGACTCGTGAAATATGAAAAGATTGCCGAGTTTTGGCCTTCCAGCTCGATAAAGTGACCGGAAGAGCTATCCCTCCTCTAGATTTTAATCTTTTTGGACCTGAGGGATTATTGCACAAAAAGATCGAGCACTTGTTTTATTCGGCTCGTTAAAGATATCGAAAATTCATCCCTTTTGTATTGTTTTATACTTTTCCGGACTTAAGGGATTAGATGACGAAAAAGGACTTTTGGAGTTAACTTTATGTACCTTTTCAGACTCTCTAAAGATGAAAAGGACCGAGTTATCCTTGTCATTAGACTCATTAAATGCATGAAATAGCGACAAACTTGTCTTTAGACAAGAACGAGTTTCACTATCGCTAGGCTCGTTAAAACATAGCGATGGGCTTGCCTGAAGGGAAAGTTATAGAACAAGCATATGTTATCCTCCTCAAGCTTGACAAAAATAAAGAGGTACTGGTCAGCAATGACTGGGGAAAAATTGGGAGAAACTCAAGAAAACTTTGATGGTAGCAAGTCACTCTTGAACATGACACTTTTCCTCCGTACCACAATCGGGTTGGGTTGTTTCATTCACCGGTCACATCACCATGGTCTCGCCATACCATCCATATTTGGGGTAATGCTACCGATCCATCGCATAAGTGTCGCCATCTGTTCACGAGAAGTCGTTCAGAGAAGTCACCTGTGTCCCATCCACTACCATACATTATACTCTTTCATGACCGCCACCCTGAATCATATGTCATCAGATCGTTTTCACCTCCATCAAAATAATTAGCTCCGTTCCGTGTCATTGATGTGGGATTCATTAAGACCCTCCTTTGACAGATCACTTCTTGTCGACATCAGCTCATTATCCAAGAAGTTGATCTAGGAACACCCCCTTTAGTACTTTGAAGCTTGCATGCCTCAATGGCAAGTTTCTCACTTCCGGCGACAGGTACACATCAATGACCTTCGACCGAAAGATTTTGCGTGGTGTTCGACGCCAAGTCCTCTATTCACACCACGTGAATTGTACTGCAGTACCTTGAGGGTCATCTTCATTATCGGTGATTCCTCTCGTGCTTGTTAACAGTTTACATCATTGACTGGTAATCAAGCGATGTCTTTCCATGTTCGACTTCAGAGCAATTCTCACATGGATCAACTTGTACTTAGAGTGAAGATCGGACGAGATTGAAGACCCCGGATCTAGTTTCATCCATCCAGGCTGCGATATATATTTAGAAAATAAAGACATAGAAATGTACAGCTTTACAGCACAGATAATCATCCTACCAAAAAGATGATGGCTCTATCAGAATCATCAGTCTATCATCAGACGATTGTCTGTTATATGTACATGAAAATGAATTTATAAAGTTGAGCATGGGAATGCCCGCCTCAGCTAGATCGTGAAAAAAGTATGAAAATAATGTATTGTATTGTATTGTATTACAGGTCTCCTCCCAACATTGAAAGAACTTCGGATCCTCCTAATAAAGCATTTCACCCGATAAACGGCCTCATACTTTAGGGGGCAACTGTTATAGACATTTTTGTGCCTTACAGCTATAAGCATGAAATGTCCATAATCCAAGGGATCCAAAGTCCCTAAACATGTTGTTCCTACCCCTAGAGGAACAAGGCTAACAAACCACAGCAATTCACAGAAGTTCTCCACCAGAAACTGCTCAAAAACAAGTCAATTCAGAATCAATTCGGAGGCTCCACTAGCTGCCTGCGTTGAAATGCAGAGGCTACACTGGCTAGTTGCATTGCAACGCAGGTAGAAGCACTACCAGGGTGCGCTGAGCGGGAAATGACAAATGGCAGGGTCCTTTGTGCGAGGTGTAAAGACTGTGGAAGCTTCCAGAATCTTCCTCCATGACACTTGCCTTGATGAGTTCAACTAAGTGATGAGTAAGAGGCTCTTAGTCTCCAAGTGGAAGCAAGAACTGACAGAGCGAGAGGACACTAGTAAGATCTCAAGCTGACTCATCCTCTCTCCAAACATCTATATATGGATCTCTCCTCCATGAGATCCAGGAGGCTGGAATTTTGTTATTGCAAAGAATTGTTGTTGGTTTGAGATTGGAATCATTGGGTGCTTAATGCTTTGAAGGGAGGTGAAGAAAGGATTTCATTCGCTGGGAGGTAGATGCTGGATTGGAACTCTCTTGGTTGTATCTCCTCCTGAACCTTGTTATGCATCAATAAAGCTATCTTGGTTTCTCCTATATACTGATGTATCTTTGATGTATGATTGCATTAGTATATTTAGTTTATTTCTAATCCTGAACTAGTTATGAATATGAATCTATGTCTTTGTGTAGTGTTCCCTTCTTGTGATCTTGCAGGAACCTGTTGAAGCTGGGCGAGCGAGAAGTCAAGTAGCTGGGAACTCTCAAAGAGAAGAGAAACCGGATCGAGGGACAAACGGAAGACATCGGTTATTCCATCCATCTCTCTTCATTCTTGATTCATAAAGGAAGAATACTAGAATAGTTGTTTCTGTTTGTTGCTAAGGCACTGTCACACCTTAGGTGGATAGGATTGTCCTGCATAGGCATTTTTCCCCACAACACTATGCCCAAGGGGCCTTGTAGCCAAAATAGTCTTGTCACAACTAGAAAATTGAATCACTCCATTGAAATCAAAAGAAAAATAATTTCATTTTGTGGCTAATGATGTCCTAATGAGTATTTATATCCTCCTTTATCAACAAATTTCAAGCGCGCACACACACACACACTCAATGTGTCGTGTATGGGGAAACATATCTACTAGTTGCATGCATTTAAGCCGGTAGGCTCCTAGCATGTTTGACTTTGGCAAGCTAGGACAAAGGTAGTCAAGCTCTCGGGAACAAGTAGCAGAATTACAAGACACAAATATCATGTGTGATGCCCATAACTTTAGGAGAAAGTGAATCAACTTTGTGTGCATGCCTAGCCTATTGGGATCTTGTTGGCAGGCCAACAACTCCCCTTCATTTTGACTCAAAATGTAGGGCCCCCCATTATAGATTTGGAAAATTTTCCCTTTTTCTACATTTGATTGGTCAATGATTGCCTCTCTTATCCTCATTATTTGGCTTTCTAGGCTCTCGCTCTCCAAGGTTTGATCTTCTCTTATTTAGACCCTTATCCTATTTCTTTCATCACTTAGTCTCTTGATTGGCTTTTTGGATTTGAGTATTTATCAGTTGCCTTCACATTCCTTATGATCATATGAAGCTTCCTTAATTTTAAATGATTTCAAAAATTTTATTTTATAAACTAATTGAGACGATTTTGGAATTTTAGCACATTACACTAGCGATTTCAAGATTTGACTACTTTTCTTATCCTTACACCTTACCTTTATCACTCCCTCTTTTAAATTGTTGATGATAACTTGATTTTTTACATGACACTATACTTTCTCTTTTCTAAATATAACATGTATGAATTAATGTGCATACAACATTTGTATATCAAATGTATATATAACATATGTGTGATATAAAATGAATATAAAATTTTATTAAATTATTAAATATTATATTAAAGAAATCATGAAAACCTAAATATGTAATACATATACATAAGCATATATATACAAGGTACTACCTACGAGTGATAAGTTTTTAGAGACATCTTTGGATTTGACATAAGAAATATGATTTGTACATTGTAATGGCTTTCGTGAAATGTCACGGTACATGAAATACAAAGAGGATTGAATTGATTTGAAGTTACCAAGATCATGTGACGTGTATGGCACATTGTGACTTGTCTAGATATGGACAATGGAATATTGTATCCATTCGATTCACTCAATGTGATAAATAGGTTGGATTTTTTTCTTTATTAGTTTTAATGTGTATTTTGTTGATGTTAGTAAGTATTTATCATTATAAAGTTTATTTTAGTAAATGTTGGAAAATATCATTGTCAATTTAGACAATTTTTTCAATTTAGTAAGTCCAAGATAATTTTTTATTTTATTTTAGGTTTAAAAAGCATACAAAATTTTCCAGTGTCTTATCATATGAATAGCAAGCTACAAGATGAAATTAATATGAACACCATGTATGCAGCCCGCATAACCATTACCAAGTAGACTACTTGTAATCTTCAATTTTATATATTGGATATGCTTTTATAATTAAGAATGACATATATTTGTACATACCCTATTTCAAATTTCCCACCTAAATTTCACTGTGAATACTAATTTTATTATATCGCAATTGATTTTAATAATAAAAATTTCTAATATTTTTAATCAAAATGTCATGTACCCAAGTCATTATAATGGGAGAAATAATAACACATTTCTCTTGTGAAGGAAAAAAAAAACACTTAATTAAAGTTATCTAAAAGCATGTGCTCATATGTCTCAATCTCATAATTTTCAAAAATATCTAATGGTTCACATTCCTTTTTCTCAATAGCTATTAAAAAAAAAACACTTAATTAAAGTTATCTAAAAGCATGTGCTCATATGTCTCAATCTCATAATTTTCAAAAATATCTAATGGTTCACATTCCTTTTTCTCAATAGCTATATTTAATGATATTCAATAAATACTATAACATGTAAATTAAATCAGATTAATTATACTAAACAATAAACATTATCACAATTTTTAACAATTATTACACTTTTTAACATATTTTCCATATAGATTAGTTCGCGGGTACTAAGTGATCTTCATTGAAACTTTTCAATAAATAATAAATCACTTTATTGTTGTTAAAGCTATTGTTGAGATTCACTTTATTACAAAAATTAAAGTAATAAATTGAAATAGAATTAAAAAAGTTTTTGAAATCATATATTTTTTATAATGGCTTGAGACTTATAGATTATAAATTTAGCGTTATGATATCTTTTCATTAGGGTGTGGTTTTTAATATCATACAAATAAACCATAGCTTGAAAATCATGATAGTTGTGAAAAACTTAATATGCATACATAGCACTAGAAATATTGAACATGCTACGAAGTCATTGCTACATGCCCGAGAAGTTAAGGGAAATATTAAGCACCTAGCACTACATTACAAGGAAACATGTTAGTTAAAAAACCCTTGGCATATAAATTAGGCACATGTTCTCTTATGCAAGATTCGTTTTCTTACGATATATATATATATATATATATATATATATATATATATATATATATATATATATACATACATATATCATACATACACACACACATATATATACAACTAGATTTAGTTGCTACTTAGTGGCTAAATTTTGTTGGCATTTATTCAAACAAAGTGAATAGAATATATATACCAACTATAGTTCCAGTTCAAATGTGAGAATTGATTCATACCTTTTAAAATTCAATAAGTAAATTAAGCCACAGGGAACGCTAGCTATGCTGCCTTGTTTAAATACATATTGTTAATCTTCTTATGAATGTGGTATAAGATGAGAAGTATATAATTTATATTAACCTCAAACGTTGTGGCATTTATCAATACAATTTCTATGACCAATAACTTCACATCTCCCATGTTTTAATGCCAATTATTTTCTTTGCTTCACCAGTATAATAATATGAAATATATTGTGATAAACTGACATGGTTAATGAATAACTATGCGCTCATCACATTTCTATTTCCCATTGAAATCGACATGCATGACAGGTTTCATTTGACCAAAGTCGACTTACCAGAACTCATTTAATTTTAAAAGTTTATATCTCTAAAATAACATTTTACATCAGTTGTTTTGTAGGTTGATGCTTCCATGTGTGAAGACATGAAATTTCTTTGAACGTCATTCTCACCAAAATCAAATAGTGTTTCAAATGCACAAAAACACCAATGATCTCACAATGTGATCTTAGTTAAATTTTGAGTATGCACTCTATGTCATATATTCACATCAAATAAGGTTACATATAAATAGATTTAGTGTTGTCTCAAGATAGGTAGACTATCTTGGACACACAATCACTTAGTTGAGAGAATATCTCAACCACACACCAATCTAGGAACATCTAGATATAACAACCCTAAGGAATAGGAATAGACTCCTGTAGATAGAATGAATCACAACTGAGACAAGTAGGAATTACAATTTCCAAGTCACCCCCTTAATGACTACTTGTCTCGATCTCAATCTGCAAAGTCTAGTTGTGGTCAAACATAACAAAATAATATGTCGACGTCCATATAAAGGAGAAACCATCCACTGGAATGCATGGGTAACAGCCACTACAACCGCCAGTCTACTAGGATTCCCTTCGCATACATGGTTTTGTCAATCATTATAACTACATGCATGTACCTGTACCTGCAAATCCCCCTCCATTATCATCATCATGGGTTTTATCGGATTACCCATAACCATGCTTTGGGTTTTATTAGATTGATGATGAGCCCCAAATTTGGTAACTTGTTGGGCTCATTTGGCCTAATTATCCTTGTTCAATCCTTCATTTTTCATAGTTTATGCATTATTTTTCAGTATGTTTATGTCATTTGTACGAATAAGGGTAGTCACTCTTCCTAGGTGGCTAACACGTGCTCATTTCAGGTTTTTTTGACACATGTTGGAGAAAAACCGAGCAATCATGGGCTGGAAGATAGCCAAGCTTGGGGTGAGGATTTGTAGGGGGTTGTCTATGGCATTAAATAGCCTTCCTCAGGATTTTCACCCCCAACTCTGAGCTCCAATGGCCACCAAAACCGGATCTAGAAGGCAGCCAAGCAGATTTTGGAAGAAGTTGTCTACTCACAGTTTGGGTAGCCAAGTCCCATAGATTTAGGAGGCCAGCTAGGGCCCTCGTGGTGTATAAATGTTAAGGCCTCAGCCTTCGTGAGGGACTTTTGGAAACCATTGCATATTTTTCACTACAGTGCTACTAGCTTTACTTTGTTCTCTTGTAGCCATTGTGGCATAACTCTTGACTTATGACTATTTTTTGATAATGAGAAGTAGTCCGATTTTATATCAACTCTGAGTTTCCTATAGGAGCCATAGCTCTCGGGGTTGGGCCTAACCTGAGAGCCTAGGGCCTCCTTCTTTGTACTGTTACCTTTCCTTTATGCATCGTTGTTCTCCTTTTATGCATTTGAAACGTATTTATGTTGGGCAGATTTAGGTGTGTTGGTTAAATAGGTCACTGTTTATGAATAGAATTGCTTCAAATGTTTAAAATGGATTGGTAGGGTAATAACAAGAAGAAGCTCCAAAAAAGAGGTCAACAACACTCTCTGTTTCGCCTCATCCTTATTGGATCAGGGGCTGGAACTGAAGAAACAGTGCTGCCCCAACAAAAACACTAGTTTGCTTGACCATGCAATCCTTAGTGTAATGTTTTCATTTGCAGAAGTTAATCATGGGCTTAGATCTTTGAAATGTTCTCTACATTATTGATGTACATGGTTTTCTTTCCCAATAACACTACTATTCATTTGTTTTATTGACAGTTAGAGTAGATTAGCTAGGACTTTGATTATTTGTAAGACGTTGTTGATTTAGTTAAATGTACATTGTGCAGGGCATCTCGACCACTCTCTCATCCACCTAAGCCTCATCAAAGCCAGTTGTTCCATCTCCTAGCTAGGTTCCTCGTCTCGCATCTGTCCTCTTGCCCACGTAACCCTACTTTTTTGTACAATCATTGTTTCAGCCTCCTTTGAGCCAATTTATCCCTCCACACCTTCTCGCCACTCCATCAACCAATCCCTAGGCCACTACCAGACCCCTCTCCTACCTCCATATCCATTAATGCTTCTCCCCTCACTCACCCATCCACCAAAATCCAATTTTTAAACATCCTGTAGAAATTTCTGAACATCCTGTAGAAAATCTTGAACTTCCTGTAGAACCCCTGCAGACTTCCTGTAGAAGCTCACAAATGAGGTTCCTTGAGAGCCAAACTTTGTGAAACTCTCTGGAAGGGTGTTAGGGACTCCTTAGACCCTCTCTGAACCTTCCCAATCTCTTCCAATCATTTCTCCTCCTTGATCCACCCCTGCATAGTAAAAAGCAAGTCAAAGGCACATGCATGATAATTCTAATAACTTATTCAAAAATACAAAAAGATGTTTTCTTCAGGTAGAGGTAGTATAGACACATGTATTTTACCTTCATAGAAATAATGGCATTCCTTCCAGTAGTTTGCATTCTCTCCTTTGCATCAGTAGGACTAGCTGGTAGAATTCAGGTTTGCTAGGGTTTGTGTTACTTTTTGGCTTTCAGTTCTTTCCGCAAGTATATCAGCTTCCTTTGAGTTAGCTTTCATCCATCGGTTAAGAAGCTTCTTCTAAGAGCTCATAGAAGTTGGCTTAAGCCCCTAGCAGGACTTGTGCCAGCTGACTAAGTGACAGCTGCGGGAAGAGCTAGTACTTGTGCATACAACACCGTCGCTTCCAAGTTTGTTACGAATTACCGGGTTGATATAAGTAAAGAAGGGAGTCCCAGGAGTTGCAACATTATTGCTGCAATACTGGACCCCACCATCCTTTTTGGCGTCGTTCTCGGGGAAGCGTCAGAGTATTTGTGATTGCTGCTTTTCTTCTATTTTCCTACTCTGGCCTTCTGTTAAATAGTTTATTTCATTTCCATTCTGCAATTTCATTTCTACAAAAGTAAACTAGACACTTCCTGCTTTCATAGATTAGACTTTCAATTCTGCAAGCGTAACATAGAATTTCAATTTTGCAAGCGTAAAATAGAATTTCAATTTTGCAAGCGTAGTCTAGTATCTCTTTCTCGCGATTTGATTTCAGTAGAATAGATTAGACCTTTCCTGCTTTCATTTCAATTCCACATTTTCATTCCCGCAAAATAGATTCTAGTTAGTTGCAATTCCATCTGTTTCAGTTTTGCAGGTACAAGCAGAGGAAAAACAAAAGCAATCAAAAGTCTTTCCATTTCATGCCTCGTAGGAATAGGATAAAACCGGCAAATTCTTACCCAATACCCCCACCACATCACTGAGTCAACCTTCTCTCTTCTTTGGTGGCAGTGATCCAGAAGAACCTATAGGTGAACCTCCTGAGATATACGAAGATCCTATAATAGAAGAAGAGTTAGAGAACACTCCATCTGAAGCCATGGCTGAAAACCGAAATGGTGGAAGAGAAGATGAGAGAATAGAAGGTACCTTTCCCATTCGAGAGACCAATGGAGACATGAAAATGAATAACATAAGCCCCTCTGCTTTACCTCACTTCCATGGGTTGACTACTGAGGACCCTGATACCTTCCTGTTTGAGTTTGTTGTCCTTTGTCGAACCTATGATTATACAGAAGACAAGCAAAAATTGAAACTCTTTCCCTCTACCCTCAAGGATGTAACACTACGCTGGTTCATGGGGTTACCTGGAAACAGTATCACCACTTGGGCTCAGATGTAGCAAGATTTCAATACCAAATACCGGGACTATTGTAGGTCCAAGGAAGCCAAGGGATAAATCTTTCGGATGACCATGGGAAACGATGAGTCTTTAGAAGACTACGAGGAAAGGTTCCAACTTAGCTATAAACAGACCAGGTGCACACTTGACCCTGAATCTCTAAAGCTGGTCCTGCTCCGAGGAGTCCCTGAAGACCTTCTAGATACCCTTCACATGCTAGCTGGAGGAGATATTTACCAACTACCTTATGAGGATATAAAGACTGTGTTTAGAAACCACTCTAGGGTAGCCCAGAAATGAGGTAGGGGAAACCCACTTTTAGCTAGTACTACTTTCTCCAAGCATGAGTTTGCTAATCAGCTGGAGGACCTCAAAAGCGAGGTGAGACAGATCATTTCCATGCAACTTGATACATTCTAAATCAAGCAAAAGAAGGAGGAAGCTGAGAGAGCTTTGGCCATCTTCTATCCCAGGTGTACAAGGAAGCACCCTAAGAACGAGTGTCCATTGCACTCAGGAGAGGTATGTTTCGTTTGTGAGGAGGACCACCCCACAAACCAATGCCCAACCTTACCAGGATTTAAAGCCATATACCAAGGGACTGAGGCACCCACTGAACCTCTCTACTTCCTCAACCAAAGGAGGCCGCATGGACCTAGACCTTACCAGCAAGGGATGCAAGGGGCATCCCAAGCTTATTATAGCCCCAACCAATCTGCTCCTATGCCTTCTTGGGGTCCCCCTACTCATCCTTCCTAGTCTGCACCTCCTCCGTGGTCTTACCCACCTCAATACCATCCTCAACCCACTACTCATTCGTTTCACTCACATGTCCAGCCACAGCCTCAGTGGAATGCACCTCAACCGGGGTGGAGGCCCTAGTACAACACTCCTCCCGCCATTTTCCCTCCACCACCGGCTCAACCACAAACATTACCTCCTGCTTGATGTAGGCAAGGCCTGCAAATACCAGGATCTTCAATAATAATGCATATCAAACATGCTACTCAGCTTTTTTTTCAAATCAAAAACTTCAATAGTTGGCAAATTCACACAATACCATTATTATGCGGAAGCCCTTCAACATAAATCCCATAAACTCACCCATCACTTCCTATTTCATTCCTTTCTATTCAGCAATATGAGTATCTAGGATCCAATAATAGTGTGAGTTCAATATTCCATAAAAACCAATTAGACCATGCGCTCATGGTCTTCCCATGCTTGATTCTACAAAACAAGCATCATAACAAAGTTCCACCTTTGAACTCAATACAAACCTCAGTAACAACTTATCTTGCCAGCGCTATTCAACCTAATTCCATTCGATTTAAACATACCTGTGTTATCAAACGCTATCCATCCTCCAGCTCAAACTCTGCTTTTAACACTGTCATCAACCTCAACGCTAATCCATACAATCACTTCATTCAGGATTCGATCCATAACTTTACTGCACCATTCAATCTTTAACAATTGGTTAACCAGCCAATTCACACAAATCACTGGATTAACTCCAAGAGCGCTTTACACAAATCCATGATGCGCCCTTTACCAAGCTCAAATCTAAACAATAGAATCCAAATTTCATACCTGTTTATCCACCAATAACACAGGTTCTTTGTAATACCAATTCACCCTCTGTAGTTGTTGTGGAACTATAATCTCAAATCTTCCAGCGCTAAGGCAGTACATTCAGACATAAGAAATCGATGTTTAAAATCGATTTCACTCAAGAGTTAATCATAACTCTCTCTTTGCTCCGAATTAACTTCATAGACTCCAATTTCTTTGCTGTATTCCAAGACCAACAGCCCTTTCCTGCAATTACAATCAACTAATACACAGAGTTTAGTTCTGCGCTTCAATTACATACCTTCCACAGTGCTTCCACTGCAATGAACTGATTTCAACGCAGTCTCCCACATCTTCAATTTATTCATTTGAATTAGAAATGATGCTGGCTCATACGGTTTTTAATGTCAGCGCTTTCAATCCAAAGTCTATACTAAACCAACAATCTGATCATTTAACTTACCTCCACAATGAATAATCTGGTCTACACAACCTTCACTACTTATGCATCCGGTTTTTAACGTTCCGCTCCACGATTTCTGTTCTGCAATTCCTGAATAAATTCTTAATGGTTATTACAACGTCACCATTTCCTCAACGCTGGATTTCAACGAGTTTTTCTAGACTTATGTTCAGCGCTGATTGTTCCTCAATTCAATACGGTCGCTTCTACAAAAAATTCTTCAGCGCTGACGGTCTCTCGTGCAAACATACTCTTTCACAAATCAATGTCAATTTTAACAAACAAATCATTCCCACTCGGTCTCTGTGTTCCGTTTTTTTCCCTCAACAGTACCAGTAGATCCATAAAAGTTGATTTCCATACTCTCAATTGGATTCCACGCTATATATAACACAATTCCACTTGTTTTCAATCAATCCAACATTACGGAGTAAATGAATTCAAAACCTGCGCTTTCAACATAGATTAAATCACCAACAAATTCATTAATTTTAATGTCAGGCATAAATCAGATCCATTTAATTTAAAACAGGCGGAAGCACAGTTCTATCAATGTCGACTCATATAAACGATGCCACTCCATACCACTGCGCAGACAACCATTCTGTATTGTAAATTCATACAATTTCAAATATATTGATTTCAGTTTCACCTGTATACAACTTCAATAATTTGATTCACATAATATGTCGACTTTTATCATTGGACTGCAGACCAACACATTAACAATAATAATTCACCATTTATTCATACCCAATCCATTGCAATTGACATTGACTATGCAGATCGAACTATCAAATCCATACAAAATATAATTCATCCAGTTGTCTCTGAATTCATAACACCTCCAATTTAAATGTGCATAATTCTTTCCCAGTTTCAGAATTTAACAGCCAATATATATATAATCTGAACAAAACAAATTTACTTACAAACTTCCTCTCGCCTTGGCCAGATCTTTCATTTCTGTGGCCCTTTACAATTGTTGAAGGCTTACAGCCTTGCTGTTCAAGCCTACTCTGAATCTCACACTCACTCACAATCTTAATGTATCCTTATCCTCTCAAAAACCCCTCATATTTATACATAGATAATGCATTTAATTCACTCAAAATATCTCTCCACCTAATCCTCAACTAATCTATATTTTAGGTGTGGACTCAACAAAGTCCTATACATAGAATTCCTAATCTCTAGTTTTGCTCCTAAACTATTTCTCTCATATCCTTTTAATCAATAAAAGAATATTTACAAAATCCTCACTTTTCCAAATTATCTCCTATTTTATTAAAAATAACAAATTAATTAATAAAATAATAAAAATGTCACACCCCCCTTTTATCACATATTTACAAATGAAAAATGACCTTGATGC
The DNA here is from genome assembly GCA_031772625.1 of Pinus tabuliformis. Lineage (NCBI taxonomy): Eukaryota > Viridiplantae > Streptophyta > Pinopsida > Pinales > Pinaceae > Pinus > Pinus tabuliformis. The sequence continues at coordinate 847,733,632 of CM062807.1, read as the reverse complement.
TCCTGCATCAGACACCCAACGTTAAAATTAATCATGATCACCTAATCATGTGTTCGGATCTGTGTATGCCTGGATCCTATATCTTGTGCTGCAAATTTCCACTTGCCACTGCTTCTTTTTGATGTTCTTCTCCAGGTTTCCATACTTTATGTTTCATTGCTCCACTGGCTGTGCTCTCACAATATTTTGTTGTCTTTCTTTTGCTGCTTCTCCTTTATTTTACTGTTGCTGGCCTCTTCCGGGATTCTTTCATCATCATCCGCCTCATCAGTTCAATTTCTCTGTCTAACAGACTTTCTCCAGCATCTTCAATAAAACCTGAATTCACAAAACAATTGTTAGAATAAAAACCATAAGGCTTTAGCGCCCCCATAGATGTTACTGCTGTCAGTGTTGCCTCAGCTGTCACCATAAATGTTGCGGCCTCCCAAACTTCCTGTCCCTCTGCAACATTCCTTTGCTCATCACCTGCAATTTCATCTGCAATTTCTTTCTCTGGTTCCAGCAAACATTTCAGCATTTCATCAACATGCTGCAAATTAACTCCAGCATAACTTCCATCTTCCCCTTCGACAATCTTCAGAAATTGTCCAGCATCATCTTGATTGATTTTGGCAATCAAATCAAGTTCTTTCACCACTGTAGCTTCATCCTCTAACACTGTAGCAACTCCAAAACTTTGTCCACCAGTCTTCTCTTGGCTATACAAACAAGCCAACTCTTTCTTGTCACCCACGGTAACAAGCCTCTGCTTATGAGACATGATTGTCTCATCTTCTTTCTGCAATTGTTCTCCTCCATCCAAGACAATTCCAAATGATGGACTGTCTTCTTTCTCACCTGTAAACACAATCAAATTGTCAGCATCAAAATCACAAGACCCAACGGTCTCACTTGTAGATTCAGTCATCCGCAGCTCTAAGTCTTCTTCAGGACTCAGAAAATCTATACTGGCTTTCTCCTCAGCTTTCCCTGGCAACACTTCAGTATGTTGCTCTAAGTTCCTTTCCAACTCTTTTGTCAGCACATCAGTATGCTGATTTGTATTCACCATGAGACTGTCAGCTAGTCTCTCCTTCTTACCATCATCTGCTCCATAACTGTCATTCATGAGAACTTTCCTGCCTTGCTTCCTCAGCAAATTATCCTGCACATAAGTCCTTTGTCTCTCCAACTCTCTTCTCTGGAGATCTAGTTTCCTATACAATTCAACAACTTCATTAGGAGTAGAACTTGGAAACTTCACACGATTTTCCATACCTTCACCAGTGCTTGACCAATCATCAGCTGGTCCTTCTCTTTCTGCATCAACATCCTGATTAGACTCCTTCGTCTTCATCTCCTTCTGAGATCTTGCTATCTCAGCATCGATCTGAACAGCCTTCAGATTCAATTCTTCTTGAACAAACTCTAAAGCTTGCTCATCTCCTTGTACTGTACCTGCAAACATACACAACTTGTCAGTTTTAAAACCGCAAGACTTTTCAGTCTTGACTGCTCCCTCCAACACATCCTTCTGAACAAATCTGCGTGTGGAATCTTCAAATTCCATCTCTGGTTCAAGAACTCTAAGTTCCTTTTTCAACAAGGCAATCACAATTTGCCTCAACCTCCTCTGCAATTGTCACCAAATCATTCTCTTTCCCTTCAGTGGAAAGATCCAACCTCTATTCTGATTTTCCTGCTCTTGCAGCCATTCCTCTAGTACCTGCAATTGTACTTTCATTACTGCAATCTCTCTTTCTCTGACCTCATCACTCATCCTACCACTGTGGCATTCCTCTGAACCTCTTCTCTGATCCTCCATGATCATTTCCTTCATGAGTTTCTCACTCACCATGAGTTGCAATAGCCTTTACGACAGCAATCTCCTTTGCTGCCCCTTACCTCACCAAGCTCTCCTCACTCAGTCTTTTGGTAAGTACTTGGTTCACTGCCTCTGGAACCCTCCGAGCACTCTCTCTGCTCTCTCCAGGCTATCTCTTCAACTCACCTTCTTCTTCAGGACACTGCAATTGTCCTCCTTATTCAGCCTTTAGCTGAATGCCAGGTTCACTGCCATCATCTTCTCTGCAACCATAAACTGCATTTACAAATTTCAAATCAGAAAAATCATCTCACCTCTTAAGATCTTGCATGATTGTTTCCTCCCTGCAATCCTGTTCACTTGTGTAGTTTGCATATCATATTTAGAAATCTGATCTTCATCATTCATCACAAATTCAAAAATACATTTCAGTTCAACAAACCTTCTGTCCTCATTCGGAAAAACAAATATCTTCTATTTCAACAGAGCCAAGCTCTGATACCAAAAATTGATGCAGGCAAGGCCTGCAAATACCAGAATCTTCAATAATAATGCATATCAAACATGCTACTCGGCTTTTTTTTCAAATCAAAAACTTCAATAGTTGGCAAATTCACACAATACCATTATTATGCGAAAGCCCTTCAACATAAATCCCATAAACTCACCCATCACTTCCTATTTCATTCCTTTCTATTCAGCAATACGAGTATCTAGGATCCAATAATAGTGTGAGTTCAATATTCCATAAAAACCAATTAGACCATGCGCTCATGGTCTTCCCATGCTTGATTCTAGAAAACAAGCATCATAACAAAGTTCCACCTTTGAACTCAATACAAACCTCAGTAACAACTTATCTTGCCAGTGCTATTCAACCTAATTCCATTCGATTTAAACATACCTGTGTTATCAAACGATGTCCATCCTCCAGCTCAAACTCTTCTTTTAACACTGTCATCAACCTCAACGCTGATCCATACAATCACTTCATTCATGATTCGATCCATAACTTTATTGCGCCCTTCAATCTTTAACAATTAGTTAACCAGCCAATTCACACAAATCATTGGATTAACTCCAGGAGTGCTTTAAACAAATCCATGAAGCGCCCTTTACCAAGCACAAATCTAAACAATAGAATCCAAATTTCATACCTGTTTATCCACCAATAACACAGGTTCTTTGTAATACCAATTCACCCTCTGTAGTTGCTATGGAACTATAATCTCAAATCTTTCGGCGCTAAGGCAGTACATTCGGACATAAGAAATCGATGTTTAAAATCGATTTCACTCAAGAGTTAATCATAACTCTCTCTCTGCTCCGAATTAACTTCACAGACTCCAATTTATTTGCTGTATTCCAAGACCAACAGCCCTTTCCTGCAATTACAATCAACTAATACACAGAGTTTAGTTCTGCGCTTCAATTACATACCTTCCATAGCGCTTCCACTACAATGAACTGATTTCAACGCAGTCTCCCACATCTTCAATTTATTCATTTGAATTAGAAATGATGCTGGCTCATACGGTTTTTAATGTCAACGCTTTCAATCCAAAGTCTGTACTAAACCAACAATCTGATCATTTAACTTACCTCCACAATGAATAATCTCGTCTACACAACCTTCACTACTTATGCATCCGGTTTTTAACGTTCGCTCCACGATTTATGTTTTGCAATTCCTGAATAAATTCTTAATGGTTATTACAACGTCACCATTTCCTCGACGCTAGATTTCAACGAGTTTTTCCAGACTTATGTTCAGCGCTGATTGTTCCTCAATTCAATACAGTCGCTTCTACAAACAATTCTTCAGCGCTGATGGTCTCTCTTGCAAACATACTCTTTCACAAATCAATGTCAATTTTAACAAACAAATCATTCCCACTCGGTCTCTGCCTTCCGTTTTGTTCCCTCAATAGTACCAGCAGATCCATTAAAGTCGATTTCCATACTCTCAATTGGATTCCACGCTATATATAACACAATTCCACTTGTTTTCAATCAATCCAACATTACGGAGTAAATGAATTCAAAACCTGCGCTTTCAACATATATTAAATCACCACCAAATTCATTAATTTTAATGTCAGGCATAAATCAGATCCATTTAATTTAAAATAGGCTGAAGCACAGTTCTATCAATGTCGACTCATATAAACGATGCCACTCCATACCACTGCGCAGACAACCATTCTGTATTGTAAATTCATACAATTTCAAATATATTGATTTTAGTTTCACCTGTATACAGCTTCAATAACTTGATTCACATAATATGTCGACTTTTATCATTGGACTGCAGACCAACACATTAACAATAATAATTCACCATTTATTCATACCCAATCCAGTGCAATTGACATTGACTATGCAGATCGAACTATCAAATCCATACAAAATATAATTCATCCAGTTGTCTCTGAATTCATAACACCTCCAATTTAAATGTGACTTATTTATTCCCAGTTTCAGAATTTAACAGCCAATATATATATAATCCGAACAAAACAAATTTACTTACAAACTTCCTCTCGCCTTGGCCAGATCTTTCATTTCCGTGGCCCTTTACAATTGCTGAAGGCTTATAGCTTTGTTGTTCAAGCCTACTCTCAATCTCACACTCAGTCACAATCTCAATGTCTCCTTATCCTCTCAAAAACCCCTCATATTTATACATAGATAATGCATTTAATTCACTCAAAATATCTCTCCACCTAATCCTCAACTAATCTATATTTTAGGTGTGGACTCAACAAAGTCCTATACATAGAATTCCTAATCTCTAATTTTGCTCCTAAACTATTTCTCTCATATCCTTTTAATCAATAAAAGAATATTTACAAAATCCTCACTTTTCCAAATTATCTCCTATTTTATTAAAAATAACAAATTAATTAATAAAATAATAAAAATGTCACACCCACCTTTTATCACATATTTATAAATGAAAAATGGCCTTGATGCTCCTGTATCACTGATCCTCCAAGACAACCCCAAATGCCTGCTCAACCAAACCCGAACCCCAACAACCGACAGGTCCAGCAGGTATATACTGGGGAAACAACATGCCCTACCTATGTTGTGGAGATCCAGGAGATCAACCTGCGATCCGGGAAGACTCTTCCAAATCGCCAACCTCCTCCCCCAGAGGACGAGGAAGACAAACAGGAAAGTGAACCCAAAGCCATTCCACCCTTTCCTGAGAGACTAACAGTAACCACACAACCCAACGCAAAAGAGAATGAGCTTCTGGGAGAACTCAAACAGTTGTGTGTGAGGATACCACTTCTCCAGGCCATTAAATATGTACCGATATACAACAAACTGGTTAAGGAAAAGTGTTTCAGGCACCCAGGCAGGCGAAAAAGAGATGCCTCAACTATCAATGTCATAGGGCAACTGTCTGATCTTATGTTGGGGCAAGTAATCTGTCCAAAGTATTTGGATCCTGGGAGTCCTGTAGTTGATGTCCACATCAATGGCACCATCATACCCCACACCTTGATTGATCTAGGGGCTGCCATTAATGTGATGACCAGGGACACCATGCTCAAACTCAACCTTCAGGGTTCCTTAAGGAAGACCTCGACAGTCCTGCAGCTGGCAGATCGCTCCACCGTGACTCCCGAAGGGATTGTGGAGGATGTCTTGGTCTCTGTTGACTCTTGGGAGTATCCTGCGGACTTCTTGGTCCTTCAACCAAAGGCAAAGCTTACTGGATACCCCCTTATTTTGGGAAGGCCTTGGTTAGCCACTGTGGATGCTTACATAAGCTGCCGAGCGGGAAACATGACCATCAAAAATGGTCCTATGTCCAAGCAGCTAGTCCTATACCCTCGTGCCCAACCTCTGTTAGAGCATGACTTACCACTTTGGTTGGAAGAAGGAGAAGAGGATGAGGTATACTCTGCACCCTTGTGCACCTTAGAAACCACCAAGGGAGGTCCTCAAACTGAGGATGATTTGATTGAGACCTTGATTCAGAATCCACCTCCTAGTGCATTGTCCTTAGAGGAATTGGTGGAGGATACTCAAGCCAGTACCTTAGTGGACCTCTGTGTGACTGATCCAACCTCTCCCAGAGTTAAGAATGTGGAGTTTGGTCCTGAGAGAACTTTAAAGATCAGCTCCTCCCTATCCCCTTCGCAGGAAAAGGAGTTGTGTAGCTTACTAGCAAGTCATCTAGATTCTTTTGCTTGGAGCTATAAGGAGAGGAAAGGAGTCCATCCCTTGGTCTGTACCCATCACATCTACATTAAAGAAGATTGTAGACCGGTCAGGCAACCTCAGAGGAGAATGAATCCAGCCCTTAAGGACATTGTCAAAGAAGAATTACAAAAATTGTTGGATGCAGGATTCATCTACCCCATCTTGGACAGCGAATGGGTTTCCCCTCTGGTGTTGGTACCCAAGAAAAATGGGAAGTGGAGGATCTGTGTGGACTACAGAGAACTGAACAAAGCCACCAAGAAAGACCACTTCCCTCTGCCTTTCATAGATCAAGTGTTATATGGACTGGCAGGAAAGAAGTTTTTATATTTCCTAGATGGGTTCAGCGGGTATAATCATATCCAAATCAGCCCGGAGGACCAAGATAAGACCACCTTCACTTGTCCTTGGGGTACCTTTGCCTACCGAGTCCTTCCCTTTGGGCTATGCAACACTCCTGCCACTTTCCAGAGAGCAGTATTGAGCATCTTTTCTGAGCTGGTCCATGATTCGGTGGAAATCTATATGGATGACTTCACTTCTTATGGGTCCAACTTCCAGGAAGCATTGTCCAATCTGGGAAAAGTTCTAACCAAGTGCATTGAGATGAACCTGTCCCTCAGTTCTGAAAAATGTGAATTCCTGATGACTGAAGGGACCGTGCTAGGACATACCATTTCTCACCAAGGATTACAGGTGGATCCTAACAAAATTGCTCTCATCAAAAAGGTTCCACCGCCTCAGAAGGTAAGATATGTTCGGAGTTTCTTAGGCTTAGCGGGATATTATAGAAGATTCATTAAAGACTTCAGTAAGCTAGCCTCACCATTGTTTGGCCTCTTAGCAAAAGATGCTGAGTTTAAATGGACTGACGACTGTCAGAGGGCTCTGAATGAATTAAAGGATAAGTTGGTGTCCGCCCCGATCTTGAGAGGTCCAAATTGGGCCCTACCTTTCCACATCCACACTGATGCCTCGAACAAAGCCATAGGGGCAGCCTTAGGACAAGTTGAACAAAAACTTCCATATGCCATATACTTTGTCAGCAAAAACTTATCCAAGGCAGAAATGAATTATACTGTAACTGAGAAAGAGTTCTTGGCCATAGTCCATTCCCTGAACAAGTTCCGACACTACATCACTGGCTATCAAACATTTTTACATATTGATCATGCTGCAATTAGATATTTAATGAATAAACTTGATGTGAATGCTCGTATTATTAGATGGTTACTTTTGTTGCAGCAGTTTGATTTGACTATCGTTGACAAACGAGGTAAAGAAAATGTTGTTGCTGACTTCTTGTCTAGATTGGATTTACCTGCAGGTGAAGAGGGGACAGTGGATGACCAGATGCCAGATGAACATCTGTTCGCTATCTCAGTACTCTCTCCTTGGTTTGCTGACATAGCAAACTACCTGGTCTCAGCACAGTTCCCTCTGCATCTATCCTCAAAGGAGAAGAGCAGAATTGTGAGGAAAAGTGCCTCATTCACTTGGATCGGGGGCAAATTGTTCAAACTTGGCCCCGATCAGATCTTAAGGCGTTGTGTAAGGGAGGAGGAAGTCTTTGACATCCTCCTAACCTGTCACAATGGGCCTTGTGGAGGACATTTTGCAGCCAAGAGGACTGCCTTCAAAATTCTATAGGCAGGCTACTATTGGCCCACGCTTCATCAAGATGTCAGAAGATATATCAGCCAATGTGACCGATACCAAAGGATGGGGAAACCGACTCCAAGGGATGAAATGCCTCTCCAACCTCAAGTGACTCTTGAGCCATTTGAGAAGTGGGGTATGGATTTTGTAGGTCCTATCAACCCCCCTTCAAGGCAAAGGTCTTACATCATTGTGTACACAGACTATCTAAAAAAGTGGGCGGAAACCAAGGCAATCAAAGCAGCGACAGAAGAAAAGATGGCTGAGTTTTTGAGAGAAAACATCTTCTACAAATTTGGCTACCCAAGAGAATTAGTCATCGATCAAGGAAGCCAGTTCACCTCCAACTTAATTGAAGACTTGCTCGCTCATCACAAGATCAAGCATAGGACTTCCACCCCATATCATCCTCAAGCAAATGGGCAGGTGGAAGTCACCAATAGAGCATTAGAAGGGATTTTGACTAAGGTGGTGAGCAGCAGCACAAAGGATTGGGCAGATCGCCTAGTTGAGGCCACTTGGGCTTACAACACCACTTGGAAGACCACAACCGGCTTCACACCTTATGAGCTAGTCTATGGGAAGAAAGCTTTGCTGTCAATTGAGTTCGAGTACAACACATCGAGGATGGCAGCTCAGCTGGATCTAGACCTCAACCATGCTCAACAAGAAAGGTTATTGCAGCTGAATGGGTTAGATGAACACCGAATGCAAGCCCTCCTTCACTCAGAAGTGGTTCAACTTCAGAGGAAGATATGGCATGACCGGCACCTCAATGACAAACAATTCCAGCCGGGAGATTGGGCGCTGCTGTATGATTCCAGACATAAGGATTTCAAGGGGAAGCTGAGGACAAGCTAGCTAGGACCATATGCAGTGGAGAAGTGTAATGACAATGGTTCTGTCCTTATTCAGACCATTGATGAAGAAGCCATCCCCATGCTCGTCAATGGGCATCGACTAAAGATCTACAGGAAACCTCTTTCGAGGCAAGAGTTCATCAAAACTGTGGAAAAATAAGTGTTGGTCATAGAGAAGGGTTCTGCCTCTATTTTGGGCATACCCTGAGCATCATTATATTAAAAAAAATGCAAATAAGAAAATATCCTTGGGTGAAAACCTTTCTGAGGCGCCCAAGGCAGATGGTAGGGGTGAAAACCTCATTGAGGGGCCCCTGTTGTCTCTCTGAAAAAGAATTGGAATAAAAAGATCCTTGGGTGAAAACCTCTCTGAGGCGCCCAAGGCAGATAGTAGGGGTGAAAACCTCATTGAGGCGCCCCTGCTGTCTCTTAAAAAAAAAAGAAAAAAAAAAAAGGAAGAAACAAAAAGAAAGGAAAAGAAAAAGAAGAAGGAAGAAACAAGAAAAAAAACAGGCTTAATCTCTGGAAATTGTTGCAAGTTGCAGGCACACAATGCAAAAATGAGGCCTCTCAACTCAAGGACAAGGATCCCTACCAAGCTACCAGGTGACCTCACATACACTCCCTCCATGAATCGTCATTTTTTTCAAGGTTTCGACACAATCTGGTCATGGGTTAGCCTTCTACAGGAAGCTACAGGACTTTCTACATGAATTTTTGTATTTCTACAGGAAACATCCTGTAGAGCCTTTGGGCAGGCCAGGACCGATTATGAAGAAGAATTTGAAGTTTGAAGCCCGTTGAGGAGGCATGCAACCACTCTTTTCTTCCATCCTTCACCTCCTTTCACCACCATTGCTGCAATATGGCCGAATATACCTGCACAGTCATCCCAAAACTTTGTTTTGTCAGAGAAAAAAAAAAATTTAGGAGGAAATAAAGCATGCAGAGGCTCGCACACTTTACCTGTCAAGGCAATCTCAGGACCCTGCACCTGTGAACGCGACTCAATTCTTTCGGCATGCACCCCAGGAGGAGAAACGACTACAGGATGTCCTACAGGAATCCTGTAGCAGCTGATCCGGCTGGAGCACGTACCATGGAGACACCAGCAGCTCGTAAAACCGGTGCATGCAGCCTACACCACCAGGAAATCGGGTCTTAAGGCCTCGTAGCCAGCAGCAGCCAATGAAGAGTAGCTCCAGCACCCGTACACGAAGCAGCAGCAAGTAGATCCAGCATTCCTCGTCCTGAAGCCTGAAAAAACCACGTCCACGGCCGCACAGGTAAGTGCCTAACCTTATTTCGTCAAATTACATAAGCTATACTCTAAATGTGCACGACTGTGAGAATGAATGGATTGAACAAGTCAGGTAGCCATTCAACTGGCCACCACAACCAGTTCGACGGCCTCGTCGGATCTGAATGTCCTTGGTTATGTCGAAAAGACGGGAAATTGACACGTGGGAAGCGTCCAGTCGGAGAGAAGCGGCAGTATAACGGGAATGGCGGCGGTGAATGCAGAGGGAAGGATTCGGCGGTCAGGGACATGCCGCGGAATGATGGTTGTGACATCGGCCAACGGATCGACTGGGATAGCTCACCCCCGTGCCATGAATTCCACAGCAATTCAAAATCGGCTGGCTAAATCACTTATGATACACTGCAGTCATTTACTCACAACCGTTTGGCAGCTGAGTACGCATCCTCAATCCTCTGAAGGTTGTTAGCCCGAGTTCTCGGCCTGTTCCAACATTCTGTTGCTGCTCAGAAAGTCCAGAACCACTGTAACGTTCTCCAGAATCTGTGCACGATTTCTACAGGAAGCTACGCTACAGGAAGCCCGGCATTGTGGGGAAGCTTGGACTATTCACGTCAAGGGTGGCAATTCTTAGTGAGGTAGGCCTGAACATAACTTTCCCATGCAAATAATTCAAAAGGTTGTGAATTCGACATGTTGAGAGTGTGAATCAAGTCTGTTTATGAATTCAAAAGCTGTTTTCTTATCGCTGCATGAAATTGTCATCGTAGTCTGCATGCGAGATTTTCTCCAGGGTGTTGAATTAAAATTGAGCCACTGTCAAGGCTCACCAATGGGAAATTGTGAATTTTATATGACTATGTGCATAACAGAGACATAGCTCTGCGCTCTGTGTAGAAAAACCCTGAAGCTCTCCTTCTGTACACGAGCAGGCAAGTTCAGAACAACAAAAACGAGTTTTTTACCATGCCGGGAGGGTTCATTAGAAAAGAGCCTTCGGACTCCAAGAAATTACGAGAAACCCCTGAGGTGGTGGACTTGTTTTCCCATGCACACTGGATGTCATTCTGTGACAAGCTTCAAGGTCACGATGACGAAATTACAGAAGAATTCCTAAGGTCCTTGAAGCCGAAGTCAAAGACATTGGCTGTTGTCAACTTCAGAGGATTGACCCTCAGGCTCACCCCACAGTTCATTAGCAGAGTAACTAATCTACCGATGGAGGTACCCTGGGATAAGGAAGAGAGGAAATTAGGTCAGAAATCTAAAAAGGAGTTCTTCTTGCCAGAGGAAAAATTTTCAGAGGACAAGAATGGAGTTCGAAGAACTAGCCTACAACCGTTCTAGAGTGAAGTCAACCTCCAAATTATGAAGTATATTATGTGTGAGGGGCGATTTAGCATCGTGTATTGATATCATTTCTGGTTGCTCACTGAACTCGGGCACCAAATGGACCTACCCTCAGAGCAAAAGTTGAGCATTCCTTACTTCCTCCTGTAGTCCATGATTGAGTGTGCCACCAAACTGAGAGAGGGGACACCAGACCAGCCAGCCCATCATGGGCTTATCAAGCTCCTCGTGGAAGATGCACTCCACACTTACACCGTCCCTCTCTCCTGGAAAACTTTTCAGAATCTATCTAAGGATGATGACATCTGAATTTTGGCCGAGGAGCTCACTTCCTCCAGCAGCGAGGAGAAGGAGCACACTCAGGCAGAGAATAAAGTTAAAGGACAAGAAAGCCCGGGCAAAACACCAAAGAAAGAACAGAAGGGAACACAAGAAAAAAGCCAAGCTGCCAAAACAGGGGGTGGTAAAATTACACCAACACCCAGGGAGAAAAGACTACAGAGCAGGGTAGAAAGGACTGAGAAAGTCCAAGCCAGTGAGGGCACCCCTAAGGCAGCCTTAGCCAAGCTAAAGGAAAAAGCACCCTCTACCAAGCAAGCTAAAACGGTGCCATCTGCTTCTATAAAAAACCAAAAGTCTATTTCTACAGGAAGTTTAAAAACGGCTTCTACAGGAAGCCAAAAACCAACCACTACAAGACTTTCTACAGGAAGTCCGGAAAAAGAAAAGCAGAAGGAGAAATCGGCCGAAATTCTAGCTAGGGAGGCAGCAGCTGTGCTGGCCACCCTAGGTACCTCTCCCAAGCTAAAGGAAAAACGAAAGAGGGAGACTCCTCTGTATTTCAAAGCGAGAGGAAGTGTAAGAATTAAAACTGGTAGACCCCAACCTCCATCCAAAGACCCAATTACCATTGAAGACACCCCTACCTCGCCAAAGGAGAAGTCCCCCTCCAAAGCATCAGTCACTTATGAGCGGGCGAGCCCGAAGACATCTACCTGGAGGGAGAGAATGGAAAGATTGGCTTCAAAAACCTCTCTACAGGATGTTGAAGCTGTTCTACAGGAAACATTGGCCAGGCTCAAGGAGACCAAAAGAATGGAAGGGGAGGCAGCCAAATCACCACAAAAGGAAGAAGAGGTAGAGCACATTATGGAACCTAGCCCCCAACCCAGCTTGGGCTCTTATTATAACTTTTTGGAGGCCGGAAAAATCATTCCACAGAAATTCACAGTGCCGCTTTTCTTTGCACTAGAGGAAGAAAGAGTGAGGACCCACACATGGATGAGAATAGCCAAGTCTAAAGGAGTAGCAGATATAGGTCCCTTGGAGGAACAACTCAAGGAGGCAAGAAGAGAATTGGCTATGGAAAAACATGTGGGAAACTGCCAGCGAGTATTTCTACAGGAAGAAAATGAGCAGCTCAAACGACAGCTACAGCTACAGGGACAGAGGAAAGAAGAGGACACAACAGCCAAGGACACCACAGCAGAACCCCAAGAAAAAGAAGGAGTGCAAGCTGATCTTGAGGAACTAAACCAGCAACTACAGGAAAGGGAATTACAGGCAAGCATACAGATAAAATCTCTAAAACAGTAGATGCAAGAAAAGGAAGCACAACTGGCCTGCATGGCCAGTTGGGCAATGGACGCTCTGCAATGTAGGCAGCCGGCGAAATCCTATGGCCTATACCTAAGAGATTAGTGGCTACAATTCCAAATTAACACATTGGCACAAAGGGGTATCTCCCAAATCCAAAACCCCCAGCAGTTCATGGATTTATGTAACAGCAGTTCATTAGAAGACAAGGCCAAGCTATCAGAGTTCTACCTGCATAATTTGGTCCTTCCAAATGTAACCTCATGGGACCCCAACACAGCAATAGGGGATATGCAACTGATGGCAATGACCTCATGGTTAAACCACGAAGAAAAGAGAGCAGCAGAGGTCAGAAATTTCATGAACCGGAAACTACATGAACCACTGTTGATTAGAGCAGAGCCAGGGGACCCCACAGCATTGATATCAGCCCACCAGCACCTATTAACCAACTCTCAGGCTTTATTAGAGTACATGGATCGGCAGGCTCAGGCCATAGCACACTTCGAGGATATGGAGCAATTATTAGGGGACAATTGTGTTCATGCTTGCACCCGTAGGTGGAACACATTGTCCCACAGCCTCAAAATCAGGGAATATCACACTCCAACTAGAATGAGGGAGGCCTTGGCATGAGTGCCTCCCTACAAGAAGTCTATGCAGAACCTCCAGGCCAGCTGGATCGGCCTCAAGCTAAGTCCACCTTTGCTTTTGGGATTGTTAAAAGGAAGCACAGAATAAGAAGAGCATAAGTAGTGGGAAGAGGTGGAAAGGAAGGCCAGATTCCATGACAGTGAGGAGGATACTACTTCAGAAGCCTAAGATGTGAGGGTGGCGATTAAAGCAATGAAAGATGAGGAGCTGGACTAGTTGCTCAGAGGATGAGCAACCCTTTTAGCAGGGGGGTGATGATGAGCCCCAAATTTGGTAACTTGTTGGGATCATTTGGCCTAATTATCCTTGTTCAATCCTTCATTTTTCATAGCTTATGCATTTTTTTTAGTATGTTTATATCATTTGTATGAATAAGGGTAGTCACTCTTCCTAGGTGGCTAACACGTGCTCATTTCAAGTTTTTTTGACACATGTTGGAGCAAAACCGAGCAATCATGGGCTGGAAGACAGCCAAGCTTGGGGTGAGGATTCATAGGGGGGTTGTCTATGGCATTAAATAGCCTTCCTCGGGATCTTCACCCCCAACTCCGAGCTCCAAAGGCCACCAAAACTGGATCTAGAAGGCAGCCAAGCAAATTTTGGAAGAAGTTGTCTACTCACAGTTTGGGCAGCCAAGTCCCATAGATTTAGGAGGCCAGTTAGGGCCCTCGTGGTGTATAAATGTTAAGGCCTTAACCTTCGTGAGGGACTTTTGGAAACCATTGCATATTTTGCACTACAGTGCTGCTAGCTTTACTTTGTTCTCTTGTAGCCATTGTGGCATAACTCTTGACTTATGACTATTTTTTGATAATGAGAAGCAGTCTGATTTTATATCAACTCTGAGTTTCCTATAGGAGCCATAGCTCTCGGGGTTGGGCCCAACCTGAGAGCCTGGGGCCTTATTCTTTGTACTGTTACCTTTCCTTTATGCATTGTTGTTCTCCTTTTATGCATTTGAAACATATTTCTGTTGGGCAGATTTAGGTGTGTTGGTTAAATAGGTCATTGTTTATGAATAGAATTGCTTCAGATGTTTAAAATGGATTGGTAGGGCAATAACAAGAAGAAGCTCCAAAAAAGGGGTCAACAACACTCTCTATTTCACCTCATCCTTATTGGATCAGGGGCTAGAACTGAAGAAACAGTGTTGCCCCAACAAAAACACTAGTTTGCTTGACCATGCAATCCTTAGTGTACTGTTTTCATTTGCAGAAGTTAATCATGGGTTTAGATCTTTGAAATTTTCTCTACATGATTGATGTACATGGTTTTCTTTCCCAATAACACTGTTGTTCATTCGTTTTATTGACAGTTAGAGTAGATTAGTTAGGACTTTGATTATTTGTAAGACGTTGTTGATTCAGTTAAATGTACATTGTGCAGGGCATCTCGACCACTCTCTCATCCACCTAAGCCTCATCAGAGCCAGTTGTTCCATCTCCTAGCTAGGTTCCTCATCTCGCATCTGTCCTCTTGCCCACGTAACCCTACCATTTTGTACAATCATTGTTTCAGCCTCCTTTGAGCCAATTTATCCCTCCACACCTTCTCACCACTCTATCCACCAGTCCCTGGGCCACTACCAGACCCCTATCCTGCCTCCATATCCATTAATGCATCTCCCCTCACTCACCCATCCACCAAAATCCAATTTTTAAACATCCTGTAGAAATTTCTAAACATCCTGTAGAAAATCTTGAATTTCCTGTAGAACCCCTGCAGACTTCCTGTAGAAGCTCACAAATGAGGTTTCTTGAGAGCCAAACCTTGTGACACTCTCTGGAAGGGTGTTAGGGACTCCTTAGACCCTCTCTGAACCTTCCCAACCTCTTCCAAGCATTTCTCCTCCTTGATCCACCCCTGCATAGTAGAAAGCCAGTCAAAGGCATATGCATGATAATTCTAATAACTTATTCAAAAATACAAAAAGATGTTTTCTTCAGGTAGAGTTAGTTTAGACACATGTATTTTACCTTCATAGAAATAATGGCATTCCTTCCAGTAGTTTTCATTCTCTCGTTTGCATCAGTAGGACTAGCTGGTAAAATTAGGGTTTGTTAGGGTTTGCGTTACTTTTTGGCTTTCAGTTCTTTCCGCAAGTAGATCAGCTTCCTTTGAGTTAGCTTTCGTCCATCAGTTAAGAAGCTTCTTGTAAGAGCTCATAGAAGTTGGCTTAAGCCCCTAGCAGGACTTGTGCCAACTGACCAAGTGACAGCTGCGGCAAGAGCTAGTACTTGTGCATACAGCACCGTCGCTTCCAAGTTTGTTACGAACTTCCGGGTTGATATAAGTAAAGAAGGGAGTCCCAGGAGTCACAGCATTATTGCTGCAATACTGGAGCCCACCAATTACCCTCAACCATGCCAACAAGGGCTCTCAGCGACCAAGGCTCAACTTAGCCACCAAGGCTCAACTCAACCACCAAGGCTCAACATAGCCACCAAGGCTCAACTCAACCACCAAGGCTCAACTTAGCCACCAAGGCTCAACACAACCACCAAGGCTTAACTTTGTCACCAAGGGACTCAATCCAACCACGAAGGCTCAACTCTACCACCAAGGCACTCAATTCGGCCACCAAGGCTCACCACGGACTCAACTTAACCAGGCCAAAGGTTTTCTCGGCTCATCCTCAACCATGCCAAGGGTTTTGTCGGCTAACCCTAAACCATGCCTATAGGAATCCCTGTCCACTTCACTCTCGCACGTGGTTAGAAACCAACACTGCAAATACAAATAGGTTTTAAGATTACCATGCCTTGTCAGACTTACATTACACATTCCAATTTTTGGAGTTACCAAGTACATACATTATAAAAACCATTACAGAAACATCCTAGAATTGCTTACTAATAAATGTATGTGGCACATAATAAATCATCATCATCATGAGTCTATTCCAAAAAATCACACAAATTTAACTTAGTTGTCCATCATCCTTTCATTTTTTATGTAGCTCGTTTGCCTCTTTTTTTGAATTATTCATATCGTCCACAACATTGTCTTTGAATTCTATATTCACATAAGTTTGGATTTCCATATAGCCAATTCTAACCAAATCACTACTTATTGGATAAACTCAATAAAATTATCTTCAATAATCCAAAACACTAACATAATCACTTCATAAAATGTGAACTTATTCTTTCACAACTTCCTCACTGTCTGGTAGTAAGCTTTCACCCATCCACCAAATCTTGAACAATGTGTTCTCCAAGCCATTGACAGGGTTCGCGTCCATAATGACTGCAGCTTCCCCATCGGTAGAGAGGGCCTGGCTGACGAGGCTGTTTAGGTGGATTTCATTCAGCCCTTTGAACGTCACTGTCGTTATTTTTCTGTAGACAATTAGGATTCGAGATCCTCTAGTGTTCTCTGCGAGATCCTTTACTATTATCATCACCATCCTGCCTGCAAATTAGCCCTGCTGATATAACATCACTTTTTTTACGGTCTCTCGAAGGCCTACTAGATTTTTCAGGTCATAATCCACGCCTCTTGAACCTTACCGACGTGCACATAATTCCCAAACACAAAGGAGAATGTTTCATGGAAAACATTCCCTCATTCTTCATTACCTTGATCCAATCCCACATCGCGTTAAACAATATCTTTTCACCATTGAAAATAACCAATTATGCACCATGTGTTATGCTTTGTTCTGGATAATTCGACCCGTACATGATCCCTTGCCAAGAAGCTTATCCATCCAAGGATAATTCTGTTTTCTTTCTTGAAATTTGGCGATGGAACCAAATCACAAACCGAAAATCAAGTGGCAGAAGCTTGATAGAATGATCTCTGTCAGTAATTCCCTCTAGTGGAAATAGTGTCAAGAAGTTATCGAATATGTCCCAATAGCCAAAGGTTCCTTGTCTACAAGTGTAAAATAGTCATCAACAGGGAAAGTGTAAAACAATCATCAACATGGATCCTGGGCAAGTGCATCCAATGTTGCCATGTGGGATTAAATTCTTCCCATCAATCCAAATTGTAGGAAAAAACCAATGCACCATAATCCGATCTCGATGATTGAGCGCCACACCTCGTACTTGGTCCACGAATTGCTCAACACCTCTCTACGCAGGCAACGACAAGTCTTATCCCACTAAGCCATGCGTTTCACCAACAAAATCATACGAAAGACCTTTCCACTGACTCTCGATGACAAATTTATATCCTCACATTGTAGGCACAACAAACAAAATAAGGAACTCCACCGATGCCTCTTTGTTCCTTCTGGATGACTTCCTTCACCACTCGGCCACCATAAATCGACCCTCGAAACGCTGCACCATGCATGCTCTTTCACACAACGGAAACTCTGGTTGTTTCCTTGTTACTCAGTGGTAACAAATTAACAAACAACAAAATATTTACACTATTGTGATCTTTCCCACTGGTCCTCCCAATGTGTATTGACAAGATCTTTCTCTAGACAATTGGCTCTTCAACGTAGCGTTATATAACAGTCAATTTTGGCTTCTACATCTTAGGCTTCAACATTCCGGTGGTTTTCGCAGATCTACAAATGTGTAGCCTTCTTATAAACACTAATAATCATTCAAATGATGGACAAACATATGCACTCTCAACAAACACACTTACTCTTTATTTCCCTCATCACCCCATGAGGGGCCAAGGCCCAGACCCATGCGGGCTCTGATATGAAATTAAATTTTGAGCATGCATGCTATGTCATATATTCACATTGGCCAAGGCCTAGGGCCATAAGGGCTCTGAAATGAAGTTAAATTTTGAGCATGCACGCTATGTATATTCACATCAAATAAGGTTACATATAAATACATTTAGTGTTGTCTCAAAATAGGGAGACTATCTTGGACACACAATCACTTGGTTGAGAGAATATCTCAACCACACACCAATCTAGGAACATCTAAATATAACAACCCTAAAAAATAGGAATAGACTCTTGTAAGTAAAGTGAATCGCAACTGAGACAAGTAAAAATTACAATTTCCAAATGTCTTTACGAATCATATGAAGAAGAAAAAGGATAAAATTCCCAAAACTTTTGTACTAGATCATCAAATCAACATTGACGTATCCATAAAACTACCAACGTACAAAACACAATCCTCGATGATCATTAACGCGTTCACGTTAATTTCATTGAATCATCTACCTATAATTTAAGCAGTAAATAACAAGATTTAATTAGACTTGATAGCCTCTAACTACCTATCTTCAAATAAATGCCAAATCACCCAAAAATGGATTAGGCTCTTAAATTACCACCGAGATTGTTGGGTTACTCTTCATATTTCCTTCCTAGTTAATTGAAGGATTCATCTGCTTCATTAAATCAATATGGGATTTTTTATTTATTTTTTCTATTCAAAACATGAAGTCACACCACTGTTTATCTTTATTTTGGATTGCTACAAAATCCCACCACACTTACTTATCAATAATATTCATTTCTAACTTTAGTTTTTATTGTTGTAACATGTCCCCTTTTTTCATTGAAAGGAACCCTTGGAGATTATGCCAAATTTACAAGGAAAAAACTAAGATCTAATTCTGCAAGACAAATTGGGAAAAATCTGAAATGAGATACTAATTTTGGGTTGAATTTCTAATCAAATTAGGACAAAACTTGAAAATCCAAAACATGGATTTTCTTTAGAACAAGCTCAATTGGTTGACGGGGGGGTTTTCATTAGAAATCCAAAACATGGGTTTTCTTCAGAACGAGCTCAATTAATTGACACATGGGAATTTTCATAACCTGACGCATGATCTAGAAGGAAATTGTGGTTCTTTTGGATGCAATTTTTCAGTTGCGGCCAATAATGCCTAGATTTGACAATCAATTAACAAAGCAACCTCAATATTTTGATTGATGCCAATAATGTAGTTTTGGGATCCAAATTTGTTAAAGGAAATAAAAAAAATGATTATTATCAATTTTTAGTTTTAGAATGGAGATTTAGTTAAATCTC
The DNA here is from genome assembly GCA_031772625.1 of Pinus tabuliformis. Lineage (NCBI taxonomy): Eukaryota > Viridiplantae > Streptophyta > Pinopsida > Pinales > Pinaceae > Pinus > Pinus tabuliformis. The sequence goes on along the minus strand of CM062807.1, from coordinate 847,714,252 downwards.
TATGGAAATTGTAATTACAAAAACTTTGTATTGAATGAAATGATGGGGATCGATCTATAGGGGAAGGGGGACAAAATAATAATACATTTTTTTATCTCGACTATGGAATACATATTATTTGTGTAAGGTTTTCTTTTGATGTGGTGTAAATATGTTAAAATAATTCTTATGTGATTTATATCTCCATAGTTGTATAATGTCTTAGTATTTTCTATGATTTGATTCTCGAAAGTTCATGGATGATGAGCTTACGATTCTCTGACTCGAGTATTTGAATTGATAAACCATTTCATTGTATTATTATTCATCATATTAATTTTAATTTCTATGTTTTATCAACCAGTGACTTTTGTCCTAAGGAGAAAACAAATCTCACATCTTGCAGATTCTCACCCCTGTTATTTGATTCCATGAGTTCAGAGTCCTGGATATGTTTCCATTTTGTAAGTGAGAATGATATACTTACTATGTTTATTTTCACTACATTAGTATGTTGGAAATACTAAGAGGTGGGGGGGGGTGTGAATCAGTATTCCTTAGAAATTATCACTTTTTAAATCTTTCATAGAATTAGTTAATCTTCAATTATTATTAATGTTTATGCAGTAAAAACAGTGAACAATAGAACACAGTAGGCACAAGAATTTTAGGTCAAAATCCCCCTTCAAGTCAAAAACCACCAAACGCTTTTCTAATAAATTCTTTAATCTCCAGCCCCAATTGAAATGCAAGCTACAACTTCCTAGAATTATAGAAAATCATTCTTCTCCATCTCCCATTGGAAGGACACCCCAACACCTTGGTTTCTTCAGTAGTCAACTAAATGGATGCCCCAACATCTTAGACCTACCTACCACCTTGAAGTGTTCACAGGCTCCAACCTGTAGGTGACTTCATGCACCTACCTAGCACCTCCCTGCCACCCTATAATGACTGAAATGAGACAAGAGTGTGAATTCTCGTACCAGGGACAACGATCCACGATACAATATGATTTATAATGATTTTGACCAGACACCGAATCACACTATAACCTGCAACCCAACCATGACATCATCCCAACAGAGACTCATATACCTCCCAATAATGCCTTTTCGACTCTAGGCAGATTGGCTCTTTTACCATAAATACTCTTTCAATGATGACTCTTTTACAAATTTACAATGATGATCATTTACAACATTGACTTTTGGCAAGACTTGACACTTGACTGACACTGCTTCTTGGATCACTTGCAGCTGCTGAGGTACTGTAATTTTTCCTTCAATAATGCTGCTCTTCTTGATGATGGACTGCTTTTGATTATTTTCAATGTTTGGTTGTTTGTCTTTTAAAGATGCTTCCCTAATAATCTGTACCTGCAACACACTCAAATGAATCTCCCTTTCCATACAAAAACTGATGATAATAACCCAAATAAATACTTCTGCAAGTCAGTAAACATCAACACAAAAGAAAACAGTGAACAAGCTTACCTTATCTTACCTTGTGATGTTGTTGTGTTACCTTATTTGAAATCGTGCAATGTGCTTGAAAAACTTGAGGACAAACTTCTAACACATACTCTAATGACCTTGAGACTATATACAATCTAAATTACAACAAATTCCTGACACAGACCTAGATTTCAACACAGGCCTTAATGTAACTTTAGTTAGACACAATTCAAGACCTCGACATTAGCCCTAGACTAACCCAGTCAACAATAAGAAATACACAACACAAGCCCTAACACAATTCAAGACCTAACAAACCTATTCATTAGCCCTAGACTAACCCAGTCAACATTATGACAGCAAGAAACATACCTGTTGTTGCAATTTGGATCACTTGGAACCTCTCTACTGTTGTAGGTTAAGATGAGTGAGACTGCAGTTAGATGAATCACTTAATTGTGCCTTTCGAGACTTCAATTTAGCCGATGTGTAACTGCAATATATCACGAGTTTTCTTTGTATTCAAAACTACAAATAGTGCTGAGTTTTTTACTGTGATTTGATGCCAAAATGTTATGGAAGATTAGTGAATTTCTCTCCTGTCACAATCTTGATATGTGTCTGAGGTGTTAAGCTCTTGTCACTATTTTGAAAGGGTCTGCGAGTTGCTTCAACGAGTCTCCCAAAATAACCACTCAAGATTTCTTGTGTTAGCTTCTTTTAAGGCTGGAACAGTCTAACAAAACCACTATCAAATGATGCACAGACCTCGCACAAAATTGCAGTCCTGAACCTTAAAAGAACCGAACCCTTTATCATAAAATGCCTGCGTTAGGATGCCTGAAAGTTCTTTTCTTGTGAATATTTGTTACTCCTCAAAATGGTGACCTTCGCTCCAATGATCTGCACTACAAGACACAAGAAAGGTTGTCTTGTCCCTATTCTTTCTGAAGCTCAAGTTCTATACACAAACCAGTTTCTAACAAAACCCTTCACCTTCTGAAATTTCTGCGTTTTCTGCCCAAGGGTAACCGAAAAATTTCAGATGTCCTTTTTCAAGATAATCGTTCAAGTGCTTGATCTTCTCTATGCCAAAGTTTCACAACATATATATAGTATAAGGTTCTTAATTAGACGTTGGATAGGGCTCCTTGTTTGTAGGAGACATAACTTCCTTATGTGACAATAAACCATGATCATTTGATCGTTGGGTGTTAAGGAGGGCTTCTTAATGTACGTTAGAGGAGTAATTCATAATATTTTAGAATGTTAAATATTTTAAAATATGTATCTTTTTATTCTAAGGTAAGTGAATCATTTTAATATTCTTCTTAATATTTTTATTAATACTTATTGACTTAAATTATTTCTTATTAGTGACATAACCTTAATAACTCTTAATAAATTTGATGTTAATTACAATCAAACCAATGATTGGCTTAGTGCATATGATCCTACCCGAGTGTGAAGTCAATGATTGGTTTACTCTTTGGATTTTTCAAGTTATTCAACTTATATGAGGTGAGATTACGGTGAGAATCCCTATCATATATTGAAAACCATTGGGGAATAAGGTCATGTCTCAACCCCTCGAGTTTTAGCCCACTAATGGGGGTTTCCGACTTCAAATGCAAATAACTCTCAAACCGCGAAAACTAGGAGGCATACCATTTATCAACAAAAACATATCGATGAGTAGAATCCATCGAGAAGATCTTTGATGCAAAATAATATGAGTTGTCAAATCAAAATTCCCATGAAAGATAGGGGTAGCCCTTGGCATTGCTTGGGCTCACATCAATAACAACCACTGATCAACATAGTACTATTTGATTATATATTTATTGGTTTTATTCATAAATGTGTAATGGAGATATTATTTTAATAGTAAAGTTGATAAAGTTATCCCTTTTCATACTCCGTCTCAGCTGAGGAAAATTAATACAATATATATATATATATATATATATATATATATATATATATATATATATATATATATATATATATATACCCCTTTATGATTATTAATGTGTGTTGTTAAAACCTATTAATGTTTGATCTTTATTAAGTCCAAGAGCATCAAAGATTTCTTTGATGTAGTTTCATATTTTTTATCTGAAATCGCATTAAGGATTAATCTCTCTATTTTGTCTTATTTGCATTTATAAAATTAGGGATACCTTACCTTTTTTTTTCAATTAAATATCATTCATAAGTTAATTTGCATATTACATATCTTCACAATAAATATATTAGCACCTTACACACCAAGTACAATATGTTATGGTAGTGGTCTCTTGTATATAAGTCTTCTACATTCCGTGTATCATTACATTTTTCTTTCACTTCTATAACATATATTTTGAAACATATTTAGTATTCATTTGTATTATAGTTTATCAATCATATTAATTCATATAATAGGTAGATTAGATTAAAAAATATCTTAGATTAGTTGATAATTGTATTTCCATTGTATTTATATCAATGCATATAGTTAGGACGGTTTTAGGATAGCTTTCCCCTTGGATTTTCCTTTTTGTCATAAGGAAGAGGTGAAAGGCTAATGAAGACTCTAAAAATATCAGGGATGACTACTCGAAACAACCTAGGATATTAAAGAGCCTTAGTTCATGTCACTTCCTCCTTGTTGACTAGGGTGCATAAAATTCATGTCAACAGGTCTGTGATAATAATATCAGAGGTGGGAAATTCATTCCAAAAATCATAGCCAATTTTTTTTAGATCTCCTTTAATAAACTTTCATTTTGAATATCATTTCATTCTACATTTTGAAAAGCATCTGCCACAACTTGGGGGGCCACTTCATAGCCATGGACATGCTTTACCTTTAGCCAATGTAAGTCCAATAGTTCCCATGCCACAAAACAAATCCAAAACTATTTCTAAGCCATCATCTCTCAAATTTTCTTCTTTTTCTATAAGCTAGTAAAGTCTCTCTGCCTTATATGTATTTGTTTGAAAAAAAAATGTTTGTTGATATTTCAAACATGATTCCTTGTAAACATTGTATTATACATTAAATTCCGTGCAATATATACTCATGTTCTCCAATTAATGTGTTTCCAACAAAAGTGTTTATATTGTTTACAATGCTCACCATTGTGATTGATATATCATCCAATTAATAAGGTCACACGAACCATGGGTATGATTTGAATCGATAAAATAATCCAATGCAACTGTAGCACTCATCACTTCTGGAATATTATAAATATTTTTTACACAATAGGTCGAAGCAACTATGGCTTGTAAGATGTTGTTACAAAATTAACCATCAGCGTTGGAAATCATGTTTCATCTCTACCTGCTCTTAAAGAAAGACATTACAGGAATCCATTGTGAGCAAGAACATCATAAGCTGATAAATTTGAGATGTTTCCAACACTCCTCCACAATTTCTAGTACCTAAAGCTCTACTAGTATGCCCTTAGTTCTTCCACAAGAGACTTCCAATAATACTCCAGTGCCATAAGTTGTCTCCAAGGAATCATCTTCGTATTGAATGAACTGTAGGGGTCATTTTAGAGTCCATGTCAACAAGATCTACATGAGTTTTACATTATTTTTTGTGACCTTGATTCCAATGGTTGGTTTGGCATTCCAATGAATAGTTCCTTTGATTTCAACATATCTTGTAAAAGAGATGTCTTAATGACCTTAGTCTAGCTAGCAAGTTCCCAATGCAATTTCACAAGACCATGGTCGTGGTTCTTTAAGGATGAATTTAACAATTCAAATGCTTGCATTTAAAGTGATATTCAAAGATGAACATGAGCTCCATCTTTTATATAATTCCAAGAACAAAAGATGAATTATCAAAAGGTAATGTGTAAAACCTAGACAAACAAAAGAACTTATCATGACCATGGTTCATTCGTGAATTGTATTTGGTGATGATTAGGGCATTTCAAAGAGTTGGTATAAGTAATAAAATAGAAACATCGATGAAAATTTGGAAAAGCAAAGGGGGAACCAAAATTTTAAATGGATAGGGTGAAAATTTTGGGGGTTGTTGTAGCTGCTACAACAATTTGCAAACCACTGGGAAAATCTAGTATACCTGACTTCATCCTTTCAAAAGGTGGCATCTTAATAATGATGTGAGGAAGTATTGAGTAGGAATTATAGATTTTTCTTTGAGATACTGGACCATTTATAGATGTTCCATCCATCTATCTCACAATTAGGTCATGTTAGTCCTTAGACATGAAATCAAGATTTCACACATGAAGTCTTCAACAATGACATAGATAACATGATATAGGGTTTATTATTTGCAAAACTTAAAATGGTTTTTTTGTGTTTCTCTAATGCTAACGAGCATCCATGGTTCCAAAAAAGTCTCTCAAGAAATCAAAAGCATTTATTTGATTCTAGCGAGTGTCAATAGCCCCTGTTAGCACTTGAAATTTCACCTCAGGCTGAAAAGGCAAACCTCAAAGCTACATCAAACCATTCAGCCTCGTAGCTAGCCCTACGGGGCAGGAGAAGGCTCTCTCCGGTCAATCTCGGTAGATTTTCAATAGGATGAGATGACCAACAAGGTAACAGTGATATTAGGCTAGTAAACTAATTATAAAGGTTGATTTGGGGGTTTTTTTGGGTTTTTGGTGGAAAATTGAGGAGCTGCAAATTTAGGGTGCGGGGATTGGACACAGTTTCTGCAGGGGGGTCTTTGGGGCAAGGTAGGAACCTGTATTGATGTCTTTAGCTGAAGTGGATGATTAGGAAGAAAGATAAGAAGGCTAAAGAGAGCAAAAAATGGATTTGAATTCTCTTTAGACAACAGAAAACATAAAAATTAAACAAATTTAAAAGTAGAGCATGGCAAGCATGAATTCTAACTTTATCACTTCATTTGTTTAATATGCAGCAGTATAGAAAGGAAATGAATCACATAACAAAGCTTACAATAACATGAAGAAACACACCATCAACACATGAGTCCACAAGAATCCCAAAGATGACTGCAAAACCCTGGTCTTCCTTAGCCAAAAATTGCAGAGATACAAGTGATAATACAATGATAGCTTCTCCCTCAAGAGTCCAACCATGAAAATGAGCAAGAAAGTACATAATATAGATGATCTAACCTCTTTCCCTGACTCCATGGGTCGAGCTCACTATCCTAGGAGCTGTTTGAACCACTTCTAAACTAAGCACTACAAAATAGGTAGTCAAAACAACTTGCCTCTATAAACTTGGAAACCAGTTAATACATTCAATTTTTACCCTTTAAATGCAAGAATCTTCTAGAAGAGTTAAACAAGAGTAAAAGTATCCAAAAAGTGCCACAAGTGAAGTCAGGAGGATCACCATCCACCTCAGAAAGTCAAACTGGAGCTAAACTGCGTTTTCTGGGCTGAACTGGTCAAATCTGGCAAAGTTCCCTCAACGGGTCGCGCACATCTTCCTCAACGGGTCGCGCACTTTGGATCCCTGTTTGGAGGCCTTCCCGGTGTCAGAATGAGGTGTAGGATAGCTCGTTGGAAAGGTCTCTGAGTCTAATTTCTAACCCAACTAGAATTTTTGGATTTGGATGTCATTTGCCTAGTCAAAAGTCAATTCTCCCAAGACTACTTCTGCAGCTCAAAAAAGGGGCAGAAAGTCAAAATTTGGCTGTATTTTGACCTTTTGGAGGCCCAAAACTCCATAAAAACTCAAGTCCATCCATAGGCATGTGTAACTTTGCATGAAAAATCTAGAAATGCTGAGTTTTCGCAAAACGGAGCTACGATGACAAAGGGTCTCACCGGGGGTGAGACCCGTTGAGAAGCCAAAACCTGTAAATTTCCCAAAAATACCAAAATTACCCAAAATTCTCAAAAAAATTTGGGATTTGTGTTGTAGCTGATGCTAATGAGTGCCATGATCCTTGAGGGATGCCTCAGCCAAGATACGGAGTGGATTTGGCCTTTTTCTCCGTTTTAGTGCCTCGGTCAACCTCCTTTGAAAAACTTTCATTTTAGCCTTGCAAACATGCATCCTTGCCCAATAGTGATTTTTCATGTTTCTCAGCAGTCTTTTCTCTTGGTTGGCCTTAGCCAACAGCCTCTCTAAGTGTGCATTGACCTGGATAAGCATAGACTCACGATCAGCAGGCAAAGGATCACCGGGCCTCCTTCGGTTTAGGACTCGGTCACTACGAATCCTCCATAGCTCATCAAGAACTTTCTCCTCCTCTAGTTGTTTGTTCCGCTGCTCCAGGTAGGTGATGGTCCATTGGGCACCCTCAAGTCTCCTCTGCAAAACATCATTCTCAGCCCTGAGATGTTGAATGATCTCCTTTGCCTCTTGGCTAGGAGAACTGGCCTCAAGATCAATCACCGGATCCTCATGAATCATGGGCTCTTTGCCCCTCTGTAGTACCTGTGCTGATGAAGAAAGCGAGGCCCCTTCCACCTGATGTGGAGATAACACTCGCTGATCTGAAGATGAAGGCGAGACCCCTTCCACCTGCTGTGGAGATAGTACTCGCCTAGCTGCTGCAAATAAGGCCCTTGGGCCTTTCTGATAGGTGACCAAAGGAGTGGAGCTGACATGTCGGGTGATGGGAGCATCAGGCTGCTGAGATGGTCCTCCCTCCTCATGAATGGCCTCCTGATGTGGCTGAGGTGGCACTGTGAAAAACTCACGGGAGATGAACTCCTCCCATGAGATGCCCTGCTGAGTCAAACCATAATGGCAAAGGCTCCTATACTGCTGAGCCGGGGTCTTCCTCTGCAACATGGGCACCATCCTCTGAATGTTATGAAACAAGAAGACCGGGAGGTTCATCATCCTCACTTGGGTGAAATGCATCAAAAGGCGAATGTGATATGAATACACCTGTGAAAATCTGCCCTCACAGGTAAAGTAATGCATAATAAGTCTCATGAGGGGAGCATACTCGCTCCGGAGAAATCTGAATGGGAAAACACCCGTCAACAGTCTCACAAATGATGGCCGGACATAGGGCTAAAAGTGAACAAAATCAAGTAATCTGCGCTTAGGCCACACCTCACCCACATTTGGTATCCCTGTAGCCTGTGAGATCACCTCAGGTGTCAATGTGAAATTCACCCCTGCAAGAGTGGCATGTCCATCATGGAGGTGTAAGACAAACAAGCGGGCCAACTCTCTATGATGTTGAATCTGAGAGATCCTCTCACAAAACTGATAGCAAGACATGTACTGGAAGCAATTCACTGCCAAAGGACAGGCCTGTAATTCTGCCAAAGAAGTAGGCTCCTCCCGCTTATGATGTCCTCCCTTACCTCCTCTACGAGGCCTCCTCTGTTCCTCAACCTCTGTAGATGATGAATGGTCATCACTTTGCTCATAAGTTTCGGTTTCTGACATGGTTTTGAAGCAAAGTGGACAAAATGAACTGTTGTCTCTGCCTGCAAAAGTGCTGAAATCTATGCTGTTTCAAGGGGAACCAAACATGAGGGAAATGTTAGGGGAGGGAATTTTTTAATAAGGAATGGGAATATATAAAAATAACAGGGAATTTCAAGGGAAATTTTACAAATGATCATGCTTATAGGAACATGTATTTGAATTTAGGAAATCATTTGCAAAGATGTTTGTATATGGGACAAAAAACATGTGTGATAGTAAACATGGAAGGAGCATACATGTATCAATAGGGACATAGGGAAACCATACACCAAATTTACTTATAGGAGTTCATGTGTATCATAAGGCAAATTTTTTGATAAGGAGTACATGTACATTGTTTTAACATAGAGGGAAGGTTTTCATGTACAAGGGGATGTCAAGGGCATGTAGGGGTTATGTACATGACTTTAGATATACAGCAACATTTATTTTCACATGACTCTTTTCTTTATTTGCAAATGTATCTTTTCTTTTTGCTTTTATTTTTGCATGTGTATGGTAGAGGGAATTAGGGTTTTGTGTGCTTGGGAGAGGGGTAGGGTTTATAGATTAGGGATGGGGGGAAAAAGTTTACATTTTATGTACAAATAATATGGGACAGAGATGAAAGCATGACTGTGAATGAAAGGGGAAAAGAGGGAAGGAACCAAATGGGACAAAATCACTTGAAACAGTCACAAAACCCTAGCATTTTACAAACATTAACAAGCAGCCATTTATGTCCTTTCATTCGCATAATGTGAGGTTAAAATCATAGCATACAACCTTATTTTCATCATCAACCTCCAAAACAATGAGTAAAGACCCTACCTCGAGCAATGTAGATGATTTGAAGAGAAATTAGGGAATTTCTTTGAGTTTTACAGGCCAGCAGCTTAACGGGTCACGCAGGCCTCCCAACGGGTCGCGCACCGCCCAACGGGTCGCGCCCGTAGTAAATTTGCACTGCGGGAAGGGTCTGGACGGGTCGCGCACCGCCCAACAGGTCGCGCACCTCCTTGAACGGGTCACGCACCTCCAAACTGCCTAAAATCACTGTAATTTCGCCCTTTCTCCAATCACTCTCTCACAACCTCTCTTGCAAGCTTTGAAATGCACAATGAGAGTGAAAGGAGGGAATATGACCTTTTATAATCTTCATTTGAAAAAAATTCATCCATAAACCCACTTTATAAAGTCTATTTTGACACTTTTTTAAAACACTGATTTTTTGGTTTCCTTTATCCTGAAGTTGACTTTTTGAGTGCTTTGACTTGATTCTTTTTGCAGGTAGATCATCTGAAGGACTGTGGCAAGGGGACCAGGGTTATTGCTGCCTTTTTGAAATCTTTTTGGAAATTTATTCTTTGTACAAAATTTATCATGACCTTGGCTTTAAAAACAGAGTTTTTAAATCCAAGGTTAGAAATGAACTGTATATGATGAAAAAATCAAAGGAACATGTTTACCATCCTCCCTCTGGCTTGCTGGGGACTCAAGGATTTTCAGAGACATGACCTTGCAGAGACAAATGACCAAAACCCTAGACCTAGAATTTTGACATTAAGACACATCAAGACAAGCTTGAAAAACTCAATGACTGATATGACCTGATACAGCAAAGCCAAGAGGGGTATGAATTGACCAGCTCCTCCATCAGGGTTATGGCATGCCTAACGGGATGCAAACTTTGACACTGATGAGACACCTACTAATGCAAATGCAAAGAGCTTTGATCACTGATGGAGGGCTTTCAAGGCCGACACTAACAGCCCCGTTGAAGTTGCTTACATCACCTCTCTACATACGAAGCATTTCTCATGCCTTTACCCTTTTATTCGATTATTTTTATTTTCATACAATTTTACACAATTTTATTACGACATTTTTGCCAAGGTGGATAAGGGATCTAGATTTATATTATGGGAAGAGAGGTCGTTCCTTCTTTTATAGAAACTCAATATTTTTAACTTAGGTTTTCCTTCTTACCACATCTCCATATCAAATTTAAAACACAAAAAATTAAAGTTTCAAGACTAGACCAGAAACAAAGTTCATATTATAGATGTAGGCCTTATGAACTTATCAGAGTTACCCACAAGTATCAAATCATTTTTTCCTCATTAGTAGCTTAGAATAAGAGATATATGTTCAAGATGTAGTTTAGTACTAGGGTTTATAGTGATTTCCTCTTGAAGTGATCTAAAATTGGATTTAAGTGATTTCTTCCTCTTTCCCAAAATCAAATAAAACAAAAGTTAGGACTGCGTCAATGCTTTGCAAGATTAAAAATGGGTCTTGAAACAAGCAGGTTTCCAATACCTCTTCAATCATGAATTAGTCTTCATATGTACTTAACATAATGAACATAGTAGCACATAATCAATGAAGGAATAAAGAAGAGCAAGAAAAAAAAAGTTCAATGAGTTCACCCCTCTTGGGCTACATCTTCAGGCCTATCAACATGACTAGACCACTCATTTATTCAGTATCAAAATGAAGTACATAAACATTTGTTGTAGGTAAATATGTGGCTATTACCCTTACAAGGTAATATTCTCCTACAAAGAACTCTCACAACAACAGCAACTCAAAAGCATCTCCTACAAAGGTGACATAGACTTTTCAGATGAAAAAGATGTTTTCTTGGTTGTAAAATTAGATGACATAACCATGTTTTCACATTTAGATGATGAACATTTGCATCATTTAAGAGTCATTTTTCAGAAGTGTAGAAATTTCGGGATCTCTCTCAATCCAAAGAAAAGTTTGTTTGCTATGGAGGAAGGTAAAATTCTCAGCCACATCATTTCGAAAGATGACAGATCTACATGAGTTTTACATTATTTTTTGTGACCTTGATTCCAATGGTTGGTTTGGCGTTCCAATGAATAGTTCTTTTGATTTCAAAATATCTTGTAAAAGAGATGTCTTAATGACCTTAGTCTAGCCAGCAAGTTCCCAACACAATTTCACAAGACCATGGTCATGGTTCATTAAGGATGAATTTAACAATTCAAATGCTTGCATTGAAAGTGATATTCAAAGATGAACATGAGCTCCATCTTTTATATAATTACAAGAACAAAAGATGAATTATCAAAAGGTAATGTGTAAAACCTAAACAAACAAAAGAACTTATCATGCCATGGTTCATTCGTGAATTGCATTCGGTGATGACTAGGGCATTTCAAAGAGTTGGTATAAGTAATAAAATAGAAACATCGATGAAAATTTGGAAAAGCAAAGGGGGAACCAAAATTTTAAATGGATAGGGTGAAAATTTTGGGGGTTGTTGTAGCCGCTACAACAATTTGCAAACCACTGGCAAAATCTAGTATCCCTGACTTCATCCTTGCAAAAGGTGGCATCTTAATAATGATGCGAGGAAGTATTGAGTAGGAATTATAGGTTTTTCTTTGAGATACTAGACCATTTATAGATGTGCCATCCATCTATCTCACAATTAGGTCATGTTAGTCCTTAGACACGAAATCAAGAGTTCACACATGTAAGCCTTCAACAATGACATAGATAACATGATAGAGGGTTTATTATTTTCAAAACTTAAAATGGGTTTTTTTGTGGTGCTCTAATGCCAATGAGCATCCATAGTTCTGAAAAGGTCACTCAAGAAATCACAAGCATTTATTTGATTCTAGCAAGCATTAATAGCCCCGATGAAGTTGCTTACATCACCTCTCTACATAGGAAGCATTTCTCATGCCTTTACCCTTTTATTTGATTATTTTTCTTTTCATGCAATTTTGCATAATTTTATTATGACATTTTTTCCAAGTTGGATAAGGGATCTCGACTTATATTATGGGAAGAGAGGTTGTTCCTTCTTTTATAGAAACTCAATATTTTTTAACTTAGGTTTTCCCTCTTACCACATCTCCATATCAAATTTCCAAATCATGGGTGGACTTTAAATCACAAAAAATTCAAGGTTCAAGACTAGACTAGAAACAAAGTTCATATTATAGATGTAGGCCTTATGAACTTATTAGAGTTACCCACAAATATCAACTCATTTTTTCCTCATTAGTAGGTTAGAATAAGAGATATATGTTCAAGATGTAGTTCAGTACTAGGGTTTATAGTGATTTCCTCTTGAAGTGATCTGAAATTGGATTTAGGTGATTTCTTCCTCTTTCCCAAAATCAAATAAAACAAAAGTTAGGACTGCACCAACACTTTGCAATATTAAAAATGGGTCTCTAAACATGCAGGTTTCCAATACCTCTTCAAATCATGAATTAGTCTTCATATGTACTTAACATAATGAACATATTAGCACATAATCGATGAAAGAATAAAGAAGAACAAGAAAAAAAATTGTTGGCGAGTTCAACCCTCTAGGCTACATCTTCGAGCCTATCAACATGACTAGACCACTCATTTATTCAGTATCAAAATGAAGTACATAAACATTTGTTGCAGGTAAATATTTGGCTATTATCCCTACAAGGTAATATTCTCCTACAAAAAACTCCAACAATAGCAGCAACTCAAAAGCATCTCCTACAAAGATGAAATACTTCCACTGAAATGAGCTAAGAACATCATGTGAACCCTTCAATTCCACATTGAAGCACATAATCAAAACTTCATCTTAAGAGAAGTTGAACCTACGATGGACCCTACAAGTTAGAGCTACTGCAGTAGCCTTCTGGAATTGAGAATACCCCTACAAGGTCTTCCCCATGCCCAAATACCTCCCAGAACTGCTTTCAAACCCTGACTAATCCATACACCTTTTGTCTCAAACCTACAAAAATACTATGAAGATGTGCTCAAATCATAAATTAGAGGTTACCAATGGATTCATAACATCCAAAACACCATAAGTAGCCTCTTTCTGAGCTCAATTTGGATAAAAACTCAAAACGTTGTGAGCTTCCAATCTCTCTCATGAATTTCACTATTAACCATCCTACAAATTCACCCTTATGTCTATCGGTTGTACAAATCCACCCAGAAAATTGCTAAAAGAGTGACAATTTCGCTACTCGCTGTGCATTTTGTTGGATATTTAATTTAGCCTCAGACCCCTTAATCCAAAGATTAAGGCCACATAGGCCTGAGGGTTAGGCCTTAACGCCCACCCCTATCGTTTAAGCCCCTTAATACCTCGGGACGAGGTCATGTGTGGCACCATGGATCTGAGCACTAGGCCAATGACCTACCCTACACATCAGGCCCTCATTCTCCTAGTGTGCAGTCACATTCATGGTCTAGAGGACCTAGGGTTGGCCCCCTCACCATAGCTCCTTCCGCAAAACTCTGTCGAGCCTATAGCACATGGTTCCATGGAAGTGATATACCCATGGGTTGGTCCCATGTATTATCCCCTCATCACTTGGTGTTGTGATGGCACTACTATGGTCCCATGGTAAGGTGTTGAAACCATGAGCCGAGTCTAAGGTTGTGTCCTTTGTTCCCCTGTAAAAGGTCCCATGGGCATGGGGTGACCGAGTACTAGGGCTTAGCCTCGACCTGTTTCACCAAATACAAAACACATTGAATTTATATATATTTGCGCCACTATAGTTAATAAAAACTACCTAGTGGCATGGAGGTAAGCGTTATGTCGCTAGAAAAAAAGTCTCATGTTTGATTCTTGTGAGGGAAATTTGGCCCATAACAAATTTTAATACACCTTCGGGAGGCCATGTGGCAACCATCCATTGGCCCACGTGGCTTCCATCAATTGGACCACGAAACCAAAACCTCAACCAATTAGAAATTAGTAGAATTTGACGAATCGAGAGAGGACAATTGATAACCTGTCATTGGCCCACATTGTATAATCATATTTCTGAGTCACCTCGCCCAGTCATCATACGAAATGTACAATCAAAGTACCTGCAATTTTTTTTCCTTTTTAGGAAAATGATCAGAACACGATATCGGGATCATACGATATCAGTTTTGAGTGATTCAAGTTGAGATGGATTCATATTGGGGAGATATTCAATTTGGTGCCAGTTTCAAGAAGTTCTGGGCACTTTCATTTTTAAGCTTAAAATTTATCACCTGATCACACCTACCCACTATGAACTTTTGGACTCCAAAACTTTACTTCCTTGGTCAATATAAAGAGGTTGGAACTCAAAAATATCCAAAATTTCAATCCAAAAAGAAAATTTTCAATTGGTTCCCTTCAAGCCCCAATCAAGGAACTTCACTTATCATCCTCAGGAAGACCTGTTATCCTGTTGAGAATTGAGCCATCATTCTTATCACTATTGCAGGAACAAAATATTGATGAGTGGAATCTAAACATTCTCTTTACTCTCATATTTACATGACTCCAAAAACACTTCACCTTGAAGTTTAAACTGTTGAAGACAAACTTGACCCCATCTAGGAATTCAGAAGCAAAATAAACTTGATTTAACGTCTTCAAGTTGAGCTTGTACATGAAAAGTACATTGCTGAAATTTTTTCCATGATATGATTGACCTTGACTATAATACATAGTCATCTTGTACACTCTTAAAAACAAATATTCAATTCACACGAGTTTCAAATCTAGTACTTGTATCAGTGAACATATGACAACTTGTGGACAACTTTGAATGACAATCTTGTACATTCACCAAAGTCCTTAACATGTGGAATATAACAAGTCAATACATACATCAATGAAAAACATCTACTTGTTGAACATAGTGACAACGAATGTTAACTTTACAAAAGTACCTAAACATGTAATGACAACAAGTGTTTACAAAATTTTACAAAAGAACTTGTACCCAAACTTTGCCTCTCCTAGGCTTGTGGGTTCTCTTCTTGCAGCATCTTGTCTTGAAGGTCACCTAGGTTTGTGGAGAGTCCTCTTTGTGACCTCTTGCTTCCCTTGCATTATATAGCATAATATATTTACCTTTCTTTGAACGAAGCTCCGGATGAAACTTCCAACATCATTCAATCTCATGTCCATGCACTTTGTAACGAGCATAGAAAAACTTCTTGTTTGATGACATAGAAGTTCTCTCATGTGAAAGAAAGTCATTATGCTTAATGCCTAAAATTTGGTTTATCCTTTTAACCATTATCATACATTGCTCACATACAGCCACACAATGGTCAATAGCATCACAAAATGTACAAGGGTACTTATACCCTAAGTATTCAAAATTTCCATGCATTGGAAAACATTCTTGAGAGTTATACCTGTCTCTAGAGCTGCAGCATTGACGATTATCACAAGGAGGTGAAATCTCATCCTCATATTTTTGATGTACCTCAAAACGATTGGAGAATTCCTAAAACTCCTTTAGACCATATCCCAATCCCATATACTTTAGTCTCTCCTCAACCATAATTGGACTGGTAATACCTTGGCCATTTATGATGAGGCCTCCACCTTCATATCCCATATTGGAAAGCAAATTCATACCTATGCCTTTGGTATGTTGCTCAAAACCTACAAAAGATTTTTTATGCATATAAGTGGAAGGATTGGAACTTGATATGCTAATTAACTCCTTAAATTTTTCATTCATCTTCTCATATTTTGATGATGACAATGATGGCCAACTTGTAGATGACTCTAGCCATCCACTCTTATCCACTAGGATATGGTGTGCGTCTTGAAGATGTTTTAAAAAATCCACATACAAAATCTTCCACATATGGTCCAAAACCACTATTTGAACCATGGCCACATACTAGCCTCATGTTGGAGGTTTCTCTTGCTGTTACAGGAGTAGAGCTTTCTACAACATGCTCATCAAGCACTTGCTGCAAAACAAAGTGCATGTGTCTCTTCTCCTCTTCAACTATCTCTAACATCCTTCTCACCTCTATGTTCTCCATCTGAATAGATAAATTCTTCTTCTCTAGCCCTTGAAGACTATTTTTGTTGCCCATTCTTGGAACTTGGTCAACCAGTATTATGATACCAAACTGATCTGAAATTAGATTTAGGTGATTTCTTCCTCTTTTCCAAAATCAAATAAAACAAAAATTAGGACGGTGTCAATGCTTTGCAAGATTAAAAATTCGTCTTGAAACAAACAAGTTTCCAATATCTCTTCAAATCATGAATTAGTCTTCATATGTACTTAACATAATGAACATAACAACACATAATCTATGTAGGCATAAAGAAGTGAAAGACAAAATTTTGTTAACAGTGTTCACCCCTCTTGGGTGACATCTCCGGGCCTGTCAACATGACTAGACCAGTCATATATTTAGTATCGAAATGAAGTACATGAAAAATCGTTGCAGGTAAATATGTGGTTAATACCCCTACAAGGTAATGTTCTCCTACAAAGAACTCTCACCACAGCAGCAACTCAAAAAGATCTCCTACAAAGATGACATACTTCAACTAAAATGAGCTAAAAACATCATGTGAACCCTTCAATTCCACAATGAAGCACATAATAAAACTTCGCATTAAGAGAAGTTGAACTTGAGTCGAGCCTTGTAACTTATACCTACTACAGTAGCCTTCTAGAAGTGATAATACCCATGCAAGGTCTTCTCCATGCCCAAATACCTCCTAGAACTGCTTCAAACCTTGATTGATCCATACAACTTTTGTCTCAAAAATGCAAAAATACTTTGAAGATGTGCTCAAATCATAAATTAGAGGTTACTAATGGATTCATAACATCCAAAAACCCCTAAGTAGCCTCTTTTTGAGCTCAATTTGGATAAAAACTCAAAACTTTATGAGCTTCCAAGCTCTCTCATGAATTTCATTGTTAACCATCCTACTAATTCACCCTTCTGTCTATCGGTTCTACAAATCTATGCCAAAAATCACTAACATAGCGATAATTTTGCTACCCACCGGTGAATTTTGTTGGATAGTTAATTTAGCCTCGGACCCCTTAATCCGAAAATCAAGGCCACATGGGCCACATAGGGACTAGGGTTGAGCCTTAACACCTGCCCCCGCTAATTAAGCCCCTTAATACTTGGGGACGAGATCACATGTGGTGTCACGGGTCTGAGGGCTGGGCCAACGACTTGCCTTACCTATTGGGCCCCTACTATCCTATAGTGCAATCACTCTCATGTTCCATAGGACCTGTGGCTGGCCCCCTCACCTTAGCGCCTTCTGCAAACCTCTGTCGAGCCTGTAGCATGTGGTTCCATGGCAATGATATAAATATGGGTTGGTCCCATGTCTTAGCCCCCTGTCACTTGGTGTTGGGATGGAACTATTATGGTCCCATGGTAAGGTGTCAGAATCATGGTTCAGGGCTAAGAGCATGCCCTTAGTTCCCCTTCCTACGGTCCCATGGGCATGCGGTGATCAGGCGCTAGGGCTTCGCCTCGACGATGTTCCCCAAATACAAAACACATTGAATTTAAATATATTTGTGCCACTATAGTTAATAATAACTACCCAATGGCATGGTGGTAAGGTGTTGTGTTTCTAGACAAGAAGTCTCATGTTCGATTCCTGTGAGGGAAGTTCGACCCATAACAAATTTTAATGCACCCTCGGGAGGCCACGTGGCAGCCATCCATTGGCCCATGTGGATTCCATCCATTGGATCATGAAACCACAACCACAATCAATTAGAACTCAGAAAAATTTGATTAATCCGAAGAGGACAAGTGGCAACCTTTCATTGGTCCACATTGTACAATAAACCTGCCCAGTCATCGTACGGATTGCAGAATCAACATACCTGCAAAATTTTGGCTTATTTTGGAAAACGATCAGAACGCGATATCGGGAGCATAAGATATCAGTTTTGAGTGATTCAAGTTGTGTTGGATTCAAATCAGTGAGATTTTCGATTTGGAACTAGTTTCAAGAAGTTATGGGCACTTTCATTTTTGAGCTTAAAATTGATCACCTAATCACACCTCCCCACTAGGAACTTTTGGACTCCAAAAGTTTACTTCCCTAGTCAATATAAAGAAGTTGGAACTCAAAAATCACCAAAAATGCAATCCAAAAAGAAAAATTTTCAGTCGGTTCCCTTCAAGCCCCAATCAAGGCACTTCACTTATCATCCTCATGAAGACCTATTGTCCTGTCAAGAATTGAGCCATCATTCTTATCGTTGTTGCAAGAACAAAATATTGATAAGTGGAATCAGAATATTCTCTTTACTCTCATATATGCACGGCTCCAAAAACACTTCAATTTGAAGTTTAAATTATTGAAGCCAAATTTGACCCCATCTAGGAATTCAGAAGGAAAATAAACTTGTTTTAACGTCTTCAAGATGAGCTTGTACATGAAAAGTACACTGTTGCAAAATTTTCCATGATATGATTGAACTTTCCTATAACACATAGTCATCTTATACACTCTTAAAAAAAAAAGATTCAATTCACACAAGTTTCAAGTCAAATAGTTGTATCAATGAACATATGACAACTTGTGGACAACCTTGAACAACAATCTTGTACATTGACCAAAGTCCTTAACATGTGGACTATAACAAGTCAATACATACATCAATGAAAAACATCTACTTGTTTAACATAGTGAAAATGAATGTTCACTTCATAAAAGTACCTAAACAAGTAATGACAACAAGTATTTAAAAAAATTTACAAAACAACTTTACAATAAGTGTACCAAAACTTTGCCTCGATCTCCTAGGCTTGTGGGTTCACTTCTTGCACCATCTTGTCTTGAAGGTCTCTTAGGATTGTGGAGAGTCCTCTTTGCTACCTATTTTTTCCCTTGCATTCTATAGCATAATCTATTTACCTTTCTTTGAAAGAAGCTCTGAATGCAACGTCCAACATCGTTCAGTGTCATGTCCATGCACCTTGTAATGATCACAAAAAAAATTCTTCTTGTTTGTTGAGTTAGAATTTCTCTCATGTGAAAGAAAGTCATTATGCTTGATGCCTAAAATTTGGTTCATCCTTTTAACCATTATCATGTGTTTCTCGCATACAGCCACACAATGGTCAATAGCATCAAAAAATCTACAAGGGTACTTATACCATAAGTATTCAAAATTTCCACAAAATGGTAAACACTCCTGAGAGTTATACCTATCTCTAGAGCTGCAAATTTGACAGTTATCACAAGGTGGTGATATCTCATGCTAATATTTTTGATGTACCACAATCCATTTGGAGCATTCCCAAAACTCTTTTAGACCATATCCCAATCCCATATACTTCGGTCTTTCCTCAACCATAATTGGATTGGTAATACCTTGGCCATTTATGCGGAGGCCTCCACCTTCATATCCCATCTTGGAAAGCAAATTCATACCTATGTCTTTGATATGTTGCTCAAACACTGCAAAAGAGTTGTTATACATATAAACAAAAGGATTGGAACTTGAGATGCTAATTACCTCCTTAAATTTGTCATTCATCTTTTCAGCTTTTGATAATGACAATGATGGCCGACTTGTAGATTACTATAACCATCCACTCTTAAGGAATATGGTGTGCTTCTTGAAGATATTTGCAAAATTCACATGCAACATCTTCTGCATATGGTTGAAAACCACTGTTTGAACCATGACCACATATTTTCCTCATAAAGGAGGCTTCTCTTGCTGGTACAAGAGTAGATATTTTTGCAACTTGCTCATCAGGCACTTGCTGCAAAACAAAGCGCATGTGTCTCTTCTCCACCACATCTATCTCTAACATCCTTCTCAATTCTATGTTATCCATCCTATTAGATAAATTCTGCTTCTCTAGCTCTGGAACTTTTTTTTTGCCCATTCTTGTAACTTGGTTAACTGGTGCTCTGATACCGAGCTGATCTAAAATTAGATTTAGGTGATTTCTCGCTCTTTTCCAAAATCAAATAAAACAAAAATTACGACCGTGTCAATGCTTTACAAGATTAAAAATGGGTCTTGAAACAAATAGGTTTCCAATATTCAAATAATGAATTAGTCTTCATATGTACTTAACATAATGAACATAAAAACACATAATCCATGCACGCATAAAGAAGAGAAAGACAAAATTTTGTTGACAGAGTTCACCCCTCTTGGGCTACATCTTTGGGCTTGTCAACATGACTAGACCACTCATATATTCAGTATCAAAATGAAGTACATAAACATTTTCTATAGGTAAATATGTGGCTATTACCCCTACAAGGTAATTTTCTCCTACAAAGAACTCTCACAATAGCAACAACTCAAAAACATCTCCTACAAAGATGATATACTTCAACTGAAATGAGATAAAAACATCATGTGAACCCTTTAATTCCACATTGAAGCACATAATCAAAACTTCGTGTTAAGAGAAGTTGAACCTAAGTTGAGCCCTGTAAGTTACAACTACTACAGTAGCCTTTTGGAAGTGAGAATACCCCTACAACGTCTTCTCCATGCCCAAATACCTCCCAGAATTGCTTCAAAATCCTGACTGATCCATATACCTTTTTCCCCAAACCTGAAAAAAATAAAAAATAAAAAAAAAAAAAAAAAAAAAAAGGATTTGAATATGTGCTCAAATAATTAATTAGAGGTTGCCAATGGATTAAGAACATCCAAACGCCCCTAAGTAGCCTCTTTCTGAGCTCAATTTGGATAAAAACTCAAAATTTATGAGATTTCAAGCTCTCTCATGAATTTCATTGTTAACCATCCTACAAATTTGCCCTTTTTTCTATCGATTCTACAAATCCGACCAAAAAAACTACTAACATACTGACAATTTCACTACCCACCGGTGCATTTTTTTGGATAGGTAATTTAGCCTCGGACCCCTTAATCCAAAAATCAAGGCCAGATGGGCCACTTAGGATCGAGGGCTCGGCCTTAATGCCCTCCCCCGTTGGTTAAGCCCCTTAATACTCGAGGAAGAGGTCACCTGTGGCGCCATGGGTTCGAGGGCTAGGCCAACGACATGCCATACCCATTGGGCCCTCATTCTCCTCGAGTGCGATCACATTCATCGCTAATAGGACCTGGGGCTGGCTCCCTCTCCTTAGCACCTTCCACAAAACTCCGCCGACCCTGTAGCACGTAGTTCCATGGTGGTGATATAACTGTGGGTTGGTCCCATGTCTTAACCCCCCATTGCTTGGCGATGTGATGGTACTACTAGGGTCCCATAGTAAGGTGCCAGAACCGTGGGCTAGGGCTAAGCCCGCGCCCATGGTTCCCCTTCCTGTCATCCTGTGGGGTGTGGGGTGATACGGGGTTAGGGCTTAGCGTCGACCTCGTTCCCCAAATACAAAACACATTGGATTTAAATATATTTCCACCACTATAGTTAATGAGAATTACCTGGTGGAATGACGGTAAAGCACTATGTTACTAGATAGAAGTCTCATGTTCAATTCTTGTGAGAAAATTTCAACCCATAACAACTTTTAATGCACCCTAAGAAGGACACCTGGCAGCCATACATTAGCCCACGTGTCTTCCATCCATTGGACCACGGAATCACAACCACAACCAATCAGAAATCAACAAAATTTGACCAAGTGACAGCGTTTCATTAGCCCACATTGTACAATCAACCTTCCTAGTCACCTTTCTCAGTCATCGTAGGGATTACACAGTCAACATAACTACAATTTTTTCCTCTTTGGGAAAATGATCAGAGCGCGATATCGAGAGCATACAATATCAGTTTGGAGTGATTCAAGTTTCTTTGGATTCATATCTGTGAACTCTTTGATTTGGCACCAGTTTCAAGAAGTTATGGGAACTTTCATTTTTGAGCTTAAAATTGATCACCTGATCACGCCTCCCCACTGGGAACTTTTGGTCTCCAAAATTTTACTTCCTTATTCAATATAAAGAGGTTCGAACTCAAAAATACCCAAAAACTCAATCCAAAAAGCAAAATTTTCAATTGGTGCCCTTAGGGCCCCAATCAAGGCACTTAACTTACCATCCTCATGAAGACTTATTGTCCTATTAAGAATTGAACCATCATTCGTATCGTTGTTGTGGGAACAAAATATTTATGAGTGGAATCTGAACATTATCTTTACTCTCATATTTTCACAGCTCCAAAAATACTTCATCTTGAAGTTTAAACTGTTGAAGACAAACTTGACCCCATCTAGGAATTCAGAAGAAAATTAAACTTGCTTTAATGTCTTCAAGCTAAGCTTGTACATGAAAAGTACATTTCTGCAAAATTTTCCATGATATGATTGACCTTACCTACAATACATAGTCATCTTATACACTCTTAAAAAAAATATTTAATTCACACAAGTTTCAAATCGAATACTTGTATGAGTGAACAGATGACAACTTGTGGACAACTTTCAATGACAATCTTGTACATTCACTAAAGTCCTTAACATGTGGACTATAACAAGTCAATACATACATCAATGAAAAACATCTACTTGTTGAACATAGTGACAATGAATGTTCACTTTTAAAAATTACCTAAACATGTAATGACAACAAGTATTTACAAAATTTTACAAAACAATGCTACAATAAGTGTACCCAAACTTTGCCTCTTCTAGGTTTGTGGGTTCTCTTCTTGCACCATCTTGTCTTGAAGGTTGCTTAGGATTGTGTAGAGTCCTATTTTCTTGATCTAGGAGGATTGATCTAGGAGGATCCAGGTGGATCTCCAAAAAGTACCAATGGCATGGTAAAAAGGCTCAAAACTCAAAGTGGCAGAATCTAGATAAACTTAACATCAAATTGAAGTGAACGTCATCTTGATTCCAATGATGTGAATGACACTCAAATCCGACCTCATATGAAGAAGTTAAGAGCAAGTCAAAGATAAATTTTGACTTGGACGGGTGGCAGGAGGAAGTGAAGTGGAAAAAATATCGGCGAATGGGGAAGCGCCAAGTGGCAGGTCACCATTGATCCCGCATATCACATATCGCAGAAGGAAGAGGTCACAACTTAAGAAAATCGGCCCCAGCACTACAGAGTTGTGATTTGTGATATCGCAATTGCAGATTGGAGGCAATCACAGTTAAAGAATCATCCCCGGAGCAAGCGAGGTTGCGATGCGATTCATCACAATTGCATATCACAAAGAGGGAAGAGTTGAGGAATCGCCTTGAGCAGAGTCAAGTTGCGATGCGATATATCACAATCGCAGTTCACAAAGGGGAGCAATCGTATGGAGTACCAACCTCGGTTCCTAACGGTTACGATTTGCGATGAGGCTTTGGGACCCGATATATTATGTACTATGCTAATAGCCCATCGGGTCCGTTGTTATCACAGGGCACTTGTTATAAAGGCTTGGGTCTATGCGCCGAAGGGAAATGTTGATATTAAAAGCCTTTGGGTTAAATGTTTGGTTAAAGAAGATTTTTCCATGTTTAAAAGGCTTGTTGCCGGATACTATGTAGGACCCGAGATTCTCTGCCTAAAACAAACCTGCTTGCTAATACTTGTCATTTGTTTGGAATTTCCCGGGAATTGAGGAGTTAGCCACCAAGTAAATATATTGGACTATTAGCACATGAAAATGGGGAGACTTTCATAGATCATAAACCTTTGAACAGTGGTAACCTGACCTGGCAGAAGGCTAGAACCTCGCCTTAAGCAGCAGGGAGGTTTCGATAGGATGTTGAAGCTTCATTTCCCTGAACTAGGTGTTCGGATAGGTGATTCTGCACAATTTTTCACCATAATTTCAGTGGTACTATCTGTTTCTAAAGTTGGGCTCTCCATTCTTCATCCATCTTCCAACTTGGAGGTATAAGTATTGTAAATGAATGTTGCTTGTACTTTCATCTCTTTTTATGCCACTTAATGAATGAAGGCCTCCCCACTATTGAGCATGGCCCGGAGAGGTAGTCCAAATTGGATGAACTTCGTAATCAAATAATTATGTCTTGATCTCATGCATGATTATGTATTTTTTTATCTTCGTTTTATATGCTTATGTTCCATGGTTTTTTATGTGCTCTGTTACATGTAATTCTGATGCATCTATAAGCAAAAAAGTCATGGATAAAGTGGTATCAAAGCAGGGCTTAGTTGATGTCTTACACATCATTTAGTCATTGTCCCTATACTCCCCGTTCCTTGATCTTGGAGGACCTCTATAGTGAACCCTACATGCTTACCCTTCATGAAGAAACTCCCATTGTGTCCCTCTTCATGAGCAGATCAATTCCCTTTTGCACCATTTCCCCTAAAACTTATGTTTTGTCCAGTTTACAAGACTAACACTAATGGCCCTTGTCTTCCTTTCACCGATATGCAGGGATTAGCATTGTCCCTAGCACCGACCAAAGTGAGTGAGATTTGTTCCAGTTGCACCGGTCCTCATATGGAATTTTTTTTAATTAAGAGCTAAAGCATCCAGCTCTTAAAGCTTCGTTACAGAAGTTTGGTAAATGGTTTGGCTGGATGGGGTCAAGGATGTCAGTTTGGGATCCTTTCCCCTATAATGATGGAACTACCTCAAGCAATAAGACCTTCTTCCATGAAAATTGGATCCATCTCCCATCCATTCACCCTATATAAACCTCCCTTTTTCCCAAGCACAAGCTAATGTTAAGGTTGGTGTGCTAGTGCTATTTGGGTTTGGAGTAAACAACAAGTTATTCATAGTTGTACCTCTATAGTTATGTGAGAGAGAAGTGTGATTTGGTTTGGAGTGAAGCCTAAAGGGAAGAGCCTTAAAACTATTGTTGTTGAGGTCATCATGGAATGCTAGCAGAAGTGTGTGGTAACCTGGTCTTGTCAGAGGAGAACGGAAATGCCAAGACAATGGTTGTAATCTCTTCTTGATTCAATATATATGCAACTATCAATTGATTTCATACATGATTTTTCATCTTACATCATCATGGCTTAATGTTTCTTGACTTGTTAAGTAGGTTGAATTTCGATTTTTCTATTATCACGGTTGTTGTTTACTGTTGTTTAGTTGTTTCAAGTGTCTAAAGAAGGAAGCGAGAGATAGTTGGAGAGAGCGAACAAGGACATCATCAAACGAGATAAGCATACTAAGAGGTAGGCCCTCTTAATTGGTTCTAACCTAAGGAAACCTTCCATAGAATGTAGCAGTTGTGGCTAGACCCATTATTGAGCTAGAGGAATTTGTTTGTGCACGCACTTATAATTTTACTTCACCACAAATTGGCGACTCCACTAGGGAACTAATCCTTTTGTTTGTATTGGATTTCATGATTTCGTGTGAACTTTTCTAGTTCCACTTTTTCCCTTTGGTTCTGTTTCTTTTCTCCTGCTTAATAGCCTGAGTTTGAAATTCATTGTAGCAAATCTGGTCCCTATTTACAAAAAAAAAAAAAAAATCTTGGTTCCCTCGATCAGCGCGCTCAATCCGCTGACAGTCACGCCGATCAGGGCAATTTGTTGAGGAACAGTCATGCCAACTGGCCTCTGGCTCTTGTTGTCAGTTAGGCAGTCACGCTGATGCCTGTAAGTGAATATTAGGGTTTGTCCACAATCTTGGCTAGTGTGCTTTTCTCTCATGATTTTGACCCCGTAAGCCTTTTAGACTATTTTCTCCCTGACCAGAAAGCTACTTTTCATTTGGTTTTGTTTGCTTGTTGGCTTATCATCTTTCTGCTTGATTTCTTGAGTCATTGGGTGGTCAATGACACTAGGGAATCTAGATTATTGTCCATTCAGTTGTTTGTGAACGCAGTGAGTCGAGTTGTAGGTGTACTTACTCCTTGCATTATGTTTGCGGTCCTTTTGCGACTTTGACCTCTATTACACGAGTTTGCAAAGTTTTTGTTTTCTTGTCTAAATGTTTCTTTTCTGGCATGCATTACATTGCTTGTCTTGTTGTTGCTAAAGTCGGTGCTTCATTAGTCTGAATGAGCCTCTCTTTTCATGTTTTCGTTTGCTTAAAGAGTTGATTGTCTCGAAAACTTTTTCATTGAAGTGTTGTATGCGAAAAGTTTATTTTGTTGCTTCATGAAAAATATGAAATTCTAGTTTGTTGCATTATTGTGCTATGATAGCTTGCATCACCTAGAGACTAGGATTGCATTGGCATTTGAAAAAGGAAAAGAACTCTTTTTTCTTTTGAAAGGACTGTTAGAAATGTGCTTGTCAAGAAATTAGGAATTGGAATGCATTTTTCATTAGTTTATTTTTTCGAAAAGTGAAATAGTGAAAGATCATTTTTATTTCAGTTGCTTGGTTGTTTACATTTGATTGTGTAGTTTCTACCCTCTCTAGTGTAGGCAATTCATCGAATTGAAAGGGTCTTGTCTCATTTAGTTGCATTGTAGATTTTTTGAGTCGCATCGCTAAGACCTAAAAACTGAAACATAACTCAAGATAAACTTTAAAATGAATTCATTTAACCTAAGGTGCATTTGACACTTAATGATCATATCTAGAAGGTCTAGGCTAGAGACATGTTCCGACATCTTTAAACCTAGCAGTTGTTGTTAGCTTCAGCAATAGACAATGCTAGTACAGACTTGTGCTCCCCGTACTGTTGAGTATATAACGGGAGACCCCTCTAGGCTGCAATCCTTTATCCTTAGGAAGTCGATTCAACCGCCTTGCAAACGTGATACATCGAACACAGCATTCAGGGAGATTGCCTACTCGTAATTATCGGTTCACCAAGAGGTATTCTACAATTCACGGTTTCCTGGTAATCCCATTTCCCTAGATCATCCAAAGCAGTCATTTGATCTTTTTGAATCATTAAACTTAAAAGATCATTCGATCACTTGTCATTTCGAGCTCGTTTCCAGTCGAAAGTGATAGAGTCATCTTTGTTTCTTTCTCGACTGTTAAAAAATGAAAGAGCACCAATGTTTTGTGCATCTTAATAATTGATTGCTCACGATCTGATAACACCCTGTTAGTCTTTTCTAAGACCAAATCATGAGTTTCCTTTAAAGAACATTTTAAATCCTTGAAGTTAATTTTTATGTCAACTAAAACATGGTCATCATGGCTAAACCATCTGGTTCACCCAGTTCCTCTTGCGCTCCTTTATCTGGAAGATTGTCTGAGGAGCCATTTCCTGAGTTACCAAAGTCACTTGAGGACCAAGGTGTTGAACTCAATTGTTTTGAGAATTCAACCTTTGTCATCTCATCCTCCACCTACTTTCATTATTGGGTCATCTGTTTATCTTGGCCCAGAATCTCTAGACATCCCGTTCAAACTCTTGAGAACTCGCCGACCACTAACGGTCAACTTGGACTAGTTATCTACCCTCTGAATCCTCCTATTTGACCTTGTTGTGATATCACTACAGCTTCCTTATAGTCCGTAAAACTAGCCGGGTGTTCCTTTTGAACTATCCCCTCATACTTCTTTGACCATTCATCGTCGTTTGTTCCTGGATATGGAACCCAAAGGTGATGCTCTAGTCACCTCTTAGGAAGAGTCTGAAGTTTCTACTCCACACATTGTCGAGGAGGAAGAGAATCCTTTTCCTCTTAAGGGTTTCCCCTATACCAGGGGTATTCCCGTGAGTTTTCCACCCAGCTATGTGTCTTTGGCACAGTTGGTTTCAGGTACACCTAGTGCCTCATCACTTTACCATAACCCTGTTTGGGCATTAGGCGCCATGCCTATGTCAGGTCCTTTCATTACAAACATGACTTCCCAACAGGCTATTACCTCAGTCCCAGTGCAACCCACCATTCCAAACACCCGTGTATCATCAATCCCAGTTACCCGTCAGGCAGAACTAATAGTTTCGAAGAATATCTTTGTCAGTTCTTCCATCCCTCTAGTCAGTGGCCAAGCTGTGCCACTGCCTGGGGGGAAAAACCTGAATCTTTCTATGGTGCCAGGTGCCACCAATGTGAGTGGCTCACAAGCTCACATGATTGTTATGAACCAACATTCTTCTGGTGTTGTTCACAACCCTGCTGACCCTACTGGATCGAGCAATGTCTAGTACCAACAGGTTCAAAATCTCGTTGGTCTTTCTGGATCGAGAAATGTCTAGTATCAGCAGCCATACGAGGCTCAGGTCCAATACCAAACTCCTTATGTTCCATATGGTTCTCAAGGAATGGTTAATCAACCTTACACCCTCCAGTCTGGGTAGTACATTCAGCCTGGCTCGTCCACCTTCAAGGGTGGTTATGGCTAGATTCAGTTCAGAAATTTTCTAGGCACTGTTCAAGTAACCTTGTAACAGCAAGGAAAGCCTCTACAGCAACAAGGGAAACCTTTGTTTCCACAAGGGCAACCCTTGTTGTAGCAAGGGATCTCTACGCAACAGCAAGGGCAAATGATCCTGCAGCAAGGTCAACTGCAACAACTGCAAGGTCAACCCTTACAATAGTTACAGAAAACCATGCAGTAGTAGATGTAATATGCTCTATACACCTCCCAGCCTGTGTCCTCATAGGGCCAACCTCTGCAACCTCAGGACAAATTTTGCAACCGCAAGGTCAACCCTTGCAGCAGCAAAACCAATCCAGCCAGCAACAACCCTTGTATACATATTAGCAGGGTCAACCTTTATAAGGGCAGGGCCAAGGTCAAGTCCTGCAGCAGCAGGCCCAAAATCCTAATGTCCTAGGTCAACAGGTCCAGAATCATTCTGGCCAAAAGCATCAGGTGAAAGTCCCTAATGCCCTAGGTCACTAGGTTCAACTTCCTTTTGGTCAAGGGCAACAGGTACATAATCCCTATGTCCAAGGGCAACCAGTGTATCAACCTTACGCCTAAGGACATCAAATCCAAAATCCTTTTGTTCAAGGACAATAGGTTCATCACCTGTATGTTCAAGGACAATAGGTCCAATATCCATATGTCCAAGGTCAACAGGCTCAACAACCTCTTAACACGTACATTGCTTATCAGCAACCTATGGCCAGATAGTTCCAAGGTATTCAAGGTCAAAATCCTCCCTATGGTCAAGGTAACCCACAATGGATCCAAGATCAGATGCCATATGGCCAAAATCCCCCACTGTGGGGCCAAAATCCTTACCAGTAGGGATGGGCTCCTCCGTTGGGACTCGCTTATCGACCTTCTATGCTTTTTAACACCCAATTGTCATTCTTGGCCACACTTGAGTTGCCAAATGTATCTCGCCTTACGAATGATCCAATCCTAAATTCACCATACTGGCCTTCGGTGTCATCCAAGATACCAAGCGATTGTCCAAAATTCGATGGGAAATCAAAAGAAGATCCTCAGGCCCGTGTGATGACATATCACCTCTAGTGCTCGTCGATCTCATACATTGACAATTCCATTCATCTCCTTCTTTTCCAGCAAACCCTCATAGGTGTTGCAGCCAAGTGGTACATCGAGCTGCCTCGAAGTACCTACCATGACTTTAACTCTTTAGCCATGGCTTTCCTCATGCATTTTCGGTTGTCAGTTCGCTACGAAACTGGCACCTATTTGCTCACATCACTTAAGCAAGATACTATGACACACATCTCTGATCACATCCATGAATGGAGACGCAGATGTCGCCTGATCAAATCTAAGATTGTTGATCAGTTTCTCACTTAATGGTTCACTAAGTCATTTGTAGCCCCAATTTCTCGCGATATAGCTATGGGTGGATGCGTCACTAAAGAGCAAGCCATTGCTCATGCCCAGTACTTAGATCTAGTCTACTCTCAGTCTTGCACTTTGTATGAGTTATTACCTGATGCTCTGCGACCATTGTTTGATCCCGCAGCATCAAAGTCGCAATTTGTACCTCCTTTCGATGGAGTTATTGGTTCAGTATCTCAAACCCTTGCTAAATCTTCTTCCAAACAAAATTCGGTCTCAAATGTTGTTCCTAATAGTTCCTTTGAGAATCAACTTGGCCCTGGTAAAACCTTAGAGGTCCACATTGTCTAGTCTACCACAGTGGACAAATCCTCGAAAAGTAAGAAGAAAGGCAAAGGCAAGGGTAAAGTCGATGCCCCAAAATAGGGTCCTCCCAAATCGTCTGCTACCAAATCTTCGCAATGAAAAACTAAGTATCCCTGCCTCATGCTGCCATTATGGCACAGGTGTGGTGCTATGGTACAGGTATTGTCCTTGATGGAAACTCACTTTGGTGACATATCTCAGTTTAGGCTCTCAGGATGAAGGAAATCTTGTATACGCAGGTTCACCTTGCCAAAGACGCGTATACACGAGGGTTAGACGTTCAAAAGTTGCGTATGCGTATGCACGCACTTTCACGCACATAAAAGCGCGTACATGGTGGGAAACTTATTTTTTGGTCCGTGGTCGTTAGTCCTTGGAATTTGAACCTATGGTTTTGGACCATGGTATCTCGTTAGAAGTGTTGACCCCAGGTATTGGGCCCTTGGTATTGTTTATTATGGTTTTGGACCGTGGTATTGTGGAAGGCCTAAAACTATAAAAGAGGAAGGAGATCATGTGGCAAGAGATCATCTGAATTATTATTGAATATCTGATATCTGAAATATTGGTGATTAGCGTTGAGGAGCAGATCTGAATCTGAATGAAGAACCTTAGTGCAAAGAAGGATAAGTTCTATTGATGGGTCATAATCTCTTGGCTTGAATGATAATATCTTTGCATGATTTTGATCTGTTATTTGAGGTGCTTGCTTGATCTATAAAACTGTCAATCTGGGTATTTATATCTGAAAGAGTGAATTATCCTTTATATATCTATACGGAGGTTCAGAGAAGCGAAGGCGCGTATATACGCCGGTTCATTGAAGGAAAACAACATATACGCAGGTTGTTCCATAAGCAGAAGCGTATGCATGCAGGTTTCAGGCAATTAAAGTAGCGTATACATTTTGAGTTGTGATCTTGCTGCCTCTGTTTATTGCTGCAATGTTTTGGGTTCAGATTTGGTGTGTGGCACTGGTATTGTGATCTGGGTACAGTCATCAGAGAAGTGTTTATTTTGATTTAGTTTTGATTGGTGAAAAGGTGATTGGGCGATGCAGAAATTCTTGATGTTTGATTGATGCTATTTGTGGATCCAGTCTGAAAATTTATGAAACGTGGTCCCTGAAAGAAAGAGAAGGTTGTAGCCTTCTGTAGGCCAGCACCTACGTACTAGTATCTTGGCTAGTGCAAGAGCTAAGGGGGTTGTAGATCCCTTCCAGGAGAAGCTGGAAAACGAGAGATGGTTGTAGCTCTCTGCAGGTTACAGCCTGCGTACTGGTAAAGGACTGCACCAGTACAATTGTAAAAAGAAGTTTCTAATTAAAGAGAAGATAGAGACGAATTGCAGCAGGTGGTTTTCACCCACATTGGGTTTCCACCTTATATCTTGTGTTCTTGTGTATGATTGTCTTCTGCTCTGTTTTTTACTGTTCCTGGTTACTGGTTAATTGATTCTGATACACAGATTAACAATCAACATCTGACAGATAAAGTAAATTATAAGTTTGCATTGTATACGTGGTTTTATTTCGACATAGTTGCGTATATACGTGGGTTTAATTAGTTGAAGTAGCGTATATCATCTGAATTTGAAAAAGGGAATATTTGACTTGATAATACTGATTCACCCCCCCCCCCCCCCCCCTTAGTATTATTTCCAACAATTGGTATCAGAGCAGGTCCTTCAGAAGAAGCTTGATCGCTTGAAGGAAGATCGTTCATCATGAGCAACTACGAGAGGGAAGCATCAATCAGGCCACCAATTTTTGATGGGATAAACTTCGTTTATTGGAAGGTAAGAGTTACTACCTATCTTCAATCTCTTGGTACAGAAGTCTGGGATATCATAGATACAGGGTATACTTTTCCATCAGCAACTCCTACAGATCCGGCTAAGAAGAACAAATATGAAACAAATGCAACGGCGGTCAATACTCTATTAGGATGTCTATCTCAATCAGAATTTGTCAAGGTAATGCAGTTTAAATCCACAAAAGAGATATGGGACAAGATTGTTCTGAGCTATGAAGGAGATGATCAGGTAAAACGAGCAAAACTTCAAACCCTCAGGATTCAGTATGAAAATCTCAGGATGTATAATGATGAAAGTGTGGCTAACTATTTTCTTCGTGTAGATGAGATTGTTAATTGTATGAAAAATTTGGGTGAAGAAATAAAATAGGCTATTTTGGTTGAAAAAGTTCTAAGATCTTTGTCCCCTAGTTTTGAATCTAAAGTTTCTGCAATAGAAGAAAAAGAGAATCTACAAAGCCTTAAAATGTCACAGCTACACGGAATTCTAACTGCTTATGAAACGAGGAAAGGAGTTCCATCAGACAGGAGAGAAGCTCCCTTCAAGGCTTCAGGCAAAGGCGAGTACTACGAGTCAGGACACGTGTCAGAAGAAGAAGAAGAATCAAATTTTGTCAGAAATCTTCAACGGGGTACTGGACGGTTCCGAGGTAAGTTACCTTTCAAATGCTTTGCTTGTGGAAGAGTCGGTCACTATGCTGCCAAATGTCCTCACAAGGATAAGATTGACAAAGGGAAGGAACCTGTTAGATGGAACAAGAAACAGAATGCAAATAAGAAAAGCTATTACACTCATGAAGATAGTGATGGACTTTCAAATAGTGACGAAGATGAACGAGGTAATGAGTATAAACTTTTAATGGCTTTTGAAGATGATGACTACATGGATGCTATAGATGTAGAAGGTTTTTATAAAGAGATATCTAATCTCAAAATTTGCTTAGAAGAGAAAAATGCGATTATTGATTCTCTGCAATGTCAACTGGCTGAAAGGGAAAAACATCTTGAAAAATTGGAATGTGAAATTGTTGGTCTTAGAAAGGAGATTGAGAAAACAAAAGCTATTAATCTTAAATTTGTTAAAGGATCTGAAACTTTGGATGAGATTATCAATGTGCAGCGTTCTCCACTAATCAAGACAGGTCTGGGATATAATGAAGAAACATCTCAAGCATCCACCTCCAAAAGTTATCTTGATGCAGCAAGGAGGAGCGAGCAAAGGCCTAATAGAAATCATCAGGTATATCAGGGACAATTTACCTCAAGAACGAACAAAGACTATCAAGAAAATCGGGGGCAAGCTACCTTAAGGACAAATAGAAGCTACAATCAGCCACAGGTCAAATCTTCCTAATTTGCCTCAAGAATGGATGTCAGTAGAAACTACAATCGGTTGGATGATAGATTTGATAATCGCAGGAGTTTCTTCAATGGCCAATGCTTCTCTTGCCATAACTTTGGTCACAAAGCAGCCCAATGTGTTGCCTATAAGACAATCATGACTAGAGAAGCTCAAAAACAAAGGAATATGACTGGGATCACGAAAAGGACTTATAACAACTTTTCAGCCCTTGAAAATGAAGTTGAATGTTCTATTTGTAATAACTTTGGTCATGAAGATTCTGAATGCAGGAGCAGGTTTTGGAAGACAACTCAGAAGGAACAAACCTCAAGTGCCAGAACATGGAGAATGAAGGAACCACAACCAGAAAGATGTGGGATAGCCTTTTATGTAGAAGGACAGGAAAATCTATGGTATATCGACAGTGGATGTTCAAAGCATATGACAGGTGATAAAGAAAAACTTGAATCATATACTGCATTAGAAAAGGGAAAGAAGGTTTCTTTTGGAAACGATACCCCTACAGCCATAAAAGGAAAAGGCACCGCTCAGTTAAAAGAAAAGGTCAAGGCTGGAAATTTTTTGTATGTTGATGGCTTGAAGCATAATCTACTGAGTGTAAGTCAGATGTGCGATCAAGGAACCGAGGTAATATTTCGATCAAATGGATGTAGTGTTCGTGATCTTGATACAGGAAAAATAGTGATCAAGGGCAGAAGAACTCCAAATAATCTATACATATTTGAAGAAGGACAACAACAATGCTATTTGAGCAAGGATGATGAACACTAGTTATGGCACCGGAGGTTGAGGCATCTAAGCTTTTCACAAATAAGGAAAGCATGCAAATACCAAGCAGTTCGTGGTCTTCCAGATATCAAAATTCCAGACAGCACCATATGCAAATCATGTCAGTTTGGTAAGCAAACTAGAACTAACTTTCCTGAGAAGGAAGGATCAGCTAGCAGGCCTCTTGAGCTAGTCCATACAGATGTATGTGGTCCATTTAGGACAAGGTCACCTTGAGGAGAAGAATACCTTATATTATTCATTGACGACTTCTCCAGGTTTGTTTGGTTAGGAATTATGAAGCACAAAGACAAAGCATTCGAAAAATTCAAATCCTTCAAAGCCTTGGCTGAAAATGAATCAGATTACAAAATTAAGTGCCTCAGGTCCAACAGAGGTGAGGAATTTACCTCAAATGAATTTTCCGATTTCTATGAAGAACATGAAATAAGAAGGGAATTCTCTACAACTAGGACTCCTCAGCAAAATGGAGTGGCGGAAAGGATGAACAGAACAATCGAACAAATGGTTCATGCTATGCTTGATGAGTCTGGAACTCCCGCAAACTTCTGGGGTGAAGCTGCATATGCTGCAGTTGTTGTTCTCAACAAAACAAATGTCTGAGTGAACAGCACTCAAACTCCTCATGAGCTCTGGTATGGTGAGACTCCTTCGGTAAAGCATTTCAAAATTTTTGGGAGCAAATGCTATATTAAGAATACTGATGAGCAGCTTGGAAAACTTGAACCTAGAGCAGATGAAGGCATTCTCCTTGGTTATTCTCCCCACAGCAAAGCATATAAGTGTTACAATAAAAGACTTGGAAGAATTGTTGACAGCATTGATGTAGTGGTTGATGAAAAAGGATACATTCCTAGGCAAGTAAATCATGAAGATATCGAAGAGGATGAAGACTACTCTCCAAATCAGACTGATGATGAAGAAGAACCTCAAGAGGCACCAGAGGAGCAGATAAGGATAGAAGAAAAGACTCCATCCAGGTATGTTCAGAAGAATCATCCAGAATCTCAAATCTTGGGGCAAAAAGAGGCTGGCGTACAAACAAGAAGAACAATTGCAGAAGCCTCAAGCTATTTGGCATTACTCTCCTCCACTGAGCCACAAAATGTAAGAGAGGCATGCAAAGATGAATGTTGGGTCAAGGCAATGGATGAAGAACTTGAGCAGATCGAAAAGAATAACACTTGGGAGTTGGTCCCTAGACCAAAAGATAAGAATGTCATAGGGACAAAATGGGTGTTCAAAAATAAGTTGAATGAAAATGGGGAAGTAATTAGAAACAAGGCCAGACTTGTTTGTAAAGGGTATGCTCAACAAGAGGGAATAGACTTTGAAGAAACTTTTGCTCCTGTTGCAAGACTTGAGGCCATCCGAATGTTCCTTGCTCTCTCAAGCTTTCAGAAGTTCAAAGTATTTCAAATGGACGTAAAATCAGCCTTTCTGAATGGAGATTTAGAAGAAGAAGTATACATTGAACAACCAGATGGTTTCATTCTTGGGAATGATCCAAATCTTGTATGCAGACTGAAAAAGGCTCTCTATAGTCTTAAACAGACTCCAAGGGCTTGGTACTATCGCTTGGACAAATACCTTCATCAACAAGGTTTTTCAAAAGGATCAGAAAATAGAAATCTTTAAATAAAAATTGAAAATGACAAATTGCTAATGCTTATTGTGTATGTAGATGATATTATCTTTGGCAGCAATGAAGAAGCTATGAGTCAAAGCTTTGCCTTGGTGATGCATAAAGAATTCGAAATGTCTTTGCTTGGAGAACTGACATACTTTCTTGGATTGCAAATCCAACAAAATGAGGGCGGTATCTTCTTGTCTCAAACCAAGTACCTCAAGCAGATTCTGAAGAAGTATGGCATGGAAGATTCGAAACCAGTATGTACCCCTATGGTTATAGGATACAGTGTCAGTGCAAATGATGAATCAGTAGCAGTACATCAACCAACCTATAGATCTATGATTGGAAGTCTACTTTATTTGACCAGTACCCGACCCGACATCATGCATGCAGTGGGAATAGTTGGAAGATTTCAGGCAAATCCAAAGGAAACTCATCTTCAGACAGTCAAGAGAATATTCAAGTACCTTCAAGGAAAACAAAACTATGGCTTATGGTATCCTAGAGATACAGATCTCACACTTCACGCTTACACAGATGCAGATTGGGCCGGAAGCGTGGATGACAGGAAGAGCACAAGTGGTGGTGCATTCTTTATGGGTTCCAGATTAGTATCTTAGTTCACCAAGAAACAAAGTTCGATTGCTTTATCTACAGCTGAAGCAGAATATGTGGCTGCTGCATCTTGTTGCACTCAACTTCTTTGGATGATGCAAACCTTGCAGGATTTTCAAATCTCTTGTACTCCACCTGTCTCTATCTTATGTGATAATACGAGTGCAATAAGCATTTCAAAGAATCCTGTCATGCATTCAAAGACCAAGCACATACCTATCAAATATCACTTTCTTCGGGAACAAGTGCTTGAGCAAAAAGTCAAGTTGGATTATGTTCCTTCTAAGGAACAAGTTGTTGATATACTCACCAAACCACTGCCCAGGGAAACTTTTGAATATCTCAGACAGAAGCTGGAAGTAGTTGATGCTTTATCCTGCTGTTGAAGCGTGTCTGTTTCAAAGAAAAGATGGTGTACGCGAGTTGGATGAGGGGAATCCGTGTACATATGCCGATTTATGCAGGTGCAGTCGCGTATATGGAGTACTGAAGAAAATCAGCAAGGACGGACTCTGGTTGAAGAGAGTCTGATATGGGTCTGACAGAGACCATCTCGCACAGGTTCAGGGGGAGCATATAATCTTCTAATAATGCATTGTTGGCATTACCTTAGAAGCTCTTGGTTCAAGTACTCAAGCTATTTGGTTCAAGTGGATTAGCTACAAAAAGGAGAACATGGTTGCTGCTATTGTCAGATGTTGCTGATAGTAGTTATTGGTGATTTGCATAGTCTTGATATTTCATCTCTATGTCATGTATATCTTCTCTTTATCAAGGTCATGTAACGGCCTATTTTGGTTTTCCCACTATGCCTGGGATGATTGATGCAATGTAATTGGTTATCATATGTACATTTCCGATGTATCCCCACTTGGTTGGGTCATGGATGTCTGTATCGAGTCCTTTGGTGATAGGAAGGTCATTTATGATATGTAAGTCATGATTCTTTTTACAGAACAGCTTTTATAGATCTTGCCTACAGCCAGGGGGAGCATGTTCAGCACAGCAAAACAGAGATATCAGCATGT
The DNA here is from genome assembly GCA_031772625.1 of Pinus tabuliformis. NCBI lineage: Eukaryota > Viridiplantae > Streptophyta > Pinopsida > Pinales > Pinaceae > Pinus > Pinus tabuliformis. The sequence continues at coordinate 847,676,460 of CM062807.1, read as the reverse complement.
ACTTAGGGGGAGCACAGCCCTTTGCCCTTGATGACAAAGGGGGAGGATGAGGATCTTGGGTTGCCATCAAGTCCAAAGGGGAGATTGTTGGCATTATGGCATAGGTGTGGTGCTATGGTACAGGTGTTGTCCTTAATGGCAACTCACTTTGGTGACATATCTCAGTTCAGGCTCTCAGGATGAAGGAAATCTTGTATACGCAGGTTCACCTTGCCGAAGATGCGTATACACATGGGTTAGACGTTCAAAAGTCGCATATGCGTATATACGCACTTTCACGTGTTAGGATATTCTGACACATAGGATATAGTTAAGTTCAACTTGGTCTAGTATAGAGTTAGGTTAGAGTTAGGTAAAGTTTGTTTCTTTACCGTTGTACATTTTGTAACTTACAATCCGACGGTCACGATATGTAGTGATCCGACGGTTCACTCTCACCTCGGTATTACCGACACTTGATCCGTGGCTTGACACCCGATTGGTCCATGAGTTCTATTTAAAGCGCATGGAGGGTCATTGTTCGGGTAATCCGTGCATGAGAGAAGCTTATGTAAATTTTCATTCTTTGATTAATAAATTGCCTGTAGTACCCACGTTGGGACAGGCCGTGGACTGTTTCCCTCCTTGCACTCTGAGGGTTTTAACCACGTCAAAAATACTGGTGTATTGATTTGAGATCTGGTTGTGAGCGGTGTCCTTTTGGTATTCTTTCTGTGGAACTTACCCTGTAAATTCCTACATGGTATCAGAGCTATTTGAGGGCCGCGTCCGTTGGTGATCCAAATCTGAAGCCGGTAAAACTGCATGCGGTTGTCGTTTCCTAGATCTGCTGTTTCTGACTGCTTTCGGGCCGAGAGGACTGCTCTGTTGCGTTCGGAGCATCTGTTCCAGTGAGGAACCCCTTTCGTTTCACGCGAAAAGGTTTCCGGTAGCCCTAGCTGCGTCATTTTTCAGATCGGGAGGTATACAGTGTTTCTTTTGCAGTTTACTGTTATTTTCTCTCTGCTTATTTCGGTCTCAGTTTATTTAGCCTTTTTTTAACCGGATCTATACCTTTCATTTCTGCGTATGCTCTTTGCCCTGCGACTCTGTGCGATCTGGGCAAATCAGAAACAGAAAGGAAGGATTTTTCTCATGCGTATGCTCTTTTCCCTGCACCTTAGTGTGATCTCGGAAAATCAGAAACATTGAGAAAAATATTTAGTTTTTCGGCTAAAGCTAACTTTGAGATTTTTTTTTTTAAATTTCTAGTTTTTTGGCTAAAGCTAACTTCGAGCCGCAAGGTTCGTTTTTCTTTGCATATTCGTGTTGGGTTTTGTGTTTTGTGTTTTGTAGGGAAAAAGAGCTTTCTCAAGGCAAGCACGCAAACCAAGCCCCCCCCCCCCCTCTCTCTCTCTCTCTCTCTCTCTCTCTCTCTCTCTCAAATTTTTTGTATAGATCAATTGGTTCAAAGCTATTTTAAGAGAGTAGAGGTCTTGGGTTCAAGTCTCCATTTTGTGGGGGCGGATTTTTTCATTCCCGCACATTCGCGCACTTTGCCGGCAACGTCAACAATTTTTTTTCAAAAAGCCATAACTTCTTCATCCGGAAGCCTTTTTCAGAGCCGTTTTTTTTAAAACCGCCTATTTTTTCGAGATCTATCCATTGGAACACTTACTTTCAGCATCTTCAGCTTCAGTTTTTTTTTAAAATGGAAAGTCCATGCCAAGTCATTCTTGACAGCACTAACTACTTCCAATGGGTAGCCTACATGGAAGATTTACTTAGAAGTAAAGGTCTCTTCAGAATAGCCACAGACCAAGAGAAGAAACCAAAAGATGAAGACAAGGCGGCAAAATGGGAAAATAGACAAGATCAAGCACGTGGTTTGATAGGGATGTCTATTTCTCCTGATCTTAGATTCCACATTGCAGAACTTGAGACTCCTCATGAAGCATTAGAAAAACTTGCTAAAGTTTTTGGGATTAAAAATGAAATTAGAGCCCATCAACTTGAAAATGAGCTGCTTACTTTGGATCCTAATAATTTTTCTTGCATTGAAGATTTCTTGTCCAAATTCAAGACCCTTAGATATCTCTTGGAAGGTGTTAAAGTTAAGAAAGAAGATGGTAACCTTATTTATTCCATCCTTACTAAGTTGGGACCAGCCTACTCTGTATTTGTTTCCACTTTCCATTCTACAAGGGAAGCTTTCATTTGTCAAGGACAAGACTACAAGGCCCCTTCCTTTGACTCCTTTTGTGATTCCTTAATAAGAGAACAAGAAAAACTCTTACACCTTGGTCTTCTTAATCTTGGAAACTCTTCCACGAAAGCGTTAGCCGCCCAGCAGCAACCAAATTCAAAGAATCCTAAGAAGTCATATCCTCAAAAGAATGGTCCTAAACCATCTCAGCCTCAAAATGAAAGATCATTTCAGCAAAATGATAAGACCAATAAAAACAAATGGAAGAAGACTGATAGACATTGTAACTTTTGTAATCGAGATGGCCACTTAGAATCTAAATGCTTTAAGAAGATGGAAGCCTTGGAAGCCGCAATGAAGAAACATAACATCCATGTGGAGCCTACTTCAACTTCAACTTCCGGAATGGCACTTTCTGCATGTCATTGTCAATCATCTCAGTCTGGTTATGCATTAAATGTATCTTCTTCTTCTTCTCATTCTCATGAGTGGCTCATTGATTCTGGAGCCTCTTGTCACATGGCCAAAAACCAAGCCATGTTTTCTTCTTTAAATGATTGTAACACCAAAAATATATATATTGGTGATGATAGATCTCTTAATGTTGTAGGGACTGGAACTGTTCATCTAGACAATGGTCAGTTTAATGATGTATTATGTGTTCCAACCTTATCCTGCAACCTTCTATCTGTCTATCAGATAACTCATTCAGGTGAAGGTAAAATTGTTGAATTTTCACCTCATGATGTTGTAATCAAGGATCTAAAAGATCCTAAACAGATTCTAGCTACTGGTCTTGCTGATGATTCCAAAAGGTTGTATAAGTTTCACAACTTTGGGTCATCCAATCTTCCCTCAGTATTTGTTGCTCATAATGATGAAGTGAGCAAACTTTGGCATGAGCGATTTGGTCACTTAAACTATCGCTCCCTTCAGCATCTATGTAAAGAAAATATGGTGACAGGTCTTCCTATGGTATCTTGCAGAGATGGTGTTTGTTCCGGATGTGTACTCGGAAAACATCATCGGGACAGTTTTGACAAACGTGCCTCTTGGCACGCCTCAGCCCCTTTACAGCTTGTGCACAGTGATTTATGTGGTCCTCTTCCTGTTGCTTCATTCTCTGGCTGCAAGTACTTCTTAACTTTCATTGATGATTTCTCCAGACGCACTTGGGTATACTTCTTAAAACTCAAGAGCGAAGTATTTAACACTTTTTTGGCCTTCAAAGCCTTTGTTGAAAAACAATCTGGACATCAAATTCTTAAGCTAAGAACTGATAATGGTGGAGAATATGTTAAAAACACATTCATCAACTTTTGCACCGAAAATGGAATTCAAATGCAACATACTGTTCCATACACTCCACAACAAAATGGTGTAGCTGAAAGGAAAAATCGCACCTTAAAGGAAATGGCTAATTGTATGCTGCAATCTAAAGGACTCAGTCTTAGTTTTTGGGCCGAAGCAATTAATTGTGCAAATTATATAATCAATCGCACTCCTACTAAGGTTCTAGAGAATATCACTCCAGAAGAAGCTTGGAGTTCCATTAAACCAGATGTAAGTCACTTTCGTGTGTTTGGAAGTGAAGCATGGGCCCATATTCCAGATGAAAAGCATAAAGCTTTAGAACCTAAGAGTGAGAAATGTACTTTTGTTGGATATTCTGAAGATGTAAAAGGTTATAGACTTATTCCATTTAAGTCCAAAAATGTTATCATTAGAAGAGATGTAAAATTTGATGAAAATAAATCGGCCTGCGAGCCTAGTCCGGCGGATGTGCCACCTCTTCCTATCTCTTCTACTTTTGAAAACATTTCTTCTTCAGATGATGAAAGCGAGGATGATAATCCTCCCCCACCTTCTCAGGATCCTCAACTTCCAAGATGGGTCCGTGCTACTCGGGATGCAGCAGGTGATCTTGCCGGTGATCCTACAGATCAGCGACGTACACGTTCTCAGTTTGAAAGAGCCTCTTCTTTACTGGCTCAAGCTCCAGTAAATCATGATCCTGACACTTTTGCAGAAGCTTCAGGCCATCCACATTGGGAAGCAGCTATGAATGAAGAATATCATTCATTGATGACAAATGATACATGGGATCTTGTTCCTCTACCAAAGGGACGCAAACTTGTTAGATGTAAATGGGTTTACAGAACCAAGTATGGACCAGATGGGAAAGTTGATAAACATAAAGCTCGTCTCGTTGCTAAGGGCTTTTCACAGGTTGAAGGCATTGACTACACTGAAACCTTCTCCCCTGTTGCCAAAATGAACTCTATCCGCCTTGTTCTTTCCCTTGCTGCCTCTTTAAAATGGGAAGTCCATCAGATGGATGTTAAATCTGCCTTCTTGCATGGGGACTTGCAGGAAGAAATCTATATGGAACAACCCATTGGCTTCATACAAACAGACTCCAGCCTTGTTTGTCGACTTAAGAAATCCCTTTATGGCCTCAAGCAAGCTCCTCGGGCTTGGTATGCCAAAATGGATAGCTTTCTTTTAGAATCTGGCTTTTCTAGGTGTCATTCTGACAATACTGTCTACACCAAGAAAGTGGGCAACTCTCTTATCATCCTTGTTCTTTATGTTGATGATCTTATTCTTACTGGTAGTGATCCCAACCTTATAAACCATGTGAAGTCCAGCCTTAAAAAGAAATTTGAAATGACAGACTTAGGACACTTACACTATTTTCTCGGTCTTCAAGTCTTGCAATCCCAAGAGGGTATTTTCCTTTCCCAGTCCAAGTATGCTTGTGATATTCTTCGTCATTTTCACATGGAAGACTGTAAGCCAGCCCCTTCTCCCTTTCAGTCTGGAGTCAAACTTTCAGTCTCTTGTACTTCTCCTGAAGTTGATGCTACCTTATACCGTCAACTTGTCGGAAAACTCTTGTATTTAACCCATACTCGTCCTGATCTTTCCTTTGTTGTTGGCCTTGTTGCTCGTTTTATGCAAAACCCCCGTGAAAGTCATTGGAAAGCAGCTAAAAGAATACTTCGTTATGTTCGAGGTACAGTACAGTTTGGGATTCATTACAGTGCCAAAGCAGCTCCTCTGTTAGTTGGTTTCACTGATTCTGATTGGGCTGGTGACCCTGATGATCGGAAGTCTACTGCCGGTTATGTCTTCACTCTTGGTTCAGGACCTATTACATGGGCTTGTAAGAAACAGGCTGCCATTTCTCTTTCGTCAGCAGAAGCAGAGTATCGTGGTGCCGTGGAAGCTAGTAAGGAAGCCTTGTGGCTTCGTCAGATCCTATCAGAGTTTGGCTTTGAGCAGCAGCATCCAACCACACTTTGGTGTGATAATCAAAGTGCCATTCAGCTATGCAAAGATCCAGTCCAGCATCAGCGCAGCAAACACATTGAACTACACATGCACTTCATCAGAAAGCTCATTCATGACCATGTTCTTGAAGTGCAATATTGTCCAACAGATGATCAGGTTGCAGACATCTTCACAAAGGCTCTCACAGAGGCGAAGTTCACTAAACTTCGATATATGCTTGGAGTTCAGGAAGTTGTCACTAAGGGGGGATAGGCTCTAGTGCCTCCTTCCTTCTCCTATTGTGTCATATTTGTAAATCCTTCAATCCTATCCCAAGTTGTTCTTAAGGGGGGATGTTAGGATATTCCGACACATAGGATATAGTTAAGTTCAACTTGGTCTAGTATAGAGTTAGGTTAGAGTTAGGTAAAGTGTGTTTCTTTACCGTTGTACATTTTGTAACTTACAATCCGACGGTCACGATATGTAGTGATCCGACGGTTCACTCTCACCTCGGTATTACCGACACTTGATCCGTGGCTTGACACCCGATTGGTCCATGAGTTCTATTTAAAGCGCATGGAGGGTCATTGTTCGGGTAATCCGTGCATGAGAGAAGCTTATGTAAATTTTCATTCTTTGATTAATAAATTGCCTGTAGTACCCACGTTGGGACAGGCCGTGGACTGTTTCCCTCCTTGCACTCTGAGGGTTTTAACCACGTCAAAAATACTGGTGTATTGATTTGAGATCTGGTTGTGAGCGGTGTCCTTTTGGTATTCTTTCTATGGAACTTACCCTGTAAATTCCTATATCACGCACATAAAAGCATGTACATGGTGGGAAACTTATTTTTTGGTCTGTGGTCGTTAGTCCTTGGAATTTGAACCTATGGTTTTGGACCATGGTATCTCTCAGAAGTGTTGACCCCAGGTATTGGGCCCTTGGTATTGTTTATTATGGTTTTGGACCGTGGTATTGTGGAAGGCCTAAAACTATAAAAGAGGAAGGAGATCATGTCGCAAGAGATCATCTGAATTATCATTGAATATCTGATAAAGTGCGAGATCTGAAATATTGGTGATTAGCGTTGAGGAGCAGATCTGAATCTGAATGAAGAACCTTAGCGCAAAGAAGGATAAGTTCTATTGATGGGTCATAATCTCTTGGCTTGAATGATAATATCTTTGCATGATTTTGATCTGTTATTTGAGGCGCTTGCTTGATCTATAAAACTAACAATCTGGGTATTTATATCTGAAAGAGCGAATTATCCTTTATAGATCTGTACGCATGTTTAGAGAAGCGAAGGTGCGTATATACGCCTGTTCATTGAAGGAAAACAACGTATACGCAGGTTGTTCCATAAGCAGAAGCGTATGCACACAGGTTTCAAGCTATTAAAATAGTGTATACATTTTGAGTTGTGATCTTGTTGCCTCTATTTATTGCTGCAATGTTTTGGGTTCAGATTTGGTGTGTGGCACTGGTACTGTGATCTGGGTACAGTCATCAGAGAAGTGTTTATTTTGATTCAGTTTTGATTGGTGAAAAGGTGATTGGGTGATGTAGAAATTCTTGATGTTTGATTGATGCTATTTGTGGATCCAGTCTGAAAATTTATGAAACGTGGTCCCTGAAAGAAAGAGAAGGTTGTAGCCTTATGTAGGCCAGCACCTATGTACTAGTATCTTGGCTAGTACAAGAGCTATGGGGGTTGTAGCTCCCTTCCAGGAGAAGCTGGAAAATGAGAGAGGGTTGTAGCTCTCTGCAGGTTGCAGCCTACGTACTGGTAAAGGACTGCACCAGTACAATTGTAAAAAGAAGTTTCTAATTAAAGAGAAGATAGAGACGAATTGCAGCAGGTGGTTTTCACCCACATTGGGTTTCCACCTTATATCTTGTGTTCTTGTGTATGATTGTCTTCTGCTCTATTTTTTATTGTTCCTAGTTACTGGTTAATTGATTCTGATACACAGATTAACAATCAACATCTAATAGATAAAGTAAATTATAAGTTTGCATTGTATACGCGGTTTTATTTCGACATAGTTGCGTATATACGCGGGTTTAATTAGTTGAAGTAGCATATATCATCTGAATTTGAAAAAGGGAATATTTGACTTGATAATACTGATTCACCCCCCCTCTCAGTATTATTTCCAACACCTCATTTGCGAGGAAGATCACTATACTAAAGATTGTCCCCGATGATCCGAAGTTAGTCAATTGCTCAAAGGGACCCCCGATGTCCTTAAAGATCCATTTATGTCTTAGCAGACACAAATGGTAGACCAACCCCAATCTGCTTCCTGAGGATCTCAAGTGTTCATGATGAGTATGCCTATTAACATGGCTACTAGATCGAAAGATTATCAAACTCCTACTCCGACAACTGGGAAAGAGAAAGAAGCCACCCCTTCTTCTTCTACCCCAAGTTCTAGCCCCATTCATATCGAGCACCCTAACCCTAATTCCACTATACATCCACCCTCTCGAGGTGTGCTGCGTAAATCCTCGTACAATCCTAACACCCAAGCCGCTCAGCACTATAATATTGTTGAGGATTTGGTTGAGGCACCATCAACGATTGTTGAGCCCTGAACTTGCATCTTTCCTATACACTTTCCTAGACTCTTTCCATGCACCTGGATCTCCTAAGCTATCAACATCATTTCATATTAATCATAAAAGAGGATTTAAAGTGGTTTTCTTTAACTATGTTTTGTGTCTATTGTTTGAACTAGATTTTTGCTCATTGAGCTGCGGAATCTTATCACTTTCCGCAGCTGCTTCAACTTTCCGCAGCTGTTTTTGTTAAATTCTACATTGTAGGTGTCATCAGGCAAAGCGAGCCATATGGACAAGTTGGAAATGACTTGGACATGGACGGAGTCCTATTGGCTCAGTCGGATTCATCAAGGGAAGCTATGGTCAATGGTGGTCAAGTAGAAGAGTCCTACGACAACAGGACTCCGTTTCCAAGCACGTGAAAGATTTTCGTGGCCGTTTCTAGATCTCTGGAGGCACGCTGACACTTGTAGGCTGCCCACGATGTGAATCCAACAAGCTGTTTTCAATAGATTGCATAATCTTGGCAGCCATGATGCTAAATCCATGGACGTTGTCGTTTACGTGTCCTCTGTCAGCGTAGTTTACAGGAAAATAGTTATGTAACCTTTTGTTATAAATAATGCATTTCTATATGCATAGGAGTTAGTCTTTTGAATATAATTTTGCTGTTAAAAAAATCCCACTGTGCCGTGACATTAGTTTCATTGTTGTGACTACGTTTTGAAATATATGAGAAGACTCTGTTTCTACATGATTGCGTGAGCGTAATTCTTGATTGATAGTTGTTGCCCGAGGTTGTGTAGAGGGCCCCTGCACATGTCGAGGTTTTGTTTCTTATTGTTGTACAATTTCATATTGTGTTTCTTTATGTTTATTACAAATATGACATAGTTATTCACTTATGTATATTTCATTTACTATGGTACTAACGCTTCATTCTTGTTCATAATTTTACATGCTTTGTACATTGCTGTTAATGCTGATCAATGTGTATGTTCCAGTTTACAGTAGGCCCGGGCATCTTCATACATTCCCTTTTGCAAAAACTAGTGACATGGAATCAGTCTTTCTGCTGACTTGCTTTTCTTAGCTTTTAATTCCAATTCTGTTTTGTTTATTTCAGTCTTGTTCATTGGCTTTATTAGTTAGTTTATAAATCAACTTACTCATATCATTGATGATTACCTCCAAAAGCCATAGCTGGACTAACTGGTGAGGGGTCAGACTATGAATTGATGTGATTTGATTTTAGTTTTACTTTTCTATAATTAGATATCAGATTGCTCAAGTTGTTGATGATTACCTCCGAAAGCCATAGCTGGACTAACTGGCGAGGGGTCAGACTATGAATTGATGTGATTTGATTTTAGTTTTACTTTTCTGCAATTAGATATGAAATTGCTCAAGTTGTTGATGATTACCTCCGAAAGCCATAGCTGAACTAACTGGCGAGGGGTCAAACTATGAATTGATGTAATTTGATTTTAGTTTTACTTTACTTGCAATTTTTGGATTTCTTTGAGTGTTGTAGCTTAATTCATTTATTTTGTATTTAGACAGCAGCAGGGATAATGGTTTCATGATCAATAGTTCACTGTTTGTTTGATTAGAATAGTGGCACATTTTCATTTTCTTTTAGGAATTAATTTCATTATTAGTATGTTCTAAGACCCTCTGAAGTTTGAAGTTTTGGAAATCATTATAAAGGACATAATTGCCTTGAAAATTTATATCCATACTTATCTTTTAGAGTAATCTTAAGACTCAAGGATAGAATTTCCATTTCACATTAGGAGATAAACAAAGATAAAAACCCCCAAAACAAAATAAAAAAATCAAAAATGACAAAAATTAAGAAATAGGTTATCTTGCACATATAGTGCGCCACACTTCAACAGTTTACGACTCCCGGATTGACAATTAATATAGCAATTTAGGACACTCTAAATTGACCAAACATTTTGGCGCCGTTGCCGGGGAAGTGTAACTAGGTAGCCAATTTCTTTAAAAAAAAAAATCAAAGAAGGGAAAATTTGATAACTTCTCAAAGTATGCTCTCCTCTTGCACCTAGTGTGATCTAGAGGATCAAAAAAGAGAGTTATTGGTTCAATAATTTCTTGAGTATGCTCTCTTCTTGCACCTAGTGTGATCTAGAAGATCAGAAAGAGAATTATTAGCCCGACTTGAAGATAAAAATAAAAAAAATTGACATGCATAGAGCAAGAGATTCTAGGGGAAGGTTTATAGCTAGGGCCAAGAGTTTGATTTTTACAACTCCAGCTACTTCAAGGCATAGACAAGATTCACCCCCATCTACTCCCAGCCTTAGGATTCCTAGAATTCAAGGAGCAGCAGCTGAATTTGAGGGTTCTCCCACACTATCTACTAAATCTGATCTAGGAGAAGAATCTTTCTTTACTTCCACAGGGGAACATATTGTAATCAAAGAAGTAGAATCACCTGAAGAAGAGAAGGAAGAAACTCTCTCTCATCCACCCTTGATAGAAGAACCAGAAGACTCTAAGGAAACTACCATGACGGAGGAAGTAGTAAATGGATTTAGAGGTAGGGGTAGAGGAGGAGGAAATAATGGAGGCAACAATGGTGGAGGTGGAGGAAATAATGGAGGAAATAGGGAAGGAGATAACTCATTTGGATTCCCTATAGTTGATGAGGAAACTCATAAAACAATGAAAAACATCTCACCATCTGTCCTCCCAAACTTTTATGGGTTTCGAAGTGAGTATCCTGAAACATTTCTATTTGAGTTTGAAGTCGTGTGCCGAACTTATGACTATATGGAAGACTCTCAAAAACTCAAATTGTTTCCTTCAACATTGAATGGAGCTACTTTGAAATGGTTCATGGGATTAGTCACTCAATCTATTAGGACTTGGAATGATATGAAACAAACATTTCTGGATAGATACCTGGACTATTGCATGCTCACCAACCATAAGGATGAGGTATTCAAAATGGTGCAAAAAGAAGATGAAAACCTGGAGGATTTACTTGAAAGATTTCAGTACAACTTAAAGAGAGCAAAAATGAGTAACTTAAATGAGGAGACCTTGAAAGCCCTTCTATTAAAAGCCATTAGAGATGAATGGAAAGATATTTTAAACATGATGGGGAAGGGAGATATTTCTCAACTTCCACTTCATGACATAGTAGAACTATGTGTCCATCTCTCGAGAGGAAAATCTAAAATGAGAAAAGGGCCTAGAGATCCTTCTCTTATTAGAGCAAACAAATCTGCAACTGGATCAGTAAGTAGGCTATAGATCGTCAATATGCTTGATGAATTTAAAACTGATATTCTAGGGAGCCTTAGTGAACAACTAGACACCCTTAAATTACAAAACAAGTAGAAAGCCGAAGTTGAAGCCGGCCATCTTTTATCCAAAATGTAGGAAGAAACATGCTCTAAGGGAATGCCCCTTGGATGTAAAAGTTGTAGAAACATGTATGATTTGCTCGGAAAGCCATGAGACCAAGGATTGTCCTTCAATTCCTGGGTTCAAAGCTATCTTTCAAGAAGATCCAAATTCAGTAGAGTCTCTCTGTTTTGTTTCAAGGATACCTTGGTAGGGGCAACAAAATCAAGGGTTTAATAACCCTATGAACTTTCAACCCACGCCAAATTGGAATTCTTGGCAACAACCTTGGCCCCAACCTCAAAATCCATATCAATCATGGGCACAAGAGATGCAAAATCCTTATGGGAGATTTGCTCAATCTTATCAATATCCTCCATCTTTTCAAAATCAACAAGCTCCACAACTTTCATTTCCATTTCCACAACAACAACAACTTCCTCAACAAAATTCCCAACTCTTGCTTCCATTCCAACAAAAGACAAATCAACTACTAGCCCAGCCATTTCCAAATCCTAATAACAAAAATCCTCAAAATGCTTACATGGTAGAAGGACAACAATTTCCTACCTATATGATTGTTCCTCGTAATGATGTACAACTCAGGTCCGGTAGAGTTTTAGAAAAACCTTCTATAGATGCTCAGAAGCAAAGTACTTCTGAGGAAGATTCTCTTAAAGTCAATAAAGGTTCTGAAGCATCTCTTCAAAATCCAAACACTCAAAAAGAAAAAGAAAAAGAGTCAACCCCCACAACTCCTATAGTTGAGCAACCTGCATCTTCATCCACACCTCCTTTCCCTGAAAGATTACAAATCGACAAAGGGGTGGAAAAACAAATCTTGTTGCCTGACTATGATTTTCTAGATGAATTAAAGAATGTATGTATCAAGATTCCCTTGTTACAAGCCATTACAGAGATTCCTATTCTAGCAAAAATAATAAAGGAGTTGAGTCTCAAAAGACCAGGAAGGAAACCAAGAGATATAAGAAGAATCCACCTGGTAGGAAAAATTGCAGATATCATGATGGGAAAAATCACCATGTAGAAGTATGTAGATCCCAGTAGCCCAATCGTCAAGACACATATAAATGGGATAGAAATTCCAAACACATTAATTGACTTAGGGGCTGCTATCAACATTATGAGTAGACAGACTATGGAACAGCTTAAACTTCCTAATCTTCTTTTTACACCTACTTTACTGCAGCTTGCAGATAGATCAATAATCAAACCAGATGGTGTATTAGAAGATATTTCAATATCCTTAGATTCTTGGGAATATCCAGTAGATTTCATGATTTTGATTCCCAAGAGTAATTTAGGAGGGCACCCACTTATCTTAGGAAGACCTTGGCTAGCCACAGCTGATGCTTTCATTAGTTGTAGATCTGGGGATATGTATATTTTTGATGGTAATTCGACAAATAAATTTAATTTGTATCCTCCTGCAAAAGCAATTACAGAAGTAGGAGATAATGAATGGGTCGATGAGGAGGACACTATACAACCTTTCTTTACCATTTCTGAAATCAGTGAAGATAGTCAAATTCTGAACACATTAAAAAACTTTGAAACATCTTCAGAATATGACCACACACAATTTCAGTTAGATTCTTACATTGAGTATTTATCATCAAGACAAATGTCTCTTTACTCTATGGAAGAGTTCGGTAGTTCCACCATTGAGATTTTTTCAGGTAAAACATTGGATATTAATAAAAATTTGGAAAAGTCACAACAGGAAGAGCTAACCAAAATCTTGCAAAAACATTCTACTGCATTTACATGGGAGTATACTGATATGAAAGGTATTGACCCTAAGACTTGCATTCATCACATCTACATCGAGGAAAACAGTAGACCAATTAGACAACCTCAGAGAAGAATGAATTCAAACCTTAGGGAGATAGTGAAAGAAGAGCTCCAAAAACTACTCAATGTAAACTTCATTTATCCAATTTCAGATAGCCGATGGGTTTCTCCTTTGGTTATAGTACCTAAAAAGAATGGTAAATGGAGGGTATGCATTGATTACAGAGAATTGAATAAAGAAACTTTGAAGGATCACTTTTCTTTTCCCTTTATCGATCAAGTATTAGATTCATTAGCAGGCAAAAAGTACTTTTCATTTCTGGATGGTTTTAGTGGCTATAATCAAATTCAGGTAGCACTTGAAGATCAAGATAAAACCACATTTACCTGTCCATGGGGAACTTTTGCTAATCGAGTGCTTCCTTTTAGATTGTGTAATGCATCCGCAACATTCCAAAGAGCAGTACTAGGAATTTTTTCTGATCTAATCCATGATTGTGTAGAGGTTTATATGGATGATTTTAGAGTTTATGGTGATTCATTTGAAGAGGCATTAGAGAATTTGGAAAAAGTCCTTATAAGATGTAAAGAAACAAACCTTTCATTAAGTCATGAAAAATGCTTTATGATGTTTACTGAAGGTATTGTTTTGGGACATCACATTTCAGGGGATGGGATTAAAGTTGATAGATCAAAAGTTGAAGTCATCTCCAAGTTGCCTATTCCAAATTGTCAAAAAGATGTTAGAAGTTTTTTGGGATTTACGGGGTACTATAGAAGATTTATAGAGAACTTCACTAAAATAGCATCTCCACTCTTCAAATTGCTTACAAAAGACTACGAATTCAAATGGGATCTTGATTGCCAATCAACATTTGAAACTTTGAAAACAAGAATATCTGAAGCACCTATCTTGAAAGGACCAAATTGGAAACTTCCTTTGCATATTTCTACAGATGCTTTAGATACAGCTCTAGGGGCTGTGTTGGGTCAAAAGGATTTAGTTCCTTATGCCATTCACTATACCAATAAAAATTTAACTCCCACTGAGTTGAACTATATTTTGACTGAAAAAGAGTTCTTAGTTGTTGTTCATGCAATCAATAAGTTTAGACATTATATAACAGGCTATGAAACTTTTATTCATACTGATCATTCTACAATTAGATATCTAATGAACAAACATGTTACTAATGGCAGAGTTACAAGGTGGCTCTTACTTTTACAAGAATTCAATATTACTGTGTTGGATTGACCAGGGAAACAAAATACAGTAGCTGATTTCTTGTCTAGGATTCAGAATACTAAAGAACCTGTAGAGGACAAGTTTCCTGATGAATATTTATTTGCAATAAATACTAAGACTCCTTGGTATGCAAATATAGCTAACTATTTGGTTACAGGGAAACTGCCTCCACATTTATTTCCTAGTGAAAGAAGAAAGAGTATTCTAGAGACTTCAAAATATTCATGGATTTCTAACGAATTGTTTAAAATAGGGCCAGATCTTGTGATCAGAAGGTGTGCTAGGGAATATGAAATGCCTGATATCCTCAAAGCATGTCATGATGAACCATGGGGCGAACACTTTGCTGACAAAAGGACAACCTATAAAATCCTCTCTTTGGGATATTATTGGCCATCCCTTTTCAAAGATGCAAAACAGTATGTCAAAAGGTGTGACAGCTGCCAAAGAGTAGGGAAACCTACCCTTTCAAATGAAATTCCATTGCAGCCACAGGTACTCATCGAACCCTTTGAAAAATGGGCTTTAGATTTAATTGGACCTATTAACCCACCATCTAAACAAAGAAAGTATATATTGGTATGTATTGATTATGTCACTGAATGGGTAGAAGCCAAAGCATTATTTTCTGCTACTGAAAATTCAGTTGTTAGTTTTCTTTATGAGGATATTTTTACTCGCTTTGGTATTCCAAGAGAAATTGTAACAAATCAGGGAAGTCAATTCACATCCAACCTTGTGGAGAAGCTGATGGAAGAATACAAGATCAAGCATAGAAAATCTACTCCTTACCATCCGCAAGCAAATGGTCAAGTGGAGTCTACAAACAAAGTTATTGAAAGCATCATCACCAAAACTATTTATTTACACAGAAGAGATTCGACAGAAAGGCTTCCTGAAGCCTTGTGGGCCTACAGAACTACATGGAGAAATACAACAGGACATTCTCCCTATGAACTTGTTTATGGGAAAGAAGTCCTGCTCCCCATTAAGTTCCAAGTCAAAACTTTCAAGATGGTAGTTCACTTGGGGATGGATCTATCAGAAGCCCAAAAGCATAGAATGGAGCAGTTGAATGAGCTAAATGAGATCAGACAAGAGGCAGTCCTAAGAACTGATCTAGTTCAATATCAAATAGCTAAGTGGCATGACAAATACATCAAGGAGAAAAAGTTTCAAGAAGGAGATTGGGCATTGCTATTTGATTCCAAGTTTAAAGACTTCAAAGGTAAATTTCAGACTCATTGGCTTGGGCCATATGAGGTTGACAAAGTCTTTAGCAATGGAGGAGTAAGAATCAAAACCATTGATGAATTTCAAACTCCTCTTATTGTGAATGGTCACCGACTAAAGATCTATCATAAGCCACTCTCAAAGGAGGAATTTGTCAAAATATTTCAGAATAATTCTGCAATAAGGTTGGTGAAGAAGAATCCTTCTTCTCCACCAGCCTAGTCCTTGATCTTTTTCTATTTTTAAAAATAAAAAATAAAAATAAAAAATAAAAAATAAAAAATAAAAATAAAAATGTGTATAAGCCTGAAAACCAATCACTGATTGGCAGTCTTATACAGAAAATACAGGGCGAAAATCAGGAACTCCTGACGCCCTATATTTTCCAAAAAAAAATAATCTCCTCTCATTGTATCCATAGTTTCATTACATCTCACTTCACTTCATTTCACCTCATTCCACTCCACTTCACTTCATTTCACCTCATTCCACTCCACTTCACTTCGTTTCATTCTACTCCACCCATTTCATCTCATCTCATTTCATTTCATCTCACCAATAAAAGTCTTTTCATGAACAGTTTTCTCATATATCCATTTCCATTCAGTCATGTGGCCATTGTACCAGTTTCCGCAGCTGCAAACTGATTCCGCAGCTAGTTGTTGTTTTCGCAGCTAGCACCCTGTCATTTAACATTAGTAGTCAGATGATAGTCAAAAATAATAAAAATCAAATGCAGGTATGACCGAGGACATATTATGAAGACATGAGGCACTTAAAAGCATCAACAAGGAGCAGCTGATCAAAGATTAATGGACAAAAAGTGGCAAGAATTCCAAGGTATGAGTAGAAATTTATTTCAAATAGCATTCAAAGCACATTTTTACATAGTTATAAAACCATAGCTCCACTATATGCAATGATTGGCATTGATAGCCTCCATAACCGTTCCACGACCTACAATTCCTCCACGAACCATGCATTTATTTCTCAAACGACCTCATGATCAACCCTCGGATTTAACTTGTGTTGGTTGTACCTTGACACTCCACCTGTAGTCATGAGGACGTGGCAAATTTGATCACGGCTTCTCTTTGCCACAAAAATTCCGCAGCCATTTCATAAGCGTGTTTACGTTTACTTCGCAGCCATTCAGTTTAAAATTATGTCGGGTTCACTTTACTCCCCTACTATTTTATTGAAGCCACGGTTGCATTTCCACCTTGTTCATATAAGTCTCCACTCCATTCCGTGAATTCACTCCCGCTACCTGTTCTTTGTTTTCCATTTATAGTGACTTTTTTCTTCTCCATAAACCTTGTTCACCACCGTTAACCCAGTCGTCTCACCTCCGCTAAAACCCTTACTCACGCAGACGAATTTTAAGACGGAAGGAAGGATGGGTCTGTTGTTGAGGGCAGAACCGGAAGGGCCCAAGTTTATGGAAGGGTACCCGCAAGTGAAAAACATACTGAAGAAGGCAAGGTGGCTATGGTTTATTCAAAAATTCAAGGGCTACAACAAGGAGATTACAAAGACTTTTGTAAGGCCTTTTAATGGCCTGGAAGTGGAAGTTGGAGACCTCAAGTTTACAGTCACCGAGGCATCTATAACAGCCGCTACAGAACTTCTGCAGGAGGGTGAACGTTGGTTCAAGAACAAGAGCTTTCACGAGAAGGCTTGGAGGGTTATCCTAGGAAATCTAGGTATGGATGTAACTATTTTTAAACGAGGAATCCCTGTCCATGCTTTAGAAGAGAAGTGAGCCAGTTTATTGTTGATTATTCAAAAGTTCATTACCTATGAGGGACGTTTTGGATCAATGTATATGTATCACACCCGGTTGTTGATGAATTTCTTAGAAAACCAAACCCTCAATCTGCCTTACTTTTTACTGAACA
Organism: Pinus tabuliformis; assembly: GCA_031772625.1. Taxonomy (NCBI): domain Eukaryota; kingdom Viridiplantae; phylum Streptophyta; class Pinopsida; order Pinales; family Pinaceae; genus Pinus; species Pinus tabuliformis. The sequence continues at coordinate 847,658,852 of CM062807.1, read as the reverse complement.
GTTTGAAAAATATGTTTGTAACTGTCCAAAATAATTTGGAGGACGTAGAACCCCATTTGTATCATCATGGCCTTGTGAAAATTATGATAGAAAAACAATTGAAGAAAAAGAAGGAGGCCTGGGAAAAAATTTTGTTTAGAAATTTTTTCCAAGATCCCCCTGAAACACCAGAGAACAGTTCAACTAGGAAGAGTAGAAGGAAGAAGACAAGTGTGAGAATGCAAGCCCCTCCTACTAGCATAACTAGAGAAGGTAATCAAGAAGAGAGGCTGGAAAGAACTAAGGATAAGGAGCAAAGAAAACCAAAAGGAAAAAGAAATATAGAAGTTGTATATCAAGCCCCAGATCCTTCCCAAAAAGAAGACCACCAAACACTGTATGAAAGACTAGCTTATCTTTAGGAACAATCATCTACAGCCAAGAAGAAAGGAAAAGAAAAACAGAGTAAGGAGGAAAAAGACACTAGTCCATAGCATGTAAGGAGAAGCTCCGGGCTTAAAGGGAAATTAAGTACAGTGCAAACAAAAGGACCCCACTTTATTGACTTGGGAGGGGAAACACCGAAGCAGCCTCCAGCAACCTCTCCTGACTGTAGCCCACACCATACTTCCATTTCATGGCCAAATTTTGACATGAGTCCTTCTCGGCCAAATTTGGAAATCAGTCCTTCTCAACAGGATTTTGGGGTCAGCCCAAGGAAAACTACACCCGAGATAGACCCAAATCAACAAGAGATGTATGATTATATAGAATCCTTGGAAAAGACAGCCACAGGTCCAAGCACTTCATCCACTCAACCTCACACAGCACAAGAAGCTCTAGTCCAATCGTTGAAACAAGAAGTTTTTGAATTGGAGGTCTTAAATAGACACATTAAAAATGAAAATGAAACATTAAGGGAACAAAGCAGATTGGACAAGATCATTCATGACAACACTATGTTACATCTTGGGCTGTGGCAGAAAAAGAATAGGAAATTAAAGAAGAAGTGCAGGAGGTTGAGTAAAGCACTTATCAACCTCAAATTCAGATGCTTGATGAGGAAGCCTAGGATGTTAGCAGTACCAAGGAAGAGGAGAAGAGGGCTGGATGTGCTGGTGGAGGTCTCAGAGCATATGGATTGAAGAGAGGATGGTCAAAATTTTGGTTGCATGGGGACATGCAACACCTTCACAGTGGGGGTATGTTGAGCCCTGAACTTGCATCTTTCCTATACACTTTCCTAGACTCTTTCCATTCACCTAGATCTCCTAAGCTATCAACATCATTGCATACTAATCATAAAAGAGCATTTAAAGTGGTTTTTTCTTAACTGTGTTTTGTGTCTGCTGTTTGAACTAGATTTTTGCTCATTGAGCTGCGAAATCCTGTCACTTTCCGTAGCTGCTTCAACGTTCCACAGTTGTTTTTGTTAAAGTCTACATTGCAGGTGTCATCAGGCAAAGCGAACCACATGGACAAGTTGGAAATGACTTGGACATGGATCGAGCCCTATTGGCTCAGTCGGATTCATCAAGGGAAGCCGTGGTCAACGGTGGTCAAGCGGTGGTCAAACAGAAGAGTCCTACGACAACAGGACTCCGTTTCCAAGCACGTGAAAGATTTTTGTGGCCGTTTCTAGATCTCTAGAGGCACACTGACACCTGTAGGCTGCCCACAATGTGAATCCAACAAGCCGTTTTCAATAGATTGCATAATCTCGACAGCCATGATGCTAAATCCATGGACGTTGTCATTTACATGTCCTCTGTCAGTGTATTTTACAGGAAAACAGTTATGTAACCTTTTGTTATAAATAATGTGTTTCTATACGCATAGGAGTTAGTCTTTTGAATATAATTTTGCTGTTAAAAAAAGCCCACTGTGTCGTGACACTAGTTTCATTGTTGTGACTGCGTTTTGAAATATATGAGAAGACTCTGTTTCTACATGATTGCATGAGCGTAATTCTTGATTGATAGCTATTGCCCGAGGTTGTGCAGAGGGCCCCTGCACACGCCGAGGTTTTGTTTCTTATTGCTGTACAGTTTCATGTTGTGTTTCTTTATGTTTATTGCAAATATGCCATAGTTATTCACTTATGTATATTTCATTTACTATGGTACTAACGCTTCATTCTTGTTCATAATTTTACATGCTTTGTACATTGCTGTTAATGTTGATCAGTGTGTATGTTCCAGATTACAGTAGGCCCGAGCATCTTCATACATTCCCTTTTGCAAAAACTAGTGACATGGAATCAGTCTTTCTGCTGACTTGCTTTTCTTAGCTTTTAATTCTAGTTCTGTTTTGTTTATTTCAGTCTTGTTCATTGGCTTTATTAGTTAGTTTAGAAATCAACTTACTCATATCATTGATGATTACCTCCGAAAGCCATAGCTGGACTAACTGGTGAGGGGTCAGACTATGAATTGATGTGATTTGATTTTAGTTTTACTTTTCTGCAATTAGATATCAGATTGCTCAAGTTGTTGATGATTACCTCCGAAAGCCATAGCTGGACTAACTGGCGAGGGGTCAGACTATGAATTGATGTGATTTGATTTTAGTTTTACTTTTCTGCAATTAGATATCAGATTTCTCAAGTTGTTGATGATTACCTCCGAAAGCCATAGCTGGACTAACTAGCGAGGGGTCAGACTATGAATTGATGTAATTTGATTTTAGTTTTACTTTACTTGCAATTTTTGGATTTCTTTGAGTGCAGTAGCTTAATTCATTTCTTTTGTATTTAGACAGCAGCAGGGATAATGGTTTCATGATCAATAGTTCACTGTTTGTTTGATTAGAATAGTGGCACATTTTCATTTTCTTTTAGGAATTAATTTCATCATTAGTATGTTCTAAGACCCTCTGAAGTTTGAAGTTTTGGAAATCATTATAAAGGACATAATTGCCTTGAAAATTTATATCCATACTTGTCTTTTAGAGTAATCTTAAAACTCAGGGATAGAATTTCCATTTCACATTAGGAGATAAACGAAGATAAAAACCCCCAAAACAAAATAAAAAATCAAAAATGACAAAAAGTAAGAAATAGGTTTTCTTGCATGTATAGTGTGCCACACTTCAACAGTTTACGACTCCCGGATTGACAATTAATATAGCAATTTAGGACACTGTAATTGACCAAACAACGATGTCGGCTCTCGAGGTGCTCCAAAGCTGCCCATCACAGCAGAAATATTTGTTGTCAACTATCGAGGGTATTGATCCCACTGATTCCAATTTGATATGTTTTGATCTAGAAAACCGCGTTCCGCGCCTCCCTCATCATATTGCCTTTCTAATTCAGGTAATCATCAATGAGAATACCATCCACCGGACTGTCATCGCTGAAGGTTCTTCCACCTACATCATGTCAACCACATGTTGGAAGGCTATTGGTTCTCCTGCTTTGAACCAATCTCCGAACACTTTGGAAGCTTTCGATGGGTGTGATTTGTGACCCTTCAATGTCTTACCTAACCTTGCCATTACTTTGGAAGGCAAGACAGTTCAAGTTGAGGTAGAGATTGTTGACACCAATCTCAATTATAATCTTCTACTCGGCCAGAGATGGACCCATGTTATGCATGCCATAGCCTCCTCCCTATTTCATGTGATTCATTTTCCCCACCAAGGGAAGATTGTCACTGTCGACCAGTTGTCTTTCTTTGCCTCTTCCTCCTCGGATGGCAATGTTCTGTACGTCAAGCACACTAGTGCTCCCTATGAGAGTGTGGGGGTAGGTCTTTTTAAAGATTCTACCTTAATGGGAATTTTTCTGCTCCTACCTCCTCATGTTGCCTTTGTCAACATGATATCGGTTAAATTTGATCCTTGGGTCATACCTTCACCAGATCTTGTTGATACCTGGGGCAAGGTTATGCCACTTAGTCCCGCCAAAGTCAATTACGTGGAAATTGTCTCGGCTTCAAGTTCTACATCCTCTAATTCTATTATTTCGAAGACCTCTCTCAATACATACTCTCAATCGTTGTGGCTTGGCACTTTGGAATCACCTGATCCCTTGGCTGAGACCTTCCTTGCTGATGAAAGTATCATGGAAATCATGTCTCTCGAGGAACCACCTTGGATCGATACTCATCAACGCTTCTCGTTCCTGCCTCATCCGGCGGTTATGTCTACCATTTTCGAAGAGTCCTCTTCTCTGTTTCCACCACCAATCATGACTCGTGAAGTAAGGTCGGAAGGAAATTTGGGTAATATTACCTAAATGATTCCCATTGATATTTATATCAAGTCTGGTATCGTTGAACATGTGCATATTGGGGTATCTTGTTCTCCAAATGAGATCAAGACTTATACTCGTCTATTTCACGAATTTCATGATGTGTTTGCATGGTCTTACGAAGAAATGCCTGACATTGATCCTAGCATTGTAGTGCACAAAATACAAACTTATCCGCACACGAAGCTTGTTCGCCAACGGCTCCGCCCAGTGCACCCTAGGCAGGTTGCTGCTATCAAGGGTCAAGTTGAAAAACTTCTCAAAGTTGAGTTCATCTATCCCATCCCTCTTACAGATTGGCTGTCCAATATTGTCTGATGACTAAAAAATAGGGCACGATCTGTGTTTGCGTTGATTATCGAGAACTCAATCGTGCTTGTCCGAAAGATAACTATCTTACTCCCTTCATTGATCAAATCATTGATGAATGTGCCGAAAGCGAGATCTTTTCCTTTATGAATGGTTTTTCTGGTTATAACCAGATCAACATTGCACCGGCCGAGCAAGAAAAGATGGATTTTATATGTCCATGGGGTACGTTCACATACAAAAATCTCCCTTTCTGCCTCAAAAATGGTGGGGCTACATTTCAGCAGTCAATGTCCTATGTGTTTCATGATATCCGCAACATTGTCTAGCCTTACTTGGATGACCTTCCCGCTCATTTTCGTAAGCGCTAAGATCACCCGGACCATCTTCGGTAGATTTTTCTGCGCTGTAGATACTATAACATTTGGTTAAACCCGCATAAATTTTTTTTTAGCGTAGAATCTGGACAACTCCTCGGATTCATCATTTCCAAGGACAGAATTCACCTTGATCTGCTAAAAGTTGAGGCCATTGTAAATTTACCCCCTCCATCTTCACTGCACCAACTCCAAAACCTGCAAGGAAAGGCAAATTTTCTCCGTCATTTTATACCCAATTATGTTGGGCTAGCTACAAGGTTTACCCGGTTGCTAAAACAAGGAATTCCCTTTGTGTGGGATGAGGTGGCCTTGTTGTGGGGAAAAATGCCTATGCAGGACGATCCTATCCACCTAAGGTGTGACAGTGCCTTAGCAACAAACAAAGACAGCTATTCTAGTATTCTTCCTTTATGAATTAAGAATGAAGAGAGAGATAGATGGACTAACCGGTGTCTTTCGTTTGTCCCTCAATCTAGCTTCTCTTCTCTTGGAGAGTTCCCAGCTACTTGCCTTCTCACTCGCCCAGCTTCAAGAGGTTTCTGCAAGATCACAAGAAGAGAACACTACACAAGACATAGATTCATATTCATAACTAGTTCAGGATTATAAATAAACCAAATACACTAATACATTCATACATCAAGAATACATAAGAATATAGGAGAAACCAAGATAGCTTTATTGATGAATAACAAGGTTCAGGAAGAGATACAACCTAGAGGGCTCCAATCCAGCATCTCCTTCCCAGCAAATGGAATTCCTATCTTCATCCCCTTCAAAGCATTTAAGCACCCAATGATTCCAGTCTCAAACCAACAGCAATTCTTTGCAATAACAAAATTCCAGCCTTTAGATCTCATGGAGGAGAGATCCATATATAGATGATTGGAGAGAGGATGAGTCAGCTTGAGATCTGACTAGTGTCCTCTCCCTCTGTCAGTTCTTGATTCCACTTGGAGGTTCTTGCTTCCACTTGGAGATTTGGAACCTCTTACTCATCACCAGTCGAATTCCCTGAGGCAAGTGTCATTCTGGAAGCTTCCTGGGTCTTGACACCTCTTGGAATGAACTTGCCACATGTCAACTCTCGCTCAGCGTAGGTAGCCAGTGTTGCCTTTGACATTCAGCGCAGGTAGCCAGTGTTGGCTTTGACATTCAGCGCAAACAGCTAGTGGAGCCACTGAAATGATCCTGAATTGACTTGTTTTTGAGCAGTTTCTGGTGGAGAACTTTTGTGAATTGTTGTGGTTCGTTAGCCTTGTTCCTCTAGGGGTAGGAACAACATGTTTAGGGACTTTGGATCCCTTAGATTATGGACATTTCATGCTCAATGCTGTAAGGCACAAAAATGTCTATAACAGTTGCCATCTAAAGTATGAGGTCGTTTATCGGGTGAAATGCTTTATCAGGGGGATCCGAAGTTCATCCAATGCTGGGAGGAGACCTGTAATAAGATACAATACAATACATTATTTTTCATACTGCTTTCATGATCTAGCTGAGGCGGGCATTCCCATGCTCAGCTTTATAAATTCATTTTTCTATACATAGAACAGACAATCGTCTGATGGTAGACTGATAATTTTGATGAAATTATCATCCTTTGAGTAGGATGATTATCTGTTGCAATGATGTACATGTCAATGTCTTTATCTTTCCCTAATATATATCGCAGCCCGGATGGATGAAACTAGATCCGGGGTCTTCAAACTCGTTCGATCTTCACTCAAAGTACAAGTCGATCCATGTGAGAAATGTTCTGAAGTCGAACATGGAAAGACATCGCTTGATTATCGGCCAATGATGTAAACCGTTAACAAGCGCGAGAGGAATCATCGATAATGATAATGACCCTCAAGGTACTGCAGTACAATTCACGTGGTGTGAATAAAGGACTTGGCGTCGAACACCATGCAAAATCTTTCGGTCGAAGGTCATTGATGTATACCTGTCGCCGGAAGTGAGAAACTTGCCATTGTGGCATGCAAGTTTCAAAGTACTGAAGGGGTTGTTCCTAGATCAACTTCTTGGATAATGAGCTGATGTCGACAAGAAGCGATCCGTCACAGGAGGGCCTTAATGAATCCCACATCAGTGACACAGAACGGAGCTAATGATTTTAATGGAGGTGAAAACGATCTGTGACATATGATTCAGGGTGGCGGTCATGAAAGGATGAAGGATAATGTATGGCAGTGGATGGGACACGACTGACTTTTCTGAACGACTTCTCTTGAACATGTGGCGACACTGATACGATGGATCGGTAGCATTACCCCAAATATGGATGGTATGGCGAGACCATGGATGTGACCGGTGAATGAAACAACCCAACCCGATTGTGGTATGGAGGAAAAGTGTCATGTTCAAGAGCGACTTGCTACCATCAAAGTTTTCTTTAGTTTCTCCCAATTTTTCCCCAGTCATTGCTGACCAGTACCTCTTTATTTTTGTCAAGCTTGAGGAGGATAACATATGCTTGTTCTATAACATGCCCTTCGGGCAAGCCCATCGCTATGTTTTAACGAGCCTAGCAATAGTGAAACTCGTTCTCGTCTAAAGACAAGTTTGTCGCTATTTAATGAATTTAACGAGTCTAAAGACAAGGATAACTCGGTCCTTTTCATTTTTAGAGAGTCTGAAAAGGTACATAAAGTTAACTCCAAAAGTCCTTTTTCATCATCTAATCCCTTAAGTCCAAAAAAGTATAAAACAATACAGAAGGGATGAGTTTTCGATAGTTTTAATGAGCCGAATAAAACAAGCGCTCGATCTTTTAGTGCAATAATCCCTCAGGTCCAAAAAGATTAAAATCTAGAGGAGGGATAGCACTTCCTGTCGCTTTAACGAGCTGGAAGGCCAAAACTCGGCAATCTTTTCATATTTTACGAGTCAGATGAAAAGAGCTTAAAGAAGACTCGTCTTTTGAGGAATGAGTGATAAACGGGTTAGCAGCTGATTCCAGGTACGGGTTGGAACTTTCCAATCACGGCAGTGTCATAAGGATGGCTAGTGAAATCACTCTTCGCAGCTGTTCCTCAAAATGGGTAAACAATCATATGGAGGTGAACGATTGGCCAATGGAAAAGTGGAGGTGATGGCGCAAACACGACCAAGGCTTTAATGGCTGATAATGTTACATTCACGGTGGTTATTTACCGGAAGATAGTTCATTTTTTAACGAGCTTAAACGCGGAAAAACACTGCTCAATCTTATGTTTATTTTTTAACGAGCATGAACTATGTGCTAAAACTGCTCGGATCTTGCGTTTATTTTTTAACGAGCATGAACTGTGTGCTAAAACTGCTCGATGCGGGTTTATTTTTTTTTAAACGAGCTTGAACCCTGTGGTAACACTGCTCATGATAAGTTTGCATGCCCCCAGCATAATAACGCAAATCGAGGTGCATGCCCCCCAAGCTTCATTGCATTCAACTCGGTGGTTGGAATGAAGGTTTACCTTTGAGACTCGAAAAGGGGATTTGTTTCATTTTTTAATGAGGTTGACAAGTAAAATATCTATCCTCATGACTCCTTGTTTCATTTTTTAACGAGGTTGACACGAGATAAGAACCGTCCTCGGAGCCCATTGTATTTACAGTATTTCTATTAGGGCGATGATCCATGCTGACAAAATGTTTAGGAATCTTCGGAATCCATTAGATATAGAAGATTTCATATTGCAGGTTTCCACTGTGCCTACTTCCGCCAGATTACTCGCAGGCGGTAGGGCAAAAGTACCCATTAAGGCAAGGTCTTTTAGGAGACCTACTCCAATGTTTTGAAGCAAATGATTGCTTCCATGGATCGTTGGAGTGCTTCCCGTAACTTGTGAACTGTCGGGGAGGAAAGTTTGTTGGTCGACGACTGTAATTCCTCCTTGAAAGGGAAATGCAATCTTCCTGAAGTAGGTCGACACAACTGCGGCCATGGCATATATCCAGGGCCTTCCCAGTAGGATGTTTTAATCGAGGTTTCCATCGATTACCTCAACATCAACTTCTACTGTTTTGCCCCCCAGTTCAACTTGCAAGTTACTTAAAATCCCGTGTGGAGTGTATGATCGTCCATCAAATGCTTTTAACGTCGTTGACGATTTCGACAAGGGTGGTGAGCCTAAATTTTTCCAGCAACTCATCGACATAAGACATGTAGATGCCCCCTCATCAATAATTGTTCGATGAACAGTTTTGTTGAGGGCTTTCACTTGAATAAGGAAAGCTAGTTGAGCTGGTAACTGAGGGTCATATTCTTTATGATCAAAGGCCACAAGATTGGAATCCATTGGGCCAATCCCACCTATTGCTGATAATAAAGCTTGCTCTTGGGAGGGGCAATTTTGCGGTACCTCAAGTGTCGACATAGCGGACGGCGATTGGGCCAGGTCCTCTACTGTATTATAATTCTGTGCTACTTTGGCACGAGGATTAAATGTCGATTTGTGTACTACTCCCTTTGGCGACTTTATCATTGGTTCAGGAATGATGGGTGGCACAACTTTGGTTAAAGTTGTCATCGAACTACTAGGTTGTTCATTAGCCTTGTTATTCGACAGCCGTGGATTCCCGTAATCTTTATTCCTTGTCAAAGCATCATTTTGCTGCCTTGAGACAGACAACATAAGCACTTGGGATCGGGGAGCATTTTGATTAGCAACCAGTTTGGTTCCCGGGCTTGGAAACGGATCAGTCAATACCGTTGGGGTTTTTGAACTCTTAAAGAGTTTCTTAACTTCAGCTATATGTGGACAATCTCTCGTCCAATGATCCTCATCGCATATATGACACCCCGCAAGGGGTTTCCTTTTTCTCCCTTTCTTTTTCTTCTTGCCCCCCGGTTGCTTCAGTTGTTTGCCCTTGTCGGTCGACATGGAATTTACTTCCGAGGCAAGAAGTTCCTCATTTGCATTTTGACTGGAAATCTTACGGGCTTTTTTAGATGTAGCCTTTGCCGATTTCGTGTCTGTCGCGCCAATCACGCCATCGTCGGCGTGAGAGTCATTGTTTGATTTAGGAGGAGGAGGAATTGAGAATTTCGGTCTAAGGGCGTCAGGTATTTTGTCGTAGAGCGTGCCAGACTGAGTATAGACCAAGTCCAGATATTGCGCACGAGCGATGACTTGCTCTTCCGTTACGACTCCCCCCTTTTCCACATCTTCCGTGATTGTAGGAAGTAAGGACTTGATAAACCATTCAGCTAATAGCTGAGCAGGAACGTACGTTTTCACCATCCTACGACGACGTCGCCACTCATGTATATGATCAGATATGTGAGTGGTCGTTGTCTGTTTGAAGTTGGTTAGGAGTTCCGTTCCCATTTCATACCTTATCGGTAATTGAAAATGGGTTAAGAAAGTCGTGGCTAAGGTACTGAAGTTGTCGAACGAAGCTCTAGGCAACTCAATATACCATTTTGCCACTGGACCCGTTAACGTCCTCTGAAAAAGGCGAAGCCTTATCGAATCATCGTTTAGGGTGTTTGATGAACACCATAGATGAAATGTCATCACGTGATTCGATGGATCTTCACCTGGATTTCCATTAAATTTAGGAATATCTGACGGAAGTTTATGCGGAATCGCTGGCCACCAAGGGGCATAAGCAATTGGATCATTCGTCAGCCGGTTTAGATCTGGTAATTCTAGAGTTGCTACAAAGGGCAACTGTTGATTCAGGTTAGGCGAAGCATACCCAGGATAAGATGGAATCGCCTGAGCAGTGGGTCTTTGCATACCAGCATAATGCTGGCAACTTTGACAAGGCTGATGGGCATAACCACTATAATATGGTTGTCCATTACTTACAAATACTTGTTGCTCAGGTCCTTGATATGATTGCTGGAATGGCGGTTGTTCTGATTGAACCAGCCCTGGTTGTTGGACCATTTGCTGTTGTCCAATACTGGATGATTGACCAAGATGAGGAGTCATAGTACTTGTTTGAGCCTGAGTCGCTCCAGATAAGGAGGCACTAACCTGAGGTTGTGATTGAGTCGTTGAGACAAGAGGCTGTTGTATTGCAACCTGAGGCTGTTGGGGTTGACATACAACAGGTAGCGCTTGTACTTGCGATGCAGTCACCATAGCAGGTATAGTGGGAATATTCGACACAGGGTGGACTGGTTGCATTGAATATACAACCCTTGGTTGCTGAGGCAGTATTGGTACCCAACCGCTGGATGTAATTCCAGTTTGACCTGAACTCTGTTGTAAACTCCCATATGGTTGTTCCCCGGGAGGGAACAATGAAAAGGCATACTGCCCTCCATATGGCGGAAATCCAGTACTTAAAGGGTAGATTGGCCTTTGAAGACACATTGGATCAATTTGTTGAGTTTCAACGTAAGAAATACCAGATGATAATCCGGATGAAGAAATAGGAACTAACCATGTTGTCGAAGCAGTCCCTGATGGGACTCCGGCTTGTTGTTGATAACTTGCCGGGACAGATGGTATACCATTGAACATCGTTGGAGTAGCAGCAGGAGGTTCTGCTGCTGCTGTGTCGGATGACACAGTCCTAGATGTCGACGGTTGTTCAGACATTTTGAGTCTATCCAAAAGATTTTCTAGCGATTCTACAAGAACTTGCGATGAAAAGAGACTAACTTCGAAGACCAACGAGGGAATGGTGATGATTATTCCGTTTAAAATAAATTTTAACGACGCTTAGACACAACTTGCTTTTTCAATTTTAAAGAGTCGAGAAAAAGCTAAAGATGACTCTAGTCTCCTTCGATGTTTTAACGAGCCCGAAGTGACAAATGCTCGGATGGACTTTTTCCATTATAGAGTCTGAAAAAGGCCAAAAGGAACTGCTCTGGAGTTCTAGGTAGAGGGTGTGCCAAACATTTTGCAAAACCGCAGAATACTTTTTAGGGTACGGGCGGTCGATCTTCCTGAATGCTGTGTTCAGTGCATTGCGATCAGTAGGGCGGCCGACACGGCTTCCTAAGGATAAAGGTTTTATGCCTATAGGGGTCTCCCAATATATATGCGACGGTACGTGGGAGCACAATCCGTACTGGCGCTATCGTCCCTCAGGAGGAATCACCCACCATCCACAAGATCGACAGTCACCAGGCTTAACGACGTCGGAACACGTCTCTAGCCTAGACCTCTATGTTGTGCGTTATGTTGCAAAGCGTTATTAAGTTCATTCAATTTATTTTAGGTGGATCTTTTTAAAGTTTGCCTTTCAAGGTTCACCACGAGATGTATGATACAAATTCCTAAATGCAGTCTAAAGATGATAAGCAAGCTTTATATCTTTTCAACTTTGAAAATCCTAGCTACTAAGGGAAAAGAAAGACACCATCTTTTCTCAAAGAGCAATCAGCACACTCTAATGCACTTTTCCTAAATCAAACATGCAAACTATCAAGATGCAAATGCACAATGCAGGTGTTTGTTTTCCGCTTTCTTAGTATTGATGCCTACAAAGAAAGCTTTTTTGTACAACTTTGAATTCGCTTTTAAATGAAAAATACAAACAAGTTTACTTTTTCGAAATCAGGGAGGGTAGAAGAGATTACAACACTTAACGATTTTCGAAATGAACACTTGTTTCGGCACTTAAAAGAGACAAACTCAAACCAATAAGCAAAAGCAAATGTATAATCAACTGCAAACAGCCAATGAACTCTCTTCTAAGATCACAGTCAACAGATCTGAATCAAGGGCTATAGGATGACTATTTCACTCATGCAAAGGAAGACTGTAAATGATGCCACAAACACATAAAAACACTCACAGTCTTTTTGTACAAAAGGAGGCGGAATCTAAGCAGAGAAAAGGAGTTATCAAACTGGTACCTATGCTGGTTACAGGCTGAAAAAATCAGAGATCAAAACAAGGCAAAACAGAGCAGAGAACCCCAGCTGCACAAGGCAAAATTGGTTCAGCGCAACCTCAACACAGGGGTTTTGACATTCAGCGCAGGTAGCCAGTGTTGGCTTTGACATTCAGCGCAAACAGCTAGTGGAGCCACTGAAATGATCCTGAATTGACTTGTTTTTGAGCAGTTTCTGGTGGAGAACTTTTGTGAATTGCTGTGGTTCGTTAGCCTTGTTCCTCTAGGGGTAGGAACAACATGTTTAGGGACTTTGGATCCCTTAGATTATGGACATTTCATGCTCAATGCTGTAAGGCACAAAAATGTCTATAACAGGCCTGAAAATCTTTTGACAATCTCAAGGCCATCCTCGTAAATTCTCCTCTGTTGCACCCTCTGGATTATTATCGAGATTACCTCCTTTACCTAGCCACAGCCCCTAACACCATTGTTATGGTCTTGGTCCAAGATGACGACGAAGTCAACGAACATGTTATTTACTCCCTTAGTCATAATCTCCTCGACACTGAAATGTGTTACGCACATTTCGAGAAGTTGGCTTTGGCTATCGTCTAGGTTGTTCAATGCTTTCGGCACTGCATCCTTTTGCACACAACTACAGTGATTTCTGAATGCAACCCCATGAACTATATCTTGACTTGTCAGTTACTTGGGGGAAATATTATAAATGGATCATCATCTTGCAAGAATTTGATTTGGTATTTACTACTGCCAAATCTAAGAAGTCACTAGTTTTCGCCGAATTAATTTTTTCCCTTCCCTATAAGTCTCTCCCTACTGGTGCAGATGAACAACTTCTGGATGAGACTCTCTTCCTGATTAGCACCCTTGATCCATGGTGTGGTGATATCATCATGTATCTCCAAACGTCCACGTTCTGATCCGTGTTGACTAAGGATGACCACCGAAGGATTCCACATCACTCCCAACCCTACCATATTATTGGCGATACTTTATACCGGGTCGGTGTCGATTCAGTTTTCGTTGATGCCTTACGATCGAGGAAGTTGAAAGAGTTCTCAATGATTGCCATTCTTAGGCATGTGGTGTTCATATGTTTGGTTACGCTACCGCTCAAAAAATCCTTCACACTGGTTATTTCTAGTTGTCTATTTTTTAAGGATTGCATCCTTGTTGTTTGCAAGTGCCATGAATGCCAAATTTACCAACGCAAGATGTGTGCCCCACCCGCTCACCTACACCCTATCATTACCATTGGTCCTTTTTCCAAATGGGGCATCGATTATATGACATGTAACCCTCGTTCGTCTGAGGTGCGTGGCTATATTATCGTCGTTGTGGATTATTTCACCAAATGGGCTGAAGTAATGCCTACATACTCTACAGACGGTAAGACAGTGGCTCAATTCCTTTCAACCATGTTATTTCCAGGTTAGGCGTACCTCAATCCATTGTCACAGATTATGGCTCCCATTTTAGATATTACATGATGGCTGACCTGACATTCGCATTGGGCTTGTGCCACGATGGCTCGACCCCACATTACCCTCAGGCCAACGGCCAAGTTAAAGCCATGAACAAGGTTTTGGTTACAATTCTTCAACGTACTATTGGGATGCACAAGTCAAATTGGCATCTCATGCTCTTTTTAGCTCTATGGGCTTACCAAACCTCAACCAAAGACGCAATTGGTTTCACACCATTCCAGCTAGTCTATGGTCTAGAAGCAACATTGCTGATCGAATGTGATATTCCTTCACTCAAGTTAGTTTTTGAACTCCTCCCTGAAACATCACCTCAAGAGGAACACCTATTATATTTAGAATAACTGGACGAGACTCATCATCTCGCTTCCTTGGTCATCGAAGCACAAAAGAAACAGGTCAAGTCCCATTTCGATCAGTCGATCTCCCCTCACATGTTCTCTGAGGGTGATTTGGTCTTATTATATGACCAATATAATGATAAGCTCTGGGCAGACAAGTTCGAACCCATGTGGCATGGGCCCTACATTGTGAAACGTGTTTTGTAGAAAGAAGCCTATGAGCTTATTGATTATGAAGGAAATCCTCTAGATAAGCCTCGAAATGGACTTTACCTCAAGAAGTACTATGCTTAGGTCATCTTTCATGGTTAGTTATGTACATTAGTGTGTCATTCATTTTTGTGCAGTGTGGTTTTGTGTGTTAGTTTTCAAACATCTTTCCTTTTTACTATGATTTTCCTGCTTTGCAGATGTTTGTGACTCCTCACATCGATTTCACGGATGGTGCTTGCTATATTACCCGGAACCTATCATCCGTGACATGGGCTTTTTAAGACCCTAACAGTGATTTGATTAACCTTCAAGGTATCTGTCTAGGTCGCATAACTAACAACATTGTTGAATACAGTGCAGTCATCGAACTATTGTCAGAAGCCATTGCTCTTGACGTTAGAGAGTTGGTTGTCAACCTGGATTCACATCTTGTCATCCTTCAACTCAACAGGAAATATTCTGTCAAAAACCCTCAAATATTGAGAATGTAACTTCGTATTCATCTACTAGAAAGACATTTTGATTACATTACATATCATCATATTCCTAGGCGCATGAATACATTGACAGATGCATTACCTAATTATGTGTTGGATAGGCATTTACGAAACATGTGAAAAGATAAAACAAACCATTCGTACCATAGTAAGCAAGAAAATACAACATATATACATATGGTGATAATGTTTGATACATCAGAACCCCAAAAAATAATATGTGAGTCCAAAATAACATTGGTGGCTTGCAAGCCTCATATATTCATGGCATGCAGACCTCAAAAAATGTAAGTGTTCGACCTAGGAACTAATCAACATGGTGATCGTGGTAGCATGATACAACTCATGGAACATGAGTCAGCAATCGGTGGATCCAATTTGAGACTCCCATAGTGTGTCTCTAGTACTGATAAGGAATGTCTCCTACCTGAGCATACTCCGAGATACCATGAGTCAACCCCTCAAGGTTCGTCACGATCTCCTCCTCGTTGTCACTTCCCTCCTGATAAGGAGCGACAACATCAATCGGACGGGGGACCTCAAGTAGCTATTGGGGACATCCCAGCAGGTCGCTCTGGTCCAATGTCTGCATTAACAAAAGAAATGTTATAAGCACATATATACCAAACACAATTAAACACTATCAAAATTAAAATATTGATTTTTTACCTTCATCATCAAAATCCTCTCCATCTAGTAAGGGCATGTCCGGATCTCCACAGAAGTCAATGTCACTGTATGGCTAGTCCTCCATGATGATCTTCTGTCATCGTAGTCATGAAAAGAATGCAGGTTTGTATGACATGTGCTGACCCCCAGTGATCCTGGGCATCAAATGACTCTAGCAGGCCATCCGCAGATCACGTAGCATAAGAGGATCTACCTCAGTCAGCTGATACTGGAACAGTGGCACCCGCTCCAAGAAAAAGGTCACAAGCACAGATCTGAAGAAAAATTGCTTCAGATTCCTCACCTTAGCTTTAGTCAGCTGGCGCTTTATCTTGATCTTCATGGCATCTTCCCAGTTGAAGATCGTAGGTGTTGTACAGTAAATAGCATACAGGAACTTCAACTTGTTGGTCTCATGTTCTACCTAGGACCCTGCCACTCTATTGATGGTCAACAGAAGCACTCTCAGTGTAAGATCCTGAACACTAGAAATCTCAATCTTCCCACTTTTGGATTTCAGGGCCTCGAGGCAGTGTTTAGCAAGCAATGAAGATATGCTTGCCCTAATCGGTCTTGACCTGTACAAGTTGACTAGTTCCCCTCTTCGGGACAGTCCAGTGTTGAAATATATGTCTGAAGTTTCCAACTCCAGCTCCTGGTCACCGATGACAAATATTTCCTGATTTATGTCCCAAAGACTAATCAGGTACTAAAGCAACTCAAGTTGGGCCCATATCCCGGCTGTGAGAAAGAATTTGAGGAGCCCACAAGCCCTCAAAGCTTCTAGGCAATTTAGATCATTCAGTGCCTAGGTGTCCACATCCTCATGTTCCCATTCTTTCCAGTCCACCATTTTCAGTGATTCTTTCCTGCAAGAGCCATTAATTTGAGTCAAAAAACATGCTTGGCCCATAAATTTTATTTTTTAACAAAGTTTTTGTGAGGAAATAGGGTTTTTCCCTATTCACGGCTCTGGTGCACCTGTTTTAAAAACAATTGCACCGACAGCATGACAGGCTTTGTTAATCATCCTCGGCCAATGTGATTTCATGCCCAGAAGTTGCGCCAACTGAGGGAGAAAAACTTTTTGTAAAACCCCCTCAAGAAAACAAAACAATGGTTAAAAACAGGAATAACAGACATGAAAATGGAGCTCAGGGCTTTGGCTCTTACCTATAGCTAGCGACTCGGCGAATGACCTCCTGGATCTCCCACAATCTTCTCCAGAACAATTAGGGAAAAAGTGAGTAAAAAGTCTTCACAGCAAGGTAAAATGGTAAATGGTAAAAATGTATTTACTTTTCTCCTTTTTATTCATTTTTTCATGAAAATATCAGGTTTTTGTAAATGTTTTAACCTATGTTGCCTCAAGAACTGGATAATAAACTTTACCTTTGCGCAGCAGCAGGTGATGGATGTTCGATGATGATGATGAGTCACGTTCCAGCTCTTTTCTCGACTCATTAAGCTCATATGAAAATATTGCCAAGTATTTTTCCCTTTTGACTCTTAAAAGAAAATAAAATGGGGGGTCCGCTTTCAAGCTCTTTTCCAATGCTTTAAAAGCGAAAAGATGGTCGAACCCTTGTCATTTTGAACTCCTTAACGGATGTGAAACATCGTGCGTGCAGTATAAGTTTACCCCTTTTTCGGGTTGGGAGGCACTATTTATGAAAAAGGTACTCCTTGACTGAAATGGTCAAGAAGTTCTCTCAAGTATTGTTTTCTACCTTTTCGGGCTCAAGAGACACAAATGTACGAAAAGGGACCAGGACCATGTGGAGTTTTATTTTCTATGTCTTTTTCAAACTCTCTAAACATGAAAAAGGTACTGAGTTACACCTTTGTTGGACTCGTTAAAATATTAAATGACATCGGATTTGTCATCATGATGAACATGAGCTTCTCCTTCCTAGGTCTCGTTAAACTTACTAGGTCGGATTCGTCCGAAGGATGAACTTACAGTGCAAGCATATGATATCCCCTTCAAGCTTGTGATTAAAAAATAATTAGGGTACCTACCAGAAATGGTGGGGGGGAATTTGGAAATATAATTAGTTGTGTCGATAGCTCACTCTTGAACATGACACTTTCTGCTTCGTGTCAGGTTGGGATATCCTCCTTTGTATCGTTGACCTTCCTAGGTTGGGCTGTTCATTTTTTCCTTCCATTTGATCTCTGCCATGTCATCATGACCACCAATCCTATGGATCCAAGAGCTACCAAACTTCTAGTTATTTCGTCGATATGTTCAAGAGTTGTCTTTCTGCAATTACATTTACCTCTGATTCTCTGTATCATCCAAAATCATTTTGCATCCTTTTGTCTCGCGTTGATGATGTGGGATACATTATGGCCCTCCTTTGACACAGTTGTAATCTGTCGACTTCAACTCATTATCCAGTAAGTTGACCGAGAGACTCCCTTCCAGTACCTTAGAGCTTGCATTCCCTAATGGCAAGTTCTTCGCTCTCGACGGCAAGTTCGCATCATTGGCTTTCGATTGAGTGATTTCACAGGTTTTCGACATCAGTTCCTCTATTCACATTCCGTGGATTGTAGTGATAGTACCTTGAGGACCATTGTCATTATTGGTGGTTTCTCTCGCGCTTGTTAACATTTTACATCATTCACTGGTAATCAAGTGTTGAAATATGGCAACAAGAATATTCCAATTTAATTTGTCCTTGAATTAAATCGTGAATTAAAATTGAATTTAGTCTTAACAACTACTTGGAAATAATTAATTTATTTATTTTAAATTAATTAGTTGGAGAAATTCAAGTTAGAAGTCTTTCTGAAGTCATGCAAGAGTTGTCCCTTAAATTAAGGAGATAAGATTGAGTTATATTTGAGTTGTAATTAGTTAACTCAGATTACTGAGTTAAGTCTAGTTAAATTAGTTCCAAACTGTTTGAGGAACTAATAGTGAGTTAACAGTCAGTTGATGCATTAATGCACTCTACTAGTGCTACTCCAGATAACTGAAGATTCCCTCATCAGAAACTCATGCATGTCTATTCTGAGAAAGACCCAATTGAGATTAATGTTCAAGGACAGTGTACTATCAGTTGCATGTGTTTTCTCATGGAGAAAACTCATGCATGCAGTCAAGGATTCATCCTTGAGGATTGCACAGTTTTGGAAGGCTAATCATCCACAAGGAACAGCGCAAGGAAATAGGAGCTTGGAGGGCATAGAGGAAGACTAGAGAGAAGCCTAGATTGCCTGTGAACATCTATGAGGATTGTACTGAGAGCTGGCTATCTATGAGAGCTAAGGCTTTGTATAATTCCTATATATTTCCACCATGTATGATAATACAATAGTGTGAGGATTTCAGATGAGGCTTTCCCCAAAGTATTTTCATGTGTATTGTGCCATTGATTCTTCTTCTTCTGGTTATATTGTTCAGCTCGATCTTTAAGATTCCGCAAATTGATAGTAGAAGTAGGTTATAATATTCTACTTTGATTTATATTGCATTATTGGGTTAACCTATCATATATTTTCTACATGCTATCGGAGCTATGAACAGTATACTGAGAAGAGAATTTGAAGTTTGAAGTTCGGGGTTGCAGGTGCAAATCGAATTCATATCATACTTCAAGGTTGGCCAATGGAGTTCTATGGCTTGAGACTCGAGTATGCCTTGGAAGGTAGCTCGAATTACATAGCATGGAAATATAGAACAGAGGCTGTATTAGAAGACAATGGCTTGAAGGAATTCATTGATCAAGAAATCCCAAAGCCAGCTCCAACTAATGCATAAGAGTTGGCTAAGTGGAAGAAGTGTGTGATGAAGGCGAGACGAATCATCCTTGAGGGAGTTCGAGACCATATTGTCTCGAGTCTCCATGGGAAGTATACTCTATTTTCAATATGGAAGACATTAAAGGACCTCTACCAGAACAGTAGCGACCAGAGGAAATTGGTGCTCAAGGATAAGCTTCGAAGAATCAAGATGGAGAAGGGTGATACTATTTCCACATATATGAACAAGCTCACCACCTACAGAGATGAGCTTGGCAGTGTGGGAATAACTACTGTTGATGATGATATGGTGAGCCTCGCTCTCCTTGGCCTTCCAAAGAGTTGGAATAGCTACCAGGACTCTGTGAATGGAAGGGAGAAACTTCCAAATTGGGAACGACTGTGGTCAGATCTTATGCAGGAAGAGATCAGGAGGAGCACACAAGATGGTTCTTCGTCCAAGATGACATGTCTAAAGTAAGACGCTTTAATTTTCACAAGATGGGACATTATGCGACTAATTTCCCATTGAAGAAGTCCAAGAAGGGATCCTCGGAAGGATCGGAAGGTTAGGCATTAGCCTCTCAATTTGAAATGGACTTTACCCTCATCATATGCATGGTGTCATCGATGATGGGTTGTGTCTGGTATCATGATAGTGGAGCCCCATTCCACATGACCAGTGATAAAAAATTATTCAGTGCCTTGGAGGAGAAAGACCTCAAAATGCTCATAGAGATGGGTGACGATGGAAGGTATACTGTTTTAGGAGTGGGCACAATTGATTTTCAGAGGGAGCATGGAGCTCCTCTCACCTTGACAGATGTGATGTATGTGCTTGGACTGAAGAAGAACTTGGTATCAGTTGCGATGTTGGAGGACAAAGGCTACGATGTTGTCTTCAGTAAAGGAAAGGCGTTCCTAAGACACATAGCCGCGGGTCAGACCAAGAGGATAGGGATTCGTATGAAGAATCCCTATAAATTAGAGGTAGATGATTCTGTAGAATTAAGTACGAAAGTAGAATTGGTGCAAAGCCAAGACATTGACAAGTTGTGGCACAGGTGGTTGGGCCATTTGCATCATGGGGCATTGAAGATAATGCAGCAGATATACACAGGACTTCCCAAAGGTAAACTTGAGAAAGTTGATACATGCAAAGGTTGTACCTTGGGAAAATAAACCAAGTCTTCCTTTCATGATCGAGACAGTCGAGCAGAGGCTATCTTAGAGCGAGTTCATACTGATTTGTGTGGACAATTATCGACAGCATCCACAAAAAAGCAAAGGTATTATGTGATTTTCATTGATGACTATTCTCGTAAATGTTGGATTTATTTCATGCAGAAGAAGGACCAAACTTTCACAAAGTTTTGTGAGTTCAAAGCTTTGGTCAAGAAAGAGTCAAGGAAGAAGATCAAGGCCTTCAGAAGTGACAATGGTAGAGAATATGTCTTTCAAGAGTTTAAGGACTTCTGTGTAGTGAAAGGAATTAAATGAGAGTTGACGGCACCTCATAACCCACAGCAGAATGGGGTTGCTGAGAGGAAGAAAAGAACTATTGTAGGGGAAGCACGAGCAATGTTGCATGACCAAGGCCTACCACTTCACTTGTGGGCTGAGGCATGCAACACAACGATCTATTTGTATAATAGAAGCTTGCATCTCATACTTGGGATGAAGACACCAGAGGAAGCTTTCTCCGGTAAGAGACCAGATGTGGGTCACTTCAGGATCTTTGCCTCATTGGTATATTTCCATGTAACAAAGGATGCATGGAAGAAGCTTGATCCGACAGCAGAGTTGGGGATATTTGTGGGTTACACTGATACACCTCACAATTATTGGGTGTACTTGCCTACTAGTCAGAGGACAGTGGTTCACAGAGATCTCAAGTTTGATGAGCAGAATTCCATGTGAGTTTCCTTTGAGAGGGAGCTCCAACTACAGGTTCGGGAGGAACTATTGGTTCCTAAGGAGGAGGAGCCTCAGACTGATCTGGAGCAGCTGCATGCATAGGTTCCAAGAGTGGAGACATCCACTCAAGTAGAGTCTTCCAGAGATGGATGGAAGTGCACAAGAGAATCTGACAGATTGTTGGAGGATGCGAGAGAGAATGTGGGAGCACCATCTCCTCAGCGCAGGTAGAGGAGATCACTTGAGAGGTACACAGGATACATGGCCCTTGCTGGGGAATGTGTTGAGACCGAGCCATCTTCCTTTGAGGAAGTAGTGTAGCAGCCAATTTGGGTTGATGCTATGGTGGAGTATGACTCCATAGTTCATAACAGTGTTTGGGACGTGGTTCTGAGACTAGATAACAATTCAGTTGTGAGTTCCCGTTGGATTTACAAGGTAAAGCAAGCTACTGATGGTAGTGTGGAGAAGCATAAGGCAAGATTTGTTGCTCGTGGATTTTCATAGGTCGAGGGGATTGACTATGATGATACTTTTGTTCTTGTCGCAAGATACTCATCTATCAAATCTCTGTTGGCACTATCAACATAGATGGGTTGGAAGATCCATCAGATGGATGTGAAGACTGCATTCCTCAATGGAAAATTGAGGAAGAGGTGTACATAGAGCAGCCGGAAGGTTTTGAGACCTTCGATCATGAGTCACATGTGTGCCGACTCAAGAGAGTGTTGTACAGGCTGAAGCAAGCACCTCATGCTTGGTACACCAGGATAGACAACTACTTCACTAGGTTGGGCTTCACAAAGAGTGAAGCGGATGTGAACCTGTACCACATTGTGGTGAGAGGTAAGTTGTTGATCATCGTACTTTATGTTGATAATCTCATATTGACTAGTGATGATCAGTTGATCATGTCTTGCAAGGAGGACCTTGCAACAGAATTTGAGATGAAAGACATGGGTCTCATGCATTACTTCCTTGGCATGGAAGTGTGGCAGAAGCATGGGGAGTTGTTTGTGTCTCAGGGCAAGTATGCCAGCGAGATACCCAGGAGATTCCACATAGAGAAGTGCAAGCCCATGCAGACTCCTCTAGCAGGTAGTTGGAAGAATGAGGTTGCTACTTCAAGAGAAGTGGTATAGGCTACTATGTACAGGCAGCTTGTGGGTTCACTGATGTACTTAGTGAACACACGACTAGATTTGTGTTATGCGGTGAACCAGCTGAGTCAAGCGATGGTTCAGCCTACCAAGATGTTTTGGAAGGTGGTAAAGCATGTATTGAGATACCTCATAGGCACATCTCAGTATGGATTATGGTACAGACAGACAGAAGGAGTGAAGCTATAGGGCTTCACTGATGCAGATTGGGTAGGGAGTCCATCAGGTTGGAAGAGCACATCAGGAGGTATTTTCAACCTTGGGTCAGTGGCAGTTTCTTGATACAGCAGGAAACATAGGTTAGTTGCACTCAACTCAGCAGAGGCAAAATCATGGCTACAAGTCAAGAAGCATATGAGGCCATCTGGATGCAGAAAATCCTAGTTGGTTTGGTTGATCAGAGGATGGATCCAACTGTGATCTATTGTAATAATCAGAGTTGTATCAAACTCTCTGAGAATCCAGTATTTCATGATAGGTCCAAGCACATTGACATCCGGTATCATCATCTCAGAGACTATTTAGTGAGGAGGATCATGTTGTTGTAGTATATTTCGACAAAGGAGCAAGATGCTGACATTTTGACAAAGGCATTGTCAAAGCGTAAATTCGATTTCCATAGAGATAGGATCGAGGTGGGAGATAATCCCTTTCTTGTTGAGAGGGAGTGTTGAAATATGCCAACAAGAATATTCCAATTTAATTTGTCCTTGAACTAAATTTTGAATTAAAATCGAATTTAGTCTTAACAGCTACTTGGAAATAATTAATTATTTTATTTTAAATTAATTAGTTGGAGAAATACAAGTTAGAAGTCTTTATGAAGTCACGCAAGAGTTATCCATTAAATTAAGGAGATAATATTGAGTTATATTTGAGTTGTAATTAGTTAACTCAGTTTACTGAGTTAAGTCTAGTTAAATTAGTTCCAAACTGTTTGAGGAACTAATAGTGAGTTAACAGTCAATTGATGCATTAATGCACTCAACTAGTGCTACTCCAGTTAACTGAAGATTCCCTCATCAGAAACTCGTGCATGTCTATTCTGAGAAAGACCCAGTTGAGATTAATGTTTAAGGATAGTGTACTATCAGTTGCATGTGTTTTCTCATGGAGAAAACTCATGCATGCAGTCAAGGATTCATCCTTGAGGATTGCGCAGTTTTGGAAGGCTAATCATCCACAAGGAACAGCGCAAGGAAATAGGAGCTTGGAGGGTAGAGAGGAAGGCTGGAGAGAAGCCAAGATTGCCTATGAGCATCTGTGAGGATTGTATTGAGAGTTGGCTAGCTGTAAGAGCTAAGGCTTTGTATAATTCCTATGTATTTCCACCATGTATGATAATACAATAGTGTGGGGTTTTTAGCTGAGGTTTTCCCCAAAGTATTTTCATGTGTATTGAGCCATTGATTCTTCTTCTTCTGGTTATATTGTTCAGCTCGATATTTAAGCTTCCGAAAATTGATAGTAGAAGTAGGTTATAGTATCTGCTTTGATTTATATTGCATTATCGAGTCAACCTATCACATATTTTCTACATCAAGCGACTTTCTAGCATGTTCGACATCGACACATCTATTCACATGTTAGAATTTGTACTTTGATTGGGTCGTGTTGGAGCGCAAGATCCTGGAATCAGATCACAAAATTCCAAATTGTGAAGTGATGTGACATGGTTATCTTGATATACATGTCTCTTTCAAATGGATGGCTGTGACCATACCATGAGTTATCGTATGTGATACTTCTCATTATTATATGGATGCGACCATACCTTGGTTTCATTATGATCCTCTTTAATGGATGGATTCGCCCATGCCTGGATCCATTTGCATGATCATTCTATGGATGGTTGTGTCCATACCACTATTCATGTATCATTTGACAAAGTTTTCAGTTATGTATATGTATTTGTGCTTGCTTGTAGGTTTTCAGACGACGGACTGCGGTGCCCCGCACTAATTCATAAATAATTTCATCCCTCACTCTAGTTCAGCCTTCACGCTTTAGGCGGCATCTGTTACACAACATTTTGTCATTGTCCCTGTACTCCCTATTCCTTGATCATAGAGTACCTCTATAGTGAACCCTACATGCTTACCCTTCATGAAGAAACTCCCATTGCGTCCCTCTTCATGAGCAGATCAATTCCCTTTTGCACCATTTCTCGTGAAACTTATGTTTTGCCCAATTTACAAGATCGGCGCTAATGGACCTTGTCTTCCTCATGCCAATATGTAGAGATTAGCACATCCCTAGCGTCGACTGGAGCAACTAAGCTTTGTTCCAGTCGCGCTGGTCCTCTTATGGGAAGTTTTTTAAATTAAGAGCCGAAGCTTCCAGCTCTAGAAGCTTCATAATGGAAGTCTGGTAAATGGTTTGGCCAGATGGGGTTATGGAACTACCTCAAGGGATAAGACCTTCTCCCATGAAAATAGGATCCATCTCCCATCCATTCATCCTATATAAACCTCCCTTTTTCCCAAGCACAAGCTAGTGTTAAGGTTGGTGTGCTAGTGCTATTTTTGTTTGGAGTAAACATCAAGCTATTCATAGTTGTAGATCTCTAGTTGTGTGAGGGAGAAGTGTGATTTGGTTTGGAGTGAAGCCTAAAGGGAAGAGCCTTAAAACTATTGTTGTTGAGGTCATCATGGAATGCTAGTAGAAGTGTGTGCGAACTTGGCCTTGTCAGAGGAGAACAACAACGTCAAGACAATGGTTCTAATCTCTTCTTAATTCAAAATATATGAAACTATCGATTGATTTCATACATGATTTGTCATCTTACATGTTCATGGCTTAATCTTTCTTGACTTGTTAATTAGGTTGAATTTCAAATTTTCTATTATCACAGTTGTTGTTTGTTGTTGTTTACTTGTTTCAGGTATCTGAAGAAGGAAGCGAGAGATATTTGGAGTGAGCGAACAAGGACATCATCAAATGGGATAAGCATACTAAGAGGTAGGCCCTCTTAATTGGTTCTAACCTAAGGAAATATTCCATAGAATGTATCAGTTGTGGCTAGATCCATTATCGGGCTAGAGGTATTTGTTTGTGTCCGCACTTAAATTTTTACTTCACCACATGATGAAAATTGCATGAGTACGCTAACCAGAAATAAGCCTCAAAGGACATGAATCATGAAGAGGAGACATGGTGGATGTTGAATATCGTTGGGAAGAGAAGCAGTCTTGTTGTTGTTAGGAGATGTGAATGTGAATGACTAAGTGTGCAGCCATGGAGAATGATAAAGAAATGCACGAGAACTTCCAGTGAATGTCCAAAATGGTGGAAATCATGTATGAGGCATATGAGAAGAGAAGAGAGGAGGAGACAGAGAGATCAGAGAGTGATGTGTCATCCACATATTCTAGTTCTTATGCATTTTATTCCTTGCGTTCCTCAAATGACGAGATTAACCAAATACTTCAAGAAGAAAATGTTGAATTAAGAAGGCTACTGCGAGAAGACAAAGAGGAGAAGCAGTGATTGCAGCGTCAGTTGCAAACCACAGATGAGGCCCTGGAAGAGTTCAAGCGCAATTACTAGAGTCTTCAAGCAGAGGTCGCTGAATTAAGGAGGCTTATAGAGGAAGAGAAATAGGAGAAACATAGGTTTCTACGCCAGTTGCAAGCCAAGTACGAGGCCTTGGAAAAGCTACAGCATGACCCCCATGAGGCAAAAAGTAATTCTTCGACTCTGTGTATTTTTCCTGATGATTATTTCACCATTTTTAAAAACCATACCAGAGGAATCGACTCCAAAATATTAAGGAGAATGGGGTATGAGGTGAAGGGCCTTGGAAGTAATGGCCATGGCATCATAAACCCCATCAAAGTAGAGGAATTACCCCGTCGGCAGGACTTGGGTATGTTAGGAAGGAGGTTGGGGAATGTGCCAAAACAATCAGTGAACCACCAATGATAGAGGATGAGAAGCCCTCATCAGTTCTTTCCAAATCAATGGTGGAGGTAAAAGATGTTGATTTTTCTTCAGTATCGTGTTCGCATGATATAATTTATGTTGGAACTATGGAAGTACCCATTACAGGGACAAACATGAGACTCCTTACCAAGATGAGGTACAAGGCATAACTCAACCATTAGAGGTTGACCAAAGACCTTGATTCACAAGGTTGGGGTGCACTGAAGGACAATGCTCAAAGATGTCTTAAGCTTCCACAACATTGTTGAAACTATCAAGGAAAGAGGATGATGGGAACACATCACCATCAACCTATGGTTTATGCATTGTAGAGAAAGAGCTAAGGCAAGCTCTCATTTCCATGATCATACAAAAGACCAACAAGAAAGGTATAACCAGTCTCGGTATTCTAATGTTCATTTTGATTACAACCGTATTGTTAATATTGAACAAAAATCATGGCAGAGAATAACTTGCACCTTTTGTGGATTGCATAACCATGTGTTCACTGAGTGCTGGAAAAGAATAGCATCACGAAAATGGATGAGGCATGAAGGACCCTCTCAACAGAATGCAAGGAATAAGGTAAAGCAAATCTGGAGGAAGAATGCTTATCGTAGTCATTGAGACAAATTTGGTCATCAAAGAGCCACGTGTTGGAGGCTCCATCCCGAGCAGTGTCGCAAGGACAAAGCATCCGTGCATGAACCAGGTGAAGCAGTTGTTCGACCACCGAATGCACCACAGGGAGATGACCCTGTCACTTTGATAAGTGAGAGATGGTTCTTCTAGGTGTGGTAGAATTTCATGGCCTTATTTTTGCAAATCATGTGTTGAATTTTAAACTGTAAAAGTGATGATGTGTTTTCCATCACTTGTTGTAGCAACAATGATCTTGGGCTTATTTTTTGATGCATTTTAAACTGTGAAAGCGATGATGTGCTTCCATCACTTGTTAAAGAAACAATAGTGTTTGGCTTTATTTTTGTAAATCATGTGTTGCAGTGATGATGTGTTTTCCATCACTTGTTGAAGCAACAATGATGTTTGACCTTGTATTGATAGCTAGGGTATTGTTTCTTTTTTTTTGTAAAATTGACCACAAAGCATGTGTTATAAACTCATGGCAAGTATGGGATGCCTAGCTCATTTTTTTGGTCACATAGTGAACTATAATTTGCAAGATATTGTACTACAGGTTTGTAGGGGATGCAGTTGTTAGTTCATCCTTTATGGCTCCAAAGGACAAAAGTGAAGGAGAAGGAAGGATGACCTGTTAGGGCACTTGTGGTGTAGACAATGTACAGAGAAGTTGCAGATTATTTAATGCTTTTGGAGGACCAAAATCTTCTCTTAGTGGGGAGGATTGATCCAAGAGGATCTAGGAGGATTAATCCAGGTGGATCTCCAAAAGTACCAATGGCATGGTAAAAAGGCTCAAAACTCAAAGTGGCAGAATATGGATAAAATCAGCATCAGATCGAAGTGCTTGTCATCTTGATTCCAATGATGTGAACGACACTCAAATCCAAGCTCATATGAAGAAGTTAAGAGCAAGTCAAAGATCAAGTTTGACTTGGATAGGTGGCAGGAGGAAGTGAAGTGGAAAAACTCTGAGCGAATGGTGAAGTGCCAAGTGGCAAGCCACCATTGGTCTTGCATATCATAGATCACAGAAGGAAGAGGTCATGGCTTAAGAAAATAGCCCCCAACACTACCGAGTTACGATTTGAGATATCACAATCGCAGATTGGAGGCAGTCAGAGTTAAAGAATCGGCCTCGAAGAAATCCAAGTTGCAATGTGATACCTAGAAATCACAGATCACAAGGAGGGAAGAGTTGAGAAATCGGCCTTGACATAGTCAGATTGCGATGAGATATATCACAATCTCAGTTCGCAAAGGGGAGCAGTCATATGGAGTACCAACCTAGGTTCCCGCCGATTGTGATTTGCAATGAGGATTCAGGACCCGATATATTATATACTGTGTTAATAGCCCATTGGGTCCGTTGTTATCACAGGGTGCTTGTTGTAAATGCTTGGGTATGTACATCGATGGGAAACACCGATATTAAAAGTCATCTGGTTAAATGTGTAGTTAAAGAAGTTTTTGCCATGTTTGAAAGGTTTTTTTCCACGTAGTATGTCAGACCCGAGATTCTTTGCTTGAAACAAACCCACCTACTAACACTTGTCATCTATTTGGAACTACCCAAGAATTGAGGAGTTAGCCACCAAGTATATATATTGGAATATCAGCACAGTAAAAGGGGGAGACTGACATAGTTCAGAAACCATTGAACAACAGTAACCTGACCTAGTAGCATGCTGAAACCTCTCCTTGAGCAGCAAGGAGGTTCTGAGAGGGTGTTGTAGCTTCATTTCTCTAAATTGGGTGTTTAGATAAGTGATTCTGCATGATTTTTCACCAAGATTTCAGTGGTAATGTCTGTTTCTGACGCTGGGCTCTCCATTCTTCATCCATCTTCTAGCTTGGAGGTATAAGGATTGCAAATGAATGTTGTGTGTACTTTCATCTCTTTTTATGCCACTTAATGAATGAAGGTCTCCCCACTATTGAGCAGGTCCCGGAGACATAGTCCAAATTGGATGAACTCCATAATCAATCCCTGTGTCTAGATCTCATGCATGATTATGTATTTTTTATCTTCGTTTTATATTCTTATGTTCCATGGTTTTTTAAGTTCTTTGTTACATGTAATTTTTATGCATCGATAAGCAAAAAAATCCTGGATCATTTCAACCTCTTGTTTCCCTTGCATTATATAGCATAATATATTTACCTTTCTTTGAATGAAGCTCTAGATGCAACTTCCAACATCGTTCAGTGTCATGTCCATGCACCTTGCAATGAGCACATAAAAACTTCTTGTTGTTTACTAACATAGAAGTTCTCTCATGCAAAAGAAATTCATTATGCTTGATGCCTAAAATTTGGTCCATCCTTTTAACCATATCATATGTTGCTCACATACAACCACGCAATGGTCAATATCATCACAAAACAAGGGTACTTATACCATACGTATTCAAAATTTCCATGCATTGGAAAACACTCTTGAGAGTTATACCTATCTCTAGAGCTGAAACTTTGACGATTGTCACATTTTGTTGACATCTCATGCTCAGATGTTTGATGTACCTCAAGCTATTTGGAGAATTCCCCAAACTCCTTTGGACCATATCTCCATCCCATATACTTCGGTCTCTCCTCAACCATAATTAGATTGGTAAAACCTTGGCCATTTATGCTAAGGCCTCCACCTTCATATCCCATCTTGGAAAGCAACTTCATACCTATGCCTTTGGTATGTTGCTCGAACACTGCAAAAGAGTTGTTATGCATATAAATGGAAGTAGTGGAAATTGAGATGCTAATTACGTCCTTAAATTTCTCATTAATCTTCTCAACTTTTGATGATGACGACAATGACCAACTTGTAGATAACTCTAACCATCCACTCTTATCCACTAGCATATGGTGTACTTCTTGAAGATGCTTGAAAAATGCACATGCAACATCTTCCACATATGGTCCAAAACCATTATTCAAAGCATGACCACATACTAACCTCATGTTGGAGGTTTCTCTTGCTGGTATAGGAGTATAGCTTTCTACAACTTTCTCATCAAGAACTTGCTGCAAAACAAAGGGCATGTGTCTCTTCTCCTCTTTAGTTATCTGTAACATCCTTCTCAACTCTATGTTCTCCATCCGAAGAGCTAAATTCTTCTTCTCTAGCTCTTGAAGACTCTTTTTGCTTCGCATTCCTACAACTTGGTAAAATGGTGCTCTGATACCAAGCTGATTTGAAATTGGATTTAGGTGATTTTTCCTCTTTTCCAAAATAAAATAAAACAAAAATTAGGATCGTGTTGACACTTTGCAAGATTAAAAATGGGTCTTGAAACAAACAAGTTTCCAATATCTCTTCAAATCATGAATTAGTCTTCATATGATCTAACATAATGAACATAACAACACATAATCCATGCAAGCATCAATAAGAGCAAGACAAAAGTTTTTAGATAGAGTTCACCCCTCTCGGGCTACATCTTTGGTCCTTTCAACATGACTAGACCACTCATATATTCGGTATCAAAATGAAGTACATAAACATTTGCTGCAGGTAAATATGTAGGTAGTAACCCTACAAGGTAATGTTCTCTTACAAAGGACTCTCACAACAACAACAACTCAAAAAAATCTCCTACAAATATGATATACTTCAACTAAAATGAGCTAAAAACACCATGTGACCCCTTCAATTCTACATTGAAGCACATAATCAAAACTTTGTTTTAAGATAAGTTGAACTTGAGATGAGCCCTGCAAGTTACAACTACTGTAGTAGCCTTCTGGAAGTGAGAATACCCCTAAAAGTTCTTCTTCATGCCCAAATACCTCTTAGAACTGCTTCCAAACCTTGATTAATCCATACACCTTTTGTCTCAAACTTGCAAAAGGACTTTGAAGATATTCTCAAATAAAAAATTAGAAGTTACCAATTTATATAGAACATCCAAAAACCCCTAAGTAGCCTCTTTTTGAGCTCAATTTGGATAAAAACTCAAAAAGTTATGAGATTTCAATCTCTCTCATGAATTTCATTATTAACCATCCAAAAAATTCACCCTTCTGTCTATCAGTTCTAAAAATCTACCCCGAAAATCGCTAATAAAGCGATAATTTTGCTACTCATCGGTGCATTTTTTTGGATATTTAATTTAGCCTCGGACCCCTTAATCCAAAAATCAAGGCCACATAAGCCACATAGGGTCAAGGGTTGGGCCTTAACACCTGCCCCCACCAGTTAAGCCCCTTAATACTCGCGGATGAGGTCGCGTGTGTGTTATAGACATTTTTGGGCACTGCCCCAATCATAAATGTCCATAAAACAAGGGCTCTTAAGTCCCTAAAAGTGTTGTTCCAACCTCTAAAAGAAAGGTCAATTGATTACATATTCTCCCAGAAGTTCTCCATGAAAAACTGGTCAAAACTAGACCATCTCACCTACTCCATGGTCAAAGTGCGCTGCATCCCACCTAAATACACAGAGGAGGTGCGATGCATACTGAAAGGTGTGAAGGGCGAGAGTGGACAAATGGCAGGGTCAATCTGCAAGGTGGAGGATCATGAAATCTTCCAGAAACTTCTCCTGTGACACTTGCCTCTCTGCATTCGCCCAGGGATGAGTAAGAGATCATCAATCTCAAAGTGGAATCAAAAACTAGAGAGGACACTATTCAAATTTCAAAAGCTGACTCACCCCCTTGCAAACATCTATATATGGATCCCTCATCGCAGAGATCCGGAGGTTGGAATTTTGTATCTTGTAAGGAAGTGCTGCTGGTTTCTTGGTGTAACATCATAGTGTTGGGTGATCTAAGCTTTTCATGAGGTGAAGAAGAGCTTTCTTGCTGAGAGGATGATGCTGGGTCAGAACAATTGGTTGTAATCCTCTTTGCTTTTATTGATTATTAATAAATCTATTCGAGTTTTCCTCCACATTCTTGTATGATTGATGATATATGCATTTGTGTGGTAAATATATATCTGTTCCTATATTGTTTATGATAATAGATCTATGTTCTTGGATAGTGTTATGCTACTTTGATTTTACATGTGCTCTTTGAAGCTGGGTAGACAAGGAAACGAGTGGCAAAGATCTATCAGAAGGGAGAGGAATCAAGCAAGGAACCAAGCGCAAGATAGAGGTTGGTCTCCTTTATTCCCCTCTTATCTATTTCTCATAAAGGAAAATGAAAGTGGTTTTAGTTTGTTTGTTTCTAAGGTAGCTACCAGCCTTAGTGGGACTAGAAGCTCTGCATAGACACTAGATTTCCTGATAACAAAATGGCGACTCTGTTGGGGAGCAAATAGATTGTTTGTTTATCTACATTTGTTTACTTTATAAACTTACAGACAGAACCTGAAGTCAAGCCAGCTAGCCTTCGAACTGCATTTTCTATGCAAGTGAAAAGTAGATCAATGTTGCTTCAGTCTATCTCCGGGTTTTTTTTATGAACTGAACAATCAATTTACAAGCTCTCTAATAGCCCTTGTGGTGGCTATAGTAACCTCCTTAGATCTACCCCTGTGATTGATTTACTGATTACCACTTGCTCGCCCTAAATCCCTGAACTGAGCTGCAAACTGTGACCCAGGACCTAGTTGAAGTCTCGTCCCTGGACCATCGCACTGTCTCTTCTTTGGATTCTAGATGCATCACACTTCCTGAGTGTAGTAGGTGCGCTGCATCTCTTTTTCCCTGTGTTACAGGTGCGCTGATTAGACAAGGCCTCTTCTGCTCTTAGATTTTGGTTTCTGTGTTCACTCTTTACAACTCTATCCAGGAGTTTTGTTGTCTATAGTCAGTACACCTCTGTTGAAACCCCCTTCCTTGCCATTATTCCGCCTCCATTGTGCAAAGAACTGTAAATGTTTTTATGTATTTTGAGCCATTTCAGTTCTCTTCTACAAATAAGTAGTGTAATTGAACTGTCGTTTCTTGATTTGAAAGTGTCGCAAGTGTCGTTTTCAGTCATAGAAAAGAATCTGATTGTTCTTGATAGTCAATTACACTGTTACTCTTGTATTTGATTTGAATTAGTAGTTTTTCAAGTGTCGAAAGCAAGTTTTCAATTCCAAATCGCAAATTGTCGTCATTGTCTTCATTTTGTCTTGAAAAGAAACTTGTTATTAATGTCGCTTTGAAAAATAATTCAGATTTGCGCTTAGCTTTCTTTTTATCATTCACACATTAAGAAGGCTAAAAATAAATACTTGCATGTGCATTTGCATTTAGACTATTTGTTGGTTTGATTTAGGACAGTGCATATAGTGTGTGCTCTCTGCTCTATGTTGAAATAATATCATCTCTCTTTCCTTAGTAGCTAGGATTTTCATTGCAAAAAGAAGATTAAACGATTGTTTATCATCTTAGATTGCATTTTAGGAATTGTACATCTACATCACGCGGTGAACCTGAAAGGCAAATTTCTTAAGCAAGATCAACTGTAAAATAAATTTAATGAATCTAAAAACGCTTTGGAACCTAACGCACAATATTTAGAAGTCTAGGCTAGAGACGTATTCCGGCGTCGTAAAGCCTGGTAACTGTTGTTTTCATTGATGGTTGGGTGATTCCTCCACTTTGAGACGATAAGTGCCAGTACGAACTTGTGCTCCCACGTACCGTCGAGTATATATTGGGAGACCACAATAGGCTTTATCCTTTATCCATAGGAAGCCGTGTCTGCCGCCCTATCGATCGCAATGCACTGAACACAGCATTCGGGAAGATTGACTACCGTACCGTAAAAAGTATTTTGCAGTTTTGTGATTGGTTTGGTAATCCCTCTATCTAGATTTCCATAGCAGTCTCTTTCATTCCTTTTCAGACTCCTTAAAGGAAAAGGTCCATCTGAGCACTTGTCACTTCAAGCTCATTAAAAATTGAAGGCGACTAGAGTCATCTTTTGTTTTTTCTCGACTCTTAAAAATTGAAAAAACAAGTTGTGTCAAAGCGTCTAAAATTCATTTTAATTGGAATAATTATCACCTTTCCTACGTTGGTCTTAGGTTGAGAAAAATGGAGTCCACCGACCAAGGAGTTCCCCTTGGGGGAAATCCTAGTCCCTTCTCCTCTTGGGGAGATGTTGGTGCACCCCATATGGCCACATTGTCACTTCCAGGATTGACAATCGGCTTGCCCGTATGGCTCTTCTCAACCTCTGTCCTTCAAAACCCCATGATTCTTGAACAATCAAGTCAGCAACTAAATGATACCAGAGTTACCCCCCAACCTTCTACTTCATCCAATTCTTCCTCTCCTCCTTCCTCTTCACTTGATGAAGCTGGTAAAGCCAAAAATCAAGTAACTGAGAAGAAGAAGAAGGAGCCAAAGGCAAAAAGGGGCAACCAAGCATCGTCTAGCGAAAATCCACACACTGCACCGTCCAGGCCTAAATCACCATATGTCATTTGCAAAAGGAGACCACTATCATCGAGATTGTCCTTGCATCCCTCAGATCTTAAGGGACTGGTCTCCTCGTTTGCACAATCCAGTGTCGTCAACCTCTGATGATCATGTTGAAAATACACCATCGACTAGTGAAAGTGAAGGCCCTGGACAAAAAGGAAAATGTAAATTTCCTTGTAAACTGTGTGAAAGCGATCACGTCGTCCACCATTTTCCCTTCTTAGATGAGGCTAAAAGATTTTTGGACGACCGTCCAGTTTCACCGTTACGACTTCCTCCTGGATATAAGAAACTCTTGCCGAATCCGTCACTAGTTGAAAATTCGGCTGACGCGCCATTATGGTCGGTCGAAACGTCTATCATTGAAGATAAACCATCTGAATCCACACCAGACGAAAGTCAAAAGGTCGAGGCGGTAGTTGACCCGGTCTTGCCTTCAGAGGATCCATCTTTAGATGATACAGTAACCGGAGAACAAAAACGACACCGTCCAAATTCTCTTTGTAAGCATAGACTCCGATGAATAGGGGGTAGTCTACCCGTTCCTTTACCGCAGGAAGGGAGTTCGTCAAAGTCATATCTGGTCGTCTATTCGGTCCCACCTCCAAGCAACCTAGTTATTTCCTTCGATTGGAATCTACTAGCCAGACCCCGCTTACCGGCTAGTGTACCATTTCAAATCATTGCTCAAATATACAGAATGGTCATGGTCAGTACCATCATAGATGAAGGGGCTTATGTGAGTATCCTTTCCTCGACTGCTTGGAAAGTGCTTGGTTCGCCATCGCTTTTGCCTGAAATGAGAAATCTAACAGGCTTTGACAAAGGAACTAGTTGACTGTTAGGGATCCTTCCCAATGTGCCGATAACATTGAGAAGGAAAATTGTTCACATGAACGTAATGGTAGTCCAAAGACCCTTGGATTATAATCTACTCCTTGGACGTGACTATATTTATTGCATGGGATCCAATGTCTCCTCACTCTTTAGAGTAATGTGTTTTCCGCATGAAGGAAGAGTGGTCAAGCTCGTATACCAGCTTTCATTCCCCTGTTCACACATAGCAAATAGTCATATACCATCCCTGAATGGTCTTTTCACGCAAGGAATGTCTCATCAATCCCCAGTCCGTCCTCCTGATGAGCGCGAGTGATTCGGGGGATATGACTGAAACCCAGGGGGCATGCACCCTGACCTATTTCGACAGGAAAACCTTGGGTATAGGGTAGGTTTCCACAAAGGATATATGACTGGTTGACACACCCGTCCATTTAGGAAAATGGGGTTAGACCAAAATAAGATACCTCTGTTAAGGTAGGCCTTTCCCGATAAAACAAATGTTTTGTCTACAAATTGAGAGGTAACCTGGAAACTCTACTTCACTATACCTGGGGGCATGCAAACCTTTTGGCATGCAAGCGAAGAGTGACCATTTATTTTTTAAATTTGTAGGTCCTCTAACCCCTTAAACTCGTAGGATTGGTCATTTCCTAACTTGCATAAAGAAAGGATGTGGGGCAAAGCTTTGAAAAAATGTCGTTTTTATATGAGACATCCTTATTATACGACTGGATCGAGTAGTTTTAATGCAGAATTCAAGCTCGTTAAAAAATAAACAAAAGCAATGAGCAAACGTTCCCCCAGAGTTTAAGCTCATTAAAAAATGAACCAATTTCCGGTAAATAACCATCGTGAATGAATTATCATCAGCCTTTGAAACCTTGGTCATGTTCTCATCATCACCTCCACTCTATATTGGCCGATCATTCACCTCCATTGATTGTTTACCCTTTTTGAGGAATAGCTGCGAAGAGTGATCCTGTTAGCCATCCTTGTGACACTGCCGTGATTGGAAAATTCCAAACCTTACCTGGCAAAAAGAAGCAGGTGTACAAACAAGAAGAACAATTGCAGAAGCTTCAAGCTATTTGGCATTACTCTCATCCACTGAACCAAAAAATGTAAAAGAGGCATGCAAAGATGAATGTTGGGTCAAAGAAATGGATGAAGAACTTGAGCAGATCGAAAAGAACAACACTTGGGAGTTGGTTCCTAGACCAAAGGATAAGAATGTTATAGGGACAAAATGGGTCTTCAAAAATAAGTTGAATGAAAATGGGGAAGTAATTAGAAACAAGGTCAGACTTGTTTGTAAAGGGTATGCGCAGCAAGAAGGAATAGATTTTGAAGAAACTTTTGCTCCTGTTGCAAGACTTGAGGCCATCCGAATGTTCCTTGCTCTCTCAAGCTTTCAAAAGTTCAAAGTATTTCAAATGGACGTGAAATCAACCTTTCTGAATGGAGACTTAGAAGAAGAAGTATACATTGAGCAGCCAGATGGTTTCATTCTTGGAAATGATCCAAATCTTGTATGCAGATTGAAAAAGGCTCTCTATGGTCTTAAACAAGCTCCAAGGGCTTGGTACTATCGTTTGGACAAATATCTTCATCAACAAGGTTTTTCAAAACGATCAGCAGATAGCAATCTTTATATAAAAATTGAAAATGACAAATTGCTGATACTTGTTGTGTATGTAGATGACATTATCTTTGGCAGCAATGAAGAATCTATGAGTCAAAGCTTTGCCTTGGTGATGCAAAAAGAATTCGAAATGTCCTTGCTTGGAGAATTGACATATTTTCTTGGCCTGCAAATCCAACAAAATGAAGGAGGGATTTTCTTGTCTCAAACCAAGTATCTCAAGCAGATTTTGAAGAAATATGGCATGGAAGATGCAAAACCAGTATGTACACCCATGGTCACAGGATGTAGCCTCAGTGCAAATGATGAATCAGCAGCAGTACATCAACCAACCTACAGATCTATGATTGGAAGTCTACTTTATTTAACAAGTACCCGACAAGACATCATGCATGCAGTGGGAATAGTTGGAAGATTTCAGGCAAATCCAAAGGAAACTCATCTTCAGACAGTAAAGAGAATCTTCAAATATCTTCAAGGGACTCAAAATTATGGCTTATGGTATCCTAGAGATATAGATCTCACACTTCATGCTTATACTGATGCAGATTGGGCTGGAAGCGTGGATGACAAGAAGAGCACAAGTGGTGGTGCATTCTTAATGGGTTCCAGATTAGTATCTTGGTTCAGCAAGAAACAGAGTTCGATTGCCTTGTCTACAGCTGAAGCAGAATATGTTGCTGCTGCATCTTGCTGCACTCAACTCCTTTGGATGATGCAGACCTTGCAGGATTTTCAAATCACTTGTACACCACCCATCTCCATCTTATGTGATAATACAAGTGCAATCAGCATTTCAAAGAACCCAGTCATGCATTCAAAAACCAAGCACATACCAATCAAGTATCACTTTCTCCGGGAACAAGTGCTTGAACAAAAGGTCAAGTTGGAGTATGTTCCTTCTAAGGAACGGGTTGTTGATATACTCACCAAACCATTGCCTAGGGAGACCTTTGAATACCTCAGGCAAAAGCTGGGGGTTGTTAATGCATCATCTTGTTGTTGAATCTCTTCTGATTATTGGTTGTACGCAAGGTTCATCTGAAGTATTGGGTTGCGGATTGGTCAAAGATCGAATGGCACAGGTTCAGGGGGAGCATATCATGCATTGTTGGCATTATGGAGGAAGTACAGAAGGAGATCATGGATGCTGGTTTGAATATTGCTGCAATACGTCTCTATCTCTTTCATGGTCATTTATGGTGTTTGATGGATTATGGTTCTTCTTTGCAGATCTGGTTTATAGTCAGGGGGAGCATGTTCTTAGGGGGAGCATAACCCTTTGCCCTTGATGTCAAAGGGGGAGAGTGATTGGTCGTTGTTGCCATCAAGTCCAAAGGGGGAGATTGTTGGCATTATGATACATATGTTTCACTTGATGGCAACCCACTCATCTCAGATGATAAATTATAGTGCAGAAAAGTTCACACACTTTTATGCAAAGAAAAGTTTATTTCATGTAGAGAAAAGTTCACGCACTTTTATGTAGAGAAAAGTTTATTTCATGTAGAGAAAAGTTCACGCACTTTTATGCAGAGAAAAGTTTATTTCATGTAGAGAAAAGTTCACGCACTTTTATGCAGAGAAAAGTTTATTTCATGTAGAGAAAAGATCACGCACTTTTATGCAGAGAAAAGTTTATTTCATGGAGAGAAAAGTTCACGCACTTTTATGTAGAGAAAAAGTTCACGCACTTTCATGCAGAGAAAAGTTCCTTTCATGAAGAGAAAATTTCACGCACTTTCATGGTTGGCTCATGGTATTAGTCCGACATTTTTTGATCCTATGGTTTTGGTCCATGGTATTGCATCCAAAAGTGTTGATCTCACGCACTTTCATGGTATTAGTCCTATAGTTTTTGATCCTATGGTTTTGGCTCGTGGTATTGCAATGTTGCATCCAAAAGTATTGATCTCACGCTCTTTCATGGTTGGTTCATGGTATTAGTCCAACAGTTTTTTGATCCTATGGTTTTGGACCGTGGTATTGTGGAAGGCCTAAGACTATAAAAGAGGAAGGAGATCATTTGGCAAAGTATCATCGAATGAATTGAATATCTAATAAGTGCTAGATCTGAAATATTTGTGATTGGGTTATGGTGCAGATCTGGATGTGAATGGAGGAACCTTAGCGCATAAAGAAGGATAAGTTCTTTTGATGGTTCATAATCTTTATGCTTGAATAATAGTATCTTTGCATGATTTTGATCTGTTATATGAGGCGCATGCTTGATCTATAAATCTGACAATCTGGGTTAATTAGTGTCTGAATATTTGAAAGAAGGAATTATCCTTTATAGATCTGCACGCAGGTTTCAAGTTGTTGAAGTAGCATATATCTTTAAATTATGATCTAGCTGCCTCTGTCTATTGCTGCAGTATTCTGGGTTCAGAATTTGGTGTGTAGTTACTGTTACTGTGTTCTGGGTACAGCTGTCAGAGAAGTGTTTACTTGATTCAGTGCTAATTGGGAAAAGGAGATTGTTTGATGCATATATACTTGATGATTGATTGATGTTCATGGATCCAGTCTGAAAATTTATGAAACGTGGTCCCTGGAAGAAAGAGAAGGTTGTAGCCTTCAGTAGGCCAGCACCTACGTACTAGTATCTTGGCTAGTACAAGAGCTAAGGGAGTTGTAGCTCCCTTCCAGGAGAAGCTGGAGAACGAGAGAGGGTTGTAGCTCTCTGCAGGTTGTAGCTTGTGTACTGGTAAAGGACTGCACCAGTACAAAATCATTGTAAAAGGAGTTTCTAATTGAAAGAAGATAGAGACATATTGCAGCAGGTGGTTTTCACCCACATTGGGTTTCCACCTTATATCTGGTGTTCTTTTGTGTGACTATTTGCTTTTCTTGTTCCTGATCATTATTTTATGATACTGACATACAAAGTAATGATCAATATTTGAAGAATTATTCAAAGTATAAATAAGGAAGATAGATTGATAAGAATTTGATAATACTGATTCACCCCCCCCCCTCTCAGTATTATTTCCAACAATTGTTATCAGAGGAGGTCCTTCTGAAGAAGCTTGATCGCTTGAAGGAAGATCTAACATCATGAGCAACTACGAGAGGGAAGCATCAATCAGGCCACCGATTTTTGATGGAACAAACTTCGTATATTGGAAGGTAAGAGTTACTGCCTATCTTCAATCTTTGGGTACAGAAGTATGGGACATTATAGAAACAGGGTATACTTTTCCATCAACTACTCCTACAGATTCAGCTCAGAAGAAGAAATATGAAACAAATGCAAAGACGGTTAATACTCTTCTAGGATGTCTATCTCAATCTAAATTTGTGAAGGTTATGCAATATAAATCTGCAAAAGAAATATGGGACAAGATTGTTTTGAGCTACGAAGGAGATGAACAGGTAAAACGTGCAAAACTTCAAACCCTCAGGATTCAGTATGAGAATCTCAGAATGTATAATGATGAAAGTGTGGCTAACTATTTCCTTCGAGTAGACGAGATTGTTAATTGTATGAAAAACTTGGGTGAAGAAATAAAAGAGGTTGTTGTGGTTGAAAAAGTCCTAAGGTCATTGTCCCCCAAGTTTGAATCTAAAGTGTCTGCAATAGAAGAAAAGGAAAATCTACGAACTCTTACTATGTCTCAGCTACACGGAATTCTAACTGCTTATGAAATGAGAAAAGGAGGTCCATCAGACAGGAGAGAAGCTTCTTTTAAGGCTTCAGGAAAAGGAGACTACTATGAATCAAGTCACGTGCCAGAAGAAGAAGAAGAATCAAATTTTGTCAGAAATATTCAACGAGGTACTGGAAGGTTCAGAGGTAAGCTACCTTTTAAATGTTTTGCTTGTGGAAGAGTAGGTCATTATGCTGCCAAATGTCCTCATAAGGATAAGATTGACAAAGGAAAGGAACCTGCCAGATGGAACAAGAAACAGAATGCAAATAAGAAAAGCTACTACACTCATGAAGATAGTGATGGTCTATCAAATAATGATGAAGATGAACGAGGTAATGACTATAAACTTTTAATGGCATTTGAAGATGATGATTACATGGATGCTATAGATGTGGATAGTTTTTATGAAGAGATTTCTAGACTTAAGACATGTATAGAAGAAAATAATATGATCATTGATACTCTACAATTTCAAATTGATGAAAAAGAAAAATATCTTGAAAAGTTAGAAGGTGAAATTGTTGGCCTTAGAAAAGAAATTGAGAAAACAAAGGCTATTAATCTTAAGTTTATCAAAGGATCTGAAACTCTGGATGAGATCATCAATGTACAGCGTTCTCCGCTAAACAAGACAGGTCTGGGGTATAATGGAGAAACATCTCAAGCATCCACCTCAAAGAGTTATCTTGATGCAGCAAGAAGGAATGAGAAAAAGCACAATGGAGATCACCAGGTAAAGCAGGGACGAATTACATCAAGAACGAACAAAGACTATCAGGTAAACCAGGGGCAATCTGTCTTAAGGATGAACAAAAGCTACAACCAGCCACAGGTAAAATCTTCTCAATTTGCTTCAAGAATGGATGACAATAGAAATTACAATCATTTGGCCGGTAGATTTGATAATCGCAGAAGTTTCTTCAATGGGCAATGTTTCTCTTGCCATAACTTTGGTCACAAAGCAGCTCAATGTGTTGCATATAAAACAATCATGACTAGAGAAGCTCAAAAACAAAGAAGTATGATCGGGATTACAAAAAGGACCTATAACAACTTTTCGGCTCTTGAAAATGAAGTTGAATGTTCTATTTGCAATAACTTTGGTCATGAAGATTCTGAATGCAGGAGCAGGTTTCAGCAGACAAAGGAACAAGCCTCAAGCACCAGAACATGGAGAATAAAGGAACCACAAACAGAAAGATGTGGGATAGCCTTTTATGCAGAGGGACAGGAAAATCTATGGTACATCGACAGTGGATGTTCGAAGCATATGACAGGTGATAAAGAAAAACTTGAATCATATTCTGCTTTAGAAAAGGGAAAGAAAGTTTCTTTTGGAAATGATACTCCAGCAGCTATAAAAGGAAAAGGCACAGCTCAGTTAAAAGAAAAGGTCAAAGCTGGAAATGTTTTGTATGTTGATGGCTTGAAGCATAACCTTCTGAGTGTCAGTCAAATGTGTGATCAAGGAACCGAGGTAATATTTCGATCAAATGGATGTAGTGTTCGTGATCTTGATACAGGGAAAACAGTGATCAAAGGTAGAAGAACTCCAAATAATCTATACATATTTGAAGAAGGACAACAACAATGTTATTTGAGCAAGGATGATGAACATTGGTTATGGCACCGGAGGTTGGGGCATCTAAGCTTTTCACAAACAAGGAAGGCATGCAAATATCAGGCAGTTCGTGGTCTTCCAGATATCAAAATTCCAGACAACACTATATGCAAATCATGTCAGTTTGGTAAGCAAACCAGAACCAACTTCCCGGAGAAGGAAGGATCAGCCAGCAGGCCTCTTGAACTAGTCCATACAGATGTATGTGGTCCTTTCAGGACGAGGTCACCTCGAGGAGAAGAATACTTGATATTATTCATTGACGATTTCTCCAAGTTTGTTTGGTTAGGAATTTTGAAGCACAAAGACGAAGCATTCGAAAAATTCAAATCCTTCAAAGCCTTGGTTGAAAATGAATCAGGTTACAAAATTAAGTGCCTCAGGTCCGACAGAGGTGGGGATTTTACCTCAAATGAATTTTTCGATTTCTGTGAAGAACATGGGATAAGAAGGGAATTCTCTACAGCTAGAACTCCTCAGCAAAATGGAGTGGTGGAAAGGATGAATAGAACAGTCCAACAAATGGCCCGTGCTATGCTTGATGAGTCTGGAACTCCTGCAACTTTCTGGGGTGAAGCTGCATATGCTACGGTTGTTATTCTCAATAAAACAAATGTCCGAGTGAATAGCACTCAAACTCCTCATGAACTCTGGTATGGTGAGACTCCTTCGGTAAAACACTTCAA
The DNA here is from genome assembly GCA_031772625.1 of Pinus tabuliformis. Classification (NCBI taxonomy): domain Eukaryota; kingdom Viridiplantae; phylum Streptophyta; class Pinopsida; order Pinales; family Pinaceae; genus Pinus; species Pinus tabuliformis. The sequence continues at coordinate 847,615,703 of CM062807.1, read as the reverse complement.
AATCTTTGGGAGCAAATGCTATATTAAGAATACTGATGAGCAACTTGGCAAACTTGAACCTAGAGCAGATGAAGGCATTCTTCTTGGTTATTCTCCACACAGCAAAGCATATAAGTGCTACAATAAAAGACTTGGAAGAATTGTTGACAGCATTAATGTAGTGGTTGATGAAAAAGGATACATTCCTAGGAAAGTAAATCATGAAAATATCGAAGAAGATGAAGACTACCCTCAAAGACAGAATGATGAAGAAGAAGAACCTCAAGAAGCACCAGAGGAACAGATAAGGGTAGAAGAGAAGACTCCATCCAGGTACGTTTAGAAGAATCATCCAGAATCTCAAATTTTGGGGCAAAAAGAAGCAGGTGTACAAACAAGAAGAACAATTGCAGAAGCTTCAAGATATTTGGCATTACTCTTATCCACTGAACCACAAAATGTAAAAGAGGCATGCAAAGATGAATGTTGGGTCAAAGCAATGGATGAAGAACTTGAGCAGATCGAAAAGAACAACACTTGGGAGTTGGTTCCTAGACCAAAGGATAAGAATGTTATAGGGACAAAATGGGTCTTCAAAAATAAGTTGAATGAAAATGGGGAAGTAATTAGAAACAAGGCCAGACTTGTTTGTAAAGGGTATGCGCAGCAAGAAGGAATAGATTTTGAAGAAACTTTTTCTCCTGTTGCAATACTTGAGGCCATCCGAATGTTCCTTGCTCTCTCAAGCTTTCAAAAGTTCAAAGTATTTCAAATGGACGTGAAATCAGCCTTTCTGAATGGAGACTTAGAAGAAGAAGTATACATTGAGCAGCCAGATGGTTTCATTCTTGGAAATGATCCAAATCTTGTATGCAGATTGAAAAAGGCTCTTTATGGTCTTAAACAAGCTCCAAGGGCTTGGTACTATGGTTTGGACAAATATCTTCATCAACAAGGTTTTTCAAAAGGATCAGCAGATAGCAATCTTTATATAAAAATTGAAAATGACAAATTGCTGATACTTGTTGTGTATGTAGATGACATTATCTTTGGCAGCAATGAAGAATCTATGAGTCAAAGCTTTGCCTTGGTGATGCAGAAAGAATTCGAAATGTCCTTGCTTGGAGAATTGACATATTTTCTTGGCCTGCAAATCCAACAAAAGGAAGGAGGGATCTTCTTGTCTCAAACCAAGTATCTCAAGCAGATTTTGAAGAAATATGGCATGGAAGATGCAAAACCAGTATGTACACCCATGGTCACAGGATGTAGCCTCAGTGCAAATGATGAATCAACAGCAGTACATCAACCAACCTATAGATCTATGATTGGAAGTCTACTTTATTTGACAAGTACCCGACCAGACATCATGCATGTAGTGGGAATAGTTGGAAGATTTCAGGCAAATCCAAAGGAAACTCATCTTCAGGCAGTAAAGAGAATCTTCAAATATCTTCAAGGGACTCAAAATTATGGCTTATGGTATCCTAGAGATACAGATCTCATACTTCATGCTTATACTGATGCAGATTGGGCCGGAAGCGTGGATGACAGGAAGAGCACAAGTGGTGGTGCATTCTTTATGGGTTCCAGATTAGTATCTTGGTTCAGCAAGAAACAGAGTTCGATTGCCTTGTTTACAGCTGAAGCAGAATATGTTGCTGCTGCATCTTGCTGCACTCAACTCCTTTGGATGATGCAGACCTTGCAGGATTTTCAAATCACTTGTACACCACCCATCTCCATCTTATGTGATAATACAAGTGCAATCAGCATTTCAAAGAACCCAGTCATGCATTCAAAAACCAAGCACATACCAATCAAGTATCACTTTCTCCGGGAACAAGTGCTTGAACAAAAGGTCAAGTTGGAGTATGTTCCTTCTAAGGAACAGGTTGTTGATATACTCACCAAACCATTGCCTAGGGAGACCTTTGAATACCTCAGGCAAAAGCTGGGGGTTGTTGATGCATCATCTTGTTGTTGAATCTCTTCTGATTGTTGGTTGTACGCAAGGTTCATCTGAAGTATTGGGTTGCGGATTGGTCAAAGATCGAATGGCACAGGTTCAGGGGGAGCATATCATGCATTGTTGGTGTTATCTCAAAATCAAGCCCTGGAAGGCTGCAGACCAAGAAGACTTCAAGTAACTATTTCAAACCAACTTTTGGTTGAGGCTTAGCCTCCTCAACCTGAGAGGGCTCTCTCAAAGGTTAATGATTTTGATAAATATTAGATGGCTAACTCTATGAAACAAGTATGAAAAATATGAATGGTGGAAACACATTAAACAAAACTATCCATTGGGCTTATGGAGTCAACAACACCTCAATACAACAATGAACTCAACCTTACATGGAAGTCAGGGCATTCAGCGTTTAAATATTCAGAACATAAACTCATATGGGACACACAGTTTATGCATGTATACAGGAAGTCAGAGCACATTCAGTGAATTCTGAGTGATTATACATCCATACCACTGTAAGAATTAAGAAAAAGGACAACATCACATATTCTGAACATGAAAAACCCTTCATGAATCTTGAGAAGCAAAGTCAAGCATCTATTATTGAAAATGAGTCATACATATGCCAAATACAAGCTTTTCCATAAAGATTTCCAACCCCTTGTACATCAGCTCTTCTACTATATATAGAGCTCTTTACACAACTTAGATTCCTCCTCCAGCATGAGGGAAATTCGAATTCATCCTACTATGACACCTATTGATACTCAAAACTAACTATTAAATGCAAATGACACCTAGCTAGCAGTCCTAGAGACCTAATACAACTAGGAGTGTAACTCCTTATCATGATTCAACAACCTTATCTAAGAATTTAAAGCATTATTTGATAACTTTCAACCTCAAGGAGTCGAATTTGATGAAGCCTCCCACGTGGTCACCCAACTGCTGATGACAAACCCTAGAAATTAGGGAACATGTTTCCCTGTTTTTAGGTTTAGATCCTAGAAAATTGCAGAGCCTTTATCTCTTCATCCATGACACATTTTACAAAACTGAAGGAGGTTTGTGTAGCCCATGTTGTCCAAAACAAAACCCTCTCCTGGTTTTTGAAAACATTTCTCCATCTGTCCAGAAATTGTCCTTGAAAAACACGTGGCAAACAGGAAAAATCCGTTTTCTGAAATTAGGGTCTCAATGAAAGCTTAGTATATCCCAACTGAAAGCACTTATGAATAAAGTGAGATAGGTTATTGTATCTGGACATTTTATGAAGAGAAACCTCCCTCAGAATTCCAAAATACGTCTTCGTGTAACCAAAAACTGATTTTGAAAAAGACTGCTAAAACCAGTAGACAAAGCTTGACTTTCAGCAGTTTCGTAGCGCAAGTTGAACCATAAATTCCTCCCACCTCAGAATGAATTTAAAGAAAATGAAAGAGGTTTTTGTAGTTTGGTATTCTAGGAATAAAAGCCTCTTTCATTTTTCAAAATTAAGTTTTCAGCTGCTCAGAAACCCTTCTGGAAATTTACTAGTAAACGCAGAAAACAGAGTTTTTTCTGCTGAAACAGGCTGCTACAGGGGTTTCGCAGCGCGCTGCGAAACTGCTGTGTAATTTCAAAAACACAGCTTAATGTCGAAATCTGACTGTCTTGAGTTTCTTTATCTTGGAAAGTCCCTTTCATCTGTTCTAAAGTTGTTCAAAACTAAATGCAGAGGCATCATTTTTCAAGGAAAAATTCAACAAGGCAAATCATCAAAATTTGAGGACTTAACCTTACTTGCTACGTGACTTTCCTTAGTTAAGGAAACCTTTCCCACTGGCTTAGCTGTGTTTTTAGATCTTCAATTTTGCCTTTTCAATTGCATGTTTCCTTGCCCTTTCCTTGAATTGGGAAATCTCAAGGTTGGTAGACATCAATTTCCTTTTTGACTTCCTCAAAGCTACATTCTTCTTCTTGAGTGCTAACTGCCTTGCTTGAATTGAAATAGTGAACTTTGATCTATGCTGACCCTAAGCTTGCCAAGTGCTTCTTATGCATGAAAGGAACATGAAAGTGACCAAGACCAATTCTTCCTCACCTTACCCCTTTTCTTTGAAGTTTGTTTAGTGATAACAGTGGCTCCACTTGGGATAGTGTGCCCCTGTGGTACACTAAGAACCTGCAGTTCCAGTGTCTTATCCTTTTATGATAAACAAAAATTTATTTGAAAAACATCTCCTTTAATTTTCTTGGGCCTTCACCTCGGGCTTAAGCTTGATGATCACTGTAGGAAAAAGAAATCTACATCTACTAAAAAAAATGCTCAGTCAACCTTGAGCTTATTTGCATTTTCCTATCTACCTACCCTATCAGCTGCAAGCTCCACTTGTAGCTCAAGCAACATGATATTTCCAATAAAGCCAATCAATTGTCTTCTCTGATATTGGAGGCTCTTGACTGCATTCAACCTCAAAATAACCATGGTAGTGAGATGACCAAATCAACCCATAATATACTTGATCTTCATAATGCAAATGAAAATGAAAGACCGGAGTGCAAAGCTTGTCCATATATTCACTTACAGGGTCAAAGAATACATAGTTATGTTGATGATCATCATAACATTCTACATCTTTAGACAACTGATTCTCAACCACACAAGATTCTTTCGATATGCTATCGAACTGCTTTTCTAAATGCTGCCTACAAACAATGTAATTTTCCTCTTTATTATGATCATTTATTGCTGTAAGCTGCTGAGAAGTTTGACATAAAAAACCAACCTTTTCCTCTGCCTGAGGGTCGTAAAAGCTATCTTCCAGTACTTCTTCTTGCTGTTTGCAATCAATTTCATACTCATAATGATCAAAAGACTGACAAATCTGCAGCATCTTTTCATTCATATCAAAGGATGAAACATGGTTTTCACAAATAAACCCCTGCTGATCTTCATGCTGTGTTTCATGAGATGTTATAATTTCTTCTTGGTGCTGAAATGCATTGTTATGAAGGGCCTCTAAAATTTCTTCATCCATAAATTCATCATCATCATAACAATCCTCCAAGTATTGAATAAGACTTAAAGAATGTCTACAGCAATCTTTGAGCAGCAATAAGGAAGGATAACATTCTTTATACATCTCATAGAATTCATCATGAAAACTAGCAAGCGAATATATTGAACCATTTTCCAAATTTTTATACCAAGACCATGCTTTTCCTTCTAAAGTGGTCATAAACATCTTCATGAGACAATCTTCAGGGAAATGAACCTTAAGACTGCGTACATGCATATGAAACCTAACCAAATGAAGAGCAGCATCATCTTTCTTTTCATCTTTGAATATTGGAAGATCCTCTAACCAATCAACCTTTGGCATAGGATTTGGAAAACCAGGGATATGAGACCGATTCATAGGAGCATACCTGGCATTCATTCTTGCAATGGAACTCATCTTGAAACTTCATCAAGCTACTGATCTTCTAGCAGTGGAGTCACCTTCAAATTTCTTATTCGATGTGTGGAGTCGCCAAGGTAGTTTTGCAACCTCAAAAAGATGTTTGAGCTCCTGCTACCTTCAGAAGTTCAGTCTCTTAATTTCGGGAATGAATAGACTTCAGGCTCCCGGCAGACGCACCAAAATGTTATCTCAAAATCAGGCCCTGGAAGGCTGCAGACCAGGAAGACTTCAAGTAACTATTTCAAACCAACTTTTGGCTGAGGCTTAGCCTCCTCAACCTGAGAGGGCTCTCTCAAAGGTTAATGATTTTGATAAAGATTAGATGGCTAACTCTATGAAACAAGTATGAAAAATATGAATGGTGGAAACACATTAAACAAAACTATCCATTGGGCTTATGGAGTCAACAACACCTCAATATAACAATGAACTCAACCTTACATGGAAGTCAGGGCATTCAGCGTTTAAATATTCAGAACATAAACTCATATGGGACACACAGTTTATGCATGTATACAGGAAGTCAGAGCACATTTAGTGAATTCTGAGTGATTATACATCCATACCACTGTAAGAATTAAGAAAAAGGACAACATCACATATTCTGAACATGAAAAACCCTTCATGAATCCTGAGAAGCAAAGTCAAGCATCTATTATTGAAAATGAGTCATACATATGCCAAATACAAGTTTTTCCATAAAGATTTCCAACCCCTTGTACATCAGCTCTTCTGATATATATAGAGCTCTTTACACAACTTAGATTCCTCCTCCAGCATGAGGGAAATTCGAATTCATCCTACTATGACACCTATTGATACTCAAAACTAACTATTAAATGCAAATGACACCTAACTAGCAGTCCTAGAGACCTAATACAACTAGGAGTGTAACTCCTTATCATGATTCAACAACCTTATCTAAGAATTTAAAGCATTATTTGACAACTTTCAACCTCAAGGAGTCGAATTTGATGAAGCCTCCCACGTGGTCACCCAACTGCTGATGACAAACCCTAGAAATTAGGGAACATGTTTCCCTGTTTTTAGGTTTAGATCCTTGAAAATTGCAGAGCCCTTATCTCTTCATCCATGACACATTTTACAAAACTGAAGGAGGTTTTTGTAGCCCATGTTGTTCAGAAAAAAACCCTCTCCTGGTTTTTGAAAACATTTCTCCAGCTGTCCAGAAACTGTCCTTGAAAAACACGTGGCAAACAGGAAAAATCTGTTTTCTGAAATTAGGGTCTCAATGAAAGCTTAGTATATCCCAACTGAAAACACTTATGAATAAAGTGAGATAGGTTATTGTATCTGGACATTTTATGAATAGAAACCTCCCTCAGAATTCCAAAATACGTATTCCTGTAACCAAAAACGGATTTTGAAAAAGACTGCTAAAACCAGTAGACAAAGCTTGACTTTCAGCAGTTTCGTAGCGCAAGTTTAACCATAAATTCCTCCCACCTCAGAACGAATTTGAAGAAACTGAAAGAGGTTTTTGTATTTTGGTATGCGAGGAATAAAAGCCTCTTTTAGTTTTCAAAATTAAGTTTTCAGCTGCTGAGAAACCCTTCTGGAAATTTACTAGTAAACGCAGAAAACAGAGTTTTTTCTGCTGAAACAGGCTGCTACAGGGGTTTCGCAGCGCGCTGCGAAACTGCTGTGTAATTTCAAAAACACAACTTAATGCCGAAATCTGACTGTCTTGAGTTTCTTTATCTTGGAATGTCCCTTTCATCTGTTCTAAAGTTGTTCAAAACTAAATGCAGAGGCATCATTTTTCAAGGAAAAATTCAACAAGGCAAATCATCAAAATTTGAGGACTTAACCTTACTTGCTACGTGACTTTCCTTAGTTAAGTAAACCTTTCCCACTGGCTTAGCTGTGTTTTTAGATCTTCAATTTTGCCTTTTCAATTGCATGTTTCCTTGCCCTTTCCTTGAATTGGGAAATCTCAAGGTTGGTAGACATCAATTTCCTTTTTGACTTCCTCAAAGCTACATTCTTCTTCTTGAGTGCTAACTGCCTTGCTTGAATTGAAATGGTGAACTTTGATCTATGCTGACCCTGAGCTTGCCAAGTGCTTCTTATGCATGAAAGGAACATGAAAGTGACCAAGACCAATTCTTCCTCACCTTACCCCTTTTCTTTAAAATTTGTTTAGTGATAACAGTTGGCATTATGGAGGAAGTACAGAAGGAGATCATGGATGCTGGTCTGAATATTGCTGCAATACGTCTCTATCTCTTTCATGGTCATTTATGGTGTTTGATGGATTATGGTTCTTCTTTGCAGATCTAGTTTATAGTCAGGGGGAGCATGTTCTTAGGGGGAGCATAACCCTTTGCCCTTGATGTCAAAGGGGGAGAGTGATTGGTTGTTGTTGCCATCAAGTCCAAAGGGGGAGATTGTTGGCATTATGATACATATGTTGTACTTGATGGCAACCCACTCATCTCAGATGATAAATTATAGTGCAGAAAAGTTCACGCACTTTTATGCAGAGAAACGTTTATTTCATGTAGAGAAAAGTTCACGCACTTTTATGTAGAGAAAAGTTTATTTCATGTAGAGAAAAGTTCACGCACTTTTATGCAGAGAAAAGTTTATTTCATGTAGAGAAAAGTTCACGCACTTTTATGCAGAGAAAATTTTATTTCATGTAGAGAAAAGATCACACACTTTTATGCAGAGAAAAGTTTATTTCATGGAGAGAAAAGTTCACGCACTTTTATGTAGAGAAAAAGTTCATGCACTTTCATGCAGAGAAAAGTTCCTTTCATGAAGAGAAAATTTCACGCACTTTCATGGTTGGCTCATGGTATTAGTCCGAGAGTTTTTGATCCTATGGTTTTGGTCCGTGGTATTGCATCCAAAAGTGTTGATCTCACGCACTTTCATGGTATTATTCCTATAGTTTTTTATCCTATGGTTTTGGCTCGTGGTATTGCATCCAAAAGTATTGATCTCACGCTCTTTCATGGTTGGTTCATGGTATTAGTCCAACAGTTTTTTGATCCTATGGTTTTGGACCGTGGTATTGTGGAAGGCCTAAGACTATAAAAGAGGAAGGAGATCATTTGGCAAAGTATCATCGAATGAATTGAATATCTAATAAGTGCTAGATCTGAAATATTTGTGATTGGATTATGGTGCAGATCTGGATGTGAATGAAGGAGGAACCTTAGCACATAAAGAAGGATAAGTTCTTTTGATGGGTCATAATCTTTATGCTTGAATAATAGTATCTTTGCATGATTTTGATTTGTTATATGAGGCGCATGCTTGATCTATAAATCTGACAATCTGGGTTAATTAGTGTCTGAATATTTGAAAGAAGGAATTATCCTTTATAGATCTGCACGCAGGTTTCAGGTTGTTGAAGTAGCGTATATCTTTAAATTATGATCTAGCTGCCTCTATCTATTGTTGTAGTATTCTGGGTTCAGAATTTGGTGTGTAATTACTATTACTGTGTTCTGGGTACAGCTGTCAGAGAAGTGTTTACTTGATTCAGTGCTAATTGGGAAAAGGAGATTGTTTGATGCAGATATACTTGATGATTGATTGATGTTCATGGATCCAGTCTGAAAATTTATGAAACGTGGTCCCTGGAAGAAAGAGAAGGTTGTAGCATTCAGTAGGCCAGCACCTACGTACTAGTATCTTGGCTAGTACAAGAGCTAAGGGGGTTGTAGCTCCCTTCCAGGAGAAGCTAGAGAACGAGAGAGGGTTGTAGCTCTCTGCAAGTTGTAGCCTGCATACTGGTAAAGGACTGCACCAGTACAAAATCATTGTAAAAGGAGTTTCTAATTGAAAGAAGATAGATACATATTGCAGCAGGTGGTTTTCACCCACATTGGGTTTCCACCTTATATATGGTGTTCTTTTGTGTGACTATTTGCTTTTCTTGTTCCTGCTCATTTATTTATGATACTGACATACAAAGTAATGATCAATATTTGAATAATTATTCAAAGTATAAATAAGGAAGATAGATTGATAAGAATTTGATAATACTGATTCACCCCCCCCCCCCTCTCAGTATTATTTCCAACAAAAAGTTTACTTCCCTAGTCAATATAAAGTGGCTGGAACTCAAAAATACCCAAAAATTAAATCCAAAAAGTAAAATTTTCAATTGGTGCCCTTCAAGCCCCCATCAAGGCACTTCACTTATCATCTTCGTGAATACCTATTATCTTGTTAATAATTGAGTCATCATTCTTATCATTGTTGCAGGAAAAAAATATTGATGAGTGGAATCTGAACATTCTCTTTACTCTTATCTTTGAATGGCTCCAAAAACACTTCATCTTGAAGTTTAAAATATTGAAGACAAACTTGACCCCATATAGGAATTTAGAAGAAAAATAAACTTGCTTTAAAGTCTTCAAGCTGAGCTTGTACATGGAAAGTACATTGTTGCAAAATTTTCTATGATATGATTGACCTTGCCTACAATACATAGTCACATTATACACTCTTAAGAACAAAGATTCAATTCACACAAATTTCAAATCGAATACTTGTATCAGTGAACATATGACAACTTATGGACAACTTTGAATGAAAATCTTGTACATTCACCAAATTCCTTAACATTTGGAGTATTAAAAGTCAATACATACATCAATGAGAAACATCTAATTGTTTAACATATTGACAATGAACTTTCACTTCACAAAAGTTCCTAAACAAGTAATGACAACAAGTATTTACAAAATTTTACAAAACAACTTTACAATAATTGTTCCCAAACTTTGCCTCTCCTAGGCTTTTGGTTTCTCTTCTTGCACCATATTGTCTTGAAGGTTGTTTAGGATTGTGGAGAGTCCTCTTTTCCACCTCTTGTGTCCATTTCATTATATAGCTAAATCTCTTTACCTTTCTTTGAACGAAGCTCCGGATGCAAATTCCAACATCGTTCAGTGTCATGTCCATGCACCTTACAATGAGCACATAAAAACTTCTTCTTGTTTGCTGACATAGAAGTTCTCTCATGTGAAAGAAATTCATTATGCTTGATGCCTAAAATTTGGTTCATCCTTTTAACCATTATCATACATTTCTCACATACAACCACACAATGGTCAATAACATCACAAAATGTACAAGGGTACTTATTCCATAAGTATTCAAAATTTCCATGCATTGGAAAACACTCTTGAGAGTTATACCTGTCTCTAGAGATGCAGCTTTAATGGTTATCACAATGTGGTGACATCTCATGCTTATATGTTTGATGTACCTCAAGTTGTTTGGAGCATTCCCCAAACTCCTTTCGACCATATCCCAATCCTATATACTTCGGTCTCTCCTCAACCATAATTGGATTGGTAATACCTTGGCAATTTATGTCAAGGCCTCCACCTTCATATCCCATCTTGGAAAGCAACTTGATACCTATGCCTTTGGTATGTTGCTAGAACAATGCAAAAGAGTATTTATGCATATAAACAGAAGGATTGGAACTTGAGATGCCAATTACCTCCTTAAATTTGTCATTCATCTTCTCAACTTTTGACACTACAAGAAAAAAGGACATTGGTAAGGGGTGAAAAATGTCACCATAAACTCATTGGTGATGGTCAGAAGAGCCTTTGTCACCAAAAACTGAATGTCACCAAAAGTGGTGTCGCCAAAAGTGGTGACATTCAAAGTCCGTCACCAATAATGATTTATAATGATGGATAATGACCGTCACCATTTCATATGAACAACGGTGACGGACCATAGCCTCCATCACCAAAAACTGAATGTCACTAAAGGTGGTGTTGCCAAAAGTATAAGTGTTGTAGTGACGTTCAAAGTCCATCACCAATAATGATTTATAATGATGGATAGCGAGCGTCACCATTTAATATGAGCAATGGTGACGGACCATAGCCTCGGTCACCAAAAATTGAACGTCACCAAAGGTGGTGTCACCAAAAGTATAGGTGTTATGGTGACATTCAAGGTCCGTCATTAATATTGATTACAATGATGGATAATGACCATCACCATTTCATATGAACAACGATTTATTGTGATGGATCTTTCATAGTCATCACTATTGGTGCATATATATGGTGACGTTCGTTGACCGTCACCAAAAACCTCATTTCCAGAAGTATATGTGTTGTGGTGACATTCAAGGTTTGTCACGAATAATGAATATAATGATGGACAGCGACCATCACCATTTCATATCAACAACAATTATTTATGGTTACGGACTTTTGAGGGTCGTCATTATTGATGCGTATATATGGTGGCGTTCGTTAACCGTCACCATTTCATATTTTGGTGAGGGTCAAAAAATTTCACCAATGCTCATTGGTGATGCTAAAAATAGCCTCCGTCACCAAAAATTGATTGTTGTCATTACATATGGATTTCAAGGCACAATGGAATCGAACCACCAACCTCTTGCTTGTAAAGCAAGTGCTCTTCCATTGAGCTAGCACCCTTTAAAGAATTAGACTTTGAAACTTCATAAATTGTAAATTCTACAGCTTTCAATAAATTAAAGTCTCGGCAATATTTTACTAAACAAGCAAAGCAGCATCGAAGCTGCATGTCCCTACCTAATGGTTATCAAAGTTTTGAAAAGTGGGTGAAGGGAAAAATAGTTATGTATAAGAGAATCAATATGTTTAGTTGAATACTCAATTAGAAGTGAAACTCTGAAGACATTTATAACCTATAAATGACCTATAAATAGCAAATGCACCAAATATTGCAAAGGAAATGTCATAAGTGGATAGCATATGGAAGAAGAGCATTGATGAAGATAGATGCAATATTTTATAGGTTGAGTGAAAGAAAAATCTCAATGTTGTTGTTGTTTGGTGTTTAGATATCTGAATGATATCTAAACTTCTGTGCAAATGTAACACGGATCTTCGAAAACCATGAATGACATATGATATATATATATATATATAAATATAGATATATATATATATATATATATATATATATATATATATATATATATATATATATATATATATATATATATATATATATATATATATATATATATATATATATATATATATATATATATATATATTTCCCCTTCACATAAACCAACATGCAATTTGGAATTTCACAAGTCTGCACTCAAAACATGACAGCAACCAACAAATAAAAAAAATGACTTGGACAGAAAGCAATAGCTTCACCTTCATTCTTGAGTTTATTTTGTTTATTTGAATTTGACTTGTGACATTCTTTATCTAACAAGGAATCAAAATCATCACTAGTATTAAATTCATCCAACACAGACTTTGGAGATCCCACTAACATCTACGTTTTTGTTGCCATGCCTGAAAACCATGGAGATCCATGTCGATAGTAGAATAAGATGTGTGTCTGCTACTCACAAACACATTCCTTATTAACCATTGTTACCTGACAAAAACTAAAGAGACAACACAATATCAGCGTACACAAAATACCCTACCAAAATATAATCATAACTTAGCTAAGAAGTTTAAAAGATGTTCTTAATTAATAAACTTTGTATTTGGAAATTTTGTTTCTTTATATTTAAAAAATACTATGTTGTATAACACTTATGTCTATTTATCTAGGAAATTATATCATAGCATATGTCACACAGTAGCAATTTACAATACCTAAAGTAAAAATACAAATTTACTCAAGAGAATAGATTTAGAAAAGAGCTTTGAAAACTATATGTTTGTCATCAAAGATTTAATTAGTTTAACAACAAACTAATTGGAGTTTGAAAATCAAAATCATTCATAGGAAACAAACAGGACAATGGCCAAAGTCGTTATTCATACAAATAAAGCTAGAGTCATTATTTCCATTGCAAATAACTGAAATTTGGGCAATGGTCTAACATTTAGAGCTTATTTGCGGGGAAGACTTGTCAATACCGTCATTTTTGTGCCACGGTCTGTTGTATCTCTAGATCCATATTAGATAGCTTGCTATTCTCAAGTTCTACCTCTCAAGTACTGATTTTTGGCTCACCCTTTAAAACACAATTCTACCACTCCATTTGATTTTGTTTTGTCAAGAGAATTGGTAGGACCTTCCCATCCTCTGTTTTACATCAATCAATAATCATCCATCAATGATATAAATAATAACCTATACACAACAAAGGCCAAAGATGTGCTTTTTGTATACCTATGTTCTAGGACTCATATGACCTTACTGGTGCAAAGAGCTCACCCTGAAAAAATAACATCCACGTGGAATTTACAAAAAAAAATTAAATCAAGCTCCAAGTAAACCAATCAAAATATGAACATCCTTTTAATCAATAAAATATCTGACTTAAAATAAAAGTGGCCTAGAATTGAATGTTATATCAACCATGTCAAGTAACTAACATTGGGTGAGAAATACAAGCCATGCATTTTGGATTACTGAAATAATTGCTCTGATAAAGGTCAAAATCAAATAGATAACTTACAGCTAAGAAACGAAAATAAATGACTTACAACTAAAACATCTGGTTGCTCTTTCAACTCTGTCGTTAAATAACTCTTCTTTCTGTCACAGACCATTAAACTTTTTCTAATGCCAGGTGGAAGTGGTATTGTAACATTAACCTCTGATAGAGTTTGTGTCCATGACTACTTCTCAAGATCCACTCCATTACCAGCATTTGGGGCTAGATAACATGCAAAAACCATCAACATGAAAATGAAATCTACATCATTGTAAAAAAATGGGAGGAAAAAAAATCCACAAATTGAAACAGACTATAGGATAACTCATTCCTGCAACATGATTATCTTGTCATGAACAATAAAAAAAGAAATCAAGAGAAATGTAATTTTTTCCACATTTTGACAATCATTTCCTTTTGCATATTCTATGAGCAATTGATGAAAAAAGTCAGCTAAAGCTTGTCAACATCAGGATTATAGTAAAACATATACGAACCACTCCAACACATATATAATCCTAAACATAAGTATTTATACATATAATTATTTATTGAGGACATTGTATTTTGTGAAAATATGGAAGTCAAATCTTTGAAATAACACAATTTATGGTACCACTGCCTTAGTCCATTCATTCGAGTATTTACGAAGTCCATTCAAGAATTTCTTCAAAGTTCAAAGCTCAAACAATTAACATGTAGCCTAAAAAAACTCAGATTTGAAAAGGAGATAACCCAAATATGTAGAGTATATATCTCACATTTATATATCCTAATTTCCAGACATTGAAATGACACCTTTTAGCATACTATTGTGAATTCAGCCCAAAATTCTAGAAAAAAAATATTGATGGTTACTTTTGTTAAAAATGGAAACTAGGGCCAAATTCCACTTTGAATAGCTCCTTTAAATAAGATAATTGTGGCATTGAATTCCACTTTTCGAGAGGACCAAAATCAATCTAAATATCATCAAATTTGGATAAGTAGAAGTGGAATTTTGAATTTATGTTTCTCTCATGTAAATTATTTAGGTTGGACTCAACTATATGTCGGCTTAAGAAGATCAAAAGTCATGCTCGCTCAACTCCACTGAATTGTATATATATAGGAGCGTTCTCTCTCATTTGGGACACATCAATCAAAACAAAAAGATATCTCTGTGGCGGCGAAGATTAAGGAAGATAAATTTTGGCTATGGTTGGCACAGTTTTGGCTAGGGCTTTGTCATAACAGGTTCGAGTTTGGAAGTAGTGCTTCACTATGGTTAAGGACAATCTTATATATGGGTTGTGACTTTTTTCGTATGGGACTTCTTCATGTAGTTTGGCCGCAGCTAGAAGATATTCTTGCAAATTGACTGCAAGCCTTGAATCACTTGCCCAGGAAGGTGAAATACAACCGAAAGCCGCTAACCTTATATGATAGTATTTGGGTGCTTGTTGAGGATGACATGGAAACTTAAAAACATGCTAGGACTACTACAAATAATAGAGCCCTTGTAAGAAGAAAAAGGTCACACTGTTTGCAGATATTCAAGGGCTGGAGCAGCATGCTTCAGAAGCCCTAATCCAGAACCACAAAGATAATATCAATGGTGACCTTAATGTGGTCATAAACCAGCTCCACCCTTTCTATTGTAGCACTATTGTCGTCTTCATTCGAGTATTTACGAAGTCCATTCAAGAATTTCTTCAAAGTTCAAAGCTAAAACAATTAACATAAAGGAAGGTCGTAACAGAAAGGAGGATTTTTGGATCAGTCAACTTAGAAAGCAGTGCACTGTTGTTTCCATAACCAGACCAATCTTATACAACAATATGATTTTTCCTCTATGACCAAACTGCCCAAATTACAAGATTGAATGGATCTAAGATCAGTGATACCTGATCTTCATATTCGCAAGTTATTTTATATCATTGTACTCTCTCTCTTTCTCTGTTGAACATTTGATGATAATAATAAGAAGATTTGATCAAGGGTTTTCCCCATCTTGGGGTTTTTCCCTAGCTTGAGCCATATTCTCATGTCTTTTTGTCTTGGCTTGTCTTCTGCATCTATCATTTATGTTCTTTCGTCAGTTACTGTTATATAATGTCTAATGTGATTGGTAAATGGATTAATGGGCATATGGTTGAATGAAGTATCTAACCTAAGCAAAGAACATGTTGTGAATTACTATACTGGAGCATATTTGATGCCTAGTTTGACCCTCCCTTTTGATGCCACAGCCTGGCAAATGATGGCTTGAACTTCTAAGAAAAAAATTTGGCGTTGGATAGGTCAGCGAAAATCTAGGTGAAACTACCCACAAAAAATACCTTCAACTTACTGATAATAACCGGTATGACCTCCTGAAGTGATCCCAAAGTCTGGCAATGAGTGAATCAGCCCCCTTTTTCCTACACGAACTATAGATGGAAAATATGACCTCCAAAAATCCCACAGTCTCTGGTGGTACCCATGACCTGGCAATGAGATGAATCTTTAGCAATAAATACCAATGAAATATTTGAGTGGTCTTTTTTTTTTCTAATCAACTAGGGTGGATTTGTTTCACTACCGAAACTAATTCATTCAAGGGTTTCACCCTTAGCACTCAAAAGCCACAAGAGCTCTCCAAATTGTTATGAGAAAATGATTGTGCATGCCCAAAGAGTGAGCTTCATCTCTCTTTTATCATCAGAAAGAGTGAGCTTCATCTCTCTTTTATCATCAAAATTCCACTGGTGTATTTTTTATATCATTTTTTTTCCCTTGGTGTGATCATTCAGAGAGGGACATTACACTTGCACCAATATTGACTCCTTTGAAAATCACATTATACATGATACAAGTGGGGTTGGCCATAAACATTAGCCAATGGCTTAACTCTTAAAATTGGAAACTAGGGCCAAACTCCATGTGGGTCTTCTTATTT
The DNA here is from genome assembly GCA_031772625.1 of Pinus tabuliformis. Taxonomy (NCBI): domain Eukaryota; kingdom Viridiplantae; phylum Streptophyta; class Pinopsida; order Pinales; family Pinaceae; genus Pinus; species Pinus tabuliformis. The sequence continues at coordinate 847,598,964 of CM062807.1, read as the reverse complement.
ATGGCAACTGATATTTTTCTTGGATTCCTCTCATTGCGAGGTGTAGGATTGATCCAAAGATCATCTAATTCCAACATGTATTCATGGAGATATGAATTTATTTGTGTTACTTGACAATTTGTCGAGGTCAGCCAGCAACCAAATTACCCCAACTTATCGTCAACATTTCATTATAAATAGAAGACACCTTCAAGTCATTTTGCACACACACTTCTCCTAAGATCTCTCTCCACTCATTTGGGTTTGGTGGCTAGAGAAATCAAGAGGGAGAAGCCCTAGATGCAGTGGAGGAAGGGTTCTATACACAGTTGATGGAGGAAGCCTAGCCATTGTTCAAAAGGGAGATCTAGCCATGCCCTAAGGATGTATGGTCATTGTCTTATAGGTGACCTAATGCCCTAATAGAAAGCCTTATTATGTAGCAGCATGAGACCTAATTAGCAGCCCTAATATGCTATCAAGAGAGACCCATGCGCAGTCTTGGGAGGCTCCTATTTACTGCCATGAAAATGCCTTATACACAGCTCTCCTAGCCACAGTTTTTGAGGCCCTAATCAGCAACATATGAAGGCCTAAAGTCGTAGTTAGAGGAACCCTTATCACAACTTGAAAGGGACCCTTAGATGCAGCTAGAAGTGTGGACCTAGCCGCAGCAAAAGGAGTACTACAACAGTGTGAAGGTTCTGTGTTAATACCACATTGTTGTAGGTGATAGTGTGGTCTCATTCAAGGTTGTTTAGGCATGATAAGGTTGGTCTTGAGCTCGATTTGCAGGGCAGTAGAAGACGCTTAAAGGAGGAGCAAGAAACTATTGTTTAAGGGTTGATTGGGTCACTGTTTGAAGGGATCAAAGTTACAGTCCACTGCTGGGCTAGGCCACAAGCCATAGCTAGCAGTTGGAGACCTTTTTAGGAGTTGCATTCAGAAGGTAAGTAGCCCTATAAGGCAGTGTATGGTTGGAGGGGTTGTATGAAGGCTAGCCGCAGTCAATAGGTGGACTGTGGGGTGTGTTTAAGGTGTTGTGGCACTCAGAGCTTGTGCCCTAACCAGTGACCAAGTCTGCCATGAAATGCACCAGTCCTTGTAGCATATGAAAAGTGCCAGATTAGTAGCCTTATCATGATCAGTGAAGCAACAAAGGAAGGAGAGTCTTATTGAAGGAAAGCCTTAGTATTCTAGGTAATTGGTTGAGTTGTTCTAGGACTATCATCTGTTGCATATCTTCAGTCCTTGGTATCAGAATTTCAACCTCATTGCTGCATCATCGCAAAGAAGATCTTTGATCTCCTATTTGGCAAGTCAAGTATTGACTTCAAATCATTGTACTCTATCTCTTTCTCTCTGCTGAACTATTGAAGAATATAAGAAGAATTGATCAAGGGTTTCCCCACATTTGGGTTTGTCCTTGGCTAGTGCCACATCTTGTGTCCTCTTGTCTTTGCGTGTCTTCTACTATTTATGTTTATGTTCTATCTGCACTTTACTATCATGCTGATGTGATTGCTAATCTGAATATTGACATTGGGCTAATATGAAAAATTGAAGTAAATTTCTCTAAGCATAGAACATACCTAAATTTAACATGGTATCAGAGCTAAGGTGAAGACAAAGCCCAAGCAAGAGTGGAAGAGCAATCACCAAAGACAGTTGGAAAGGAAAAAGGCTCAATGGGTTCCTCATCCCACTTCCCAGGTGAAGACAAGATCCGTGAAAATCCTAACTATCACGGATGGAAGATGTCTCTTGATCTAACATTGGAAGATCAAGAAGTGTTGGATTATGTGAAGGGTAAAATCCCTAAGCCTTCATCAAATGCACCAGCTGCTACAAAGAACAAGTACACCAAGGGTGAATTCAAAGCAAAGAATATTATTAGAGATTCCATTAACAAGCGTTTGGTGGCCTACATCTCCAATCTAAACACCACCAAGGATATCTATGATATATTGGTAAGCATGTTCAAGGTTAGTGATGCAAATCAAATTTTATTTCTGAAAAATAATCTGAAGGATATTAAGAAGGGTAAAGACGAGGATAATCAATCTTACTTCTTAAGGATCTCTGAGATCGAGAATGATCTTCTATCGATTGGAGAAATCATATTGTATTAATTACATCTGCATTTCATGTAGGAAAAAGGGGGCTAGCAGTTGTTGCTAAAGCAATACCAAGGCAACAAAGGACAACGCATGAATTGTTTGAGCAATTATCTACAAATTTCTTGAGGGTGACAGAGCTCATGGAGGCGTGGGTATCATCAAGAAAGGAAATTAAATACAAGTCTGAAGATGATGATATAAGCAGAACTAAGGACTTAGTGGTGTATACTAAAGCTGACATAGAGGAAGACTTGAAGACTGCCAAAGATCAAGGAGCTTTGGAAATTACATATGAAGGGAGACAGAACAAAATTGAGGAGAAAGCATCCTCAGGGCATCGATGAAAATGATTATTTGACAGGTAACAGAGGACCAGAGAAGTCCAAACCTAGCCAAGAAGATTATGGTGACACTGGTCATTCTATAAATAATGCTGGTGGCAGTATCAATAAGAATTATTCTACGACTATCAAGGAACAACAAGCTGAGTTGTCCATCAAACGACTTGGAGTCTTGTTAGAACACATTGGACCTGAAAGGAAGATATTTGAGAGGGATAATCCATCTATCTCTAATACTCGTAAATAAAATATTACTGATCCAACGTAGAGTAGCAGGACCTTGGGTTTATTGCCATGTGTGATTACTTTACAAGGAAGAAACATGAAATTTTCCGAAAGTTCAAACAAGGATCAAATTATGAAGGAGACTCTTTTCAACTCTTGTAAAATGGAAGGTATTGAATTGGGGTATATGTATCATCAAGATAGCAACAAAAAGACCTCCACTCAGTTACCCAACAACATAATTATAGTTTTTGATCGAGGTAAGGGGAGAATACACCAGAAATGGTGCAGTTCCTTCGAGAATGGCCTAATTGAGAAAATGGGCCATTGGCATACTTTCAATGAAGAAGTTGCAGAACCATATCCTCCACTCTTTGTTAAGGAAATTTGCAGGCCAGAGGGTATTAAGACTTTAAATCTGGAAACATCGTTAAAGGAAGGTGTGCCTAGTACCTTTTGGCCCTTCTTAAATGAATATGATTATCAGTCAACCAACAATCTGTCTCCTTTTGAGGCTTTGCAGATTTTGAAACGAACACCTCGAAAAACCATGAAGGAATTAGGTGTGACGACTTCAGTAATACAGCCAGGTGCATTTATTTTAGATTTCCTTCCTAAATGTGCACTAATTTCTGATATGACATTTACACTGAAGAAGATTATTGGCGCTATTGGAAAGGTCAAAGAATCAAATTCCAGCGGAGCTAAATTCTTGTTACATAATCTATATGTATCAGCTTTTGTGGATAGGTTGCATTCAATCTCTTCAGGGTTTGCCCCACTCGATGGAGTCATTCAATAAGAACTTACAATCTATACCCTTGGAGATTTAGTTGCACATTTTCATAGAATGAAGCCAGATGATGATCTTTCTTACTATAGAATTATTTCTCCCTACAAAATTTGCAAGGCTCTATTTGTAGAACGCCTTTTGAGGCATTGGGCTCACCACCCTTTGAGAAGTAATGGAGAAATTAATGCTATAGAAGAACTGTTGGCTTGTCCAGAAATTGATGTTAAGGGATTTTGGGGCTCATCAAATAATCATCTGGTACCCTTGATGGGGAACAGGAAATTTCATCAAATTTACAATGTTATCAAAAGGCTACAAGATGAGATTGAAGGACATCTGAAATTGCACTTGTTGTGGGAAGCTTCAAGGGTGAAAAATATAAGTAAGGCTAATACAATACTCAATCGATTGGAACTTATAATTAAAAGGCATTTCTCTTTCAATATGGAATCTTAGAATGTTGTATTTTTCTTCCCATTATATAGTGAGGTTGTTGAATTTGCTTATTATAAAGACACCATGGTCCACACAGTTGTACGTGCTTTGACACTTGCTATATATAGAGGTGATGAAAGTGTCAACAAGTTTATCACAAGCCACACAATGTTATCATACTCAGATTTGGTGAAATTCCTCAAGGAGAAAAGCTTAAAATTAGATGTTCTTGTTGTTCGTGCAGTACAGGTTGATGATGTTTCTGAGATTACAACAACATTATTTTCTATAGTTGAAGAAATCAGAGATGACCTTTATTACTGCAATGACATAATTTGTGCTAGTATTTCTAATTTGAGTAGACCGATGACTTATAATTTTATTCATTTATTGGTTTAGCAAGATTTTCTACCATCCCTTAATTTATCTCATCCCAAGATGAGCACTCTTACATCATTGTATATAATGTCTTGTCTTTTACAAGTGGTCAATAACAAAGAGTTGGTGAATAGTATTGCTACTGCTTTTCTGTGCCCACAAACATTGGCCACTACAACCTTCAACCCTTAGTGCAATGGTCATTTATTTGTTGGAGACTTCCTAAATGAGAGCACAAAGGTAGCTGCAGGATCTAGAATATCTATGGTCAACACTAGTATTCGAACTGAAGAGCAGCAAAGTCAGGGCAATGTTGTTGGACCTTTGGAAACACAATTTATGAATATTACACTTCTAGATACAAATAAAAAGACAAGTTCAAGTGGATTGCTATCCTTTGTTTTTTGTGGGAACAACAAATTGGTGTTGGCATCTCCGAGCTTGTTGGTTGTCCAATTATAGAGTGAAGAGTTGGATAATTCATTGTTGGATGTACTGGGTATTCTTCCTCAAAGAGTGCAACATAAGAACTCACAAGGTGACCCTAGTAAGGAACTAGGATCTAGCGAGAGCATGCCAATGTGCCAGATTCTTGATACACTGATAAGTCTTCTCTGTTGGAGACCTTTGTGTACATAAAAAACATATCATGCAGCCTTGTCTTTTCAAAAACTACTTCCATAAAACGAAACAAAATTTAATGTTCATAATTTTAATGTTGCTTATGAGAATGCTCGTGATGATCTTATGAAAGAAGTCAATGATTCATGTTGTGATCCTATTCCAAATGTTATTTTAGAGGAATAGAAAGACTGCAAGAAAGCCTTAGAGATACCCGCACTTTAGGAAGATTTCAAGTTCATTCTTCTACCTAATTCTTGGCCACATATTCCAGATGGTGACGATTCTTCTTATTTTATAAAGTATGGAAGCTGGCAGTAGAAATAAAACATATGGAAGGTAAAAATTTAATTGGTGAAGGCATGCATGTTAGTGAAGGCAAGCATGCAAATGAGCATGAGTATGGCTGACCATGTGAGAAACAGAATGGAATCTACCATTAATCTATTCACTATATTCATAGGAAATCTCCAAATACTAGTTCCACTTCCTCAAGCATACCTTCCTTGGTATCAACCTTGACCTATACCCAGGCCCATCACTAGTCCATCTTAGTACTAATTTCCCTTCTAATGGATAAACATGGAAATTTTACTTCCTTTGGTTTCCAAGATTGTTTTCTTGCCCAAATAATATTAGGAACCCTAGGATCAAGATACTCATGTTGCAATTCCAATATGTTGACACTCGCATTGTGACTCCTTGTTACTACAACTCTCCTTTATGTCATTGTTGCAAATCACTCCATCGTAGTCTTGAAACTCTTAGCCAAGTGGCTACTGATGTAACTATGGACAATAATTGTAGCATATCATCTCAAATGGATAGTTGTCACCAATAAATTTCCCAAATCGATTAATAAACCAATGTCCTAACACAAGAAAATGACAAGGGAAATTAATTTCTCCACAAGGAAAGTGTGACCCAACTTCCACTTGCCATACATCTAATTGATTTAGTGTATGCCTAAATTTTTATCTTCTAAAGTAAATTCATTCTAACTAGATAGAACAGTCAAAATTTCATTACTTTCCATTGAAATCTTAATATAGTTCAAATATTTGTATAAGTAGGACAATAAGAGACGCACATAGTAGTGAATTAATCACTCTAAATTTGAAAGCTAGTTTGTATTTGTAATTTAATTCTTTCAATACAAATTCTCATTTCTTTCCATCAATGGTGTCTTGATTGGCTAGCATGTTGATTTTACTTTAATCAATGCCTCCTCTAAAGAGGTAGCCCCCCCTCTTTAGCTAGGAAATGTCTATACATTGTAGTGTAGCTATAATTTTATTTGTATTTCCTTATTTCCAGTGATTCCTATATTTATGGTATTGTTTCAACTTCGATTTTGTTATTCACTCAATGATGCAACACTAACATTTTGTCTAGGTATTTACACATTGATGCAACTCTTAAACATATACATAGCTCAATTTTTCCACTACTACCATAATGGCAGCATGTTGTTTAGATGTCTTTGGAAATCCCTTGATGAATTCCATGGATATGACTTCCCATTTCCACTCAGGGATTGGAATTGGTTGTAATAATCTCATTGGATGTCTACATTCAGCGTTGATTTGTTGGCATTCCAGGGACCTAAAAATATAAATAGCTATTTCCTTCTTTATTCCTAGCCAATATTATAAATTCTTTATGGTTGTTATCATTTTCTCATAACCAAGATTACCTAAATAAAGTATTTTCTTAAACTCATCCATTATGACAATTTTCAAGTTGATCACATAAGGCACATACCATCTATCTTCTAAGAATAACATAACATCACTAGTTAGCTTGCAATTCTTGCTTATTGTTCACTCGGTTTTTTTTTAGAATCATTCCTTCACATACTAGAAATGTTCATCATGTAACAATGTTTCTTTAATATTTTCTTTATTGTGAATTTCACAAGTTCTCATGGCTGGTAGGTGAACTACTTGTATACTTCCACTAAGTGTATCTACTACCTATTTTTCCTTGCTTTTAATAGGCTTGATTTCAAAATAAAATTCACTAATAAAAGCCAACCATCTGCTTGTCTAGCATTTAACTTAGTCTGATCAAACAATTATCTCAGTACTCCATGATTCGACATCAACACAAACTTTCTCCTAAGCAAGTAGTGCCTCCACATCTTTAGTGCATGCACAATTGCTTCTAACTCCAAGTCATGAGTCACATAGCTACTCTCATGCTTTCATAGTTTACTTTACTCATAGAATATCACATGTCCTTTCATCGGGATTCCTCCTAGTCCTTCCTTGCATTCTTCTGTGCAAACTAGGAAATTCTTCTCTAGGTCTGCATCTTAGTGGGATAGTAGGAATAAAGTAGTGATTAAACATCAATTAAGCATCTTAATTATGAGGATTATTAATTAATCCAATGCATACCATTCATCATATTTTACATGGAAACACATTATTTTAATTATTCTATTTATTTCATCAATTCAATGAAACATCTAATAAACCATGATCCATTCCTCGCACATCTTATAATTTGATTGAACTTTCCCATAAGAACATGAATATCAATTAAACAAGCATGAATACACAGGTACTCATAGCTATACAAGAAGAGTCGTTATCCATCTATCACACATTGCTAATCCTCTCAGAAAAAAATTGAGCTAATAAATTTAGAAGCCATTGTTGTCAACTAAGAAAGCATAATGCATAGTTTCTCATATACATCATGAACTAAATATTCAACAACACAATCGAAACATTCATTAAAAATCATAGAATCACAAGATTTCATACTAGTCATAAGCATAACATTGAACATCATGGTTCATAATTCAAATATGCAATTGTAATATACTTATCTATATTTCTTGAACTAATTGGAAACTAAAGGAGGGGCTTCCACTCTCCACCCAACCATAAGCCAACTACACAACAACTTTCTTGCAGACGATCACCCTTGCACTAGATCCATTATTTGAGGAAATCTTCATTTAAGGAATTCACACCAAATGCTTGGTTTAACACTCAGAATATTGAGCCCATTATTCAGGTGATTTATCAGCTTCCTTCTAATAGTAAGCATTAAGGTGGTTTATCAGTTGTACCTACAACAAGCACTAGGGTATTTTATGTAGAGAGTTCCTTGTAGATTCAAACTACACATTGTAATATGCTAAAACAATTGACTTGAATATACTCTACTCATCAGCGGAAAGAATAAACGTTCAATGAAATCATGAAGCATATAAGAGAAATAATCCAACCACACATAACACAATGTTTTTATGGGGAAAGCCACATCTAAAAGCCCCTTCTATCTCTATATTGCATTAATCAGAAAATACGAGAAGATTACAATGTTTTTCTCAAGCCCGAGCAAGCTCTGCACTATCTCTATCTATCTCACTACCAACCTGTGCACGAGCTTCTCTTAGCACACCTTTCTCTCACAAGCTCAACGCACAAACTTATGCTTCCTATTATTTGGTCTCACCAACTCGTGATCACCAAAACAATGATTAAACTTGTGCCTTCATTCCTCCTTTTAAAGGAAATTCAAATGGCTAAAATTAATGAGTTTTCTAATTAAGGAATGATTGATTTTAGGCCTCCCTCTGATTGCATACACCATCTATATAATTTAGATGATTTTACAACTGATAATACATTGTCCCTAAATTCCAATCTCAATTGGGTTTTTCTCTGATCTAACATGCATGAGTTAATTATGAGTGAATCTTCGGTTTACTGGTTGAGTAGTGTTCGTTACACCCCACTACTGGATCTCCCACTAATTCCTCCATAATTTGGAACTAGTTTAACTGAATTTAACTCAATTAAACTGAATTAAATAATTACAACTCAAAAGAACTCAACCTGGCCCCTAAAATTTATGAACCACTCTGCATGACTCTAGATAGACTCCCAACTTGAATTAACTGAGTCAACTAAGTCAAATTAACTTAGTTAACTAGTACAAGTTGCTATGAGAATTATAATTACAATTTAATTCCCAATTTAATTCAAGGACAAATTAAATTAGGATTTTTTTCTTAATTCTATTTTTAACATTTCTTATTTCTATTTTCAACATTTTATCAGTTGTTCCTAGCAGTAAACACCACAGTGACACACTCTCTCCTTCAAGTTCATTTACAGGGATTCACCTAAGGTTTAGATGGGGTATTTCTCAATGTTAAGAGTTGAAATCCACTGTCCAATTGTTTTGTCAATTGTACTTTCATAGGAAGCACCATAGGGATCTAATATCCATTTTCCAAATTGTTTATCGGCTACTTAGAAAGCACCATAGTGACTTAGAATTCCGTGTCCAGGTTGTTTATTAGTTATACAACAAACACAATATGGATTCAATCACCTCTCGCTGACCACACAAGCTTAAACAACACAATCTAGTGGCCTCATAGATAATTCAAAGGGTATTCGCCCAAAATTTGAAGGGTGTGCCTCATACTTATGGCTATGCATACTAGCTAAGAGACCACTTTGCCTTTTGCGGTCAGTAGTGACAACCTACAAAAAACTAACCAACCAAACAACTTGTGAACTTGCAAACCAATCAATGAGGACAAACCCATAGCCAAAAGACCATTTTTCCCAAGAGATCCCACTCCCTCTTCAGTCGTGCGCTTATATGTTTCATCCTAGTGTCCCTTCATGTGTTTGAGAGGTCGTCGACATGTCTCCTCGATGAAATATGGGAAAAAGGGCACATTTTTTAACTCCATTGCCTCTAATCACATCTTATAGAATGACTATCAATAAGTAGCTAGTTTGGGTATGCAGTCGATGGACCACTAATTTTAGTGTTTAAGTTCAAGTTCGATTTCATGGATTTCCAAGCAAGCAACTCCATCAAATATTGGGATTGAAAAGGTCATCTTCTCCTTCAATCTACAATTAAATTAAATGTTAAAACACATTATATCATCCAGTGATGTCTCTTGTGCCTACTCTGGCATTACAATCATAGAGAAATGGGGTAAATGTGATAACATTAAATAGGTTTTGATACTATTAGTTATCAACTATATTTTCAATTGTGTTATCCAAGTGTTTTATCAAGTGTATTTTCATAGCAAGCACCACAAGGATCTAATATCAATTTTCCAAATTGTTTATCAACTACTTAGAAAGCACCATAATGACTTAGAATTCCGTGTCCAGGTAGTTTATTAGCTATACAACAAACACCATAGGGATTCGGTCATCCACTAAACCTCTCGCTGACCACACAAGCTTAAACAGCAAAGTCTAGTGGCCTCACACACAATTCTCAGAGTATTCGCCCAAAATTCCAGCAGTATAACTCATACTTATGGCTATGCATACTAGCTAAGAGACCATTTTATCTTTTACCATCAATAGTGACAACCCATGAAAAACCAACCAACCAAACAAGAGGGTCTCATACACCAATTTACATAATAATAATTTACATCATCAAGTAATGAAAAAACTTTAAGATTAAGATTAAATTTTTATTATTAAATTTTTATTTTAAAATAAATATTAATTACCATTTTATCATATTCAGGGGCCTATTTTTCTAATGGTTAAGCAGAGAGATTTAAACCTATGAATCTCATGGTCCAATCCCAAACAAAATGATATATCGTGAGAGCTACTCAAATGCGATTTCTACGGTTGGAAAAAAAAACTGCTGTGCTTTACGTTGTGTGTCGTAAAACATTCAATATGCCCAGCAGAATGTTTTATTTAAGTGCAATTCCTTCATGGCGCTGACAGATGATGACTCAGTTGTCGGCCACGCAATACAATGTGCATCATGGGGGGCCCGTCCTTATAATACACACGTCGGCGAGAGCTGTCCCGTAGGCCACAGACTGGACCAGGGCACCGTCCCTCCGATCCGACCATGAAACTTCACCGGAAGAAACAAGAAGTGGATGGGCAGCGCTGCAAGTAAAAGTAGCGCAAAAATCCATTTTTTCATCCTTTATTTGAAGTCAAATGAAGCAGTCAGTGAGGTGGGAAAATATGTTTTAGGGTTTATGGGACCGCCTCATTTGTGGGTCCACACAGTTCAGTTTACTAACTTTAATAGTGTTTGTGGGACCGCTTAATTCTGGGTCCACAAAGTTACGGAGTTTTTAGCCATATATGTGGTAATCCCTTATTTTTCTAACGAGGTCGAAAAATTGACTGGACAGTCAAAAGTGATCGGAATTTGGGTAAAAAATTTTCAAAAACAATTGTAGAGGCAGTGTTTGAATCGTATTTTTGATAGTGGAAATAGATTCAGCGCCATCAAAAACGTCTAGAACACTTAAAATTTGGAAGTTAACAATTATAACTTGGATTTACAAAAAAATTTACCAGATTTTCTCTAAATATGATTGGAATTTCCATAACTTTCCAAGCAACTCCTCCGCCTTGTTAGACTACGCATTTATTTTTCACCAACAACATTCATTCAAACACTTGAATTCACCCACTCTTGCAAATTTGCTGTAGCACGGAGAGCATAAGTCGTTTTAGAAATACTAGACAGGAAGGCGGCATTGGAACAGTAGAAGAAGAAGAAGGCAGCCCAGGTCTGTTTTTCTATAAAATAAATTTTGATTTTTCTATAAAATAAATTTTGATTCTCAATTCTCTAAATCTATATCTATTATTTCTCAGGGAAACTTTTGTTTAAATAAATTTTGAAATGAACTAAAAATTTTAAATTTAAGTTTTGAGAAGAACATATGTTTTAAAGAGAAGAGGTGAATCTAAATTTTTTTGATGAATTTTATTTAGCAGAGTTTTTTATTTTCCATAGTTAGGAGTTATTTAATATTCAAAATAAATTAGAAAAAAATTGAGCCAAAATCATAGTTGTTACACAATGGAAAATGTTTAAAATATTTATTATCAAAAAGTATTTAAGATGTATATTATGGAATTTTTTTCCTGATTGAAAATTTTTCATTCGAATTAGTATCTTATTGAATTTGAATCCTAAACTCTATAACTATGGTCTAAATGTACGTCATATCAACTATTATCAATGTATTGAAATTTCACATTTTAATTCACATGGTAATTACTTCATTGAAAACATGTTAAGGATATTATTATATTGATTGTAATTATATCTATTTATGAAATACCTCACTGTGTCATGACTCCATTTCATTACCAATTGTAATTTAGTTAATGAAAAATGTTTCTCCTATAAAATTCTCATCCTTTATGTTGTTTTTCTAGTGAATGTAGAACTAGAGAAAAAAAATCAAATATGGTAACTACTTCCAATGATATTATAGTCTTCTTCAAAGCATTCAATATAACATTTAGAGCATATTAATCATCAAGTAGTTACACTTGAAAAATCACAACCATAAATAATGAGCAGAAGAGATCACACTAGAGAATAAGACAAGGGACACTAGAAATTAGGTCAATGACCAGGCAAAAACCCACCAAGGGAAAAACCTAATCAATCTTTCCTTATGAGAGATTCCAATTCAATCTGTCTAATAATAACTAGTTAAAGGTCAACTTTTAACCATTCAAAATCAAGTCAAACTTTGTTAACAAAGAGATATTATCACTAATTTTGTCACTGTAAAATACCAATCAAAGTCTAGTCAACATTTAGTCAAAGTGCAAATTTGTAGTAGCTTAGTCAACAAAAGTCAAATGTAGTCAACACAAGAGGAATAGGCCAAAGTCAATAGTGCCAAAGGTCAACAAAGCGAAATCAACGAGGTCAAGAATCAATAGACTGAAGTCAACAAAATATTTGGCCCCCTTCACAGTTTTGTCAAATAACTAAAAAATGCTAGGTCAAAGACAGTTAACACACTTGACAGAAGTCTTCCTTTTTCTTACTTTACACGTGTGAGTCAATTGTAGTAGATCAGATGAGTTTTTTCATTTGATGATCCAACACCAAAATTACCTCCAATGTGGCTCTATTTATAGTGGTCAATGTGGAGGGTCATGGCCCTTTAAAGCCATCATTTTACTATGGAGTTGCCCTGATCTTTTAGAAGCTAACTTGACTAGCATAAAAAATTAATTTTGTCTCCAATAATTTGCTAATGAAACTACTGATTGAAGCTACATTTTTCAACATTCCCTCTTAGCTAGGGAGGTACTCTTCATTCTCTCTCTCATAATCCATCTCCCCAACGAAGTCATAGGTCTCATCAAATATAAAAGAGATATCAAACTCATCATAAGGAAATGTATACAATCCAATCTCTCTAATATAGAATACCAGAGAATAACTTTCCTTATGGTGTATACTTGATCATGAGATATGAATATACTTGATCTATTTATGTTTTGATATATCATGAAACAAATGGTTCTCTCATAACCTTGCTTAGCTTTGATTGTCACAATATAAAATAGTTGGTTCTAACTCATGTCTAAACAATCATGAGAACATATTTTGAAACCAAATTGCTTCTTGATAAGTTGAATTAGCCGCAATATATTTAGCCTTAGTTGTACTAAGAGAAACAGATGTTTGCTTCTTACTTGACCATGAAACCATTATAGACCCCAAACTGAAACAGAACCTAGATTTTTTTTTCCTATCCTTGGAGCATCATGCCCAATCAACATCAGTAAAACCATGCAAATCCCATTCACCATTAGAGACATACATTATACCATATTCAATAGTGCCAAAGAGATATCTTAGAATATGCTTAGTATCAATCCAATGTGCATGATGAGGCTCAACCAGAAATTGGCTCAAAGTATTAACAACATAACAAATATCAAGCCTAGTGTTATTCAAGAAGTTTAAGGGTCAAACCAACTTGAATCTTCTTCAAATTTGTTTTCATCAGAGCACCCATTGACTTGCATTCCATCATGTCAAATATTTGAAGGATATTTATAGCATATTTCCCTTGTCCAACAAATATTCTATCAGGTTTTTTTTCCAGATTTCCAATTCTCATATAGTAGTGCATAAGGCCTAGATCCTTCATATGAAATTTAGAAATTCAATCTTTCTTGCATTGAACAATTAGAGTCTCGGCCCTATTAGAAACAAATCATATACATATAACGGTGATATCAAGGGCTCTCTTTCCACGATATTAAAATATAGGTTAGCATCAACAACACTCTTGGTAAAAATAAGACTTGTCAAGTAACTATCAATGTGGCCATAACATGCAATAGGGGCTTGTTTTAGTCCATATAAAACTTTCTTTAATCTACATACATGGGTCTCTTTATTATGGATTTCAAACCATTGAGGTTTTTCAACATATATTTCTTATTCAATAACCCCATTCAAAAAGGAAGATTTGACATCTAATTGATGAACTTTCCAACCAATAATTGAAGAAGTGTAACTATTGATCTAATAGATGCATACCTAGAAATTGGAGAAAAATTATCATCATAATATTCTCCCTCTTTCTGGGAGAATCCACGAGCCACAAATCTTGCTTTGTACTTTTCCACACTTCCATCAACTGCATGTTTAACTTTGTAGATCCATTTTGAAGTTACAACAGTCTTATCTTCAAGTTTAGGTACAATGTTCCAAACATCATTATTTAGAATGGACTGGTATTATTCTCTCCTAGGATCTTTCCAAATTTGATTATCAGTAACTTCTTCATAAGAGGATGGCTCAACTTCAATGAGGTTGGTCATCAAGGTTGTATAACCTGAATATTTATTTGGTCTTTTTCTTTCTCTAAATGTACCATTAGGAAGGTCTATTTTTTGTTTTAGGTACATTAAATTTTGGAGGATCATTTGCTTCACAATATTCTTCTTCTTGAGAATCTTCTTCCATAGAGACATTTTTCCTTGGTTTTTTATTCTTAGTAGCTTCCTTGGCTTCATCATCAATATCCAAGTGAGATTCCTTAGATTTCCAAAAGGCAACATCTTCATTAAAGATAACATCCTTGAAGGTTTCAATTGAGTGATGTCCTGGAATATATACCCTATAACCTTTATAGATTTCACTATATCCAACAAAGGTTCCCTTTTCCCCATATGGTTTTAATTTTGTCCTTTTCTCTTTAGGAACATGAACAAATACATGACAAGCAAAGATTATTAAATGTTCAACATTTGGTTTCTCACCTAAAAATACTTCCTTAGGTGTCTTATGATCCAATATCTTATGAGATAATTCTTTTAACATTGACAATAGTCCTTGCAACTTCTCCCCAAATAAAAGTTGGTAAGCCTTGATCGTGAATCATGGCTCTAGAAGCTTCTATAAAAAATTTATTCCTTCTTTTAGTGACTCTATTTTGTTCAGGATTGTAGGGAATAATAAGCCCCCTCTTAATCCTAACATCTTTGCATAGAGCAATGAGTTCATTAGAAATATACTCTCCTCCATTATCATATCTCTAGGTCTTGATTTTCTTTCTTGTAGAATTTTCAATTTAAGCCGTGAATTTGTGAAAATTGTCATATATTTCATCATTAGATTTCAAAAAGTAAATCTATGTTTTTTGAGAACAATCATAAATGAATGTAACATAATACAAATTCCCTCCCAAGGACATGACATGCATGAGTCCACAGATTTCAAAATGAATGAGATCAAGGATTTCTTTAGATCTACTATCACTGTTAGAGAATCTTCCTCTCACAATCTTTCAAGGGGCACCATTAGAGAAATTTTTGAGGTCTAAAATGGGTCTCAAAACAAAAATGTACAACCAAAATCAACTTTATAAGAACCAATAGGATTTAATATGATGATGTCAACCATGGGGAATGATTCACCATTTTTGGAGTAAAAGAGTAGAAGGATTAAAAAATAAAAAAATATTTTTTCAAACTTGTATTTTCAACTTATCTCCCTACGGTTTTACTCAAATTTTTATGAGCACTGGATGGATGAAAAATTTAATTCCTCATCCAAGAAGTACCCATGTTGCATACTTTCGATGGACCCTACTACACAAAAAATGAGAAATACATGAAAAACATTATTGCAATCACATTTTTTCATGTATTTTTGAATTTTTGTGTAGCAAGGTCCATCGGAAGCATGAAACATGAGTAATCCTTGGATGAGGAATTAAATTTTTGATCCAATGATTTCTCCCACTCAAAATGTTAGTAAAAAAAATTAGGGCGATAAATTGAAAGTACAAGCTGGAAAAATAGTTTTTTTTTTTTTTTTTTTTTTTTTCCCACTAAAATTTGATGATGTATTCTAATATTATTTTATATTTTCCACTGTGATTTTATAATATTCTTTAGGAGGCCCATTTTAGACCTCAAATTTTCTCTAATTAGTCTTTACAAATTCCAATATGTTCAATTTTGATTTTAGGGACACCATTCACACAATCCTTTATTCTAGATACAGATTTATAGTGGACATGGGCATACCTTCGATACACAAACTCACAGAGATTAGTTGTATTATGCAAGAGAGATTGAATAGATCTTCCAAGGAGACATTATAGGCCTCTTATTTGTACACTAATTACTTTTTCATATTCAAATAGAGAGTCTTTCCTCCAAGAAAAAACATGCCCATCCATGAATGCAACCCTATAGCCATTATCTTCAAGAGATGAAATAAACAACAGATTCTTCTTTAAACGAGGAACATAAAGAATAATGTTTATAAACATTATATTTTATTTCATTCAAAAAAATGATGATCCAATGTCTTTGACTTCATTTTTTCCATTTTCTCCTAGTTCCACCTTTTGAGGTATCTTCTTCTCCATCAATTTTGTAAGATTGTCATGAATGCTAGTCATGTACCTAAAGGCGCCATTGCCAATTAACCAAACTTCACCATGTCCTGCAAGGGAACCTATAAGTCCATAAATAAAAGTATTATTCATCACTAGAATTGTGATATTTTGGCTTCCTTTTGGATGAAGGTTCTCCAACTTCAGTTATTGAAGCAAGATGCCTTCCCTTTCTCTTCTTTCCCTGAGGAAAATCCCTTTTATAGTGACCAAATGCATGACAACGATAACATTCAATTTTTTATTTGTCATTTTTTCTAGAGGGAGGAGGTATTCTTTCTTGAGGAGGAGATCTAATTCTTTGATTTTGATTTGAGGCAAATTTTTGAACTTTTAATCATTTTTAATCATTTTTAGCCAATGTTTAGTCAAAGTGAAAATATGCAACAACTCGATCAACAGAAGTCAACTATGTTCAACACAGGAGGAATAGGCTGAAGTCAACAGAGTTGAAGATCAACAATGAAAATTCAACAGGGTTGAGAATCAACAGTATGAATTCAACATAATATTTGGCCTCCTTCATAGGTTAGTCAAATATCTAGAAAATGTTTGGTCAAAGACAGTTAACGTTGGACATAAATATTCCTTTTTACTTCTCACGTGTGAGGCAATTACATTAGACCAGACGAGTTTTTGATGTGATGATATGATGCCAAAATGACCTCTAGTGTGGCTCTATTTATTGTGGTCAATGTGGAGGGTCATGACCCTTGAAAGGTCGCCTTTTGACCATGGAGATGACTTGATCTTTCGTCTCTAATAATTTTTTAATGAAGTTATCAACTGAAGCTACATTTTTCAACATCTCTAATAATTATCTAATGAGAATCCTACCTCTAATATGACATTTAAAAATATTGAAAGTACAATTCCCTTCTCTTATCCTAGATTTAAATTCCTTGATAAAGAACATAATATTGAAAATAATACTGAGAGGGGGGGTGAATCAGTATTATTAGATTAATACCTTAAGTTTCCAAACAGATTTGTATACGCTACTTTAGCTAGGTGAACTAGTGTGTATACGCAATTGTACTTAAATCAACCAGCGTATATGGAGAGAACTTTTGATTTACCCAATTTATCATGCATTGAACTTTAACCAGTATATCAGAGATTTATTAAACAGTGCAGTAAAAGCAAAATAAAGCATCACACATAAGCAACACACATGAACACCAAGATATAAGGTGGAAACCCAATGTAGGTGAAAACCACCAGCTGTTGTCGTCTATGTCTTCTTTTAATAATAAGAAAATTTGTTTACAATTTTGTACTAGTGCAGACTTATACCAATACGTAGGCTTCTACCTACAGAAGGTTACAACCTTCTCTCATTCTCCAGCTTCTACTGGATGGGAGCTACAACCCCCTAACTCTTGTACTAGCAGATATGTTTACTAGTATGTAGGCTGCGACCTACAAAAGGCTATGACCTTCTTTCATCCTCCAAGGACCACGTTTCATAAATTTTCAGACTGAATCCATCAACAACATAACTGTGATTCAATCATCAAATACATCTGCATTAACCAATCACTTTCTAAACCAACCACAACCAAATCAATCAATCACTTTGACAACCCATCAATCTGATCATTTAGAATACTGTCATCAGAATACAGTAACCAGAATCCAAACCAAAACCCGGAACTCTGCAACAACAAACAGAAACAATTGAAACATACTTTATAAGGTATACGCTACTTCCATGTGTCGAACCTGTGTGTATACATGCTTTTCTCAAATCCAACCAGCGTATACATCTGCAAATATTAATTAATAATTCTACAGCTATTCTAGACTTCAGTTATACCCAGATCATAATATTTATAGAACAACACATGCGTCAATATTCAGATCTAGAATAAACATGATCAAACCATATAAAGATAATTCATTTCAAGCCTTAAGATCCCGATCCACCATTAGATCTTATCCTCCATCAACTGCTAAGGTTCATCCCTGGTTCAGATCAAGAACAACACCATAAGCCAATAACCTGCATACTAGATCTCACACTTCATCAGATATTCGATACTTGCACACCTGGCCTAATGATCTTCTCCTCCTTTTATAGTTTTAGGCATTTCTCAATACCATGGACCAAAACCACTTAGGACCAGTACCTTGGACCAAATACCCTGGGTCAATACCTTGGACCAGATACCTTGGACCAATACCATGGATCAAAATACCATGGACCAAATACCTTGGACCAAAAACTTAGTTTTCCAAGATATACATGCTTTTCCTTCTGTGAAAGTGCGTGTGTACATATATGCTTCTTGTGTTTAGTGAACCTACGTGTATATGCACCTTGGTTAAGGTGAACCTGCGTATACCTCTCTTTCTTCATTCTTTGTAGTCTGATCTATAATTCTTTGTTGTTAACTTATTGTACTGTGATCTTTCATCTAAGTGAGTTGCCATCAAGGACAACACCTGTATCATAATGCCAACACATAATAATAACATTATATGGTATTTTAATCATAATAATTACCAACCAAAACACCAAATTGGTGTCTAAAATTAATTTTTACTAGGAGTCCCTTTACTACAACAAAACAAGTCATTAATTCCTAAAATAGCACTAGAATCCAGTGTTTCTGAGCACGTGAATTGGCTTCAAGAAGCGTCGTAAAATCCAGCGAAAAATGGCATCTTCACTTGGGTGCCTTGATTTGCACTGGGAATAGCGCTAGAAATTGTTCTTCTCACGAAACTGATTTCCCAAGGCCAAAGCTCACCATCCATTCCTTCAGAAGGAGACCAGTAGGGGACCAACTCCAATCCCTTTGTAAAATTGTTTGCACATCCTCTGTTGAATTAAATACAAAAAATATCCAACCCTGAACCAGGAGGTGGAATGACAAACAATATCCTAAAATCAGAACCAAAGAGGTTTTGAACCACTGCAATAGAGTTTTTTCTCAAAAAAAATTCCAAATAAATTCTCAACCAGCATCTTCCCCATTAGATTTAGTATGGATTCCACCAAAACATTCTCTCCAAAAACCAATTTCATAGTCCCTTTACAAGTTATGATACACTTATCATTCAATGTGATGGGCTAGAAAGGATGAGTTTTGCGTTAATGATATGAGTTGGGCAATGATCAAGGAAAATTTTAAGGACGGAAATTTATTTTAAAGTTTAGAAACCTTGGCGAATCTCACTAGTACATAATATGTAATTTGTAAAATGTTTGGCATTGTTTTTGTAAAAGTATTCAAATTTCAAATAATTTTATATAGTCTCTATATAAAATTTTGGTGATTTTGAAGGTAAAATAATTATATACTATAAAATTTGGGCAAATAAGTTTTAGAGAAAATGGAAATTAACGAATATCTTTTTTGGAAAAATCATGGAAAATTAGCCCACTTGGGAATATTAGTAACTAAAATTTTCCTTGGCTAGGATGCATAAAACTTTGTGAAATATCATTTGCTTCTACCTACTTTGAATTAGCCAAATATGAGGGTTTGGGGTCCTAACCTCCACTTCCAAGAAAACCACAATTTGAATTAACATCACTTTGAAAACATGATCCACCACCTTGAATGTCTTGCAACTGTTTCGTGGAACCCACCATGTCACTTGTTCTTAGGCAGCTAGTTAGCACTACCAATGATTTGCCTGCCTCACATTCAGTGCCCTTCGATCCTATTGCCATTTGATAAGATATGGATCAGAGCAATAGATCGCCTCTAAATCAATGATGTCCTCATTGAACTCGATTGAAACCACCTCCATGTCATAATCCATAAAGTCAAACAATGTGATTACAGGTTTGTAGGCATATGGTTGTCCTGTTGTGGTTAGGCCTAGTGCCTACATGATAGACCTAGGTTGCAAAGAATCATGATCTTGTATAGAGCATCTTATGAAAATAATGACTTCATTTGTAATGGAAGGAAGCCATGAATTAATAAATTTTAATAAAAAATAATAACCAAACATATGTTTTCCCATTCATTTGATATTCTTCAAAAGCAAATTGAACTTATATCATTGAAAACATGAATGTATTTACCTAATGGAAAAGGCATTATCTCTTTTGTTCTTTTCCATATATTTAATATAAATACACTTTAATAAAATACTTTTTTTGTGGGGTAAACAACCATGAGGGATTTGCACTGGTGAGCTTTTCACATGGAGTGCCTTAACAATACACCTAGTCACCGTCAATCCAAAGCCTCGTGACCACTTTAATAAAATACTTTACATTTATCATATTTAATAAATTTATAAAAAAATATCTTAATCTAAATCAAATTTAAATACTTCCAATAAATTGTATTGTTTATTAATAAATTAAATAAGTTATACATATATGTTATGGTTTTAGCTTAATAATAATTTTAAAAAATGTTCTTTAAAATATAACAGAATGTGTTATATTTATTGTATTGAGAGGTTCTCTACAACCCAATATGATAGTGATGTTGTAAAACATTATGTAATGTGATATTATGTTGACTTGGTCAAATTATTTAAAGTAAAGTTAAAATTAAATTAAAAATAAAAAATAATAATTAACACTTAATATAGTTAGATGTCAGCTCAATGGATGGATAGGTTACGTCCCTTCATTTGGACATATGAAACATATAAATAATGAAGCATGTTCTTCAATCTATCTTAGATATGCAGGCATCAAAGGTTGAAACATGAACTTTTTGGTTGAGCATTTTGGTATCTCTTGGGAGACGCCATGGACACTTCATTGTATTCTTCGTCTGTTTGATGGCTTCCCCTTGCTTTTGCTTAATCCGCACAACAATTGTAGATTGCAATATTATACATTCCATTACTTTGATCAATTGGGTTTCACTCTTTACAGTGCAATGATTTCTGTGATGGATAATAAGGATGAGTGGTTTACATTTCTCAATGTTTGGAATTCTCTTGTAATTGAAGGTACTTTGTTGTTTGATATATTTATTATTGTTTTTATCTTCATATCAGAGTTATGTAATATAAATCTACTCGTTGTTACAAAATGCAAATACTTTTAACCTTTTTCCTAAGAAAAATCTTTAATTTACATAGATTTAAGCATTTATATTTCAAGTCTTGTATATCTCTAGAACATTTTTTGATAGTTGCAAATCTAATGTAGACTAAGGGTTATGTGAACAGGTCTCTAAGTTTGTGTATGCTTGCATAGATTTATTATTAGGATTACTAAATAACATGAATTAGTAAGTGACACATGCTATCTCTGAGACCTATGTGTATTTTTTTATTTTTATATTTATTTTTTACTTATTATGTAGAAAATCATGTAGATTCACAAGCTCATGCAATTTAATAAAGCACAAGACAAGAATCTACTTCTACTTTCAACCAACGAAAGCCAAGATATCGATGAAAACAATATGAACAATAAGAAGATTAATCAATTGCACATAACACAATATGCATCTGGGGAAATACACTTCTCAAAACCCCGCTATATGTATTGCATATATCAGAAATATGAGTGAAGATACAAAGCTTGTTCTCACTAGAACAATTCCGCACAAGTGTGCTCAACTCTCTCAGCTCACAAGCTAGCTCTTGGCCAACACTTAGTCGATTCTGCAGCTCTCCAAGCCCCTAATATCTTGCGTAATTCCTAGGATGAATAGCCTATATTTAAAGGGAAATTCCTCATCCATAACTCCACAATCCAAAATTAAGTCCTTCTTTGATTGCACGCATGATATTTACAACTCAGTAAATCATAAACCTGATAGTACATTGTCCTTGCACTCTAGTATCAACTGGGTCTTTCTCTGAATTGACATGCATGAATTTTTGATGAGGGAATCTTCAGTTAACTGGAGTGACACTTGTTGATGCACTAGTGCACCAACTGACCGTTAATCCTCTATTAGTTCCACAAACAGGTAGAACTAATTTAACTGAACTTAACTCAATAAACTGAGTGATCTAATTTCCAACTCAATTTAAACTCATATTGGACCCCTAAAATTTAGGGAGAACATATACATGACTACAAAAATAATTCCAACTCGAAATATCTAGGTTATTTAAGTTAATTAAACTTAATTAAGTATTTACAAGTTGTTATGAGAATAGAATTCGATTTTAATTCTCAGTTTAATTCAAGGACAAATTAAACTTGAATTTCTTGTTTCCATTTCTCAATAATAAAGGGATTATCAGCTACCCTGATCCTGTCTCTCTGAAATTCTAATTTACATCTTGACAATGCCTTTTTCAAAATGTCAACATCCTGCTCCTTCGTGGGAATTTACTCTAACAACATAATCTTCCTCAATACAAAATCTCTGAGATGATGATATCAAATATTGATATGCTTGGACCGATCATGAAAAGCTAGATTTTTAGAGAGTTTGATACAACTCTGATTATCACAGTAAATCATAGTTGGATCCATCTACTGACCAAACAAACCAACCAGTATCTTCCTCATCTAGATGGCCTCATATGCTGCCTGACTCATAGCCATGTACTCTGCCTCTGCTGAACTAAGTGCAATCGATCTTTGTTTCTTATTGTACCAAGAAACTATCGATGACCCAATACTGAAGATCCCTCCTGATGTGCTCTTTTGGTCGGATGGAATCCCTATCCAATCTACATCGGTGAAGCCTTGAATATTCACTCCTTTTGTTTGTCTATATCATAATCCATACTGAGAAGTTCCCTCGAAGTATCTCAACACATGATTTATCTCCTTCCAATACATCTTGGTAGGCCTAACCATTGCTTGACTAAGTTTGTTAACTGCATAGCACATATCCAGTCGTGTGTTCACCAAGTACATGAGTGAACCCACAAGTTAACTATAAATAGTAGCTTCCACTACTTCCCCTGAAGTAGCATCCTCCTTTCTCCAAATACTTGCTAGAGGAGTCTCCATGGATTTTTTGCTCTCCATGTGGAATCTCCTTAGTATCTCGTTGGCATACTTTCGTGAAACACAAACAACTCCCCATCTCCCAACCATACCTCCATGCCAAGAAAGTAACCCCCATGTCCTTCATCTCAAACTCTCTTGCAAGGTCCTCCTTGCGAGATTTGATCAGTTGATCAGCACTTGTCAGTATGAGATCATCAACATAAAGTACAATGATCAACAGTTTACCTTCCACCACTATGTGGTACAGGTTCGCATCTGCTTCACTCTTCATGAAGCCCAACCTGATGAAGTCGCTATCTATCCTAGTGTACCAAGCACGAGGTGCTTTCTTCATCCCATACAACGCTCTCTTGAGCCAGCACACATGCAACTCATGTCAAAGGTCTCAAAACCTTCAGGCTAATCTATGTACACCTCTTCCTTAGTCATGTCATTAAGGAAGGTTATCTTCACATCCATCTGATGGATATTCCAACCCATATGTCTAATAGTGCCAATATAGATTTGATCGACGAGTACCTTGCAACAGGAGCAAAGGTCTCATCTTAGTCAATCCCCTCTACTTGTGAAAAGCCACGGGCGAAAAATCTATCCTTATGCTTCTCCACACTACCATCTGCAACTTGTTTTACCTTGTAAAGCCAATGGGAGCTCACCACTGATTTCTCCTCCGGTCTTGGGACAACATCCAAACATTGTTACGAACTATGGAGTCATACTCCTCCACCATGGAATCAACCCAAACCGGTTGTTGCACTACTTCCTTAAAGGAAGAGGGCTCTATCACAACACATTCACCCATAAGAGCCATGTATCCAACGTACCTCTCAGCTGACCTCCTCTGCCTGCGCTGAGAAGTGGGTGCTCCCACATTCTCCTGCGCATCATCCAACAATCTGTCAACTTCTCCGGTGCGCTTTCTTCCCTCTCTGGAAGGCTCTGCCTGAGTGGATGTCTCCACTCTCGGATCCTCTGCATGTGGTTGCTCCACATCAATCTAAGGCTCCTCAACCTTAGGATCTAAAATATCCTCATCCACATGTAGCTCAAGCTCCCTATCAAGGTAAGCTCGCATGGCCTTCTCCTCATCGAATCTAACATCCCTATGAACCACCGCCATCCTACTGGTCAGCAAGTACACCCAATAGTTTTGAGGTGTATTAGTGTACCCCACAAATATCCCCAACTCTGCAGTCGACTCAAGCTTCCTTCGTGCATCTTTGGTCACATGGAAATATACCGATGACCCAAAAATCTCGAAGTGACCAACATCTGGCCTCTTTCTGAAATAAGCCTCCTCTGGTATCTTCATCTCAAGTATCTGATGTGGGCTACAGTTTTGAACATAAATCATTGTGTTGCATGCCTCAGCTTGCAAGTGTAGTGGTAGGTCTTGATCATGTAACATCACCCTCACTGCCCATACTATTATTTTGCTCTTCCTCTCGGCCACCCCATTCTACTGAGGGTTATGGGGTGCCTTCAACTCCCATTTAATCCCTTCTGCTGCACAAAATTTCTTAAACTCATTTGAGACATACTCACCATCATTATCACTCCATAGAAATTTAAACTTCTTACCCAACTCTTTCTCCACCAATGCTTTAAACTCACAAAACTTTGTGACAATTTGATCCTTTTTCTACATGAAAAATATCCAGTATTTTCAAGAAAAGTCATCAACAAATATAACATAATACCTTTGTTTAGCCGTGGATGTTGTCGATAATGGTCCATGTGCATCTAAATGGACTCACTCTAGAATAGCCTTTTCTCGACTGCATTTGTTGTGAAAGGAACCTGGAAGACTTGGTGTATTTTCCCAAAGTACACCCCTTGCATGTATCAAATTTCTCAAGCGCACCTTTGGGAAGATCGGTAGAGATATGCTGCAATATCTTCAAATCCCCATGATGCAAGTGGCCCAATCACCTGTGCCACAACTCACCAATGTCTCGGCTCTACACCATTTCTGCTTTTGTGCTCAAAGTAGCACACTCCTCTACCTCCAGCTTATAGAGATTCTTCACCTGAATCCCTATCTTCTTTACTTGACCCGTGGCTATGTGTCGAAGGAACACCTTTCCTTTCGAGAAGATCACATCATTTCCTCTATCCTCAAGCATGGCAACAGATACCAAGCTATTGTTCAGCCTAGGCACATACATAACATTATTCAAGGTGAGTGGAGCCCCATTCTCCCTCTGAAAAGAAATCGTGCCCAATCCAATAACACTATACTTCCCGTCGTCACCCATCTTGATATGCATCTGTAGATCTTTCTACTCCAGGTCACTGAATAACTCTTTGTCACCAGTCATGTGGAATGAAGCTCGACTTTCTAAGTACCATACACTTCCCATAATTGATGACACCATGCATGCAATTAGGGAAAATTCTAATTCGAATTAAGAGGCCAAAGCCTCACCCGCACTCTCATGACAATGAAAGCACTTAACTTTTGGCATGTCTTTCTTCTTACCTCTATGATAAGAATCCGATTTGGAATGGGAATCTTTCCCTTTCCGCTTCTTCACCTTAATTTCTAAGGCACAGTTCTCTTCATCATCAGTCTTTGATGAAGAGTCATGCCTGGTGTTCCTACCGATCTCCTCCTGCATCAAATCCAACCATAGTCTCTCCCAATCCAACAACTTCTCCCAACCATTGACAGAGTCCTGATAACTATGCAAACTCTTTGGGAGTCCTAGAAGAGAAAGACTCACCATATCATCCTCAGCCACCGTCATTCCAACACTTCCAAGTTCATCACGACACTGAGTGAACTTGGTCAAATATTTTGGAATTGTCTCACCTTTCTCCATTTTGATTTTTTGAAGTTATCCTTTAGTGCCAATTTCCTTTAGTCAGTGCTATTATGATACAATTCTATCAATGTTTTCCACATAGCATCTGGATTTTCCTTTCCATGGAGACTAAGACAATGTGGTCTTGAACTCCCTCAAGGATTCTCCACCTCACTTTCACCACACACTTCTTCCATTTGGCAAAATTCTTTGCATTCAATGATGTTGGCTTAGTAATTTCTTGATCAACGAATTCCTTCAAGCCATTATCCTCTAACATAGCCTCCATTTTCTCCCTCCATGCTATAAAATTTGAGTTTCCTTCCAAGGCATACTCGAGCGGCAAACCGTAGAATGCCATCTATCGATCCTGAAGTATGTATTGCAAATTCGAATTTCACCTGTAACCAAAAACTCAAAACTTCAAAATCTCCTCTAGTATATTGTTCTCAGATTCAATGCCATGTAAAAAATCTTGTAGATTCACAAGTTCATGCAATTTACTAAAGCACAGGACAAGAATTTACTTCTACTTTCAACCAATGGAAGCCACTACATCGATGAAAACAATATGAACAAGAAGAAGATAAATCAATTGCACATAACACAATATGTATCTGGGGAAATACACTTCTCAAAACCCCACTATATGTATTGCATATATCGGAAATATGAGTGAAGATACAAAGCTTTTTATCACTAGAACAATTCTTCACAATTATGCTCAACTCTCTCAACTCACAAGCTATCTCTTGGCCAACGCTTAGCCAATTCTGTAGCTCTCCAAGCCCCTAATCTCTTGTATAATTACTAGGATGAATAGCCTATATTTAAAGGGAAATTCCTCATCCATAACTGTGCAATCCAAACTTAGGTCCTTCTTTGATTGCATGCATGATATTTACAACTCAGTAAATCATACAACTGATAGCACATTGTCCCTGCACTCTAGTCTCAACTGGATATTTCTTTGAACTGACATGCATGAGTTTTTGATGAGGGAATCTTCTGGAGTGAAACTTGTGGATGAAATAGTGCACCAACTGACCATTAATCCTCTATTAGTTCCACAAAAGGTTAGAACTAATTTAACTGAACTTAACTCAGTAAACTGAGTGATCTAATTTCCAACTCAATTTAAACTCATATTGGACCTCTAAAATTTAGGGAGAACACATACATGACTACAGAAAGACTTCCAACTCGAAATTCCTAAGCTAATTAAACTTAATTAACTATTTACAAGTTTTCATGAGAATAGAATTCGATTTTAATTCTCAGTTTAATTCAAGGACAAATTAAACTCGAATTTCTTGTTTCCATTTCTCAACACATTACATTTTCAATTCATCATGCCCCATTTATAATGTTGTAATAGGATGTGGCTATTTAGATCAAATGATTTTAGTGATGAGAAGAAATGCTACAAATTAATATAAAAATTATTATTATAATTCTTCTAAAACTATATATTTTGTTAATATATAAAATTATTTTAATTTTATTAAATAAAAAATTAATCATGGCAGACAAGGAACCTAGAGTGTTAGTTTGGTGGTGAAAGAATCAATGGGGACTAAGTTGTTCGCCAAAATATTAACTCTTTCAATGGTGTATTTGTTAAAATAAGCTTCATAGAGGTGAAAATTAAAAAAAAAAAAAAAAGATGCTTCCTAGGGCCGAATTGCTGCCCTCTCTGTAAATCGGCAAAAGAAATAATGACCCGTCTCTTTTTAAAATTCCCTTTCGCTAGCGCTATGTGGAGCATTGTTCTTATTTCTTTATATATGAATTTGATATGGAAGGGTTTATCATGTTTGGATGCTTGGCACTCTTGGTGGGAGAATTCTTCTCCCATGAAGTTTAGAAATATTCTACCCATTATCAACTAAGGGATTTTGTTAGGCCAGAATCATGTTATGTTTTAGAATAAGGTGACATCCCATGACAGAGTGGAAACAAACTCATTAATAATATATGATATTATTCTAGATTTAACTGATTCACATAGTCCTAGGCAGATTTCTCCTTAAGTGGTGGATAGAACTTGTCCTTGGGCATACTTTGATGGTGCTTCTCAAGCTGATGGCGAATGTGGGGAGGTGTTGTTCTATATTTACATGATTTCCATTTTTTCAAACTTCAAAGTGGCTTGGGATGAGGCTATACAATCCAAAGCTTTTGTTATTATTTTCTATTGAAAAAGAATGCATATAACTCTAGATTTTTGGTGATTGCCTCATTATCATTAATTGGTTTAATGAATCTACTAAATTTCACATCAACACACTCATTACCATGTTGGAGGAATTTTTATAGTTGAAAGATGGTTTTGACCAAATTCTCAGTTCTCATATTTACAGGGAAAGGAACTCTATGGAAGATGACCTTGCCAAAGAGGGGACGCAACAAGACCATTGTACGTGGAAGATCACATAACATAATGGAGATGCACACTTCAAGTTTTACCATGGGCCTTTCATAGAAGGCCTGGGGTTGGACCAGTTGCAAGATTTAAAAAAATTGTCATATTATGATCTTTATGGCATATCTGTATTTTTTTATCCTCCCTCTTTCAAAGGAGGGTATATGTTGATGCTTTTCATGGTGATATTTATGTGTAATAATTATACTTGGATGTAGAACTAAGAAGGATTTTGGGCCTGACTTTTTTGGAATTGTTTATGATGGATGGTTGTTTTCTTTTCGACGGCCTATTTTTTAATGCACTACAATGCATATGTAAAATATAATGTTCACCTTCTTTAATGAATATTACGATTTTTCTATGGGGAAAAAATTAAAGGGATTTTTTTTTATTATTGTTATCAAAATATTTTTTATGTTATGTTATGTTATATCGATCTGACATATATTAATTAATTTAATATGCTCATTGTCACATAAATTATTAATATTGTAGCACCTCACTCTAACTTTGATACTACATTAGCCTTGAAATTTCCTTAGATTCGGATCTTATCTTTTAGGACCTTAGATCAAGGATCCAGTTATTTTACTTTTATTGTTAGTGGAAGTGATAATAATTGCGATGTACTAGTTTGATATGGTGATGATGATGGATGTGATAGACTTGTTTGGTGACAATGTGTAATCATGTTGATGAATTCATTAGGTTGTCTTGTTTGCATATTCAGAGGACTAGCTTATTGTTTACAATTAGTGATTATGTTGATCATTATGTCATGATGATTATTTATCATGTGCAATTATATCAATGGGTAACATTATAAAAATATGTTACTGATGATTATTGAGTGTGGTAGGAGACCATGCTTATGAACCTACATGTGATGAGTCAACTGCCTCTCGTTTGTTCGATTTCATACTATTAACACTAAAATTTAAAGTTCAAATTAATATTTTGTTGTGATTACTAATGGCATGATAATGACTGTAGGCACAAATCGATTGCTTAGCCGAATGAATCACACATGGGTGATGGGGTTGTACAAGACAAATGGAACTTCATGGGAGGGGTGGGACAAAATCCTTGATTCCGTTGGCTATCACACCCATTGTGACTTAGGCTAGAAGGTGTTGGGATACCTTCTCTCTAAATCTGATGATGCTAGGAGGGTGGACCCTAGATTGAGTCGCTCATGAGGATTTACTATGGGGCATGCATCGAGGCAAATTCCATGATCCCTAGAACCATTAGTCTCACTATAGAGGGTGACATAGGAGATGACAATGGTCTTAATCATAACACCCTATTTTTCCCATAATAGTCACAATATTCCTGAAGGGCAAGTGACTTTGCACCCTTGGAAATTCAAAGGGAATTTCTTGAAGGGCACAACCAACTTAGCACCCTTCGCATCAAGAAGAAAAAAATTGAAATATACTTAAGATTTGATAATCATACAATAATGAGCACCAATTCAAATAATGTAGTAGGTGAGGTTTTAATTAAGACAACTAAATCAAGAGTAAATTTTAGGAAAAAGGAAGAATATGAAGAATTGTAAATGGACCAATTTAGTAACTTAGTCCTCCTCATATTGGAAAATATTAAATACATATTGTGTATTAAAATAACTCCAAAATTATGTATGTTTTCTAATAATAAAGGGGGACGGAGACATAGAGTTTAATTAGAAACATTAATCCAAGGATAGATTAACCTCATTAAGAAAAGAAGGTGGTCTGTGAAATTACATAGTAATAATTTAAAATTACATAAATTAGAGGAATTGTGCAGTTTTGATAGGTAGTCAACCTTGAGATTAGAAATTTCACATTCATGGAAGGTAGCCCAGCACTAAGTCCAAAAACTGCACAATCCCTCACTAAGCTCACAAACTGTGCAGTGCACTAAGCCAGAAAGTTGCGCAATTCCCCATAATTGCGTAGTCTTTCCTGGCAGTGTGCATGGCAAGTTTCCCTAGAAAAAGAAAAAAATCAAAAAGCTAAAAAAAGCATCCCTAAAAATAGGGATCTATTTTTAGTATCCCAAAGGAGCCAACTTTCGTTATTTTTAGAAACTTCCACTAAGTGTCACTTTTTCCTTGATTTTAGGCATCCGCATCTTAAACCCTAATTTGCTCAAATATATTTAATCAATGCCTCTAGAGCTCATTTTCACATTTGATCTTGGAGTTCTAGTATTCCTAAGGGGATCAAGGAACCTTCAGTGTGGTTGGGATAGAACTAGCTAGCAGTTGAGGTGGAAGGTGAACAGATGCAAGATCAGGAGCTTGCTTAGCAAATTGAGAACTTGATCAAACTGACAAACATGGAGATGGAACAAGAGCCGCGAAATGAAGATGATGAT
The DNA here is from genome assembly GCA_031772625.1 of Pinus tabuliformis. Taxonomy (NCBI): domain Eukaryota; kingdom Viridiplantae; phylum Streptophyta; class Pinopsida; order Pinales; family Pinaceae; genus Pinus; species Pinus tabuliformis. Next base: position 847,567,829 of record CM062807.1, on the reverse strand, counting down.
CTCATGTAGAGCACACCATAGGTCACCGTTAAGTCTCCTCCACCTACAGCAACAGAGCTAGCCTTGAGCGAGGAAGGGGATGTTGTTCCCCTTGATGATGATTGAGTAATGGATGTGTACAATCTATCATTTTATGAGTTCCAAAAGAAGAATGTACAATAACTAAGAAATCATTTTCCGTATTATCATGCATCACCTGCATTCGTTAGAGAAAGGGTGATAGTGGAAAAACCTAGGAAGAATCCAAATGCCATTGTCGAATCCAACTTGGCCTTTGCAAGAAAAACGAGATCAAACATTCAGTATTTGACGATCGAGAATGAGAAATTGGCATAGAACTTGAAGGCTTCTAGGCCAGAGGCAGAACGACTCCACGCAGCAGCACATAGTGCGGTTTCTGCATAGGTTTACTTGGAGGAGATGAGAGTAGCGATACTTGCTCAAGTATCGACACTTGGAGAAACCATGCAGAAGCTTTATGAGGGGTTTGTAACCGTACATAATGTAGTTCTTCGTTTGCATGGCTTATAGCAGAAGAACAAAGATTTTGTTAAAAATCTCAAGAACATACTAGTTTACATCACCTATGTGAAATAATGGACAATGCGATACAAAGGGGCGCCACTTGACTTAATGAAGAAAATGAAGCCACGGACTGAGCTAGAGAAAGAGAGATTTTGGATATTGATGCAGTATAACAAAAAAATCACCTCATTTATTGGTAGCATTCAGGTCTCATATGTACGGTTGTTTAGTATTTTGGATGTCTTGGTGAAAACGCACAAGATCATGTTAGTTGGTTCACTCACCAAAGCCAAACCCAGGAACCAAGTCTGACAGGAGTAGCTAAGACAGATTGCCACCAAGGAATATTTGGAGCTAAACAAACAGAACATGTAGAACTACATCGGTGGTCATGTCAAAATTAGAACAATGTTTCTCATCCTTCATAACGAACTTGAAACTGGTTCCAAGACATTGTACCTAGATGCCATGGAGGCTCGAGTTCACTTTCATCCGGACACCATCTCGCAGTTTGGGGATATTGTCACACAGTACCGATCTTGGCACCAATATGTGATCGAGAAGCATTAAGTGGAAGTTGTTGAGCTAGATTTTTCCGAAACTCAAGCATCATAGTGTTGTGTCTTGTTAGGCTGTCAAGTTGTCTCTACCCTATTTTGTCTTATATGGGTATAAGTGTAAAATGTAATATTATTTGTAATTATGTTGTAAGTGAAATTCCAAGTGTCAATATTGGAATATGAAGAGTCATGATGTAATGTAATGAGTCATTTTGTAAAGAATTTGAAGAGTCATGAGGGTAGTCCAAAGGTCACAAAGGGGAGTTGAAGAGTCAACCCCTCTTGTTATAAATAGAACCTCATAACTCATGCAACAACCTTTTGGGAGCCAAGATTTTGGCTAGGCTTAGGCTTAGAAGTATCTTGGGAGTATTGTGAAGATCCTTGGCTTCTCCATAGTGTAGAGTGAGTATACTTCTTTGGAGGAGTAGGTGTTCCTGACTTTAATGGTCCACTATTGGGGCTTGTGGTTTGTTAATGGTGTATGGATGAATGGAACTTTCACTTATAATAAAAATCAACGCTGGTACACTTTCATGCATATGTTGTGAATATAGTAGGAATATTCTTGTTGTATTTACAATGTATATTATTTAACTTAGGATTATTCTTATGAACTATTTTCGTTTGCATTTGTATGAATCTTGTTGAATGTGTGTTGTTGTATTAATTCATCACTTTAATTTGTGGATTGTTCCGCATCTTAGATTTTGGTGTCATTACGCTCGTGTGTTCCTTTCAAGTTGCGTACTATTATAGGCTTCCAAGGGGCACACTTTATTTTCCCTTTGTGAGTTGGAACCTTCATGCATCGCACTTGACTTTCCGCAGGGTCACACAATTTCTCTCACCAAAGTTACCGTACTTCACTCTGTGCATTTTTGCAATCAAGGATCATTACCACTCACTATTAGAACTCCTACTCCAAACAGTGTGAGGTCTAGTTGGGACTTCATATCAGGGATATCTCCTAAATATTGGTGGGTCCAACACCGTCAACATTTTTGGAACTAGAAGGAGGGCTAGATGACAAGAGGAGCCCTTGAAGTATGTTTTGAATTTCTACACTCATTTAATGACTTATTCCTAAATCATAACCCCGGCATGTTTTTCCATACACACAAATCTGAAATTGTCGATGAGAATTATTGATGACTTGTCCAATTTGAAATTAAATGGCGATGGTGAAACAACCTTATTTGAGAACATCGCACATTTCTTGATTTCTGCACAAAGCACAACATCCATTGTGAGTATGTTGGTTGAAGGTTTTTCATTCTCGCGTTTGAAGAGTGCGTATGAGAATGGTGTAACACATTTCCTAATGACTCCATACACTCTTTCGAACAACTTTTCATAGATTTGTGTCGTGCTTTTGATTTCTATGATCGTAAAACTCTATGCAAGAAAATTTTGAATTTGCAAAAAGCACCTGATGAATTTGTTCAGGATTTTCATGATCATTTTATTCATTTCTTCTTTGAATTTCCAGAAGATGATGTTGATTGGTCTTTCTTGGTAGACAGATTCCTATATCTTGTTCACATTTTATAAAATCCACACAAACTTGAATCTTTCAACCCTCTCCCAATATACCTTTGTATTATGGATTCTAAATCAGTGGCAGATGAGGTTGTTGTTCCAAGTGACCCTTTGTCCCCTTCTCATCAAATAAGTCCATTTCCACAGGTTGAGGTGGGAGAAGTTGAGAATTCATCCGTTGATCTACCACCATATTTTCCCACCTCACATACTCATAATTTCAGCGCAGGTTTGGACTATGAGTCTGATGGTTGTGATGAAGTGTTATCTCCTCGTCCTCCATCCTTTGGTCCCTCTGATCCTCCGGATTGTGATGTGTTGTGTTCACCTATTTTGAATCTCTCTTTTGATGTTCACGAGGATCAATTTCTAGATGGATTTGGTGTTGAACAGCCAACCTATGATATCATTTTTTATGAGTATGTGTGCGAGTCAAAATATGAATAATATTATGTGATGAAGGATGACCTCCTTCCTTTTGTACCTCTTCCACATTATCCTGAAATTTTCCACGATTCTGTCATTCTTGTTGAATCTTGTGAAAATTCATTTTATGTTGATGTTACTACTTTCAATCATTCTCAGAACACATGGAATGCCATTTTTTCATCTGAATGCGGAGAGGACCAATCTTTTCTACCTAATCCTCCCAATATCTCATCTTATCTTTCTAGAAATATAGAGGGCGAAATTTCTCGTTCTCCATCATCCCGGATTTACGATTCGTTAGATCATGAGGATGCCTCTGTTTGTAATATTGAACCTTTTTTATCATGGATGTCGTGATCTTTTCATTAATTCATTTAATCAGGATTCTGATTTTTACACTGTCAATCTTTCCAAGCCATCAATCTTTGATGATCCATCTTCTAGTGAATTGGAACTTCCCCAGTTGTCGAGGCACTTCATCCTGAGTTTATGCTTATGTCAAGTTCTCGTAGCCCTGAGGTCAGTTCCACTTCCAATCAGAAAAGTGTTGAATCTTTCTAGGCTCCTCATCCCTTTATCGCACCCATTGAAGATCAATCCGATTTACAATTTTCGCATCCTCCATATGTATCACACGATCCTATTGCTCAGCCATTAGAAGAGTCATACGTGGCGAGCACAGTTACAAAGCAAAAATTTCCTTCTTTCTCTATGTTCACCTATTTTTGCGGTTTGAAAGTTTGTGCTTGCATGTCTTCAGGATGCAGTGTATCTATTGTTAGAAAATTATATATTACAGAGAAATGGAACACATAAAATATATTGCAGAAATATAGAAACACATAAAACAAGAGAGACACAGATATACGTGGTTCACCCAATTTGGGCTACGTCCACGGATAAATAGTCAGTCCTTCCTTTTATATTATCCAGCAAACTAAAGAGATACAACCTAACTAAGATCTGTTGTAATTCCATCTTCGCTCTCAGACAATCTCCTCTCTCTTTCTCACTTAGAATACAGATCTACATAGACGCAATACAATTCCCTCATATATAGTGAGGGGTTGCCTTATAGGGAAAAAAACCCTAAATTAAACATAATTTCTACCGTTAGATCTCCTCCTAATGAATGGCCTGGATTGACTATGAAATTAAAACATTTTACAAAGCAATTTTACATCTATTTTTAGCTTCGGGGGCGTTTCCCCCGATCCCCCGTCAGGGGGGGCTCGAAATAATCGTCGTTGCCCCCCTAGTGACATACATTTTATGGGAGGCGTGGCTTCCACATTACGAAATGGGGTCCAATGCGGCGATACCTATGAATAAGGAAGGTAATCAGGCTCCACACCCAACAATCTCCCACTTGGAGACTGATTATAGCAACTCCACCACTACTTCATTTGTTGGACAATGAATCCACTTTCGACCTGGTTGTTTCTCATCTTCTTCATCATACTTGAAGACCAAATGAAACTGAGCATAATATCAGTTTCTCCCTAGTTACAACTTTTTTAACATATCTGCAAATTCTGGCTAGTGTGTATCTTTTCCAGCTTCAACTGTCCATCTTCCAACACTGACCGTGTGAAATGGTACTTGAGCTATATATGTTCAGTCTTGGAATGAAATGCAGAGTTTTTGCAAGATGTATGGCACTCTGGTTGTCATTGTATAACCTGCCCAACTCCTGCTTCTTACCCAATTCATCTAGAAACCTTTGTAACTAAATCATTTCTTTACTAGCCTCTATAGCAGCAACATACTATGCTTCCATTGTTGAGAGTGCAACAACACTTTGCAGTTTTGAAACCCAACTAATAGTTGTTCCACCTACAGTAAACAAATATCGTGTGGTGCTCCTCTTGTTATCTCTATCACCCGCCATATATGCATCGACATATCCATGTAGAGCAATGTTTGAACCACCAAAGCATAATGCTTGATTTGTGGTACCTCTCAAATACCGGAGAATCCACTTCACCGTCATCCAATGTTCTTTTCCTGGATTTTTCATGTACCTGCTTACAACTCCCACTGGATGTGCAATATCGGGCCTTGTGCAGACCATTGCATACATTAATTGATCAGGCGCTCATGTCCTAAGTGTCGTAAAATGCTCAAAATTTAAAGTGATTAGAACTAGTTCAAAGTTGAATGATTGAAAAGTGCTCGTCTTCCCAATTCCGGCGCTGCAAACGGTTCGAAAAACAGTTGTCGTATGAGGAAGTTATGGCAAAAAGAAGAATTTGTCCATAACATTAGAAATTTTAATTTTTCAAAAAAAAATTAAAAAAGGAATATTCCGTCGGCACGAAATCCGAGGCAATCACCCAAACATTAAATGTAACTGCAGTTAATTTGGCGGAATTTTGGCAGGAGCGCCAAATTTGGCGGACCCGCCATAATTGGCGGAGCTATCTGGAGTTAACTAAAGTTAGCTGGAGTTTTTCTAGGGGCAAACTGGAGAAACTTTAAATGGCCATAACTTTGGCTAGGAAAGTCGGTTTTGGACGAATTTTTTTTTTATTTTGGGTATTTTCGACATTCTGAAGCCATTGGTGCAGGTCTTACAGCCATCTGAGGTCATTTTCAGAGTTTTTGGAGCCGTGAACGTTCTAGGAGCCACCAGGGCCCAGTTTTGTGAAGACTGTATAGGGTTGCAGGTATCCATTGGAGGTGATCCAATAGTCAATCCTGAAGGATTCAAGTGTTCTGAATCCATTTTTACCATCTATTTCTCCTATATATTCTTCTATTCAAATTTATTTTCAGTATTAGAATTTAATAAAAACAAGGACAAACCCGGTTGGGAGCTTTGGACCCAGCAGACGTATCCCTGGAGGGGGTGAACTACTTTATCAACTTCTTTTGCATTTGTGGTTGATTTATTTTGCAGAAAAAATTCATTTTAATGTGTTAAATAGTAAAAGGAAATAACTCTGCTATGCTTAAATGGGTCATGAACAGCTGAAAATTTCATGTGTTTTCTTTCTGCAAGACATGGAAATCTTTTAAACATGTTTAATTCTGAATTGAATACCTTGCAAACAAATTTCAAGTAGTTTCAAATTCAGATCAAGTTGGTATCAGAGCTCAAGGTTTTGTGCAAAGATCTTCTAACTGTCTTGCAAGTATTGATGCTTACCAAGTTGAAACTTAAAAGAGGGGAAGGACAGTTGACTAGAGAACGAGAGAATCCTCAGTCAAGGAAGGCCAGAGAGCCATCGCCTCCACCTTCAATTTCACCCTCAAGAGTCTTAGCAGAAGCTTCAAGGATGTCTGCACATGAAGGAGAAATTCCTACAGAGACAGATCCAAGAGAAGAAGAAAGAGTCTTCAGAAAGGCTTTCTTGGACCTCACTGAAATGGTGAGGATATTGTACCAAGAAAGAAATGAGAAATTGGCTGGAGAAGGGTCCAAACATCCACATGAAGGAGAGGGCTCTTCAGGAGGTAAGAAGGATGATGATCATTCCAAGAAAGGACATGGAGGAAATGGTGATCCACCACCCCCATCTTCACCTTCTTCCTCTTCATCCTCGTCTTCTTTTGTTCATAAGCATAGATCCTCTGGAAAAAGTCCTTTTTTGAAGCTTGATGTAAAATTCGAATTACCTATGTTTAATGGTGAAGTGAATGCAGAAAATCTTGACAACTAGATTAGGCAGTTGGAAGTTTACTTGAGGATCCAAAATATGCATGATGATGCCACAAAGATTCAGTTGGCTTCTTTGAGAATGGATGGAGCAGCATTGGTCTGGTGGGAGGCCAAGACTAAAGAGGAGATCAAGAAATTTGGTAAGGTTACCTTAACATGGCCTGAATTTCTGTTAGCCATTAGAAAACAGTTTTATCCTCTTGCTCACATGCAGAACGCCATTATGAATTGGCAAAATTTCAGACAACTTAAGGGTCAGAGTGTCCAAGACTACAACCAAGAATTCAGGAGAAGAGCTCTCTTGTTAGGGGTAGATTTACAGACCCAAGAAACCTTGCTGAAATACATCGGTGGCTTGCATAGCTACCTTAGACACACCATCTTGATGTTTAACCCTACTAGCCTGGACAAGGTTTGTGTCCAAGCTACCCATTTAGAGGTAAGGGGAAAAAACACATTTGAAGAGGGTAGAAACAAGCCCCCCAAGGGGAAAAACAAAGAAAAAACCTCCAAGGGAAAGAGCAAAAAGAATGCATCTGTCAAACAGGAGAGTGAGAAAGTGATCTGTAAACACTGTTCTAAACCAGGCCATGAGGAGAAAAACTGTTGGAAATTATATCTTGAAAAAGACCTCAATTTAACAAATCCAAAGGGAAACAGAAAACTGTTGCTACTACATCTACACCACAAGATTTAGGGGAAGATTCAGGTGATGAAACCAAAATTGCAGCCATGGGTTTGAAAAATTTGAAGGGAAAAGAAATTGAAACTCAAGCCAGCACTAGTGCCTCAAACTGCCATGTACAAGCTCCTAATGAGGAAGAAAGAATTGAACTGTTTCATGTGAGGGTGATTTCAAAACATACTAAAATTGACACACTTTTTGATAGTGGGTCACAAGCAAACCTTATATCAGAGGACTTGGTCAAGCAGCTTAAACTTGAGACCGTTCCACATCCGAAGCCATATCCACTTGGATGGATTTGCAAGGATGCAAATTTACAAGTTTCAAGAAAGTGCACATTGCGCTTTGCAATTACTGCACATTTTATTGACACAGTTGAACTTGATGTGGTGCCCTTTGATATAGCAGGAATTGTTTTGGGAAATCCTTACTTGTTTGACAGGAAAGCTATCTTTCATCACCATGAAAACAAATATCATATGTTCAAAGATGGCAAGGAGTTCATTGTTAGAGCTCATCGCAAGAAGACAAATATAGCGATGGTGAATGCAGGACAGGTAAAAAGGCTGGTCAATTCAAGTAAGAATTTTGTTCTTCTTATGATTAAGCCCAAGGTTGATGTGAATCATGAGTCATTTGACAATTGTGATCCAAAACGTAAATCAGATATGTATGATGTAGTTGATGCATATCATGAGATGTTTCAGGAGCCAACAGGTTTGCCTCCTAAGAGGGAGATTCAGCATGAAATCCATTTGCATCCAGGTTGTCCTCTTCCAAACATAGGCATGTACCGCATGTCTATTATGGAGAATGCTGAAATAAAGAAGCAAATCAAGGACTTGTTGGACAAGGGTTTCATAAGGCCAAGTACTTCGCCATGTGGGTCACCGATTGTATTGATTCCAAAGAAATATGGCACTTGGCATATGTGTGTTGATTTCAGGGCCTTGAATAAGATAACGGTAAAGAATCGTTACCCACTCCCAAGGATAGATGATTTGCTAGACCAACTGAAAGATGCTCGATATTTCACTAAGCTAGACTTGCGTAGTGGATATCATCAAGTAAGAATTGAAGAAAGTGACATTTGGAAGACAGCCTTTAAAACCAAACAAGGACTCTTTGAGTGGCTTGTGATGTCGTTTGGTTTGTGCAATGCACCTGCAACTTTCATGCGGGTAATGGATGATGTCTTGTGTCCTTTTCTTGATGATTTCGTTATTGTCTACTTAGATGACATCTTAATTTTCAGCAAGTCTAGAGAAGATCATGTCATGCATGTTAGAAAAGTACTTGATGTTTTGAAGAAGAATCAGTTATTTCTTAAAATGTCAAAGTGTGAATTTGGAAAGACTTCTTTGGTTTATTTGGGACACATAGTAGGAGGAGGTGCTTTGAGAATTGATCCTGCTAAGATTGAGGCTATTGTGAAGTGGCCTACTCCCAAATCCATAACAGAGGTAAGAAGTTTTCTGGGTGCAGCTCAATATTGGAGGAAGTTTATCTCTAACTTCTCTTCTATAGCAGCTCCTATGCATGCAGTGACAAGTGCAAAGCATGCTTTCCAATGGGGAGGCAAGCAGCAAAAAGCTTTCGAATCTTTGAAAGAGAAGATTAGTTCAGCTCCAGTCCTTGCATTACCGGATTTGAGACAGCCATTTGAAATACAAACTGATGCTAGTGATTATGCTATGGGTGCAGTTCTTCTACAGCATGGTAAGCCTATTGCTTTTAATTCTGAAACTTTTAATGGTGCTGTTGTAAATTATCCTACATATGATAAGGAGTTGTATGTGTTGGTACAAAGCGTCAAAAAGTGGAAACACTATTTGATGGGCAAGGAAACTGTTATACATACCGACCATCAGCCCTTACAGTACTTGCAATCACAAAGCAAGTTACAACAGTCACGACACTTCAGATGGATGGGCTTCTTGCAACAGTTCCATTTGGTAATAAGGTACAAGAAAGGTACTTTGAATAAGGTTGCTGATATGCTTTCAAGGCCTATTATTGGTGTTGTTACTTTACTTAAGAATGATTCCATTGTACATGATAGTTATATAGAACAATATGCATCTGATGAATACTTTAAAGATGTGTATGCTAACTTGAGTAAAGGGAATCATGTAGAGGAAAATGACTATCACACGCATAACAATTTGTTGTTTCATTTGGGCAAGTTGTGTATACCATAGGGGGAGAGAATAAATGTCATAAGAGAAGCTCATTCTTCTCTTATTGCTGACCATTTTGGTGTGAGCAAAACAGTTGCACATCTACAGAGGTATTGCTATTGGCCTCGCATGGTAGATTCTGTTTCAAGGTTCATAAGAGGTTGTTCATTATGTGCTACAAGCAAGCCTAGCAACAGGAAGCTTAGTTTGTATACTCCTTTACCGGTACCTTCTAAACCATGGGAGAGCATCTCTATGGATTTTGTAGGAGGTTTGCCAAAATCTCGAAAGCAGCATGATTATTTATATGTAGTAGTTGATCGTTTCAGCAAAATGTGTATACTTATGCCTTGTAAGAAAACTATAACTGCTGAACAAACTGCTGAATTCTTTTTTCATCATGTATGGATTCACTTTGGTTTGCCTACTTCCATTATTAGTGACAAGGATTCCAGATTTGTGGGGAATTTTTGGTCCAACCTATGGGAGATGATGGACACAAAGTTGAAGAAAAGTACTGCTTTCCATCCGCAAACAGATGGACAAACTGAAGTTGTGAACAGAACCATTGTGCACCTCTTGAGAAGTTATTGCAGCAAGCATCCCAAGCTTTGGGATGAACATTTGCACTACATACAGCATGCTTACAATCGTGTCAAGCACTCTTCCACAAACACCTCACCGTTTGAAGCTTGTTTTGGTTACTTGCCAAAATCACCTCTTGATTTCATTCTTGAGAAAGATGTTGCCATTGAGGGACATAGTGACATTGACAAAGCTCATTCATTCATTGAAATATTTCAGCAAATACATCAGCAAATTCAAGAACAGCTTGAGAAGAGTCAAGGCAAGTACAAGGAAAGACACGACAAGCATAGAGTCGATCACAAGTTTCAAGAAGGAGATGAGGTATGGCTGTACATTAGTAAGGAAAGGATGCAAGGAGAAGGTAAAAAGCTGAAGCCTATTCGTTATGGTCCATTCAAAATCCTCAAGAAGGTTGGAAATAATGCTTTTCAATTAGATTTGCCTTCCTACATGCAAATGTATTCTGTTGTCAATGTGGAGAACTTACGTTTGTGTGAACCTCCTTTGATTGCTGATCATGAAAATGTTGTTCAGCTACCATCTATAGAAGATTTCTCGCTAGAATTCTTAGATGAGCTGAAAGAAGATACAATCCTTGACAGAAGGACATGCACTTCAAGGAGGGGCAGTGTAGATTATGTTCGGGTTGGTTTCAAAGGCAGCAAATCGAACAAGGCAAAGTGGATGGAGGTGGACAGAGTGAGGGAGCTGTACCCTCACCTCTTTAATAGGTAGTTGAAGGCTTTTGGGGTCCAAAAGCTTCCCAATCGGGAGGCGTGATCAGGCGCTCATGTCCTAAGTGTCGTAAAATGCTCAAAATTTAAAGTGATTAGAACTGGTTCAAAGTTGAATGACTGGAAATTTCTCGTCTTCCTGATTCCGGCGCCGCAAACGGTTCAAAAAACGGTCACCGTATGAGGAAGTTATGGCAAAAAGAAGAATTTGTCCATAACATTAGAAATTTTAATTTTTCAAAAAAAAAATTAAAAAGGAATATTCCGCCGGCACGAAATCCGAGGCAACCACCCAAACATTAAATGTAACTGCAGTTAAGTTGGCGGAATTTTGGCAGGAGCGCCAAATTTGGCGAACCCGCCATAATTGGCGGAGCTATCTGGAGTTAACTAAAGTTAGCTGGAGTTTTTCTAGGGGCAAACTGGAGAAACTTTAAATGGCCATAATTTTGGCTAGAAAAGTCGGTTTTGGACGAATTTTTTTTTGATTTTGGGTATTTGCAACCTTATGAAGCCATTGGTGCAGGTCTTATAGCCATCTGAGGTCATTTTCAGAGGTTTTGGAGCCGTGAACGTTCTAGGAGCCACCAGGGCCCAGTTTTGTGAAGACTGTATAGGGTTGCAGGTATCCATTGGAGGTGATCCAATAGTCAATCCTGAAGGATTCAAGTGTTATAAATCCATTTTTACCATATATTTCTCTTGTAGATGCTTCTATTCAGCTGTATTTTCAATTTGAGCATTTAATAAAAACAAGGACAGGCCTGGTTGGGAGCTTTGGACCCAGCAGACGTAGCCCTGGAGGGGGTGAACTGCTTTATCAACTTCTTTTGCATTTGTGGTTGATTTATTTTGTAGAAAAAATTCATTTTAATGTGTTAAACAGTAAAAGGAAATAACTCTGCTATGCTTAAATGGGTCATGAACAGCTGAAAATTTCATGTGTTTTCTTTCTGCAAGACATGGAAATCTTTTAAACATGTTTAATTCTGAATTGATTACCTTGCAAACAAATTTCATGTAGTTTCAAATTCAGATCATTAATCTTCCAACCACTGATGCATATGGAACTTTAGACATATAAGCTATTTCTTCATGAGTCTTGGGACACCCCTCCTTACTTAGTTTGAAATGGCTAGCCAAAGGTATACTAACTGGTTTTTCATTTTGCATATTAAATATTTTCAACACCTTTTCTATGTACTCACTCTGAGACAATGTTAATTTTCGATCTTCCTATCTCTAGTTATTCTCATACCAAGGATTTGTTTTGCAGCACCCAAATCCTTCATTGCAAATGAGTTCGCCAATTTTCTTTTCAGCACATTTATTTCCTGCATGATAGAACCTGCAACAAGCATATTATCTACATACAATAACAATATAATATAGCTTCCATAATTTTTCCTTTTGAGATAAACACAATGATGAGAGTAACATCTAGTATAACCTTGTTCAGACATAAATCTGTCAAATTTTAGATGCCACTACCTTGGAGCCTGTTTTATGCCATACAATCTCTTCTTCAACCTGCACACTAGTTTCTCCTTCCCTTTGACCTCACATCCTTGTGGTTGTTGCATATATATCTCTTCCTCCAAATCCCCAGAAAAAGGGTATAGACTTTGATGAAACCTAACTAAGTCCCAAGTCTGGTTATGTGCTAAGGAGTCCATCTCTTCTTTCATGGCTTGCTCCCACTTCTTCCTAGTTTCTACCTGCACTGCTTCTTCATAACATTCTGGTTCACCAAAATCAGTCAACAATACATAATATAATGAAGGAGACTATCGTTCAGGGGGTTTACTTATCCTGGTAGATATTTTAACACCACTTTCAGGTGTTTGAGGTCCTTGTTGTTGTCGTGGTTGTTGTTGTTGTTCTGGTTGTTGATCATTATGATTTCTAGGCACCTTCACTTTTTCTGTGATCTCATCAAGCACTGTTTATTCTCTTTTCTCTTTTTCCTGTTTCTTTTCCTGCATCTGATCCTTATACAAAACCTTTTCATTGAATATGACATCTATGCTCCTAATGATTTTGTGTCTTTCATAATCATAAAAGTGATCACCAAAATCATTAACACCGTATCCAATAAAGGTACATTTATTTGATTTTGCCTCAAGATTTGTTCTATTTTCTTTATTAATGTGGACAAAGGCTTCACAACCAAAAGTCTTTAAAATGAGTAGTTTACCTTTTTACCTATCCATGCCTCCTCTGGAATACCACTATCCAAGGACCTTGAAGGCCCTTTGTTTATTAGATAAACAACAGTATCTACAGCATCTACCCAAAATTGTAAAGGTAATCCTGCATGCAATCTCATGCACCTTTCACGCTCCATGATTGTCCTATTCATCCTTTCTGACACACCATTTTATTGTGGTGTTTCTGGAACTTTCTTCTCTCTACGAATTCCATTCTTTGAACAATACCTATCAAACTATTTGCTGCAATATTTGACTCCATTGTCTGATGTTAGAAACTTCAACATTTTTCCTATCTCATTTTCAACCAAAGCTTTCCATTTCTTGAAAGTACCAAATACATCAGATTTATTATGAATACAATAAATCCACGTTTTTCTGGTTGCATCATCAATAAAATTAACATAATAATGAGAGCCACCGAGAGATGATACCTGAGCAGGTCCCCATACATCTGTATGCACAAGCTCTAATTTTTATCTCTTCTTTTCTTTCCCAACTCTGAGGAAACTGACTCTCTTCTGTTTTCCATAAACAAAATTCTCACATAATTTTAAATCAACATGCTTCAAACCTGGCAACAAATTTCTTGAGTGAAGAATCTGCACCCCCTTTTCACTCATGTGCCCAAGCCTATGATGCCACAATGTCATATCTTCTCTTGTAGAGGTTAAAGCATTAACAGAATTAGAAGTACCATTGCATAAATACAATGTACCAACCTTTTCTCCTTTTTCTATTACTAGGGATCCTTTAGTGACCTTTTAGGTTTTATTTGTAAAAGTAGTCACACAACCTTCACCTCCCAACTGTCCTATTGAAATTAGATTTTTATTTAGATATGGAATATGTGTTACCTCCTTCAATAGCCATTGATTTCCATTCTGTTTTTTTTATGAATATTGTACCCATTCTAATGATTTTACAAGGTTTATCATCACCCAATCGAACCTGTCCAAAATCTCCTTGAACATAATCATGAAAATGTTTCCTATCAGGTGTGGCATGGAATGAAGCCCCTGAATCTACCATCGAGGCATCAATAATATTTTCTAATGAAAGAATCAAATCATCTTTCGACACATCATTTGTCACATTCACTTCATGATTGTTTTCTTGTTGCGCATCTCCTTCTTTTCCCTTCTGAGACTTGAGTCTTTCTTCAGGTGTCCTTTCTTCCTGCATTTCTAGCACACTATCCCCTATTTGGACTTGGATCTGCCTTTCCTTGACTTACTGCGATATCCTGGGCTCTTTCCTCTTTGCATTTTTCTTCCCCTAGTCTCTGCAGTTAAAGCATTACCTGATGTCTCACTGGATCTTTTCCGTTGCATTTCCTCACTAAGGATTGCACCGACAACATCATCAAACTTTAAAGTACTAGATCCAAAGACAGGGTTACTAATGGCCATAACTAAACCATTCCAACTTTCTGGCAATGAGCATAGAAATAACAAAGCCCTAACTTCATCATCAAAGGTAACCCCTACAGAACTTAACTGACTCGTAATTGTATTAAATTCATTTAAATGATCAGCAACAGATCCACCTTCTGACATCTTCATATTAAATAAACGCTTCATAAGAAATACTTATTTGACGCCTAGGTTTTTCATATAGTTTTTCCAATGCTGACATTAAACCCTTTGTTGTTGTTTCCTTTGAAATATTAAAGGCTACCGACGCCACTAAGCACAGTCGTATTGTTCCAAGTTCCTTTCTGTAGAAAATATCCCATTCTCTATCTATCATACTCGTCGGCTTCTTTGTCTTTCCACTCAATGGTAGGTACATATCTTTATGATATAGATAATCTTCCATCTGCATCTTCCACAGTTTGTATTTTTGGCCATCAAATTTTTTGACCCTAAACTACCATCTTCCACCATTATTCCCACTCGAACCAGGAACCCTTCTCTCCTGCGAGTTTATCAGCCAAATAGACCTTCGGCTCTGATACTAGTTGCTAGAAAATTATATATTATAGACCAGTGGAACACATAAAATATATTGCAGAAATATAGAAACACATAAAACAAGAGAGACATAGATATATGTGGCTCACCCAATTTGGGCTACGTCCATGGAGAAACAACCAGTCCTTCCTTTTATATTATCCAACAAACTGAAGAGATACAACCTACAGAAGATCTATTGTAATTCCCTCTTCTCTCACACACAATCTCCTCTCTCTTTCTCACTTAGAATACAGATCTACATAAATTCAATACAATTCCCTCATATATAGCAAGGGGTTGCCTTCTAGGGCAAAAAATCCTAAATTAAACATAACTTTTACCATCAGATATCCACCTAATGAACATCCCAGGTTGACTACGAAATTACAACATTTTACAAGGCAATTTTACATCTATTTTTAGCTATGGGGGCGCTGCCCCCGATCCCCCACCAGGGGACGGGGGCACTCCAAATAATTGTCGTCACCCCCCCTGGACCCCCCTGGTGACGTACATTTTACGGGCAGCGTTTTCGCCACATTACGAAATGGGGTCTAATGTAGTGATACCTACAAATAAGGAAGATAATCAAGCTCCACACCCAACATCTATACACCAACATGCACCCACATAATGTCTCCCATGTGCATTTCTTTCTTTCTTTTATGCACTTTCTTTCAAACTTCGAACGTTTTGATTTGTACTATCTTATCTTTTTTGTTTGTTGTTATGTTTTTATATCTTTCTTGACTTTCATTCCCTCGCATACATAGGCCAACCAATACGTTAGTGGCTACATTGGAAGTATCACTTCACGTGAGTCTGGCCTATTCACTGTTAGGTTAGGGGTAGGATTAATTGTTTGATTTTCTTTCTGTTACGTTCTGCTCCACCCTTGTCTTCTATTTGTTTTCTTTTCAGTCATAGGATAACTTCTGCATAAGACCGTGTTTGGATTCTCAGACAAGCAATGTGAATTCCAAGAGGAAGTTTTACTACTATCAAAGCTTGGTTATCTATTTATTCCCTCTTTCTATGTGAATATTGTGTTTCTTTTAGTCGATGATAATCTGATGGAAAATACGTTCCTTTTGGAGAGAGTCAGAGAAGAATCATGATGCTTGAACTTTTAACTTGTTCTTGCACCTCTAATCAATCTTCTATTTTTAGTTAATACTTGTCAACTAAGTTCAGTAGAGTAAGGAAGGGAGGAAAACCTTAACAAGTATGTCATAGGCGTATATAAATATCCTTCTCTGAAGGGACAACCTCTTATGCTCCCAATAAGTCTGGATCACTATTCTGCCCCCATGAAATAAATAAGGGCCTATGCACAGTTCTTTGAACAAATAAAAATGAAATAAAGGGTGAAAGAAGAGAAAGGCTTCCTGCATAGAGAGGTGAAGCGAGCAACTCCGTCAGGGTATTGTCTAGGCTCGTTGGAAGCGGAGAAATTTTTTTGTTCCTGAAGTGACAAGGTCGGGGTACTATCCAGGGATGCTGGCAATGAAGCAACACCAGACATGAAAACTAAGATTCTGACAATCTCTTTGTAGAATTTCTTGCAAATTCTCTACAAATCTACCTCTGAGATCTATGTAGAAAATCTGACTGTAGATTAACTCGATAATGCAATATACTAAAGCAAAATACTATAATCTACTTCTACTATTAATTTGTAGAAGCTTGAAGATTGAGCAAGATTCGAGCTGAACCCATATAACCAGAAGAAGAAGAATCAATGCACATGAAACACAAAAAATACTCAGGGGAAAGCCTCAGCTAAAAATCCCACTATCTGTATTATCATACAAGGTGGAAAAACATCAAAATTATACAAAGCCTTAGCTCTCACAGTTAGCCATCTCTCAGCACAATCCTCCTGGATGCTCACAAGCAATCAAAGCTTCTCACAAGCCTTCTCCTCTAACCTCCAAGCTCCTATTTCCTCTCGCAATTTCTCCTAGGTGATCCTCCTGTTACCGAGTGGAAGACCGATCACTCACACTGATCTTACACCTTGTCAGAACTGCGCAATCCTTAAGGAACCGTACCTTGACTGCATGCATGAGTTTCCTTTGTAGGAGAAAACATGCAACTGATAGTACACTGTCCTTGAAATTTAGCTCAACTGGGTCTTTCTCAAAATAGACATGCATGAGTTTCTAATGAGGGAATCTTCAGTTATCTGGAGTACACTTGTTGACTACATGCATGCATCAACTGACTGATAACTCACAATTAGTTCCTCAAATAGTTTGGAACTAATTTAATTGGACTTAACTCAGTAAACTGAGCTAACTAATTACAACTCAAATATAACTCAATCTTCTCTCCTTAATTAAGGTATAATATCCTTAGTTTAAGGGATAATTGTTGCATGACTTTAGAAAGAATTCTAAATTGAATTTCTCCAACTACTTAATCCATAATGAATCAATTAATTATTTCCAAGTAGCTAGTGAGACTAAATTTGATTTTAATTCACAATTTTAATTCAAGGACAAATTAAAATTGGAATATTTTGGATTCTATTTTTATCATTTCTTGTTTTTATTTTCAACACTTCCTCTCAACAAGAAAGGAATTCAACTTGATCTCGATCATGAGCCTTTGGAATGTTATGCCTGCAACATTTCCCTCTAGTGTTGTTGCTCTAGCAACTTAAGAAACAAAAAAACATCCAACCTGAATCAGTATGATGCATCTGTCATCAAAGTCTTTGACTGTTATTGCCTCTGTCAACTGAAAACTTTGCAATCTTGTTGACTCAACCTTTCTGCACTATTTTCAATCCTTCTCTGCGCTCTTCAGTATGTGACTGCTCTAGCCTTTGTCACTTTGATCTCTGACTGCATCAATCCCACTGATTCTTCCCACTACTATGTACTTTGGGCTCCCATAGCAAGGTACAATCCATGAGATAAAACCTCTCAATGGACCCTACCCAATTTCAACCTTCTTGAGGCTATTACTTCACATCACCCCACCTCACACCTAGAGGTATAGCTGCATGTTATCCCTCTACTGACTCTAATTGTGGCTCCTCCACAATTGTCTGAGACTTCTTCTGGGATTGCATGTTGAGAGGTAATGTACTCTCCCTCTCAACCACCAAGTCTCTAACATTTTCCTTTCTCCTCAAGGCTTTGCATTCATCTTAAACCTCAAGAGCATACAGGTTCTTAACTCGTGAACCAATCTATTTCACCTGTCTCGTGGTGATGTGTCTACGTAAAACCTTTCCCTTACTGAAGACAACATCGTAGCCTTTGTCCTCCAACATCGCAACTGATACCAAGTTCTTCTTCATTCCAGGCACATACTTCACATATGTTAAGGTGATAGGAGCTCCATGCTCCCTCTAAAAAGCAACCGTGCCCAATTCTGAAACACTAAAATTTTTGTCGTCACCCATCTCTATGCGAATCTTGAGGTCTTTCTCCTCCAAGGTACTAAATAAAATTTTAGTGTCGGTCATGTGGAATGAGGCTCCACTGTCAAGAAACCAACCAAAACCCATCATCGATGACACCATGCATGCGATGAGGGTAAAGTCCATTTCGAACTGAGAGGATAATGCCTCAACTTCTGATCCTTCCGAGGATCCCTTCTTAGACTTCTTCGATGGGTAATTAGTCGCATAATGTCCCATCTCGTGACAATTAAAGCATCTCACTTTATACTTGTCAACCTTCTTCCCTCCATGAGAAGAATTCGATTCAGAATGGGACGCCTTCCCTTTCCCTTTCCTTGCCTTACTTGCTAAGGCTAGATTCTCTTCATCATCATCCTTGGATGAAGAACCATCTCGTTTGCTCCTCCTGAACTCCTCCTGCATGAGATCCAACCACAGTCGCTCCCAATCCGGCAGTTTCTCCCTTCCATTCACAAAGTCCTGTTAACTATTCCAGCTCTTTGGAAGGCTAAGGAGAGCGAGGCTCACCATATTATCATCGGCAGTAGTTATTCCCACACTTCCAATCTCATCTCTGCAAGTGGTGAGCTTGTTTAGACATGTGGAAACAGTATCGTTGTTTTCCATCTTGATTCTTCGAAGCTTATCCTTGAGCGCCAATTTCCCAGGTCGCTACTATTTTGGTAGAGGTCCTTCAATGTCTTCCACATTGAATATGGAGTATCCTTACCATGGAGACTTGAGACAATATGGTCTCGAAATCCCTCAAGGATGATCTGTCTCTCCCTCGCCACACACTTCTTCCATTCAGCCAACTCTTGTGCATTATTTGAACCTGGCTTTGGGATTTCTTGATCAATGAAATCCTTCAAGCCATTTTCTTCTAATACAGCCTCCATGTGATCTTTCCATTCTATGTAATTCGAGCTACCTTCCAAGGCATACTCGAGTCTCAAGCCATAGAATGACATTGTCCAACCTTGAAGTATGATAAGAATTTGATTTACACCTACAACCCCGAACTTTAAACTTCAAATTCTCTTCTTTGTATACTGTTCACAGCTCCGATAAACTAGGCTCTGATACCATGTAGAATTTCTTGCAAATTCTCTACAAATCTACCTCTAAGATCTATGTAGAAAATATGACTATAGATTAACTCGATAGTACAATATACTCTAGCAAAATACTATAATCTACTTCTACTATCACTTTGCGGAAGCTTAAAGATTGAGCAAGATTCGAGCTGAACACATATAACCAGAAGAAGAAGAATCAATGCACACGAAACACAGAAAATACTCAAGGGAAAGCATATGCGAAAAACTCCACTATCTATATTATCAAACAAGGTGGAAATACATCAGAATTATACAAATCCTTAGCTCTCACAGCTAGCCAGCTCTCAGTACAATCCTCTTGCATGCTCACAGGAAATCAAAGCTTCTCACAAGCCTTCTCCTTTTCCCTCCAAGCTCCTATTCCCTTGCGCAGTTTCTCCTGGGTGATATTCCTGTTACCAAGTGGAATATTGATCACTCACATTGATCCTAAACCATGTCAGAACTGCACAATCCTCCAAGAACCTTACCTTGACTACATGCATGAGTTTCCTTTATAGGAGAAAACATGCAACTAATATTACATTGTCCTTGACATTTATCTCAACTAGGTCTTTCTCATAATAGACATGCATGAGATTCTAATGAGGGAATATTCAGTTATCTGGAGTACACTTGTTGACTGCATGCATGCATCAACTGACTGATAACTCACAATTAGTTCCTCAAACAGTTTGGAACTAATTTAACTGGACTTTACTCACTAAACTAAGATAACTAATTACAACTCAAATATAACTCAATCTTATCTCCTTAATTTAAGGGATAATTGTTGCATGACTTCAAAAAGACTTCTAACTTGATTTTATCCAACTAATTAATCAATAATTAATTAATTACTTATCTCCAAGTATATGGTAAGACTAAATTCGATTTTAATTCACAATTTTAATTCAAGGACAAATTAAAATTGGAATATTCTAGATTCTATTTTTATCATTTTTTGTTGCTATTTTCAACACTCTTTTACTTGTGCTTTTATATACTCCTCATCCCCAATCAAAACAACTCAGACTGAATTGGCTTCGTATGTGTGTTGTCGATGAAGAGAATGGTAGGGACTACATATTAACTCAAGCTAAGTGAAGAATTCGTGATAATCAATGAACTGAACAATACTTCCAAAAGAGTTAAACCTTTTCTGCATGAGACAAGATCCATACAAAGAGGGAGTTCTACCAGTGTGTCATCAGTGTTGTAGCAGCTACAACCACCCTCCAAAATTTTTCATATGCTTTGATTTTGGAGCCTTTCTTCCTATCTATAGGAGCTTATCTTGCACTGATTCAGGTATTCATGCTATGTTGAGACTTATCATTTTCATTTTTGCTTGTGATTTCTTGTTTTCACACCTACCTGATCTTTCTAACTCACAAGTTGTTATCCCGACTTGGTCTCACAACAGTTCTGGGCTTACCTCTAGAAATTGTGCAATCCTTAAGGCAAACTAGCCTTAATGATGGGAATTGCACAGTTCTAATTGGTAGTCATCCTTAAGCTCAGAAATTGCGCAGTCATGTAAGGCATCCAAGTACTAAGCCCAGAAAATGCATAATCCCTCACTGAGCTCAGAAACTGCGTAGTGCACTAAGCCAGAAAGTTGCCCAGTTCCCCATAATTACGCAGTCTTTCCTGACAGTGTGCATGGCAAGTTTCCCCAGAAAAAGAAAAAATCAAAAAAGATAAAAATCAAAAACCATCCCTAAAAGTAGGGATCTATTTTTAGTATCCCGAAGGATGCACTTTCGTTATTTTTAGAAACTTCTACCAAGTGTTGATTTTTCCTTGATTTTAGGCATGCATGCCATAAGCTCTAATTCACTCAAATATATTTAATCGATGCCTCTAGATCTCATTTTCACATTTGATCTTGGAGCTCTAGCATTCCCGAGGAGATCAAGGAACCTTTGGTGTAGTTGTCATCGCTTTTCTAGGTGAGTTTCGCTTTTTGTCATTTTTTGCTGCTTTTTCTATCGCTTTTTGTCATGTTTCTTGTGTCAGTGTTCTTTTACTTATTTCTCTTCATAGTTTCTAGAGTTTCAACTTGTTTTAACTTGTAGAAGTGTTTTTTTAAGTTTTCATTTTCCTTTCATAAGTGTCAAATTGGTTTTCTTATTTTTCCATCAATGGTCGTCATTGCGGCGACTCTCTTCACATACTTGATTTTCCTTCTGTTTGATTAGTTGTTTCAATTAATCTACATTGATTTACTCATACTTAGTCATTTTTTTACTCAAATTCACATCATCACTCACTTTTGATCATTTTTCACACGTCCACCGGATAGATCTGCACTTGCATTGGCCAAATCTTTCCTTTCTCATCTGGGCACTGCACAAGGTTCAAGCCACAAGATTGGCCTCTAGAACTACACAGTTCATAGTACAGGCTGGCCCAACTACGCATTGTGTAGTTCCAAGGTTCAGCTTGTCACATTGGCCACTGAGACTGCATAATGTGCATTCTCTCCCAGTGTCTTCCCATGTTGTGCAATCCCAAGCCTCAAGCTTCATCCTTGGTTATTGGTAATGCGCAATGCGCAGTTCCCACAATCAGCCAGTCTCCCTTGTTGATAAAAATTATGCAATCCTTCTCTCCAGTTGCCCAGTTTGTTGCTTAATCATGCTTTGAAGGTAGATTTGTTGAAGCTAATGTTTTCTTGCCATGAGTGTCATTTTTGTCCCACGAGTACCACACTTGTGAAGCAATTATCTCCAGCATTCATTGTTACTATGGCACCAAAGAGAACTGCTTCAAAAGAGACCACTGAAAGTAGTATTAGGGAGGTTGCTGAGAAAACATCATTAGATTTGCTAGTGTATGTAGACACTCAGTTGTTTATAGAAAGGGCATCAACACTAATACAGCAGCAAGTTAATGAATCTCTTTTAGCAAAGAGCCTTGAGGCAGATCTAGAGGACTGGTAGGTTTATCTCAATATCTAGTAGCCAAGACTACACAAGGTTGCATGCAGATATCCAACCTTCCCATGTGTAGATTTCATTAGCTGGATAGTCTCACACATTTATGAGAAGACCATGACATTGGGCAGTTCCAGCGGACAAAATCTTGCTACCTTTCAGGCATAGTATTTTCATCGCATGTATCACTTACCTGAGCTAGTGAAGCCCATGGACTCATTTTTCTATGGCACCAACAGTTATGTGAATACAAAAGACATTGTCAAAAGCTGGGTGAAAGAGCCATCAAACTTCCAATAGAAACCCACCCATTTGTAATAGGCAAAGTTCATAAAGAAGGCCTACCAGCTCTTGGTTATATTAGCTTGCAGGATCCATGGTCAACAGAGCACAAAGACCTTTCTTGAAGGGTGGGCAATCTTATTGAACCAGGTTGTGAATGAGGGGAATTTGTTCAAGTGGTCATATATGTTGACTCAAAAGTTGAGAGCCCATGTAGCATAGGCTCGAAGTCCTCTCGATGGTGAGAAAGAAAGGTTTTATATGTCTGCATATTCACTGGATGCAATCTGTGCACAATAGTAGATCCCTCGCATGAATTGGACATGGACACCATGAGATACTTTCGTGCATCTTTATTGTAAGATGCTTTCAGATTGCAGTCATCGAGGGGTAATGGAACAGCTAACTAACCATTCATCATCTTGCTTTACAATCTCATCTTTGAAGAAGATCCACCTTGCATATCATGAGGGGAAATGGAGGCAATAACAGACATCGCAAATTGGTATGCCTCATTTGGTGGCACCTTCCTTATAGTGTTCGGTTGAGAGAAGCCTTCGCATGTTTTACCAAGGTATGCCACCAACAAGCTTGTCATGCAAGAAGTGTTATATCATCTTGCCACAGGGTTGTCAGCAACTTTGTACAAGAAGAATAAATCACCATGGCCCACTCTTCCTTTTCAAATTGGATTATATGAGATAAATAATTTGAAAATCACAAATATCGAGGGAAAGGAGATAGTGAAGTTTGTATTCAATACTCAGGACTTTAATCTCTATGATCCCCATGGTATTTGTAGAGACCACTGTGCGAGAATTTACTTTCAATGGATCAGTGGGGCGTTTCATTGGCCAGAGGAGGATCCATGAAGGAACTGCTACAATGCCTCCAGACTCCATGAACCGTTAGTTTAGCAGTGTCTTCACAAGCTGCTCCATAGACGACATCAATTCCAAAAGAAACAATAGTATAAGGCAACAATCCTATGTAGGACAAGGGAAAGAGAGATTTCCAATAGTCCAAAGGGAGAATAAATATGCCATATGAAAGCATATATTATTATCATGAGAGAAGTTTTAGTAGCAGAAGAAAAGAGGAAGTAGAGGAAGCAGAGGATACAAAGAGCAGAGGTTGTAGAAAGCATAATAGAAGTTGAAGGAAGAGGAGGAGTTGAGGAGGAGAGAACAAGAAGAGAAGCACAAGCAGGAGGAAGAATATAGGCAAGGCACAATGACAGAAGAAACAACATCGATACAAGTTGAAGAGCATGAACAGAAATAGCTATCAGCTGAGGAGGAAGGTGAACAGATGCAGGATCGAGAGCTTGCTCAATAGATTGAGCACTTGATTGAAGTGACGGACATGGAGATGGAATAGGAGCCATAGAATAAATATTTTGATCTGATGTCGAGATCACCACAAGTCACCATTAAGTCTCCTCCACCTCCAGCAGTAGAGCCAGCCCCGAGCAAGCAAGGGGATGTTGTTCCATTTGATGATGATATGGTAATGGATGTGTACATTCTATCATATGATGAGTTCCAAAAGAAAAGTGTACAAGCACGAAGAAACCATTTTTTGGATGATCACGCATCACCTTCATTCGTTAGAGAAAGGGTGATAGTGGCAAACACCAGGAAGAATCCAAATGCCATTATCAAAGCTAACTTGGCCTTTATAAGAGAAATGAGATCAAACATTTTGTATTTGACGACTGAGAATGAGCAACTGGAACAGAACTTGCAAGTTACCAGGCAAGAGGCAGAACAACTCCACGCAGCAGCACAGAGTGCAATTTCCAAATGGGTATACTTGGAGGAGATGAGAGCAACGATACTTGCTAAAGTATCAACACTTGGAGAAAGCATGTGGAATCTCTATGAGGGGGTTTATGACCATACATAAAGAAGTTGTTCGTTTGCATGGCTTAAAATAGCAGAGAAAAGAGTTTGTTAAAACACTCAAGAACATACAAGTTTCCATCACCTATTTGCAAGAATGGAAAATGCGATACAAAGTGGCACCGCTTGACTTAGTGAAGAAAATAAATCCACAGGCAGATCTGGAGAAAGAAAGAGTTCGGATATTGACACATAACAACAAACAGCTCTCCTCATTTATTGGTAGCATTCAGGCCTCATATGTACGGTTGTTCAGTAGTTTGTATGTCTTAGTGAAAACACACAAGATCCCATCAGTCGGTTCACTCACCAAAGCCAAAGCTAGGAACCAAGTCCGACAGGAGATCAAAGAGTACTTGGAGAAACTGAGACATATTTCCACAATGGAAGATTTGGAGCTGAAAATATAGAACATGCAGAACTACATTGGTGGTCCTATCCAAATTAGAACAATGTTGCTCATGCTTCAGAACAAACTTGAAACTAGTTCCAAGACATTGTACCCAGATTCCAAGGAGGCTAGAGTTTGCTTCCAACTAGACACCATCATGTAGTTCATGGATATCATCACATTGTACTGAGCTTGGCACCAATATGTGACCGAGAAGCATCAAGTGGAAGTTGTTGAGCTAGATTTTTCCCAAACTCAAGCATCATAGTGTTGTGTCATGTTTTCAAAACAAATGCATGAAAGCGTGTCAACTCTAATTTTTATTATAAGTGAAAGATCCATTCAACATACACAATTGACGAACCACTAGCCCCAATAGTGGAACATTAAAGTCAAGAACACTTGCTCCTCCAAAGAAGTATACTTTCTCTATGCTACAGAGAAGCCAATTCTCTTCACAATACTCCCAAGCTCTTTATAAGCCTATGCCTAGCCAAAATCTTGGCTCCCAAAAGCATGTTGCATGAGTTATGACATTTTATTTATAACAAGAGGGGATGACCCTTCAACTCCATCCTAGATACATCTTAACCCCAGATCTATCAAACATTGAGAGGGATCAAATATCTCAAGGTGAAAACCTCTTTTTTAAGTGAAAAACTTGAGGAATGGTTTGCACCTTGAGATATTTGATCCCTCTTGGCACTTGATAGATCTGGGGTTAAGATGGATCTAGGCTAGTTTCAGTCGTGTGCAGTCATACAAAATTTGTTGAACATATAATTATTTTTATCATTTTAAATATGCTAAATATGTCTAAGATTAATTTGGTCAATTTAACTTTAACTTTTCTTAGTTACCTCAGTTTGTTGAGATGAGAGAGATTGTTAGTAACTTGAATGATGAAAATGATGAAATAAAAATTTTAAGTGCAAAGTGACAATGTAACAATGTTGAATGATAGAAAATGTGAATAATAAGAATATAGTGAATTATAAAAAATATTCATTGCGATCAATCTGAAACTATTTTCTTCTACTATTCTTATTGTCACACCTATTAGTTATTTTCTATTACCACGTTTGAATGCAAAGTGATTGACAAAGTTGAAAGATTGAAAATGGGAATAATAAGAATGTAGCCAATTACAAATAGTTTACAATTTTAAGAACAAGACATTTCGGGTAAGTGAACATTTTATTTAGGATGAAAATTCAAGTATTGTATTTATGGTTGAATTACTGTAACAAAGAAGTCAATTCACGTCATGAATAATGTTTATGTGTGCACACTGAGAGAGAGTTTGTATGTTTTGGGGGTGAGATAGAGATATAGATGGGGGGGCAGGGAGAGGGAAGAATAAAGAGGAAAAGACATTGAGGGAGGAAGAGATATAGATATGGAGAGAGAAGTGTTCTAGAGAGAGAGAAGGGGAAGAGAGAGAGGGAGTATAAAAGGGAAGGAGAGAGAGAGAGAGAAAGAGAGAGATGGAGGGAGAGCGTGTATGTTTGGGGGTGAGATAGGGAGATAAAGAAGGAGAGACAATGGGACATAGAGATATATATGGAGGGGGCAGAGATGTGCTTACACTGAAATCAATTCACACTATTAATCTAATTACTTTGAAATTAATGCACACCATACATCTAGTTGCATAAAATCAAAAATCAACATCTACACTAAAATCAATGCATCTAGTGCAAACAATTTTATAGGATTATAAATCAATATCTACACTAAAATCAATGCATCTAGTGAAAACAATCAAATAGGATTAGAAATCAACATCTACACTAAAATCAATGCATCTAGTGCAAGCAATCAAATAGGATTAGAAATCAATATCTACACTGAAACCAATGCATGCAGTGTAAGAAACCAAATAGGAGTAGAAATCAACATCTACACTAAAATCAATGCATATAGTGTAAGGTATTAAATAGAATTATAAATCGACATCTACATTGAAATCAAAGCATCTAGTGAAAGTGATCATATAGGATTATAAATCAATATCTACACTAAAACCAATGCATCTAGTGCAAGAAATCAAATAGGAGTAGAAATCAACATCTACACTAAACTTTGTAGGAATTTATAGGGTAAGTTCCTCATATAGAACACCAAAGGACACCGCTCACAAACAGATCACAGATCAGTACACCATTATTCTTGATGTGATTAAAACCCTCAAAGAGGAAACAGTCCATGGCCTGAGCCAACGCGACCACTTTAGGAAATTTATTAATATAAAAGAAATAAAATTTACATAATCTTCTCTCATGAACAGTCCCCTTACAAATGACCCTCCACGCTCTTTAAATAGAGATCATGGACCAATCAGGTGTTAATCCACGAATCAAGTGTCAGTAATACCGAGGAGAGAATGAACCATCAGATCACTTCATGTTTAGAACATATCATGATCGTCGGATTGTAAGTTACAAAATGTACATACTAAAGAAACACACTTTATCTAACTATACACTAGACCAAGTTATACTTAACTATTCCCTATGTGTCGGAATATCCTAACATCCCCCCTTAAGAACAACTTGGGATAGGATTGAAGGATGTAAAAATATGACACAATAGGAGAAGGAAGGACGCATTAGAGCCTATCCACCCTTAGTGACAACTTTTTGAACTCCAACCATAAATCGAAGTTTAGCAAACTTCGACTCTGTGAGAGCCTTTGTAAAGATGTTTGCAACTTGATCATCGGTTGAGCAATATTTCACTTCATGAACATGGTCATGAATGAGCTTTCTGATGACGTGTATGTGTATTTCAATTTTTCTGTTGCGCTGATTTTGGACTAGATCTTTGCATAGTTGAATGGCACTTTGATTATCACACCAAAGTGTAGTCGAATGTTGCTGTTGAAAGCCAAACTTTGACAGGATCTGACGAAGCCACAGGGCTTCCTTACTAGCTTCTATGGTGCCACGATACTCTGCTTCTCTAAAGAAAGAGAAATGGCACTCGCTTCTTACAAGCCCGTGTAATAGGTCCAAAACCAAGAGTGAAGACATAACCTGTAGTAGACTTCTGATCATTAAGGTCACCAGCCCAATCGGAATCAGTGAAAACAACCAATAGAGGAGATGCTTCTACACTGTAATGAATCCCAAACTGAATTATACCTCGAACATAACGAAGTATTCTTTTAGCTGCCTTCCAATGACTTTCATGTGGGTTTTGCATAAACCGAGCAATAAGGCCAAAAAAAAAGGAAAGGTCAGGATGGGTATGGGTCAGATACAAAAGTTTTCCTACAAGCTGACAATATAAGGTAGCATCAAATTCAGGGGAAGTACAAGTGACTAAAAGTTTGGCTCCATACTGAAAGGGAGAAGGGGTTAGCTTACAGTATTCCATGTGAAAGTGGAGATCACAGGCATACTTGGACTGGGAAAGGGAAATACCTTCCTTGGATTGCAAGACTTGAAGGCGAATAAAATAATGCAAGTGTCCTAAGTCTGTCATTTCAAACTGGTTTTTAAGGCTGGACTTCACATGGTTTATAAGGTTTGGATCACTACCAGTAAGGATAAGATCATCAACATAAAGAATAAGAATGATAAGAGACTTACCCACTTTCTTGGTGTAGACAATATTGTCATAATGACACCTAGAAAAGCCAGTATCTAAAAGAAAGCTATCCATTTTGGCATACCAAGCCCGAGGGGCTTTCTTGAGACCATAAAGGGATTTCTTAAGCCGACATACAAGGCTGGAGTCTGTTTGTATAAAGCCAAGAGGTTGTTCCATGTAGATTTCTTCATGCAAGAAGGAAGATTTAACATCCATATTATGGACTTCCCATTAGAAAGAGGCAGCAAGCGAAAGAACAAGGTGGATAGAGTTCATTTTGGCAATAGGGTAGAATGTTTCAATATAGTCAATTCCTTCAACTTGTGAAAAAACCTTAGCAACAAGACGAGCTTTATGTTTATCAACTTTTCCATCTAGTCCAAACTTGGTTCTGTAAACCCATTTGCATCTAACAAGTTTTTGTCCCTTTGGAAGAGGAACAAGATCCCATGTATCATTTTCCAATAATGAATGATATTCTTCATTCATAGTTGCGTCCCAATCTAGATGGCCTAAAGCTTATGCAAAGGTGTCAGGATCATAATTCGTTGAAGCTTGAGCCAGTAAAGAAGAGGCTCTATCGAACTGAGAATGTGTACATCGCTAATTTGTAGGATCACTTGCAAGAGCACCTGCTGCATCCCGAGTAGCACAGACTCATTTTGGAAGCTGAGGAGCTCAATGAGGATCCTAAGAAGGTGGGAGAGGATTATCATCCTCAGTGTCATCATCTGAAGAAGAAATATTTTCAGAAGTAGAAGGGATAGAGAGAGGTGGCACATCCGTTGAACTAGGCTCGTAGGCCGATATATTTTCAGAAAACTTTACATCTTTTTTAATGATAACATTTTTGGATTTAGGTGGAAGAAGTTTATATCCTTTGACATCTTCAAAATATCCAACAAAAATACATTTTTCACTCTTAGGTTCTAAGGCTTTATGTTTCTCATCGGGAATCTGGACCCATGCTTCACTTTCAAAATCACGAAAATGACTTACATCTGGTTCAATTGAGCTCCATGCTTCTTCTAGAGTGGTATTCTTTAAAACCTTAGTAGGAGTGTGATTTACTATGTAATTTTCACAGTTAATTGCTTCTACCCAAAAATTAAGACTAAGCCCTTTAGATTGAAGCATACAATTAGCCATTTCCTTTAAGGTGTGATTAATCCTTTTAGTTACACCATTTCGTTGTGGAGTATATGGAACAATATGTTGCAATTTAATTCCATGCTCAGTGCAAAAGTTGATGAATTCGTTGTTAACATATTCTCCGCCATTATCAGATCTTAGCTTAATAATTTGATGTCTAGATTGTTTCTCAATAAAGGTCTTAAAGGCCAAGAACATGTTAAAGACTTCACTCTTGAGTTTTAAGAAGTATACCCATGTGCGTCTAGGGAAATCATCAATGAAATTTAAGAAATACTTATAGCCAGATAATGAAACAACTGGAAGTGGACCACATAAATCATTGTGCACAAGTTGTAAAGGGGTTGAGGTGTGCCAAGAGGCACGTTTTTCAAGATATCCAGTTGATGTTTTCCGAGTACACATCCGAAATAAACACCATTTCTGTAGGATACCATAGGAAGACCTGTCACCATATTTTCCTTACATAGATTTTTAAGGGAGTGATAGTTTAAGTAACCAAATTTCTCATGCCAAAGTTTGCTCGCTTCATTATTATGAGCAAAAATTACTGAGGGAAGAGTTGATGACCCAAATTTGTTAAACTTATACAACCTTGTAGAATCATCAGCAATGTCAGTAGCTAAAATCTGTCTAGAACCTCTTAGGTCCTTAATTACAACATCATGGGGTGAAAATTCAATGTTTTACCTTCACCTGAATGAGTTATCTGATATACATATAAAACGCTGCAGGATAAGGTAGGAACACATAATACATCATTAAATTGACCATTGTCTAGATGAATAGTTCCAGTCCTTACAACACTAAGAGATCTATCATCACCAACATATATATTTTTGGTGTTACAATCATTTAAAGAAGAAAACATGGCTTTGTTTTTGGCCATGTGGTAAGAAGCTCAATAATCAATGAGCCACTCATGAGAATGAGAAGAAGAAGATACATTTAGTGCATAACCAGACTGAGATGCTTGACAACCACATGCAGAAAGTGTTATTCCTGAAGATGAAGTTTAAGCTAAAGAGTGCTCCAAATGGATGTGATGCTTCTTCATTGTTTCTTCCAAGACTTCCATATTTTTAAAGCATTTGGATTCTAAGTGGCCATCGCAATTACAAAAGTTTCAATGTCTAACAGTATTCTTCCCTTTGTTTTTATTTGTCTTATCATTTTGTCGAATTGATTTTTCATTTTAAGACTGAAATTGCTTAGGACCCTTGTTTGGTTTAGGACCATTCCTTTCAGGATGTTGCTTCTTAGGATTCTTTGAATTTGGTTGTTGTTGGGATGCTAAGGCTTTCTTAGAAGAGTTTCCAACATTAAGAAGACCAAGATATAAGAGTTTTTCTTGTTCTCTTATTAAATAATCACAAAAGGCATCAAAAGAGGGGGACTTGTAATATTTTCCTTGAGAAATAAAGGCTTCTCTTGTAGAATGGAAGGTGGAAACAAACATGGAGTAGGTTGGTCCCAACTTAGTAAGAATGGAATAGATAAGGCTACCATCTTCTTTCTTAACCTTAACACCTTTCAAGAGAAGTCTAAGGGTCTTGAAATTGGACAAAAAATATTCAATGGAAGAAAAATCATTGGGATCCAATGTAAGAAACTCATTTTTGAGTTGATGGGCTCTAATTTCATTTTTAATTCCAAAAAATTTATTCAGTTTTTTCATTGCTTTATCAGGGGTATCAAGTTTTGTGATATGGAATCTAAGGTCTAGAGAAATAGACATCCCTATCAACCCACATGCTTGATCTTGCCTATTTTCCAATTTGGCTTTCTTATTTTCATCTTTAGGTTTAGCCTCTTGGCCTGAGGCTATTTTATAAAGTCCTTTACTTCTAAGTAAATCCTCAATGTAAGACAACGATTAGAAGTAGTTGGTGTTGTAAATAATAACTTGGCATGGACTTTCAATTTTAATAGAAACTGAAAATGTAGATGTTGAAACTAAGTGTTCCAATGGAAATATCTCAAAAAATTAGGCCGATTAAAAAAAAAACAGCTCTGAAAACGGCTTATGGATGAAGAAGTTATGGCTTTTTGAAGGAAAGTTGTTGAAGATGCCGATGAAGTACGTGAATGTGCGGAAGTGAAATCCCCCCCTTTCCAAACTTAATCTTATTAGCTCACTTCAAAAAAAAAAATATGTGACCCATTTTTATAAATAAGTGAAAGTCATTTTTACAATGGTACTTTATGAGCTACTTACTAAATTGTAACTTAAATAAAAGATAAAGAGACTTTAGAATTATAAGTGAGGTGAGAACACTTTTAGATAAAGCAACTTTAAAACATAAGTTACATGTGATTTTTGAAAAAGTAACTCAACAAAAAGAAAGACTTTAACCCTCAACAAAAAGAAAGACTTGAACCCAAGACCTCTATTCCCATAAAGTAACTTTGGACCAAGTGAGCTAGTTTAAAAGGTTAGTAATTTTTGAAAAATAGGAATGTTTTTTTTTTTAGTCATTGAAGCTTTGGAGTGCGTGCTTACTTGAAAAAGCCTTTTTTGCCTACAAAAAAAAACCACACAACCCAAATGGACATGCAAAAAAAAAAACCAACCCTTACGGCTTGAAGTTAGATTTCAACGGGAACTAAATGTTTTCCTCAACATTTCTTATTTTTCGAGATAACACTAAGGTGCGACAGAAAAGAGCATACGCATGAGAAAAATCCTTTCTTTCTATTTCTGATTTTCTCGGATCACACAGAGTCGCAAGGTAAAGAATATACGCAGAAATGAAAAGTATGGACTCGGTAATAAAAAATAGAGAGATAAATAAACCGAAATAAACAGAGAGATAAATAATTAAAATTGCAAATAAAGATTGTATACCTCCAAATCTTAAAAATGACGTAGCTAGGGCTACCGGAAACCTTTTCGCGTGAAACAAAATGGGTTTCTCACTGGAGCAGATGCTCCTGACACAATAGAGCAGTTCTCTCAGCCTGAAAGCGGTCAGAAACAGTAGATCTAGCAAATGAAAATCGGATGCAGTTGTACCGGCTTCAAATTTGGATCACCAATGGATGTGGCCCTCAAATAGCTTTGATACCATGTAGGAATTTACAGGGTAAGTTCCTTAGATAGAACACCAAAGGACACATCTCACAAATAGATCACAGATCAGTATACCAATATTCTTGACGTGGTTAAAACCCTCAAAGAGGGAAACAGTCCAAAGCCAACATGGCCACTTCAGACAATTTATTGATGTAAAAGAAAATAAAAAATTGCATAAGCTTCTCTCATGAATGGCTCCCTTACAAATGACCCTCCATGCTCTTTAAATAGATATCATGGACCAATCAGGTGTTAAGCCACAGATCAAGTGTCGGTAATACCAAGGAGAGAATGAACCGTCGGATCACTACATGTCTAGAACATATCGTGACCGTCAGATTGTAAGTTACAAAAAGTACATACTAAAGAAACACACTTTACCTAAATATACACTAGACCAAGTTATACTTAACTATTTCCTAGGTGACAGAATATCCTAACAAAATCAATGCATCTAGTATAAGGTATTAAATATGATTAGAAATCAGCATCTACACTAAAATCAATGCATCTAGTAAAAGCAATCAAATATGATTAGAAATCAATATCTACATTGAAACCAATGCATCTAGTGCAAGCAATCAAATAGGAGTAGAAATCAACATCTACATTGAAATCAATGCATCTATTGTAAGGTATTTAACAGGATCAGAAATCGACATCTACACAGAAATCAATTCATCTAGTGAAAGCGGTCAAACAGGAGTAGAAATAAACAACTACACTAAAATAAATACATCCATTTTAGTGAAAAACCAAAATATTCATGACTTTCTAGATCTAACTTATATTTCTATATTTGTCTCTGTGTGTCTCTTTCTTCTTCCCTCTCTCTCCACCTTCCATTCAGTGTCTATCTCCCTCCCTCTCTCCTTCTCTCTCTCCCCCTCCCTCTCTCCCTCATCTCTCTCTCTCCACCTCTCCCTCCCTTTCTCTATCTTTCTCTTCTTCCCTCTCCCCCCCTACCATCTATATCTATACCTCCCTCCATCTCTCCTTATTTTTCTCTCTATCTCAGCCCCCTAAAAACACATCACTCTCTCTCTCTCTCTCTCTCTCTCTCTATATATATATATATATATATATATATATATCTTCCTCCCTCCCTCCCTTTATTTGTCTCTCTCTTCTTCCCTCTTGCCTCCTCCATCTATATCTCTATCTCCCTTTGTATCTCCTTATTTCGCCCAAATATACTCTCTCTCTCTCTCTCTCTCTCTCTCTCTCTCTCTCTCTCTCTCTCTCTGCCTCTCTTTTGCCCTCTCTCCCCCCTCCATATATATCTCTAGCTCTCCTTGTCTCTTCTTCTCACCCCTAAAACATACACTCTCTCTCCATATGTATCTCTCTCTCTCCCTCATCGTCTCTCAATCTCTCCCTTGTCATTCCCTCTCCCTCTCCACCTTTCTTTCTCTATCTTTCTTCCTCTTCTAACTCCATCTCTCTCTCCCCCCCCCTCTCTCCTCTCTCTCTTCCTTCCTCTCTCTCCCATTCTCTCCTGCCTCTCTCTGTCTCTCCCCCCCATCACACAGACTCTCTCTCTCAACCCCCCAACTCTATCACTATCTCCCTCTCTCTCTCCTTCTTACTCTCCCTGTCTCTCCCCCTTCTATATCTATGTATCCATGTCTTTATCTTCCCCTTCTTTCCCTATCTCTATCCTCTCATTTTCTCTCTCTTCCCTCTTCTCCTCTCTCCCTCATTCCATCTTCATCTCTCCCTTATCACTCCAACTCTCTCTCCACCTTTATTTTATTCTTCCCTCCCTCTCTTTCCCCCTTCCAACTCCATCTCTCTCTCCCCCTCTCTCTCCTCTCTCTCAAGTCTCCTCTCTCTTCCTTCCTCTCCCACCTCCCTCTATCTCTCCCCCCCATCACACTCTCTTTCTCTCCACCCTCCAACTTTCCACTATTTCCTTCTCTCTCCCCTTCCCATTCTCCCCCTCTTACTCTCCCTCCCCGCCCCCTCCCCAATATCTACATCTCCCTATCTCTCTCTTCCCCTTCTTTCCATATCTCTATCCTCTCATTTTCTCTCCCTTCCCTCATCTCCTCTCTCCCTCATTCCATCTTCATCTCTCCCTTATCACTCCCTCTCTCCCCATCTCTATCTCTCAATGTCTTCCTTCCTTCTCTTTCCCCCTCCAAATCCATCTCTCCCTCCCTCCCTATCTCTTCCTCTCTCCCCCCTCCTCTCTCTCTTCCTTCCTCTCTCTCCCTGTCTCTCCCACCTCTATGTCTCTCTCCCCCACTCTATTCCCCCTCCATCTCACTCTCTCTCTTAAATATGATCCCATTGTATTGTATTTAAGAAAGTATCTAAAATTTAAAAAAATATAATTGGTTGTAAAATATTAAACCTATATTTTGGATCAATCGTGTCAAAGAAAATACAATAATAAAAGCCTTAAAAGAATCATGCACTATCTTTCCTCTGCCATTGTTAGTCACTTTGTTGTCTCTCTTTGTTTGGATCCTTGGTTAAAATGCATCTATCATCAATTTTATCTCTATGGGAATATTTTTAGTACTTGTGAGGATGGAGGGTTTAGAGATACCTCAAAATTAATTATAATCATTTTTCTGTTAGATTTAATTAAAAAAATCTTATAAAATTAGTTAAAATAAAATATTTGTAAAATAATTTGATTTTGAAATAAGTTATGGTTTTTTGGCATGTGGTATTGATAAGCCATGGTATTGGCCGATGTAACGAAATAATTAAAATTCTAGATCCATAACATAATAATCAAGCATAGATGGCCCATGGTATTGATAAACCATGGCATGAGCCCATGGTATTATGATTTTCTTCCCTCCTCTCCCTCTCTCTCTCTCCCGCTCTCTATCTTTCTCTTATGGGTATTGACCCATGGTATTGTAAAAAAACCTATTTAGAAGTTAATAATATCCATGGTAAATACTCATGATTAAAAATCTTGTTATATTGTAAATATTAAATTTTATCTGCTTATAAATTAAATTTAAAAATGGTTATGAAATCATTATTTTAATTTATATGGTAAAATGGATGTAAATTATAAGTACTATTTATGTGTTATATATTTCAATGTGACATGTATATTATACTTTCTTTTATCTAAAAAAATTGTTCATAATTTTATTAATAAAAAACAAAGTTACAATTAAAAAAAAATGAATTTAAAAAATATCTCACATCTCACGCTCACCCACATCTAACACTCACCCATCCACCCTAAACTGAGTTGTAGAGCGCGTCTCGGAGCAATGAAAAGATACTAAGTTAATTTAACTAATTGAAAATTATTTGTTTAATTGTAGTAAAAAATATTTTAATTAATAGCAAGGCGGAATGAAAAGATACTAAGTTAATTTAATTAATTGAAAATTATTTGTTTAATTGTAGTAAAAATTATTCTAATTAATTGCAATATACAAGAGGAGTCTAACTTATAAATGAAAAAGTGTTTTGAAGCAATACAATTTCGAGTGAGATTGTGAATTATGTTGTTTAAAATGCACCTTTGAATGCATAAGTGGATTTAGGGCCCTAAAAAATCCTTGAAACACTCAAACTTTGCAGATTAAACAACTTGAACTTAGATATTTAAAAATCTCTACTATTTAGCAGATTTTGGAAAATTTGACAAAAAAAGAATGCCTTAAAAATGGTTATTTCATCTATTAATTAAACTATGCAATAATAGTAATTGCCTGAGTGATTTTAATATCAAATAGTGTGATAACAATTAATCTTTTTTTTTTCTTTTGTAAATTTATACAATATTAAATATATTACATCGTTCACTCAAAGAAGAATTTTAACCTGGAACCTTGGAGAACCAAAGTTCTCCCTAACCTAACTTCACTTGAACGAACAACTAATCTAATCAAGCATCTACTTTGTGCATCTAATCAATTATTATCCGAGTTCCAAAGTTCTCCCTAACATAACTTCACT
The DNA here is from genome assembly GCA_031772625.1 of Pinus tabuliformis. Classification (NCBI taxonomy): domain Eukaryota; kingdom Viridiplantae; phylum Streptophyta; class Pinopsida; order Pinales; family Pinaceae; genus Pinus; species Pinus tabuliformis. The sequence continues at coordinate 847,530,950 of CM062807.1, read as the reverse complement.
TGAACGAACAACTAATCTAATCAAGTATTTATTTTGTGCATCTAATCGATTATTATAAGAGGTGTCTTTAGTGCGACTTTTTGGGACTTTTTGGACATAAATTTGAGGGTGAAATCTTGATTTGTGTTATTTAAACTAGTTTTTTCATTGTATATATGGATTCAGCACCCTAAAAACCCCCTAAGGCACTTCGATTGTGCAGGTGTTACCTTTCAAACTTGTGATTTCAATAGGTGAAATATTGATTTGTGTTATTTAAACTAGTTGTTTTAGTGTATATGGATTCAGCACCCTGAAAAACCCCTAAGGCACTTGGATGTGCAGGGTTACCTATCAAACTTGTGATTTCAATAAATTCCTGCCATATTTTAAAGAAATTAGACACAAAAACCCCACTGAAAAACTTCCAAAAACTTTTACTAAAAACAATTTGATTATCTACTTTATACCAAACATATAATATTAATTATTTAATTACATTATTATATAATTATAACTTATACATAAGTTGTATGTAAGTAATTAATATGTAAGTTCTGCAATTTGATTGTCTACTTTATACCAAACATATAATATTAATTATTTAATTAAATTATTATATAATTATAACTTATACATAAGTTGTATGTAAGTAATTAATATATAAGTTATGGCATGTCTGGAAATGGTGGAATCATAAAATATTTAGAGATTCCAGGACCCCTTTCTCTTCCATCCTGCATAGTATTTGCACTAGCTATGTTGCTATCACAGGTTATGAGGCATAATAATATCGTCATTTCATGTCTTTTTGCTCCCTCTATTTGACTTTCTGCTAAAGCAAGCTCACTCCAGCCATCCAGCTTTATATGCAATCATTGTATGTATCCATCTTACTCAGAGTTTTGCTATATAACATCCTGACAACATGATCCAGCTCTATCTGACTGTATATATCCTTCTCATATGTTTTACATTATAGCTCTGTATATTGACTTAATATAATCTATATTGCTTTTTCTTTTAGAAAAAAAAATAATTAATATATAAGTTTTGCAAAGTATTAAATAGATAATTATTAGATTTAGTGTTACCACAATGCTTGAAATTAACAATTACAATATATTACCACCAAACACAATTAATCAGTCATAAAATTTCACCCTTAATGTCAGGATATCCGATTAGAAATCCTGGAAAGTTAACAACAACCAATGCAGTTTATTCTTTATTCTTATAAAAATCCGTGACATTTCACGCCTGTCATAGGAAAAAAATTACTGAACCGTTCAAATCAGTCAAAGTCACAGAAAGCAAAATTAGTGTTAATAGCCCACAGTATCCTTCCATGAGATATATTCAAATACTAAAATTTGAACATATTCACTAAAGTATACTCCACTATGGTTTGACTGGACGACGCAAAAGGAAGTTATTAGTTATTTATTGCCCAAGAACTTTCAATTTCCAAGAACAGGCAACTTGGCTGTCTGCATTCAGCTTTTTGCCGCAACTGATCTCGTGACTGTGTCAATGCATGCGCTGGAAGCACGACGTACGGACAGTAAATGATTTATATATTCGTAAATGGCGGACAACGTCACGGACCCAAACTTGCAGTGTGCCTATTTAACGAGCACACCCTTGTTATAAGTTTCCATTGTACACAGCCTTTCAGTAATTAGTATCCTCTTCTGCTTGGCTATCCTCTTCTGCTCTGTTTGCAATATGGAGTTTTGAGTTTAGGCGGATTCTGGAGTTTTGGTGTTTCGAATCGATTTGTCATAGTCTTATTCGTAATTGGTCTGGCTTTTAGAGTTTTAGTATTTAAAATCGAGTTTTAGTATTTAGAATCGAGTTTTAGTATTTAAAATAGATCTACCTTAGCAGCCTTATTTGTATTATTTAGGGTTAGCGTGGTATTTGAAACCCATTTACAGTAATCGTAATCCCACTAGTGTTCTGCTATTTGTCCAAAGAAAAAGGAAAAAATGAAGATGTCTCTTCTTCTTCTTCTAATGGCTGCTGTGCTTGCAGCTGCTGCTTCTTCTTCTGCAGTTTTTCCTGCAGAAGCAGCTTATTCATTTTGCAACGTAAGCTTAGACGAGTTGATGTCCTGTAAGCCTGCTGTAACCGATCCTCCGCAAAAGCCCACTTCAGAATGTTGTAATGTCGTGAAGAGTGCCGATCTTAAATGCCTCTGCTCCCACCGCTCGGATTTGTCGATCGTGCCCAGCATAAATCCCAAATTAGCCTTGGCTTTGCCTAAGAAATGCAAAATATCTTCAATTCCTACTGAATGCAAAGGGTACTGTGTTTTTTTTTTCATACTGCTCGTAAATTTTGATTTGCTTTCTGATGATCCATGTCTGATTTAATATAATTTACATGCAGGAAATAAGGAAATGAAGACAACTATTACCAGTCAGGGCGTGGTTGGTTGGTTTGTGTTTTCTACATTTGTGGATGGCATCCAGTACTACACTTTACCTAACTGAAGATTGGAATAGGAACAATATGATTTGATTTGGTATTTAAGTTTACAGTAAGCCAGCAGAAATATGTGTAATACTACTGATACATCAGTGTGATTTTTATAATGTTGAAAAAGTATGTGTAATACAGAAATATGAGTAATACTACTGATACATCAGTGTGATTTTTATAATGTTGAAAAAGTATGTGTAATACAGAAATATGAGTGATGCTGTGATTTTTATAATGTTGAAAAAGTATGTGTAATACAGAAATATGAGTAATACTACTGATACATCAAGTGTGTGATTTTTATAATGTTGAAAATACGTATCAGTGTGATTGTTATTTTTTAAATATTGAAATTTTTTTTATATTTTATATGAAGAATGTTTAATGACAAATATTTTAATTTATTATATTAAAATTCATATTAATAGGAATTGGATTTGGGTTAGACGATATTATAATTATTTTTTTCCTTTTATTTTTACATGTTACATGTTAGGATGCCAATCATTTTTTCTATTAATCTGAGATAAATACAATTAACACATTGTTATCGGTGAGTTATGAAATTTTTGCTTATGTCAAAGTTAATTGGTTCTTTAAATATGAAAAAATGGAAATATTTAATTTTTGCTTAATGACAAAGCCAACTAGTTCTCTAAACATGGAAAAATGGAAAATTTTAAGGATGGAAATTGATTTTAAAGTTTAGAAACTTTGGCCAATACCACTCATCCATTTGATATGCAATTTTTGTAAAAATATTCAAAGTTTTGATATAGTTTTTATATAAAATTTTGGCAATTTCTTAAAGTTAAACAATTTTATACTGTAAAACTTGGGCCAATCATTTTTAGAAAAAAATGGAAATTAATGAAAAAAAATATATCTCTAAATCTTATTATTCACATTCATATTATAGTCTAGTTTTATATACACCAACCTGGATTCATCTAAATCCGGATCTATCATGCGGCGAGGCCTAGAGAGAAATCAAATCCCTCGAGGTGCAAACCTTGTTTTTGGAGTGTGGAATTTGAGGAAAGATTTGCACCTAGAGGGATGATCCCTCTCAGTGCATATAGATCCGGAGTTAGATGGATCTAGGCTGGTTCCACTTTAGAGCAACAATGACACATTTTTAGATTATCATTATACTTTGAAATTTACATTATGTTTTCTTTATTTGACATGACTATATCATTCTCTTATTTATTTTTGTTTTGTTGTTTGCCTTGAATGGTTTGTACTTGGATGCTTTGAGTGGTTTGTGTGTTTATGTGTTTGGATTTGGATGGTAATGTTTTTGAATGTTACAATTGTTGTGTTATATTTCTATGTGTGTATGTAATTGTCTGTTAGTAATTAGTTGGTGATGAAGAAGTGAGACAATCTTGTCAATAGTTTGCAAGAGGATTAATATTACACAATTAATAATTTTTAATAGTGTCCCTCCAGGTATTACTAAATATATTTTGAAGAGTAGTTTTAATAATTTATTGCATCAAGATTAATCTTGAAATCGCTTGTTTCATTGCTAATGTTTGAAATCATTTATTTCCTTTTGAAGAGTAGTTTCATTGGTGATGAAGAAGTGAGACGATCTTGTCAATAGTTTGCAAGACGATTGATATTGCACATATATTTCATTTAATTTTAGGTATCACAACTTTTGACAATTAATAATTCTTAATAGTGTCCCTACATGTATTACTAAATATATTTGAAGAGTAGTTTTAATAATTTATTGCATCAAAATTACTCTTGAAATCACTTGTTTCATTGCTAATGTTCAAAATCATTTATTTCCTTTTAAAGAGTAGTTTTAATAATTTATTACATCAAGATTACTCTCGAAATCATTTGTTTCATTGCTAATGTTTGAATTAATTTATTTCCTTGAAAATATTTTGATTATTTTTTTATGTATAGTTTGTTTTGCAAAAGTCAAGATATAATGTAATTTTGATTTTTTTAATGAGTAGTCAGATTTACAAAATATTTACATTATTTGTTAGTTTTTACATCTTTTCATATCGATTATATGAAAAGGATAGTTGAGTTGTAAACCATTCAATTATTTAACTCGAACTATTGTAGTAAACATCATACCTTGTCTCTCTTGCTCTCCAATATTAATAGGTTGAATTACTATAACACAAAAATCAATGCAAATTGTCAATCATTTTTTTGTGCTTACACTGAAATCAATGCACATTATTAATCCAATCACTTTAAGTTAATGTACCATCATACATTGAGTAACATCAAATCAGATACATCATCTACACTGGAATCAATGCATCTAATGCACGCAATTAAATAAGATTAGAAAACATATACACTGAAATCAATGAATCTAATGCAAACAATCAAATAAGGTTAAAAATTAACATCTACACTAAAATCAATGCATCTAGTGCAAGCAGTCAAATAGGATTAGAAATCACCATCTACACTAAAATCAATGCATCTAGTGCAAGCAATCAAATAGGATTAGAAATCACAATCTACACCGAAATCAATGCATCTAGTGCAAGCAATCAAATAGAATTAGAAATCACCATCTACACTGAAATCAATGCATATAGTGCAAGCAATCAAATAGAATTAGAAATCAACATCTACACTGAAATCAATGTATTTAGTGCAAGCAATCAAATAGAATTAGAAAACATCTACATTGAAATCAATGCATCTAGTGCAAGCAATCAAATAGGATTAGAAATCAACATCTACACTGAAATCAATGCATCTAGTGCAAGCAATCAAATATCATTAGAAATCAACATCTACACTAAAATTAATGCATCTAGTGCAAGCAATCAAATAGGATTAGAAATCACCATCTACCATGAATTCAATGCATTTAGTGCAAGAAATATTCTTCCCTCTCTCCCCCCTCCATCTATATCTATATCTCCCTCCATCTCTCCTTCTTTGTCTCTCTATCTCACCCCCAAACATACACACTCTCTCTCCATATCTTCCTTTTCAGTCCCCACTCTCTCCAATGTTCTCTTTGTATTTCTTTTTTACTTCCCTCCATCTCTCCCCTTCCAAATACATCTCTTTGTCCTCCCTCTCTCCCTCTTCTCTCTCCCTTCTCTCTCATCTCTCTCTCCTCTTCTCTCTCAAGTCGTATCTCCCTCCTCTTCTCTCTCAAGTCGTCTCTCTCCCTTTCTCTCCCATCTCTCTCTCTCTCTCTTTGCCCTCCAACCCTGTCACTATCTCCCTCCCTCTCTCCTTCTCTCTCTCTCCCTCTCTCTCTCCCCCAACTTTATGTCACCCTCCCACTCTATTACCCTTCTCTCAATCTCTCACACTCCTCTCCTTCTCTCTCTCTTCATTCCTCCTCTCCCATGTCCTTTAGTTTATCTCCTTCAATGCAAGCAATCAAATAGGATTAGAAATCACCATTTACACTAAAATCAATACATCTAATGCAAGAATTATTCTTCCCTTTCTCCCCCCTATATATATATATATATATATATATATATATATATATATATATATATAGCGTGGAGGGGGGGTGAGATAGAGAGACACAAAAGGAGAGACAGAGAGATAGGTTTAAAAATGTACAAAATGTATATTTTTTTTTTTTTGGTAGATAAGCACCCACGAGGGATTTGAACCAATGACCTATCGCAAGTAGTGCTTTAACAGTGCACCCATTCACCGTCAACCCAAAGCCCCGTGGGCTCAAAATGTAAATTATTTTAAATTTTGTAAATAAATTAGTAATTAATTGTAATATTTAATTCCTAATCAATTTTCATTAATTTTTTCATTTTTCACTAACAGTCCTACAAAATCACCCAACCAAATTGTAGAACAATTAAAATCATGTGTTTTCAGGATCTCGATAACTTATTCCAATCACTAATTTTAAAAGAAATTATGAGATAAATCTCAAAATTGCAAAGTAGTTGTAGTTCATTTTTCAGAATTTTTAATTCCACTCCAAGTGAACCCCACTTCACATCACCTCCTCCCTTCCTATAAAAAAAAATATACTCCCAATACAAATCTTCCGATATTTAAAACTCCCAATATAAATCTTCCAATATTTAAAGTCTCGATTTAATTCTTTCGATATTCAAAAGTTTTGATATCTCGGTATCAGAATATCAATGTTTTTGGTTTGGCGCACATTTAAAAACTTTCGATGTTAATCTGCCTCCAACCTCTGGTATTTGGTTTTATGTCGTGATTGTCTTTTTGATATAAGGTTTCTCATCTTATGACTCTCGCACCTCCTCCATACATTATCCTCTGCCTTATTACTCCCTCCTTCCTTTGCCATTTACTCCTCCTCTCATACATAGCCACGTATATTATTTTGGATGGAGTTATAGCATACATAGTTGTGTATATTATTTTGGATGGAGTTTTGATTTAAGGTATTTGTTTTGATAGTTTTACATTATATTAATATTATAATATAATATAATTAACTTTTAAATTTATTTTAATTATATATAATCAGTTTGTAATTAATTTAGTTTAATATTGTAATTACAATTAAATTAATATTAATTAACTAATTATTGTTAATATAATTTAGGATTAAATTTTAATTAAAAAATTCTTAGTATTGGCTTAGACAGCAAATTTTCTAGAATTCTGGCAATTTTGACACTTCAACTTTGAAAGCTCATAAGTTGAGTTTTACTTGGCCAAATGAGGCCCACGGCTCATTGGATAGATAAAATCATGGAAAATATTTCTGAAGTGGTTTCATAACTATATTTGATCATGTAATGAGTATAAAATTAAGCATAAGATCAAGCTCCGAATTTTTAAACAATATTAATTTTCTGAGTTTAGTTTTTTGCATTTTCATTTGCTCATAGCCTCTGTTAAGTGCAGATTCATCGACTATGTTCTCTTTGATAAATAATATATTTACAAGGATCAATGGAAAGCTCAGAATTCCTTTTATTTATTTATTTATGTAATTGAGTTTTAATTGAAGATGTTTTATTTTCCAAATTTGATATTTTTATTTTAATTAAATTTTGATTGGTTTTAACAAAAAAATTGTTGAAGAGATGAGGAGGAACAGATTTCAGTCAATAGAATTTCTCCAGCAATAGAAGAAAAATAATTTGAACCAATGAAAATTGTTGGAGCAAAATGATTCTTCAACAACTCTCCTATTTGGAATTAATTTTGAAATTATAAATAGTGGTTTGTAGAATGTACAAGGGGTTTCTATTCTCTGCAATTCTGGAATCCTTAAAAGCACTATTGTAATGGGGATTTAGAGTTGTAGGTGAGAGGAGAGTAAATCTCATACCTGTGGGATAATTGACGATTTTTCTTTTGCATTTTGTACTAAGAATGGAGAGCAAAGCTTGCACCATTGCAGCTCTTGTTTTAACAATAGAAGTTCAAGCATTGTAAAGGAATATTGGATATCAGAGCTAAAGAAACAGTTTCAATAAATCAGTATTTAAAATACTATTTTTTTATACTGATTTCATTTTATAATGGCAGAAATATGTCATTTTATTCATATTTGTGCACTATTGTCAATGTTAGTAATTTTCCTCAATAATCTGTTATTATTTATCTCTACTCTTGTGAGATGAACTCTGACTTCTAAGTAACTATTTACTCATAAATTAGTCTTTTAATTTTGATTTAACAAACAGTAATATTTTGTGAACTATTTGTTGGTTATGATTTGGGTTGACCCAAGTTCGATCTATGTTGCGCACCAACAAAACCCTTAATCACTGGCCCTTTTGGAAATGACCTATAGGTATATTGCAGTCTCACCTGAAGTGACTATGGGAGGATGTAGAATCAGGTTTCTGCAGCCTTGAAGGATGATGTGATGTGGTGTTTATATTGTATTTTATTCTTAACATACATAAATTACTTCATCATATTCATTTAGTCACTTAAACATACCATATAAAGTCATAAATCATCACAATACTGAAATAAAGTGCAATTGTAATAAACTGATATGCTACAACAGATAATAAGCAAAAATACACATGAAGACACCAATTTTACCGTGTTTCACCCCAATGTGGGGTTACGTCCACAAGAATTGTTGCTTATAATAAGAAATATTGTATAGAAAACAGTTCTTGACCTGCGCACTAAGTTGTAGGCCATCTGTGCACTTAGCTGCAAAGCCTCGCCTTCTTTTCCCAAACAACATATCACAAAAGTTCAACCATAACACAGATCTGGATCAATTCGATCTCCCTTTATTCTTATTATTTGACCTTATATATACTATTGCATCAAGGGTTACATCGTTACAATACCATGGACTCCCTAAAACAAGCAGTTAAACCCATTGATCCTTTACATTATCACATGCTTTTACAAAAAGGAGGGGCTTCGACCCACTCCGACACCCTTATACCACACAATATATTCCAATTTCTTCATTGCGCGATCCACTTCGCACTCTGTTGCGCGCTCTTCTCCACAAAATTCGGAGTCTTTGCCAAAAACTAGGTCAGGTTGGGCTGCGCCCAATAGGCCCCCAACACTCACATGTGACTCATATCGAGTCACTCAGCTGCTTTGCCTCTGATCTTTGCTGCAATAGTGTTGTAATTATTGTTTAATTGCTGCAAAAAAATTGTGAATTATTTATCTTCGTTGTGCACCTCTTCCAGTAGTGCCTCCGTCACATGTTCTGCAACCTTCTGCACCATAGCTATCTCCCTCTATCGAAGCTCTTGAAGCTTATCATCTACTTCTTACCATAGTTGGAGAGACTCATCCTACCATGGTTGAGTCCTCTATGTTAAAACATGTTCGTCCTTCTTCAGTTCCTCAATCTTCTTCTGGAGGGCCTTTTTGTTCACTGATTTTGACGAGCTTCTGTGAGATTGGTAAGGTCTTCGCAGATGCCTAAATCTCTTCCCACTACTCTTGCTTCTGCTAAATATCTTCTTGTAATTTCTACACATTTGGATCTTCCTGCAGCGAAGTCCAAATCTATAAACTCTCATCTAACATTTTTTTGCAGTCTTCCACTACTACAGAGATGTTGGCCATTGCATCCTTTAGGTCAAAGCCCCTTTGCTCTCTTACTTCCTGCGGCGTGGTTGGCTGCAGCTTCATTTGCAGCTCACTGATCTGCATTTCATATTTAAATTGTATTGCGGTGATCTTTTCCTTGTATCCTTTCACTACAAGGTTGAGCTTTGCAACCTTGTCTTCTATTGGCTCCTCTTCTCATACATCGAGGTCTTGAACTTCTCTGCATGTGGCTTCGACTAATTCCTTGAGCTTCTATTGTTGTTGAACTGCTTGATCCCTCTCCTAGATCATTTGGTCGAAATTTTGCTGAACCGAAGCTCGCTCTTTCTCTACTTGAATATTCAGCTGCGAGGTATGTTGTTCACAAAGCTTCAGCTCTTCTATTATCTCCATGTGTAGTTTGTGTAGTATTTGCAATGGTACCGCTACGATGTTCATATTTACATGCTTCCACCCTTTTCCTTAATTTTGTACCTCAGCAAAGTCAAATTGTAGGGCTCTAGCAAGTATTGGCACTAACCTCGCTGTAAGTGTAGGATTTATTTTCCTTTCTTCTCCAATCCTCTCCACTACCTACGCAGGTTGTCTAACTGTTTGTGCCAAAATTTTAAGTTTTGTGATTATCTCCTACACACCTATGAGAAGTGATTCATAGCGATCTTCCCACTTGACTTTGTTGTCCCTTCATGAATTCTATCCCCGATCTACTCCAGGTCCCCATCAGTAAGCTTACCATTGGTGTGATTTCCTTCGTCTTATCTGCCTTCTGCTTCTTCTTGATCTTTGTGGTAGCTTCATAATGTGCCTTCCTCTTTTCTATGACAGCTTTTTATGTTTTTGTCTTTTCAGCCTCCTTATTCTGCTCATCTCCTTCGGGAGGATTCTGGAGACCTTCATCATGTTGCTCCTATTCCTTTGATTCCCGCTCATCCTTAACTTTGTCCTTTCCACTTGTTTCACCATGTTGTGAGGTGTCCTCTTCTGTCGCACTATTTTTTGCCTCTACCTCTGCCTCTGCCTCCGGCATAGTCATCTATTATGTTGGCCATTGTTGTACTAGTGCTAAGAGGTCATCTTTTGTTACTATGTATGGTAGGGGATTCCATTTCTTCTTTGTGTCTCTGCGAGCCTATATATAGACTTTGTGGAAATCAACCTTAAACTTCGTAACATCGCTATACTTCTTATATAAGCTCAACGAAAGGTGAGGATGTTGGTTCTGTTAGCTCTGCTATGCAACGCTAACTTTCTAATGACAGAGAGAAGCTTGGTCTGTTTGGTTGTGTCCCAAAAGGGGCTTACCTTGGTCACTTTTCCCTTTCTTCCCTCATCCCTCTTACCTTTAACCTTTCCCATTTCCTAAACAAACCTTCCAAATCCGACAAAATTCCCTTTGGCCTCAGCCCTAAGTGCAAAGCTAAACTTACCATAAAACCTCATCCATATGCCTTGCGCTTGTAACCCATCACGTCGCATCCCCACCATTTATCAACCCCTACCAATGCAATAGCTCACATCGTGTCCGATAAAGGCGACCCGCTCGACCACTTTCCACCGTCAGATCATCTCCACCGAGATCTGACGGCCTTCACACATATCGCATGGACAACTAGATCGAACGATAGCGCGCAATGAGGGCGGTTTTTCTCTCTCATCCGCTGCTACGTGTCGTTCGTTGTGTGGAATCACGTTGCCCCGAGAAATTACCACTTAGCGCCTGAAAGCGGTGCGATGAAAACCGTTACCACCCAAGTAAACCACCCTCACCTGTTAATGCCCGTGCAGCTCCATCACCCGACGATCATCCAATCTGTCCACTGAAGATCCAATAGCCCTGACGCACCCCGCTCCCACTTCGGCTGATAGCCTTCACCGAGCCATCTCCGCCATTCATCTCCCCGATCTGACGGTCATCTCTCTCGCTCATCCCAACTATCCACCTACCCATGCACCCTACGTCCTATGTCCATTCTGTTGCCCAAGGAAGGAGATGACCAGCTCTGCTTGACTGATAACAGTTGGATCCCCAACAACCACATTAAACAGAAAGCATGGCCAAAGGGAGAAAAGGACATAGCACGGCTCTGTAACAGAATTTATCAGTCATGGACTTCACTACTGCGAGCATTCCAACCACCTAAAGGACAACACAACAGTTGTACAGATCAGATTTACACAGTGAAGCAAGCAACCTCGTTCAGAGACTCCATCAGGCAGTTAAATGCAGTTGGTGGTCAATTAAGACCCCTCCATACCTAAACGGCCAGGTGCCATTGTAATGTAAACTTATAAATATCCAGAAGAAAGATGTAATCAGGGTTGGCATTGGATGTAAGGTTCAACTTCTGGAGACTGTAGACACTTTGTCGCTTGCAGCGTCTCATCTTCATTTTCAACAATACAAGCTTCTTTTGTTGTTAATTGCTCACTGTCCATTTTCTTTTGTTCTAAGCTTGTGCCTGATGTGCGGTGTTCTTGATCTCTTAATGTTTAACACTAGATAACTGTCATCTTATCTCTATGTTAGAATGTTGAATGCATCACTGAATAGGTTACTCAAGTTTCTTTCTATCTAATGCAAGAGAGTTGTCATCCTGTCTTTGCATTAATAGATTAGATTTGTAGATTTTTGTACTAGTTGCAGCTGGCCATCACATGGTCTTGTGTATCTGCTGGTGTGGTTAGTATTCTCCATATTCACCTAGTATCTAAACTGTGAGCATTGGTGGTCTAAAGCCTTGTATTCTGAGGGTGTTCATGCATGTCTGGGGTGAAACAGGGTAGAAGTGGTTATTTGGCTTGAACCAAATCATCATTCCTTCCATTAAACCTTGCAACAATAGTTGAACTTATATGTTACTAGGTATCTCCGAGCTACAACCTAGGAGAGTTTCTTGGAATCCCAACATAATTGGCGCCATTGCCGGGGAGAGGAGATTGAAGCTCAGCTTCCTTGGGAGAACGACATAGATCCAACTTTGATGATAGATAAAGTCTGGACACATTTTTGGTTGTAATCATCTATCTAGCGACTCTACTAGAGGTCGAACCTCTTGTCGACTCCACATCATAGTTCTAGCTCAATTTGTGAGGCATACTCGGAGAAATCCATAGAAATCACCAGCTGACTCAGTACCTGACCCTGAGAAGATTATCAAGTAGAGAAAGACATCACAGGAGCATCAGGATCAGGTAAGCCTAAACAATCTTATGTAACTCTACCAGAAAGGCTTGTAACAGAGCATCTACATGTTGGAAATATAGCCTCTAGTACTAGCAGTGAAGAAATATTTTCAGAGAATCATAAAGCTCCCATTTCTTTAGGTCCTCCTTTGGATCTCAGCCCAAAGGAAACCTCCCTTCTAGTCCATCACTTTCCTTCAGCCCTGTCATTCATTTCTCAGCTTTCTATCATTCAAACTGCTAGCACCCTTCCATCCACCCCAGCCATGGCAGGTCCACAAGCACCCACCAAAATGGAAAGAATCATAGCTGCTAGGTATGGACCCCTGGTCCTGCCTATTCCTTTGAATGCCATGCCTGTAGGAGAATATCATAAATACATGCCTAAGTTCATTGGGACAGAGGGAGTAACAGCTGAAGAACACCTTGAGTCTTTTTATAGCTATGATGATAACCTAGATATCAATGAAGATGATGTGTGGATGAGAGTATTTGTCCAAAGCCTTGATGGAGAGGCTAGAAAGTGGTTCAGAGAGCTGACCCCTAGGTCTGTAGCAGATATTGAAGCACTAGATGATGTGTTTTTAAAGCATTTGGGAGATAAGAAAGACATGTTGTACTACCATACTGAGTTTGGCAACCTAAAAGGGGAAAATGGGGAGTCATTGTTTGATTTTAATAAAAGATTCAATCGTATGTATAGCAAGATACCAGCTGAAGTGAAGCCTACCCCCACCTCTGCCAAACTCACCTATGCCAATGCCTTTGATTCTGATTTATGCCTGCTATTAAGAGAGAGAAGATGTGCTTCTCTAGCTGAAATGCAAGATGCAGCCTTGGAGGTGGAATCCAATATCATGGCTGCAGAGAAACTCAAAGGACATGCTAATAGAAGGAGGCAGAGAGGTGAGTCTTCCTCTTCTTCTTCATCTTCAGAACCCAAAATAGACAAAATGACTAAAATGATAGAGTCATTGGCTGCTGAAATCTCCAAGCTGAAGGTTGAGCAGAGTTCTGGGAAAGCAAGGCTTCCTAATACATTTGCTCCTAGAAATCCAAATCCATATAGAAGAGAAAATGAACAATTGCAGATCATTCAGAGGGGCAAAGAGGCCAGTGAAGAACAAAGGGTTAAGACTCCTTTCCAGAATGTAGTCATGGAGGAGGAGCAGTTTGATGAAGAGGATGAGATTCATTACATGGAAGACAAGGGCAGTGCTACCTTTTTTAGATTAGCTGCCTACAAGGAGTCATTACTCAAGGACCAGACCAGTCAAGAGTGGGATAGAGAAGTTGTTCTGCAGACTGAAGACCAGCAGAGATATAACTTGAGGTCAAGAATGAGTAATGTCAAAGAGAATCCTACCCAAAGAGCTGTTGTCCCCATACAGCAGCAGATCAGCAAACAGAAGTGACCAGCAACTGATCCCATCATCCTCAAAACACCAACTCAAGAGGTAAGAGGCCCTAACAAGTCCCCTTCCCCTTTTAGTTTCGAATCAGAAGTCCAGAAGTTAAAAATATTTGTGCCTCTGATAGAACTTGTAAAGAGTGAGGTCTTTAAGAATCCCATCCTTGATGCCCTTGGGCTGAAAGCCACACGAGCATCCAATGACTATGTGAATTTACAAGATGACAAACCTGCAGTTGTGCTTAGCCCAATGACTAAACCCTCTAGCTCCCCATCATTTTATGTCTCCTTAACCATTCATGACAAAATCCTCCACAACTGTCTGCTGGACACAGGTGCCAACCATAATCTGATGCCCAAAGCTGTCATGGAAGAATTAGGCCTTGATATTACCAGACCTTATCATGACTTGTTCTCCTTTGATTCGAGGAAGGTGAAATGTTTGGGGTTAATCAAAGACTTAGCCATCACCCTAACTCAGCTACCCATGAAAAGCATGATGATGGATATTGTGGTAGCAGATGTTCCCCCTAAGTTTGGTATGCTACTTTCGAGAGGGTGGATTAAGAGGTTGGGTGGGACATTGCAAAATGACTTGTCTTATGCCATCGTCCCAGTTTTTGGAGGAGAAAGCAGAAGACTATACAGGGAAGCCCAGCTGGCCTATATCATCAGTGATGAGAAGAATCCCACTAATCATCCCATTTATGCTATGGACACTGATTTTGGAGCATGTATTCTCCAAATTGAAGAATCCCAGAGGGCCTTGGTGCAGCTCAAGAAACCAGTATGCCAGGCCATGGAAGAGGAAGGGACACAGGCTTGGGATATGTTTTTTAATGGAGCCTGTTCAAAGGAAACTACAAGATTAGGAGTGGTTCTAGTGTCTCCAAAACAAGAAAGCACACATTTGTCTTTTAATCTAACTTTTCAGGTCAACAACAATACAGCAAAGTACGAGGCTCTGATATTGGGCTTAAACGCTGCCAAAGACATGGGAATCAAAGACATAAAGGTGTTTGGAGATGTTGATCTCATCATTCAACAAGTGAACAAAATGTTCTAGATAAGGTACCCAAGGCTGAAAGCATACAGAGATGAGGTATGGAGACTCAAAGACTCTTTTGATAGCTTTTTTATCTCATATATTCCTAGAGTAAAAAATCAGCTTGCTGATTCCCTTGTTGTGTCTACTAGTATGTTCATCCCTCCCATGCCCCCTAGATTGGCTTATGAAGTCCAAATAAAATATATACCATCCTTGCCTGATAATTTCCAGCACTGGAAAGTCTTTGAGGATGATGATGAAGTAAATAGGTTTCTGCAAGTCATTGATGAATTCTCTGAAATGCAAATTGATCAAGAGAATGAAACCTTGGAGGAATGTCCCCAGCCCCAGCTAAGGAACAGAATTGGCCAAGACAGTATTGTACAGTTGCCTAGCAATCATATACCTAAAGGGCTAGTGCCTCTAGAGAAGCTATTTGACCATAATGATGTGCCTCATAAGATTGCCCAAAAAGAAAATCAGTCTGCAGTCCATAGGCATAACATAGGGAGTCCAAATCATCCAAAGTATATAAATCTGTCCACCCATTTGTCTGCTGCCCAAAGTTCTAAGCACTGCACCTTAATGAAGCAATTTGTTGATGTCTTTGCCTAGGAATACAGTGACCTTAAAACTTATGACAAAAATGTCATGCAACATAAGATCGCATTGGAGAAAGACACCATTCCTTTCAAGCAGAAGCTGAGACCCATAAATCCTTTGCTCCTCCCTCTGATTGAAAAATAAATCAAGAAATTGTTGGTTTCCAAAATCATAGTTCCTCTGAGATTTTTAAATTGGGTAGCCAACTTGGTAGTGGTGAGGAAGAAAATGGAGAAATCAGACTTTGTGTTGATTTCAGGAACCTGGACAAATGCTTTAAGAAAGACAACTATCCCCTGCCCAAGATGGAACATTTGCTACAGAAAGTCTCAGGAGCTAAAGTTATGTCATTCTTGGATGGATTTTCAGGGTATAACCAAGTTTTTGTACATCCAAATGACCAAGAAAATACTGCTTTCACCACCCCTTGGAGCACTTTTATGTACTCCAAGGTGCCTTTTGGACTAATGAATGCTAGGGCGACCTTTCAGAGAGCCATGGATATAGCGTTTATAGGAGAGAAGGATAAGTGTGTCCTTGTCTACCTGGATGATATGACAGTATAATCCAACAACCATCAAGATCACTTGTAGCATTTGAAGAAAGTGTTTCTGAAGTGCAGAAGGTTTGGGATATCAGTGAATCCTAGGAAGTCACAGTTTGCTTTAGAAGAGGGCAAGCTTCTAGGACACATTGTTTCTACTGCAGGTGTCAAGATTGACCCAGAGAGAGTGAAAGTGATACAGACCTTGTCTGTCCCAAGATCAAAAAAGGACATCCAATCCTTTTTGGGAAAAACAAATTTCGTAAGGAGGTTTATTCCTAATTTTGCAGAATTGGTAAAACACATCACCTCTATTTTACAAAAGATTTTTCGGCGAAGATCACATGAGACATCATTTGTCGACGCGTTTCGAACCAACCAGTGTGGTTCATCGTCAGGACAAGTTGAAGAAACAGATCCAGACCCTAGGGGTTGGTCCCCCTAGGGTAATATAATTTTAGTCATTAAAATATAATTTTAATAATATAATTTTAGTATTATTTAATTTTAAATATAATTTTAATTTTAATATAGTTTTAATATAATTTTAATTATATTTAATAATTAAATATAATTTTAATTATTTATGTGTATTATTATTAACTATTATCATATAATTTTTATTAATAAAAAAGTTTTTTTTTCACATAATTATTTTATTTATTTTATTCTAAAGGGATTGGTCCCTCTATGAAAAATTCCTTTCCCTTAGATATAATTTTTTAATTACTTATCTCTAACTAACTATTTTCATGAATTATTTTTACTAATTGAACATAATTGTTTAATTATTTTTAATATTTTAAATAAAAATTTTAATTATTTTTAATATTTTAAATAAAAAATTTAATTATTTATTAATATTTTTATCTAACTAATTATCATATATTATTTTTATTTAAAGGACTGGTCCCCCTCTAGGGTAATTTTTCCCCTTAGATATAATTTTTAATTATTTTTCTTTAACTAACTATTAACATAATTGTTTTTAATATTTTAATTATTTTTAATATTTTTATCATATTATTATTTTCATTTAAAGGACTGGTCCCCCTAGGGTAACATTTTTATATAATAAGGTTTTTGATCCCGGTACCTAGTCAAAAGTAGCTGTTAGTCTTTTTAGCCATTGGAGGCTTTGCTCTGTCTATTTAACCTACTAAGCTGGATCTGTTTCTTCAACTTATCCTGACGATGAACCACACTGGTTGGTTCGAAACGCGTCGACAAATGATGTCTCATGTGATCTTTGCCGAAAAATCTTTTGTAAACTTGATATGGATCACAGAAGCCTAAACTCTACTACATCACCTCTATGCTGAAAAAGGGATCAGAGATCAAATGGACTAATGCAGCAAGAATATCTTTTGAAGCCATCAAAAGAGCTATTATGGAAGCTCCCACTTTGGTCAGCCCAAACTATAGCAAGGAGTTTCATATCTTCTCCTTTGCTTCCTTTGACACCCTTGTAGCAGTCTTATTGTAGAAAGATGATGAGGATTCAGAGCATCCAGTGGCATTTTTAGCAAAACCTTAAGGGATGTTGAATTAAGGTATGATATTATCGAAAAGAAAGCTTATGCTCTTATCAAATCTTTAAAAGCTTTTCGAATCTACATTCTGCACTCCAAGGTAATTGCATATGTGCCCTCTGCTTCAGTGAAGGATATACTGACGCAGTGAGATGTTGATGGAAGAAGGGCTAAATGGATTGCAAAGCTTATTGAATTCAACATAGAACTGAAGCCCACCAAGCTTGTTAAGGGTCAAGGCCTTGCCAAGCTGATGGCTGAAGAAAATTACAGGATGTTGGACATGAATTGGATAAGCACAAACTCAGATGACAGACAGACAGGGGGAGAAATAGTTGAATGAGGCAGAACCAATCTTTGGTTGAAAATCTGGCCTCTTGTGAATGGTATGATAAAATAGTTCACTTTTTGTTGAAACTAGAAGTCCTCCAGGTCTTAGCTCGAGCCAAGCCAAGACCGTTATGCTAAAAGTAGCCAAGTATTGTATTCATGAAAGCTTGCTTTATTGGAGAGACCCATCAGGAATCCTCTTAAGATGTCTGGACAAAGAACAATCTATGGAGGTCATGCATCAGTTTCATTCCAGCATCTGTGGAGGACATCACTATTGGAAAACCACAGCCCACAAGATCCTCAGAGCTGGGTATTATTGGCCCACTCTATTTTCTGATGTCTTTTCATTTGTAAAATCTTGTGACAGGTGCCAGAGGTTTGAAGGAAAACAGCAGTTGAAATCCTTACCCTTGAAGCCAATACATGCCAGTGGCCCTTTCCAGCAGTGGGGCTTGGATTTCATAGGGGAAATTAATCCACATTCTAGTGGCCAGCACAGATGGATCTTAGTAGCCACTGATTACTTCACTAAATGGATTGAGGCCATCCCTACTAGGAAAGTTGATCACCATGTTGTCATGAAGTTCTTGACAGAAAACATTTTCACCAGGTTTGGCTGTCCACACAAATTGGTTACAGACAATGCAGCAGCCTTCAAGGAAAAAGATTTGGTGGACATGTGTGACTCAATGGGCATTAAGCTAGTGCATTCCACCTCATATTACCCTCAAGGAAATGGTCTAGTAGAATCATCCAATAAGAGCCTGATAAGGATAATCAAAAAGTTGCTGGAAGACAACAAAAGGAACTGGGATTCCAAACTAAAGTTTGCATTGTGGGCTGACAGGGTGACCACCAAGAAATCCACAAGGAGTTCTCCGTTCAAGCTGTATATGGCACTGAGGTTGTATTCCCAATCTAGTTGACCCTCCCTGTGGCCAAATTCTTGCAGGAAGAATAGAATGAGGAAAATGACATGGCAAAGAGGATTAGTGACTTGGCTGAAGTGCATCAAATCAGAGATCAATTGATTGAAAATTCTGCGGCACATCAAAAGAGAATCAAGGAAGCCTTTGACAAAAAGGCAAAGATGGACAATTTTCAAATTGGAGACTTGGTTCTTAAATGGGATGCATTGAAAGAAAATAAAGGCAATCATGGAAAATTCAATGCTCTATGGACTGGATATTTTTTCATTGCTCAGGTCCAGGGGAACAACACTCTCATGCCGCAAAGTATGGAAGGAGAAACAGTTTTTGATGGCCTAGTTAATGGGCGGTTTTTGAAGGTTTATGTTGTTTAAGACCTTTAGGCCCCAACATTGTAAAATATGTCTTTCACAGTTTTTAGGTGTAGGTTTAATTAGACTCCATGCCCAATGGAATAGTAGTAAATCTTGTTGATCTTGTTTCTATATGAAAGGCAGTGGTCTATGGTTCTTGAAACCTCACAGGGAGGATTTCATCCCCAAAAGGAGCCAGTGTTAGCTCTGCTATGCAGTGCTGACTTTCTAATGATAAAGAGAAGCTTGGTCTGTTTGGTTGTGTCCTAAAAGAGGCTTACATTGGTCACTTTTCCCTTTCTTCCCTCACCCCTCTTACCTTTAACCTTTCCCATTTCCTAAACGAACCTTCCAAATCCGACAAAATTCCCTTTGGCCTCAGCCCTAAGCGCAAAGCTAAACCAACCATAAAACCTCATTCATATGCCTTGCGCACTCGTAAACCATCGCGTCGCATCCCCATCGTTGATCAACCCCCACCAATTCAACAGCTCACATCGCGTCCGATAAAGGTGACCCGCTCGACCACTTTCCACTGTCAGATTATCTCCACCAAGATCTGACAGCCTTCGCACATATCGCGTGGACAACTAGATTGAACGATAGCACGCGATGAGGGTGGTTTTTCTCTCTCATCCGCTGCTACATGTCGTTCGTTGTGTGGAATCGCACTGCCCTGAGCAATTACCACTTAGTGCCCTAAAGCGGTGCGATGAAAACCGTTACCGCCCAAGTAAACCACCCTCACACGTTAACACTCGTGCAGCTCCATCACCCGATGATCGTCCAATTTGTCCACTGAAGATCCAACAGACCTGATGCACCCCACTCCCACTTTGGCCAATAGCCTTCACTGAGCCATCCCCACCATTCATCTCCCCGATCCGACGGTCATCTCTCTCACTCATCCCAATTGTCCACCTACCCATGCACCCTACGTCCTACGTCCATTATGTTGCCCAAGGAAGGAGATGACCAACTCTTCTTGACTGATAACAGTCGGGTCCCCAACAACCACATTAAACAGAAAGTGTAGCCAAAGGGAGAAAAGGACATAGCACGACTCTGTAACAGAATTTATCAGTCATCGACTTCACTGTTGCGAGCATTCCAACCACCTAAAGGACAACACAGTAGTTGTACAGATCATATTTACACGGTGAAGCAAGAAACCTCGTTCAGAGACTCCGTTAGGCAGTTAAATGCAGTTGGTAGTCAATTACGACCCATCCATACCTAAACGGCCAGATGCCATTGTAATGTAAACTTATAAATATCTAGAAGAAAGATGTAATCAGGGTTGGAATTGGATGTAAGGTTCAACTTCTGGAGACTGTAGACACTTTGTTGCTTGCAACTTCTCATCTTCATTTTTAGCAATACAATCTTGTTTTGTTGTTAATTTCTCACTATCCATTTTCTTCTATTCTAAGCTTGTGCCTGATGTGCGGTGCTCTTGATCCCTTAATGTTTAACACTAGATAACTATAATCTTATCTCTGTGTTAGAATGTTGAATGCATCATTGAATAGGTTACTCGGGTTTCTTTCTATCTAATGCAGGAGAGTTGTCATCCTATCTTTACATTAATATATTAGATTTGCAGGTTTCTGTACTAGTTGCAGTCGGCCATCACATGGTCTTTTCTATCTGCTAGTGTGGTTAGTATTCTCCATATTCACCTAATATCTAAACTGTAAGCATTGGTGTTCTAAAGCCTTGTAGTCTGAGGGTGTTCATGCATGTCTGGGGTGAAACAGGGTAGAAGTGGTTATCTGGCTTGAACCAACCATCATTCCTTCCATTAAACCTCGCAACAATAGTTGAATTTATATGTTACGAGGCATCTCCGAGCTACAACCTAGTAGAGTTTTTTGGAATCCTAACAGGTTCACCAACATATGTAAATCCATGTTATATAACATAAAAATCATCATGTTCTCCATTGCTCATGATAGTTGAGTGGTATACCACAGTGAGGCATATCATGCAGCTTCAAAAACATTTGAAGCTACAGGAGGGAACTGGAAAATCTCTAGTTCTCTCCATGCCAGCATCGCTATAATCAAAATTAACCATGCATAATGAAATCTTGTACCTTTTTCCTGGACCTTGCGACAGTCATCCAGAAATTATTTGCAAAAGTATTCGACCCAATTGTACTAAACCCCATTAGCACACTGCGCAGCTAAAGAAACCACCGTTGTAGGGACTTCATTAGCCTAGCACTTTTTCATGAACTTCCCAACTAATATGTGTGTCACAAAGTGAACTGTCTGGTCATTGATTGAGTTTATATCATATCCCCTCTTCCCTTTTTTTAGACCGAACTTTTTCTTCATATTGTCAGCTTTGGTGTGGTCCTGATATTTTCCAACGAATTCTTCTGTGGGGTTCCGCCCTTGATATGGTAGTTTGGTGATTCTCCATATCCACATTGGATATATATGGATCTTATTTCTCATCCATAAATCCATCGTGCACCAGCACAAGCAACTGTTGTACACAAGCTGTGCTCCCCAGACTTCTACTGAAGTGCGGCACATTCAGCATGTTCATCAGTCCTAACTATGCCAATCCATTTGCCCATTGTTACGGATCTAATCTCGTCACACCACTCTCTGGGTAGTTTACTTGTTTTAGATATCTATATGGTTCGAACTATGGGTATTTATTTATGTCATTGAAGTCATAGTCTACGAACTTGAGTTGTGGAATTTTCCCAAGTAATTCCCCTGTAAATGGTACTTCCTCTAGCAATAGGGGTGTGAAGGTGCCAAACTTTGCATCCTTCTAGTCTTTCACTGGTTTAGCATTCAGTTTTCTTGATGGAATGTATGGTGGTAGAGGCGATGGAAATAATGTGCCATCTATTTCCATCTGCTTTGCATGCTCCACTTCTTCCTCCTCGTCTCTTACTTGCTTGGTTTCTTGTTGAGGTTCGATAGGTTTCTTATCTTGTTTCTTCTTTTTTCTCTCTTCCTTGGTTGGTTTCTTTTGTGGAGATCTCCATTGTTTTTTTGATGATGCTACTGTGGTTGATGCTACTGGGGTTGATGTTGTTGTGGGCATACCAGCTTCCATGATTCCAGATAAGCCCTTCTCACGAAAATTGCGAACAATTTCTTCCCAAGAACACTCAGATGACATATGACAACAAGAATTTATGCAACTTCTTCGCACTATCAACACTCGAACTCTCAATTTAGTAAAGTTCCAAATCTGCACAAGACACGACTCCTATAGAAATTTTGAATATCTAACCCCATCATTAGCTTAGATTGTATCCATATTGTTTTCAGATTTTGCTCCTTAATTGCATATCTATCCCTAGATCCTTCCAGTTTTTCCTTATAAATGAAAATTTCTACGTGTTTTAATGTTAACTTTCCCCTTTAACAGTCATTTTTTTTTTCCCGGTGAACTTCGACACATCCATATTGTAGTGAAAAATGCTTCTTACATCGCAACTTCTATGTACTGCAACATAATCCATACTATAATGAAGTAACTTCCTATGTTGAATCTCTCTCTACAACGTAGTTTATAGTTCAGTGCCCACTTTCAACTGCAGGTGGCACTAATAATTTTCTCCTTTCTTCTTTAGAGCGAGGTAGTAGAAATAGGGTTGTCTCTGTACAGCTTCAACTTGTTGTCATTTACTCTTTCTTGGAACAATTCTCCATTCAACTTCGCTAATTTATCTTCACCTCCATCGGTAATATGCTTGATAATGTAGGGGCCCAACCGATGCATCTTAAATTTTCCTGGAAATTTCATAAACTTATTGTCATAGAGGAGAATAAGGTCTCCTACCTAGAACTTCTTATGCTTAATATGTCTATCATGCCAAGCCTTTTCTCTTGCTTTTTGTACTTGTTGATGAAATCCTGCTATAAATTTTTCTTCTTCCAAAGCAATCAACGACGACATTATTTACTCCATTATATCAGGGTCTTCCATATTTTTAAAAGATGTAATCCTCAAGCTAGGCACAATGTATTCCATGGGCATCACATCTTCTTTCCCATAAACTAACCTGAAGGGTGTTTTCCCTGTCAACTTTTTACATGTGGTCCTATAAGCCCATAAACTTGTTGGGATTCTAAGGTCCCAGTCATCTCTGTTCACATTGCATACCTTAGTTAGTGCATTCTCCAAAATATTATTAAATTCTTCTATTGTTCCATTGGCTTGAGGGTGATAAGGGGTACTCTTTTGATGATAAACTTGGAATTCCTCATTCAATGCTTCAATAGTTTTATTCAGGAAGTGGGAACCTTGGTCACTCATCAAAATATTTGGACATCCAAATCTAGACAATATATACTCAAAAATGAACTTCGCAATAGTCTATGCGCTGCAATCCCTTATTGGTTGTGCTTCAGTCCATCTTGTTAAGTAATCAGTAGCTATAATTATGTACCTCACGTCAGTCCTCTTTCCAAGCGGATTCATGGGTCCAGCAAAATCAATAGCCACTTATCAAAGGCCTGCAATGTAACTTCTGGTACCAATGGAATCTCATCTCTTCTTGAAGGTTTTGCTTGTTCTCTGACACATATCACATGCTTTGCAATACTCCTTTGCATATTTATGTAGTGTAGGCCACCACAATCCTACTCTCAAAATATTTTATGCAGTAGATTTTCATGCTTTTTTTCCACCAGCGGCGCCACCATGAGCTTCTACTAGAATTATCTGTCTTTCATGTTCAAGAACATATATGCGCAATATTTCATCTAGTCCCATCTTATATAATTGTCTTGCTATTAATGAAAAGTTAGATGCCTTAACAACTAATCCTTTCTTTTGATGTGTAGTATACTCTCAAGAGCCATCCATGTGGTCAAAAACTGAATGATATCTGCAAAATGGTCATCTGCAACTCTGATTGCAAATAACTATGCATTAGGGAGATTATCCTCTATGCTAGTTGGTTCTTCCCCTGTTTCCAATCTTGATAGATGATCAGGTCTTGCATTCAGTATTCCTGGTTTAACAATGATTTCAAAGTCATATTCTTGGAATAATATTAACCATATGCAAATATTTCCTCCTAAGACAAGTTGATTAACCAAATACTTCAGTGCAGAATGATATGTAAACATTTTAAAGTGTGATCCCAACAAATAGTGTCTAAAATTATGCAAATCATACACCATGGCCAGTGCTTCCCTTTCTGTAGTGGTGTAATTTTTTTCTGCTTTAGATAACTTTCTGCTTGCAAAAGCTATAGGATTGTTCGGTCCCTATACTACTAGTGTAACCCCTTATTGTTATTAGTACAACCCCCTTATTATATTATTGTGCCCATATAGTCCCCATGTTGTTATTATTATGCCCCATAGAAGCCCACTACTGTTATTGTTGTGCCCCTACAATATTATTTTTATGTAGGCTCTGATTGTATTGGGACCCTTTAGACTCCTATATATAGAAAGGAGGTCTTTTCATTTGTGTAATGTAAAGGAGGTTTCCCCCTCGAAGAGGCTGATTTTTAAGTCATTGATCTATCTTTTCTATCTTTTTGTGAGTTGGTTTCATAACATTTGGTATCATAGATTTGGATTCTAGGGTTTCACTGATCCAAACACGTCATCGTGGCATTTTCTCTATAACTTTTTCGTTACAAAGTTTCAGAACCTAAAAAAACCCATTTGAGCCGAAATCATTCTGAAATATTGTCTCGCTATATTTTCAGAGATATAATCTAAGGAAGTTAGGGTTTTTCCAAGCTCTAGAATTCCATCTCAAACAAGCCATCATGGCATTTTCGCTATATTTTTGTTTCTAAGAAGGTTCAGACTCTGAAATTAAAACCCATTTTAGCTGAAATATTGGTGAAGCTCGGGCCCAAATTTCAGATCTTTTTTCGTTACATTTGCGGAGATATGGTCCAAGACATTTAGGGTTTTTGCATGCTCCCGAATTACATCCCAAACAGGTGACCTTGGGAAAATCGTCATAGCTTTCTCTATGAGCATTAGATTGAAATTTCGTAAGATGTTACAGAAAGGGGACAGACTGTACTTCTCTGTGTATCAGTTTTAGGTCCGAAGTTTGAAACAATGATACGTGACACTTCGTACAAGTTCGCTCTACTGAAAAAGTATATAATCAGGCCATCTTGGGAGATTGGGCATAACTCTTTCTTGGAGAATCCAATTTCGATCAGAATTGTGGCATTGGAAGGAGGACATGGAGGGCTACCGGAGGTCACAATTCTAGACCTTGGAGATCCAAAATTTCAGAGACAAAATATTCAAGATCGATATCTTAAAAGAAAGAAAAATAATGACTCCAATCAAGAAAATAAAAACACCTAATAACAAAATTGGATGGATGATTTGAAGAATGCGATCAAAGCTAAGATAAATAGTTTTATCTATGCCATGGAAGTTGATATCGATGGTATGGAAGCATATTGGAAGAAATGCATGGAATATTTGAAGAAAGACATGGAAGGTTTGAAGGAATGTGGGATAAAGCTGCTACAAGAAAGGTTTCCTAATGGCGAAAAGGTAGTAGAGGAAACTCATTATGAGAACAAAAGTAATGTTAATCATAATTTCATAAATTCATAGACTCTAACATTGGATTGAAGACCCAGCATATTCCAAATATAGATATGAGGAATTTGTCAAGGCTCCCGTAACATGGATACTACAGATGGAGAAATATTTTGATCTACATAATGTGCAAAACACACAAAAGGTACGTATTGCATCTTTATATTTAGAACCGAATTAGCTTGTATGGTATAGAGGGATTTCTTCTCGTAAACAACTAGTCACGTGGTCAATTTTCACAGAGGAAATGATAGCACATTATGAGGATACAGAGAGCAACACCTTCTTTAGGCAATTGATAAATCTCAAACAAAAGGGTTAAATGGCAGAGCACATTGAGGACATCCGAAAATTGAATATAAGGGTAAATGATATTCTAGAGAAACATAGGATTGAAGTCTTCATAGGGACTTTAAATGATAACATCCAACATGAGGTTCAGCTTTGGGAACCTGATTCATTGGAGAAGGCATATAGGTTGGCAAGAAAAATTGAAAGAAAATTTATCGCAATAAGGAATCCTACCACTCATAACTATAACGATGGAACTATTGTTGCTCCTAGCCTTTCACCACTTACAAGGTTGACACCAAAAAAAATGGAAGAAAAAAGAGCAAAATGGCTTTGTTACAATTGTGATAGAAAATACACTAAAGGTCATAAGTGTGCTCAAAATAAATTAATTTACATAGATGCGGAAGAGGAGCAAGAGAAGGAACAAGAAATGTCAAAAGAAGAGGATATACACCAGGAACCAATCCTAGAGAAAGAAGTAATGAATCTCACCATATCTTGTAATGCATTGACAAGAATTACCACTCCTCAAACTCTCAAGATAGAAGGGCATATCAAGAAGAAAAAGGTAATAGTGTTGATTGATTTGGGTAGTACCCATAATTTTATTCATTGTAAGATAGCTAAGGAATTGAATTGCTTCCTATATTTAGCACTAGAGTGCCAAGTAATTGATGCAGGAGCATTCAGACTTAGCCAGCAATGTGAAGTTCTGTTCACATGTTGTGGCTAAAAGAGTGAATTTCACTGACCTGAGTGGTCAAAAGTTAGTTTGGTCGAGAGGGTTGAATCTCTCGTAAATGGTTTGTAATTCATCATTGTAATAGTTAGGAGATTATCTTATTTAGATTGAAGGATAAGTTGTTAGCGTAGGTCTGTAGTGGAGCTTGAAAATAGAGATTTGATTGTTAGATTGTTTAAAATAGAGATTGATTTGTTCGTACAGTTAGAGTAGGATTCGACTCATAAAAAGGAAAAAATGTAATGTAGAAGGATTAGCTGAGATGATAGAGGATTGAGCAAGAAGCGAGAGTGATGTGATAGAGAGGGTTTTGGAGATTGAAACAGAGGTCTTTTAATTTGTTGTAATCGAGCCAAGGGACCGAGACTCTGTAACTATTATTATTTTGAATGAATTTGTTTTAATGTGCATCTGTGTGTGATCTTGGTGGAAAATCTCGTTTTATTCTGTGTATCTGCGTTCTGAAGCACATCCAAGTAATTCTTTTGTTTTTTGTGTTTTAATGGTTAATATCAGTGTTTATGGTTAATCGCGGTCACTCATGTTAATAGTGGGGGTAGAAGATCATAAAAGGGCTTGATCAGGTTGAAGTCCCATACGCAATCTTGACCACTGATCGAAAGTTCAACTGTTGACGTCATAGTCAACAGCGAGATTAAGCTTGTGTTTAAATCGTGTGTTAGATGGAAAGCCGCTAGCCGTAGAATCTAAATGAATGTTGTTATCCAAGGGATATCAGGGTCTGAAGTAATTGGGATTTAAGTCTAAAACCCAGACCCGAACTTTTATAAACCGAGGTCTATAAACCATATCGGCTCCATGAGGCGAGTAAATGTTGCGCAAGTCCCCTGAAGTGATATCACTGGCGACCGTTAGATCTGGTCAGATGAGATCAACGACATAGAAGGAAGTGTTTTTCAATCACCAGACTATTGTTCAAATACGGATTGTTGTTCAATCCGACTGTTGTTCAATCCAACTGTTGTTCAAATACGGATTGTTGTTCAATTGGATGTTGTTCAATTGCGGCTGTTGTTCAATTGTTGTTCAGTTGTTTTTCAATTGGTGATCTACGTCATTTTTGGTATCAGAGCTCAGAGATTGAGTTGACTGCAGTAACCATGTTGCCAAGGAGAGGAGCTGGCATAGGTCGAGGAAGACCTGAAGCAAATGCAGTTCTGCTGGAGGAGATCCGGAGTCTACGTACAAGGATGGACACAATGGAGACTGCACAAAGGAGAGCACCTAATGAAGGGGTTGAAAGTGTTGCAGAAGCATCTTCTGAAGAAGAAGAAGAGGAGGAAAATGAAACTACCAAAGTCATCAAGATGTTGGCTAAAGTAGGTGGAAAACCAAAGGTGGAAATTCCTGTGTATGAAGGGAGTCTCAATGCCGAAGAGTTAATGGATTGGATCAGTGCACTAGACAAATATTTTGACTATGAAGAGGTTGATGACAAAAAGAAGGTGAAGTTTGCAGTTACCAGATTGAAGGGTCATGCAGCTATTTGGTGGGATGAGCTACAAATGTCCAAAATGAGAAAAAGAAAGTCCAAGATCAAGCAATGGGATAAAATGGTGAGTAAAATGAAAGCTAAATTTATGCCAAAATATTATCAGTTAAATCTTTTCAAACAGTTACATAATTTAAGACAAAAAGGAATGTCTATTAAAGAATACGCAGAAGAGTTTTATAGATTGAGTATTAGAGCAAGACATGCAGAGGATGCTATGGAGAAAGCAGCCAAATATATCAATGGCTTAAGATACGACATACAGGACGAGATCAGCTTGCTGAGTCTGAAGACTATTGAAGATGCCTATCAATCAGGTTTGAAGGAATAAGAGAAGATGTTGAGAAAACAAACTCAAAGGAATAGAGGGAGAAGTTCAGTAAGAGGTACAGGAACTACCAAACCAAGGTTTCAGCAACATCAGCAAGAAGTAGGAAGCTTAAGTAGTAGACCGCCACAGAGGGGAGATTCTAATAGAGGAATATTTGCGCCCAGAGGAAGAGGTCGAGGAAGAGATGTTCGGTGTTACAATTGTGGAGAATGGGGACATGTGTCATGGGACTGTCCTCATAATAAACCAGCAAGTCAGAGGAATGTGAATGTGGTTGAGGAAAAGCTAGAAACACCTCGACTGATGGAAAAGGAAGAATCCCCTGAAGTAGGAGAATCCCTATTGATGAAAAGGGCATTGTTGAAGGCAGAGAAAGAGACTGAAGAACTAGCACAGAGGAAGAGTATATTCAGAACTATGTGCAAATCCAAAGGTAAATGTTGTAAAGTGATAATTGACAGTGGAAGTACTGATAACCTTGTTTCTACAGAGATGGTGGACAAGCTGGGATTGGTGAAGACAATACACCCTACTCCTTACAGAGTGTCATGGTTGCAAAAAGGACATCAGATTATTGTGACAGAACAATGCAAGGTCGAGATACAAATTGGTATGTATAAGGATGTGATATTGTGTGATGTAATGCCAATGGATGTATGCCATGTATTGCTGGGAAGACCGTGGAAGTTTGATCGGAAAGATATTCATGATGGGAGGAAAAATACTTATACTCTGGAGAAGAATGGAAATAAACATACACTACTATCGTTGAAGGATGACACTGACAAAGGAACACCTGGAAACAGTGTTATGCTGATGAGTGAAAAAGAGCTGCTGTAAGAGGTAGGAAAAGGTGAAGAAATGCATTTTGTTGTCGTAGGGAGACCTAAGGTAATTTTAACCTCCACAAACTTAGATGATTTACCTAAAGAAATCAAAACTCTGTTAAATGATTTCACTGATATTATTGTGGATGAGTTGCCAAATGCATTGCCACCAATCAGGAGTATTAGTCATCATATTGATCTAATACTAGGAGTGAGTTTGCCAAATAAAGTAGCGTACAGATTAACTCCTAAAGAGAATGCAAAAGTTGGAAGAAAAGTGCAAGAACTAATGGATAAGGGACTAATCAGAGAGAGTCTTATTCCGTGTGATGTGCCCACAGTACTCAGTCCAAAGGAGGGAGGTGAATGGCGTATGTGCGCAGATTCCAGAGCCATAAACAAGATCACTATCAGGTACAGATTTCCTTTGCCATGCATGGATGATTTGATGGATTGTTTGAGTGGGTCAAATTACTTTACTAAAATAGATATGAAGAGTGGATATCATCAAATAAGAATTAGAGAAGGAGATGAATGGAAGACTGCATTTAAAACAAATAGTGGGTTGTACGAATGGTTAGTGATGCCTTTTGGACTCACTAATGCACCTAGTACGTTCATGAGATTGATGAATGAAGTCTTGAAGGAATATGCAGGCAAGTTTGTTATTTTTTATCTTGATGATATTCTAGTCTTTAGCAGAAGTAAATAAGAACACCTATAGCATATTAAATTGGTTTTAAGAACTCTGCAGGAAGAGAAGCTACAGATAAATCTGAAGAAATGTAGTTTCATGAAAGAGGAATTAATTTACTTGAGATTTGTAGTTCCTAAAGAAGGATTGAAAATGGATCCAGAGAAAGTCCAAGAAATTTGGAACTGGCCTATTCCAAGCAATATATTTGAGGTAAGAAGTTTTCATGGTCTTGCAAGTTTTTATAGGAAATTTATCAGAGGTTTTAGTCAGATTTGTGCACCAATTCTTGAAACAATCAAGGAGACTAATCAGTTGTTCAAGTGGACAAAAGAAGCAGACAGGAATTTTAAGTTGCTGAAGGGGAAAATCACATAGAAACCAATTTTAGCTTTACCTAATTTTGGAAAGGTATTTCAAGTTGAAACAGATGCTAGTGGAGTTGTGATTGGAGCAGTTTTGAGTCAGGAGCAAAGACCATTAGTGTACTTTAGTGAGAAATTAAACAAAGCGAAGAAGAAGTATTCTTCTTATGATAAATAATTTTATGATATTGTACAAGCCTTAATAAAAGGAGACATTATTTGCTACCAAAGGATTTTATATTTTATTATGACAATCATGCATTGAAGTTCATAAATAACTAGCCGAAATTGAACCAGAAACATGCTAAGTGGGTAGAGTTTTTGTAAAGCTTTACTTTTGTGATAAAACACACAAGTGGTAAGTTGAATAAAGTCATTGATTCTTTAAGCAGGGTAAATTTTATTTTGCAAGAATTAGAAGTTGGTGTGGTAGGATTTGAAGAAATGGTTGAAATGTATAAAGATGATGCAGATTTCAAGGATATTTACACAGCAATTAAAAATCCAATAGTTCATAACAGAAGTCAGTGGTTAGATTATCTTATCCAAGAAGGTTTATTGTTTAAGGGCAACAAGTTGTGTATTCCCAAGTGTTTTATGAGGGAAAACATAATAAAGGAGAAACATAGTGGAGGATTATCTAGTCACTTTGGAAAAGACAAAACTTTTGCTCAAGTAAATGCTTTTTATTATTGGCCAAAGATGCAGATTAATGTTAAGAGATTTGTTGAGAAGTGTAGGATATGTCAGCACACTAAAGGGAGAAGCCAGAATACAGGATTGTACCAGCCATTGCCAATACCAGACTGACCATGGGATGCAGTTAGCATGGATTTTGTTTTGGGGTTACCTAAAACTCAAAGGGGGAATGATTCTATTTATGTTGTGGTAGATAGATTTTCCAAGATGGCACATTTCATTGCATGTAAAAAGACTAGTGATGCAACACATATTGCTAATCTATTTTTTTCAAAAATTGTAAGATTACATGGATTGCCTGTAAGTATTGTGTCTGATAGAGATACAAAGTTTGTAGGGAATTTTTGGAGGAATATTTGGAAGAAACTAGGAGTTAACCTCAGTTTCAGTTCACCATACCATCCTCAAACAGAGGGACATACCGAAGTAGTAAACAGAAGCTTGGGAAACATATTAAGAAGTTTAGTGTATCAAAATCCTAAGTAGTGGGATTTAGCACTAGCTCAAGCTGAGTTTGCTTATAATGACACTCCAAACCGAAGTACTGGAATGAGTCCATTTCAGATTGCTTTTGGGATGAATCCAAGAGGTGTATATGAGCTCAGAAATTTGGGTAAACAGGGGACAAGAAGTGCGAAAGCTGAAGATTTTGTAGAGCAGATGCAAAGACTACAAGAAGATGTTAAAGGCAGATTGCAGGAAAGTAGTGGTAAATACAAACAGAGATCAGATATGAAAAGAAGAGAGAAAGAATTCCAAGTGGGAGATTTAGTGATGGTGTATTTGAGAAAAGAAAGATTTCCAGCTAAGACTTACAATAAACTGAAAATGAAAAAGACAGGACCATGTAGAATTGTAAGAAAGTTTTCAACTAATTCTTATGAAATTGAATTGCCAGAAGGGATTGGGATATCACCTATCTTCAATGTTACAAATTTGTATCCATACAAAGAGACAGAGCTACAGGAGGAAACGATAGAAGATGAAGTTCAAACTTTGAACTAGGAAGAACAAATGCCAAAGACAGTTAAAAGAGAGGTGGAAGCTGTTTTGGAGAAAATAGTATCCAAAAGAACCAGAGGGCAGATTTATTATCAATATCTAGTCAAATGGAGAGGACAACCAGTGGAGGATGCTAGTTGGTTGACAATAGCTCAGTTTCAGAAGTATGGAGTAAACCCTGAAAGTGTAAGGGATGATTCTTTTCTTCTCCGGGAGTCTGATGCAAGAGCATCTAGACTTACCCAGCAAAGTGAAGGTTTGTTCACATGTTGTGTCTAAAAGAGTGAATTTCACTAACCTGAGTGGTCAAAAGTTAGTTTGATCGATAGGGTTGAATCTCTCATACATGATTTGTAATTCATCATTGTAATAGTTAGGAGATTGTCTTATTTTAGATTGAAGGATAAGTTGTTAGCGTAGACGTGTAGTGGAGCTTGAAAATAGAGATTTGATTGTTATATTGTTTAAAATAGAGATTGAGTTGTTCGTAAAGTTAGAGTAGGGTTCAACTCATAAAAAGGAAAAAATGTAATGTAGAAGGATTATCTGAGACGATAGAGGATTGAGCGAGAAGTGAGAGTGGTGTGATAGAGAGGGCTTTTGAGATTGAAACAGAGGTCTATTAATTTGTTGTAATCGAGGCAAGGGACCGAGACTCTGTAACTATTATTATTTTGAATGAATTTGTTTTGGTGTGCATCTGTGTGTGATCCTAGTGGAAACTCTCATTTTATTCTATGTATCTGCATTCTGAAGCGCATCCGGGTAATTCTTTTGTTTTTCGTGTTTTAATGGTTAATCTCAGTGTTTATGGTTAATCGCAGTCACTAGTGTTAATAGCAGGGATAGAAGATCATAAAAGGGTTTGATTGGGTTGAAGTCTCATACACAATCGTGACCACTGATCGAAAGTTCAACTGCTGACATCATAGTCAACAGCGGGATTAAGCCTGTGTTTAAACCGTGTGTTAGATGGAAAGCCGCTAGTCGTAGAATCTGAATGAACGTTGTTATCCAAGGGATATCGGGGTCTGAAGTAATTGGGATTTAAGTCTAAAATCCGGACCCGAACTTTCATAAACCAAGGTTTATAAACCATATCGGCTCCGTGAGGCGGGTCAACATCATGCAAGTCCCCCGATGTGATATCACTGGCGACCGTTAGATCTGGTCAGATGAGATCAACGGCGTAGAAGGAAGTGTTGTTCAATCGCTAGACTGTTGTTCAAATACGGATTTTTGTTCAATCTGACTATTGTTCAAATACGGATTGTTGTTCAATCCGACTACTATTCAAATATGGATTGTTGTTCAATTGCGGCTATTATTCAATTGCTGTTTAGTTGTTGTTCAATTGGTGATCTGCGTCAGTAATGGTTGCAAATGGAGGAACCATAAATTGCTCTGGAAAGTGCCATAATATCAAGCTATACATGGGAGAATATGTCTTCAATAGTACAATGCTTTCCATTCCAATGGGTGGTGCAAATTTTGTACTAGGAGTCCAATGGCTACAATCTTTGGGTACGATAGCTTCAATTTTCGAGAAATTTTCTTCAAATTTTTTTGGGAAGGAAATGAAGTTGAATTAAGGGGTATCGCAAGGAAATCGGGAAAGATAATCAACTCTAACAGCATGAAAATTCTTCTAAATAAAGAAAAACGGGGCGTAATTGCACAATTATGTTCACTAGAGGTTCCCACATCGAAATCATATATTTCTCCAGATCTTCAAAACGTTTTGGACAATCATTCCAAGGTATTTGAGACTGCCAAATGCCTCCCACCTATTTGTGATCATGGTCATGCTATTCATTTGATTCCAGGAAGTGTTCCCCCAAACATCGGGCCTTACAAATATCCATATGCCCAAAAGAGTGAAATTGAATGTATGGTTGCAGAAATGCTAGAGGTTGGTATAATTCAACCTATTCAAAGTTTTGTCTCTACTCCTAGAAGGATGGATCATGGCGGATGTGTCCAGATTATAGGAAGCACAACAAGCTTACCATTAAATATAAATTTCTCATTCCTATCATTGATGAATTATTGGATGAATTACATGGATAAATTTACTTTACCAAGTCGGATCTTCGTTTAGGATATCATCAAATCATAATGAAGACTGAAGACATTCCAAAAACAAATTTAAAACTCACGAGGGTCATTATGAATTTTTGGTCATGCCCTTTGGTCTTACCAATGCACCTTCTACATTTCATGATTTGATGAATTCCATTTTCAAACCCTTCCTTAGAAAAATTGTGTTAGTATTTTTTAGTGATATACTAATCTACAACAAGTCTTGGAAGGATCATGTTTAACATGTTGATAAGGTGCTCAAACTATTGGAGGAGAAACAATTATATGAAAAAATCTTGAAATTTTTCTTTGGAGTACAAGAGGTGGAATATTTGGGTATTCAATTAGCTCATAGCTTATCTTATCATCCTCAATTTAATGGGCAAACTAAGAAAGTGAACAAATATTTGGAAGGATATCTTCATTGCTTTATATTTAATAAACAGACATAATGGGTCAAGTGGTTGCCTCTGGCTGAATGGTGGTATAACACTTCCTT
The DNA here is from genome assembly GCA_031772625.1 of Pinus tabuliformis. NCBI lineage: Eukaryota > Viridiplantae > Streptophyta > Pinopsida > Pinales > Pinaceae > Pinus > Pinus tabuliformis. Next base: position 847,495,905 of record CM062807.1, on the reverse strand, counting down.
CCATTGCTATAAGGATTAATGCATGGGTGTTCGCTAATGTAGAAACCCTCAAGGATCTTCCTGAGATCCTTGGAAAATAGTCAGATTAGTTGCAGCTGTCACAAAGATGCATGCATATCTATGCTTAACAAATGAATATCAAAGCAAGAAGGACTTATTACCTCGAGTCTTAGTGTGGTGTTGTTGGAGAGCGCAATGTAGCTAGGCGGAAGAACCCTGAGCTAGCTCTAGATCAAAACTTGCACATAGAAAAGACAAGCATAATATCACAACATAAAACCTTGATAAAAAATGCATGAACATATAAATATATCTAGTTGCATATATCTAAGCCACTCATGCTGACAATGTTGCATAAACATATAAACAAGTTATACTACCAACATCACGTAGTGGACAACACAATTGCAGTTCTATATTGATGTAGAAAGAGTGATTATAACCATTAGTTTTATCAGCCTTCCCTTACCCCTCCATCTCCTCTCTCTCTCTCTCTCCCTTCTTAAACTCTTCTGATGCCTTAGTCTAAGACTCTGCTCAACAGTCAAATAGGAAATCCTTTCAAATGGTTCGACCTCTTTCACAATGGCCCTACCCTTGCATATATAGCATGTGAGGATAGGGTTGCCAAGTCCTTCATGAGTTCCATTAGGCAAAAGCAATGATGTTTCCATGCCTTTGTTCTCTTTCCCGTTTGCTTACTCCATTAGGAATTAGTAATTCCTCCAAACAGGTCGAGTTTTGATGTTTCCCTGCTTTTGTGAGTTGACATATGAGAAAATATCGGGATATTTCTTAGTCAACTCGTTCCCTTGACCCATATAAACTCATTAGGGTTCACTAACGCTCTTCTCGAGGTAACAGACAGAGTTACCCTAGGCACTAACACACCCTTAGCCTTGCCAAGAAGCTTTAGAAAGTAGGGTTCCAGTGTTTAGATAGCGTTAGCTTGACAATTGGGCATGTGAACTTGATCAGTACTTCAGTCATCATGTCTTTCTCCTCTGATTTCGTGAGGAGGTCATTTTCTTGTATAACAGATGCCCCCTAAAGTGTGAGATCAAAGGCTATGACGATGGCCGAAATACTTTATATTTAATTGTCATTTTCTTTGAAAAAAGAGAGAGAGAGGATCAGATCTTCGGGCGGTACGAGAAACCCGATACAACACATATATAAAAAATAACTAAAATCATGTCCTGAGTCAGGAATTCCCACGCTCAGTAGCTATGTCAGAGTGATTTTCTCAATAAATAGATATGACGATGCTAGTCACCAATAAGCACAATGTGGAACCTATATCATAATAGGATCATTCTGATGAGTTGTCTCCAAAAAAAATTAAACACAACTTGGGAGAGGAAACAAGGCTGAGTGATGCAAGCCTCTACCCAAGGTCTTGATTTCTGCTTCACTACAACAACATAGATCGATACATGTGAATATAGGCATTGAGATCGAACATGCATGAAATAGTCTGATTACCAGTCAATAATGGAGATCGTTAACAGACGCGAGGATGGCCACCGATAATGATGATGGTCTCCAAGATGCACAGTGCAATCTAGCAAGTGTGAATAATGTTTTTGTCGCCAAACACTCGTAGAATCGTTTAACCTGGAGCCAATAATGAAAACCCCTAACCAAGCACAAGGTGACCTACCACTAATGTCTGTAAGTACCAAGGCACTGAAGTGTTTTTGGGTCTTCTTCCTAGATAGAGTGATAAAGTCGATAGTAAGAGACATGTCGAAAGGTAGGTAATAAGGCATCCTACATCAGTTGACATGAAACGGGACAAGAATGATTGTTTTTTGAGGAATCTTTTCAGCATTGGGTCAAAGCTACAAAGGGCATGATGATAGGATATGCTTGATGGTTTGATGGAGGAAATAGAAGATAAAGGTTTTCCCTTGAACAATAGAAGGCACGACAACGATTTTAACCATGTAGCACTAGACTCATGTACACCAAAGAGTGTTAGGATACAAAGATGCAATAACATCGGGGTATAAGAGCTAAACTCATAGGATGGTAAGATTCATATTGAGAGTTTGTCACAAGGAAGGTTTATCTAAGGGAGTGCCATGTTCAAGGGAGTGACTACTGCCAAAAAACTCTTTTCACAATACAAAACACAAAGCAATTATATTGTCCACTTTCCCCATCTGATTAGTTTAGTAAGTCCAGACGAGTAAACTCATCGATCTTTTCATGTTTTAGGAGTCTTGAAAAGGATCATAAAAAAAGCGACTTTATGCCCTATCTGATTAGTTTAATGAATATAGACAGGAAAACTCATCGATCTTTTCATGTTTTAAGAGTCTGAAAAGGATCGTAAAAAGAGCAACTCTATCCCTCATATGTTTAATTTAATGATTCCAGATGAGACAACTCAATGGTCTTTTCATATTTCGAGAGTCTGAAAATGATCCAAAATGGATTCAGTTTTGCCTCCAGATCAAAGTCTTCAAATGCAGATGAAAGTGGTATCAGAGCAGCGAAGCACAGTCGTTGGATCAATCAGATCAATGAACGAGAGTGAGGGAGATAGACGGCTCAGATTAAGTCGCGCAAAATAAAGTTAAGAAATGAACAGATCAGATTAAGCCACATATTAGCAGAGCAGAGGAGTAGTATTCGTAAGCGGTAAGCAGTATCTCGCGCGCTTATAAAATGGTAAACAATATTCCTCAATTTCACGCGATTAACCTTAGCTGGCGACATGTAGCATGAGAAAACCACTTTTCTCACGCGCTCTCAATCTAATATCGATCGTGCAAGAATTCACATGAGATTGCGTGATAGTCGTTGGATCACGCAGGATTAATCCATGGTGGATATCGGCCAAGATAGTTGGTGAACGGGTGATGTGATCGTTGTTGGATCGGACAGGACTTGGTAATGGATATGATAAACTTGTATTTATTTTGGTGTCTGGATCTCTACCGGAAAAAATCCAGACAGTAGGGGTCAACCCCATGGCTATCGTTCCTTTGATTTTATGTTATCACATTATCCCACATTCACCGCAGATTGCAACTACATATGGTATATCAATACCATATCACTGAAACAAAACCAACATGCCGAAGGGTGGGGCTTGGTTAACCAAGCCACCAATTTTTCAATAAATCATTGCAGGTGTTGAACCTACCCTACCACCAGTGCATAGTTTGAGGTGGTTTTATGTAGGATGAGGCGGTTTTTGCCAAACAGAGGGTGGTTTTGCAGGGACATAGGTGGTTTTGGACCACTCCAAGGGGTCTGGAGGTCACAATGGCCAAATATGGTCGAGTTTATACTCGTTTGACTCGAAATCTCGAGCTAAACGCAGTGGTGATGTCCATTTTCTTATTTGAGACTTTGTTTTTGAGCTCATACCTATAACAACAATTTGAAGACAAAATAAAGAGGTCAACACTGGAAGCGGAAGGACCAGGAGACATAGCCAGAAAGTTTGGTGAACTGCTTTATTAAATTTGACTATGTTGATGTGTTTGAATGTGTTTTCAAGTTGTTTATGTGTTTATGTTATTCGCAATCTTTTCAATCCATTGCACTAAGTAACATAAGAAAATTCACACATAGTCTATAATACCTTTTTCATTAACGGATCAAGTGGTATCAGAGCAGCAAGGTTTTTAAGGTTTGACAAGTTTGTGTGGAGATTTGAATGCTTACTAGGTTGAGGCTTGGACGAGGTGAAGGTGAACTTGTTGAGGTGAATCCAGAGATTGGAAGGGTCTTTTCACAAAGAAGGATGGCAAATGAAACTCCACTTGGGTCAGAATCTCAATTCTTGGATAGTTTCATGACAATGCGTGCAATGGTGGAAGAGATGTATCGCGAATTTAAGAAGAACAAAGATGAAGGCACTTCATCACCTAAAGATCAAGAAGATAAGGGAAAGGGAGGAATCCTTCCTCCACCATCTCCTCCATCATCACCATCATCATCATCATCATCCTCTTCTTCTCATAAATCTAGTCCTTCTAAGAAGAACAAGAAGAAATACTATTTGATCAAATTAGATGTAAATTTTGATTTTCCAATTTATGATGGAGAACTTAACGCTGAAAAGCTTGATAATTGGATAAGACAAATTTAAGTATATTGTAGGGTGCAAAAAGTTGTTTCAGAAAGAAAGAAGATCTAGCTTGCTAGCCTTCAACTTGGAGGAACTGCACTTATATGGTGGGAAGGCAAGACACAAGTAGATCTCCAAAAGCATGGTAAAATCATTTCAACTTGGAATGAATTTGTTTCTGCTATTAAAAAATAATTTTATCCTTTGGCTTATATGCAATGAGCAATGATGAGTTGGAAAACACTACGTCAATTAAAAGGTCAAAGTGTTCAAAGTTATACTCAGGAATTCTGTAAGAGATCTTTAACACTAGGCATATCATTGGGCTCACCAGAGACATTGTTGAAATACATAGGTAGTTTTCATAGTTATTTGAGGCATGCCATACTTATGTTTAATCCAACTATCTTAGATGATGTATCAGTTCAAGCAACTCATCTAGAAACTAGAGGCAAAAATGTAACCCAAGATGTTGGGAAATCATCCAAACCTATTGAAAGCAAGAATAAAGGCAAAAAGAAACTTAAATGGAAGGAGAAGAAAACAAACACTGTGAAGAAGGATAAACCTTCATGAACTCATTGTAAGAAGGAAGGACATGATGAGGCACAATGTTGGTCATTGCATCCGGAACTGAAACCTAAGAAGTTTGGGAGTAAAGAGCGAAAGAATGTTGTTGTTATTCAAAAGGACTTGGGATCAGGTAACGAGACAACGGTTATAGCTACTGGTATAAAAGGTAAATATTCTAAAGCATCTACAAGTACTTCTTCACATTCTGTTGATAACGATAAGATGAGAGGAAAAGAAATGAGTTATTTCATATTAGATTCCTTTCCAAGCATACTAAAATTGATACATCATTTGATAGTGGGTCACAAGTTAATTTGATTTCTGAAGCAATGGTAAAGAAGTTGGGTCTAGAAACAAAACCTCATAAAAATCCATATCCATTAGGTTGGGTGTGTGATAAAACTAAGCTACAAGTTACGAAACAATGTAAACTTCATTTTGTTATTGGGTCAAAGTCTGTAGATGAGGTTGAGTTAGACATAGTCCCATTGGACATATGTGGAATTGTATTAGGAAGTCCATACTTGTATGATAGAAATGCTATCTTCTTTCAAACTGAAAATAAGTATCAACTCACTAAGGATGGAACTGAATATATTGTAAGGGCTCATAAACTCAAAGATAATTTCTCTCTCATAAATTCAGGACAGATGAAAAGAATTTTAATATCAAGTAAACAATTTTTACTTATGATCGTAAAAGCAAAGGATATTGATAAATTTGATGCATTCCAAGATTGTAATCCTTAACAGAAAGCAGAGCTAGTTAAATTTGTTTCCAATTATGATATACTATTCAAGAGCCTAAAGGGCTTCCACCCAAGCAAGAGATAGAATATGAGATTTATTTGCAGCAAGATGCTCCACTACCTAACATTGGAATGTACAGGTTATCAACTCTAGAGAATGCAAGGATAAAGAATCAGGTACAGGAGTTGCTCGATCAAGGGTTTATTCGACCAAGCACATCACCGTGTGGATCACCTTTTGTGTTAGTGCAAAAGAAAGACAGTTCATGCAGAATGTGAATTGATTTTAGAGCATTAAATAAAATCACAATAAAGAATCGTTATCCTCTTCCTCGTATTGATGATTTGTTAGATCAGTTAAAAGATGCAATTTACTTCTCTAAATTGGACTTGTGAAGCGGCTACCATCAGATCAGAGTTGCAGAACAGAATGTATGAAAGACTTCTTTCAAAAGAAAGCAAGGACTCTATGAATGGATGGTTATGCCTTTTGGCTTAACTAACGCTCCAGCTACATTCATGCGAGTCATGAAAGGTGTATTTAGACCATTCATTGATGATTTTGCAATAGTCTATTTAGATGATATTCTTGTTTTCAGTAGAACATGGGATGAACATGTAAAGCATGTAAAGCAGATTTTAGATGTTTTGAAAAGAGAAAATCTCTATGTAAAACTATCAAAATGTGAATTTGGTAGAACATCTTTGAATTATTTGGGTTATATTGTAGGGGATGGTGAATTGAAGATAGATCCCTCTAAGGTCGAAGTCATTGAAAATTGGCCTAAGTCCAATACTGCTATAGAATTTAGAGGTTTTTTACGGGCAGCGCAATATTGGAGAAAATTTATTGCTAACTTTTCTTTGATTGCAGCTCCTTTACATGCTTTGACGAGTGTGAAACAGGTGTTTTAGTGGGGAAGCAAATAGCAAAAATCCTTCGACACATTGAAAGAAAGGATTAGTAGAGCGCCAATACTAGCACTACCAAATCTTCAGCATCCATTTGAGATCGAGACAAATGCAAGTGAATATGCCATGGGGGCAGTGTTGATGCAGCACAGAAAGCCTATATCCTTTCATTTTGAGACATTCACATCAGCAGTAGTTAACTATCCTACATATGATAAGGAACTATATGCATTAGTTAAAAGTGTTAAAAAGTGGAAACATTACATAATGGGTAAAGAAACAATCATACACACAGATCATCAACCACTACAATACTTACACTCACAAACTAAATTGCAACAATCACGACATTACAGGTGGATGGGTTTTCTACAGCAATTTCATCTTGTTATCAAATATAAGAAAGGCATACTAATAATGTTGCAAACATGTTATCAAGACCAATTATAAATGCATCCACAATACTTAAGCATAATTTGGTAATTCATGAAAGTTACAATGAACAATATGATCAAGACACAGATTTTAAGGATGTATATGCAACTTTAAGTCATGGCAAGCAGGTAGAAGAATTGGATTATTTCATAAAGGACAAACTCTTATATCATTTGGGAAAGTTATGCATTCCACAAACTGAAAGAGTTAATATAATTTGAGAAGCACATACTTCTCTCATATCAGGTCATTTTGGTGTAAGTAAAATAGTTGCACAATTACAAACATTCTTCTATTGGCCACGAATTAATTAGACAATTTCTATATATATTAAAGGGTGTATTATGTGTGCTACAAGCAAGAAAAGTAATAGAAAATTAGGCTTGTATACTCCACTTCCAATTCCTTCTCATCCTTGGGAAATTGTTTCCATGGATTTTGTTGAAGGATTGCCAAAGTCTAGAAAGAGTCATGATTATTTGTATGTAGTTGTGGATAGGTTCAGTAAGATGTATATTTTGACACCATGTAATAAATAGGTCACATTTGAATAAACTGCAAAGTTGTTCTTTCAAAATGTATGGGTTCATTTTGGGTTACCCACTTCTATTGTATCTGATCGAGATTCTCGATTTGTCGAGAAATTTTGGTCAAGTCTATGGGAGTTAATGGACACAAAGTTAAAGAAGAGCACGGCATTTCATCTGCAAACAGATGGTCAGACAGAAGTGGTCAACAGGATAGTGATACAGTTGCTTCGAGGATATTGCAGCAAGCATCCCAAACTTTGGGATGAGAATTTGTGTTATGTGCAGCATGCTTACAACCATGCAAAACATTCTTCTACTCAGAGATCTCCTTTTGAGACTTGTTTTGGTTTTATACCAAAGTATCCCTTGGATTTTGTCTTTGGTAAAGACATAGCAGTTGATGGACACAGTGATGTGGACAAAGCAACCAAGTTCATTGAACAAATCTAGGAAATTCACCAGGAAGTACAGGAACAGCTGGAAAGAAGCCAAGCAAAGTATAAGGTGCGACATGACAAGCATCGAGTTTAGCATAGTTTTCTATTTGGTGATCAAGTTTGGTTGTACATCAGCAAAGAAAGACTTCAAGGGAAAGGTAAAAAGTTGAAACCAATTAGATATGGTCCTTTCAAAATACTTGACAAAATTGGTGAAAATGCCTTCCGCCTAGATCTACCACCTTACATGCAAATATATTCTGTCGTAAATGTTGAAAACTTGCGATTATATGAGCCCTCATTGATTGAATATCCCGAAGAGCAAGGTCAGCTACCTTCCATTGAAGATCTTTTGCCCGAGTATCTCAATGAGCTACAGGAGGACACAGTTATTGACAGGACGATAAGGACTTCGCAATGGGCAAATGTTGAGTATCTTCGAGTTGGAATCAAAGGTACAAATCCAAGTAAAGCACGACAGATAGAGATTGGAAAAGTGAGGGAACTTTATCCTCACTTACTCGACAACTAAAACCAACTTTTGGTGGACTAAAAGCTTCCAGTAGGGAGGAGTGATCCAAAATGGATTTAGTTTTGCCTCCGGATCAAAGTCTTCAAATGCAGATGAAAATGGTATCAGAGCAGCAAAGCACAGTCGTTGGATCAGTCAGAACAATGAACGAGAGTGAGGGAGATAGATGGCTAGGATTAAGTCGCGCAAAATAAAGTTAAGAAATGAAGAGATCGGATTAATCCACGTGTTAGCAAAACAGAGGAGTAGTATTTGTAAGCGGCAACCAGTGTCTCACGCACTTATAAAATGGTAAAATACATTCCTCAACTTCACATGATTAACCTTAGCGGGTGACACGTAGCACAAGAAAACCACTTTTCTCGCGCACTCTCGATCTGATATCAGTCATGCAAGAATTCACGCGAGATTGCGCGATAGCCGTTGGATCACACGGGATTGATCGATGGTGGAGATCGGCCAAGATAGTTCGCGAATGGGTGACGCGATAGCCGTTGGATCGGACGAGACTTGGTAATGGATACGATAAACTTGTATTTATTTTGGTGTCGGGATCTCCTCCAGAAAAAGGTCGGATGGTCGGGGTCAACCCCATGACCATCAGTCCTTTGATTTTATGTTATCGCATTATCCCACATTCCCAGCAAATTGCAACTACATATGGTATATCATTACCATATCATCGAAACAAAACCAACATGTCGAAGGGTGGGACTTGGTTAACCAAGCCACCAATTTTTTAATAAACCATTGCAAGTGTCGAACCCACCCTTCCACCAGAGCGCAGTCCGAGGTGGTTTTATGCAAGTCGAGGCGGTTTTTTCCAAACAAAGGATGGTTTTGTAGGGACAGAGGTGGTTTTGGACCATTCCAGGGGGTCTGGAGGTCACAGGGGCCAAATATGGTCGAGTTTATACTCGTTTGACTCGAAATCTCGAGTTGAATGCAATGGTGATGTCCATTTTCTTATTTGAGACTCTGTTTTCGAGCTCATACTTGTAACAACGATTTTAAGACAAAATAAAGATGTCAACATTGGAAGTGGAAGGACTAGGAGATGTAGCCAGAAAGTCTAGTGAACTCCTTTATTAAATTTGACTGTGTTGATGTGTTTGAATGTGTTTTCAAGCTGTTTATGTGTTTATGTTATTCGCAATCTTTTCGATCCGTTGCACTACGTAACATAAGCAAATTCACACATAGTCTATAATACCTTTTTCATTAACGGATCAGAAAAGATCGTAAAGAATGACTCCAGGGTGGTCCCTTTGTCATAGTTATTAACCAGGTGCGACAAAGGTTTAATAGTATACCTAGAATGGTTCCTTTTCTGTAAGTTAATCCATTGAGTCCGCATAAAGAGAAACCTATGCTCAATAGATGTTTGCCTCATTTTGTTACAAGTACGAGGAGACAGATTAAACTTGATATTCTTTGTGAAATTTTAATGAGTCACGCGATGACAAACTCAATAGACCTTCATCGAATTTTAACGAGTCAAATGAAGAAAACTCAAGGTATCTTTTTTAGTTTAGTGAGCGAGGAAAAAGAGGTAAAAGAATTGTTCATTCCTTCTTCATAGATTTAACGAGCCTAAAGAAGGGAAAAACTCAGGGGATTTTCGATTTAAGAGCAAGAAATAGTCCCAAAAAAGAAAGCGCTCATATTTTCGTCATAGGTTTTTAATGAGTGCGATGAAGAAAACTCGGGGATTTTCTGATTTAACGAGTGAGAAAAGTTCCTAAAAATAATGCTCGGAGCTTCTTCATAAGTTTTTAATGAGCCTGAAGAAGGAACTCGAGGTTTTTTCAATTTTATGAGTGAGAAAAAAGTCCCAAAAAATAATGCTCAGTCAATCTTTTTCAGTTTAGTGAGCTAGAAAAAGAGACAAAAAGAGTTGCTTAGACCATCGTCATAAGTGTTTAACAAGCCCAGCGATGAAAAACTTAGGTATTTTTTAGTTTTAGAGCGAGAAAACATCCCATAAAATAAATCGCTCATTGAGAATCAAACATGGTCATTTTTGTTGTTCAATCGTGAAAGTTCTTTCATCAAAACATGAGCAATTTCTGCCAATATGGGGTCATGGCGCATGATAAATATCATAGAAAATGGACTACTTCTACTTTAATGACTTAAAATTAAGCTAATTCATGTCTCCAAAGTGACTATAAGGGAGTTCTTGAGCCTCCACTTTCACCATTTGCATCATTTGAGAGCTGTGAGAGTATTTTCGAGCTAAAGAGGAGCAAATTTTCCACGGAAAATTGCGGGAGATCCGAGTGACCATTCAACTTGTCGTCATTCCCAGGTAGGTGCCAAAAACCTGATCTTGCATTATTCAACCTTTTTTAGCTACTTTTGGGGTGGATTTTTAGAGATCTTGGGAGCCCTAGATCATTTATTGTGCCTAACGCCCCTTTCTAGGCCTGTAGGGAGCATTAAACGCCCTTTGCGGCCTGGGGGAGGGCGTTAGTGCATGAGGGTGCACCCCAAAACCCTAGGCAATGATTTCTTGAGCTTTTTTGCCCCATTTGCACTGATTTTTGGGTTGATTTGTGCAAGTTTTGAGCCATTATGACTAGTCTATGGAGAGAACGGGCCCATGACCAACAAGAATTGTTGATGCGAAATGATCCAGCTTGCATACTTGCATTGCGCCACTGTGGGTTGATGAAGTATGCACAGTTGGACTTGATGAAAGGTCAGGAGGACCTTTTGAGCTGGATTATTCAGTGCTGGGATGAACACGAATAGGTGTTCTAGATTGGGGACCATGAGTTGGCCATTGACCGAGATGATATATATTTCTTGACAGGTTTGTCATGTAGAGGAGCATGAGCAAACTTGACGGATGGTAAGCCTAATCCCGGATCCACCTTAGAGTTGGTCCAAGCTTACTATATCCCTGAGAGTGGACTCGTCAGCAATAAAGTCCCTATAGAGAGGATTAGATCCAGATCTATGAGGGCCATTTTATGGATGATTGTGCATTTGGCAGGGTCTAAAAGTCCCCATGTTGTGACAAAGGCCCAACTGTTACTTGCAATTGACTGTGTCCAGCTGCAGATATTCAATTGGTGTGAGGCAGTGCTTCATCAGTTGAAGGTAGAGTTGACCGCATGTAAGACCCAGACCCAACAGAGTTTTTGGTGTGGCACTCTCATTGTCTCCTTCATACTTGAGAGGGTGTCAGTTATGCCCCCGCAGATGAGCTTAGGTCCCCTTGATCCAAGGGAGCCTAGACAAAGGCGATGGGCATCGCTTGATCCTCGCACAGGAGGAGGACCCATCCGACATTTTTTCGAAGAAGATTTCTTCGAATGGCTCAGTGGCCAGATTGTGATGATCGACGACTATGCCTACGAGGGCATGGAATTCACAAGTGACCCTGACTTGATTTTGTCGCTTGGTACAAACTAGGGGCCTCAAGGTAAGAAGGATTATTTGAGAGAACTTGAAGTATTTTTAAGCTTTTGAATGTTCATGTTATGTTTTTGTTGATTTTATGGGTGAACAAGCACTGACATGAAGCTTTTTGCTTGACACAGATGTGGCACCGGTGCGACCTGCAGGCGAGCCTCACCAAGTGAGGCGAGGATGCCAACTACCTGAAGGTGGGGGTCATGCAGAGAGTCTTCGTGAGATTCTGAGTAACCGGAGGGCTTGAGCATGGGTGTGCCCCCCCTTCCTATGAGGGATATCCCCGCTCATATGCAGCGACACACAGTTGGTGTGCCTAAGCAGTTTCTGGTTCCTCTTCGGAGGATAGCTAGAGCAGTGTTATCTTTTCATGAGCAGTAGGCTCTATTAGTAGGCGCGTGGTATAGCCAATGGGTGTTTATAGCTAGGCTTAGTAGCCATTTTGTACTTAAAACACCCAAGTTTTGGGAAATTTTCTAATGTAAAAGACTGGATTCGATATATATATATATATATATATATAGAGATATATATATATATATAGATATATATATATATATGTATGTATGTATGTATATATATATATATATATATATATATATATATATATATATATATATATATATATATATATATATATATATATATATATGTATGTATGTATATACATATACATATATACATAGATATGTATATATATATACATATATACATATACATATATACATATATATGTAAATGTATATGTACATATGTATATATGTATATATATACATATCTATGTATATATGTATATGTATATATATATATATATATATATATATATATCTACAAATATTTTGGTATTTTATGATGTAAATGTTTTTTAAGTGTTTTTGTAAATTTTTAACTATGTAAATATTTACTTTCATACATGTATCTATAATGAATGAGACGAATGCCAACCTAACACATAGTTTCCCAATGAATCAGCAATTGTATTAAATTCTTGAGGAATGTGTTCATATGTAATAAACTCAAATTCATGTTCTAAGAGTCGTACCCTTAAATAATGGCGCAACAAGATTGGATTATGAACGTGATAATGATTTGTCAATTGCATAACAACAAGCTGAGAGTCTAACCTGACCACTAGATTGGAGATGTACCTTGATGACGCTTCAGTGAGAAGTGAAATTATGGACACGTACTTAGCAATATTTTTGGTGGCAGTACTAAGAAAGACTCCCCCGGAACTAAAGAGTTCCAACTCAGGTGCGTAAATGACCCAAGTAGATGTGCCGTGTGTGGCGACTGGCACCATCCGCGTATCCTATGTATGCTAAAGGTGAAGAAGACATCTGCATAACGAGAAATAGGTATAAGACAAATACTTCAAGAAATACCAAAAAATCCAGTCACATCAAAAAGAAGCAAAACTTATAAATACATAAAATTACAAAGCACATGGCTAGTGCAGTACTAGGCATAATACCTTTTCAGATAGAGCCCATTTCAAGGCTCAGCGAGTGGGACTCCTTCCCAATCCTGAAGTTCATATGTCCCTTTTGAGATGGCTTTCATGACGACATATGGACCGAGCCATAAGGGTTGAATTGTTCCTGCCCCCAAGAGGTCATGTTTTCTATCATAGAGTAAAACTAGATCTCCCTCTCGGTAAGAACAAGGCTTGACCTTTTTGTCATACTGGGCTTTGACCCAATGCTTGTGGGCTTCGAGTGCCAATTCGACATCTTGACGGGTTTCATCTATTTGATTTAGGTATAGCAGGTGCTCTTCTTCGGCAATGGTTCTGAGAAAGAGTTCAATGGTGATTTGTAAGGAAGGAATCTGAAACTCGATTGGTAAAACTACTTCTAGGCCATAAGCTAGTTGAAAAGTTGTGAAGCCTGTAGCAGTTTTTACTGCAGTTCAGTATGCCCATAGCGCAAGATATAACATTCGATGCTAGTGGATTTTATGAATACCTACTAACCTATGGATCATGGTTTTTAAGATGCCATTGACAGCCTCTACTTGACCATTAGCTTGGGGGTAATAGCAGGATGATTGATCCTAGCGAAATCCGAGCAACAATGTCAAGTCAGACATCATGTGATTCTAAAAATGAGACCCGTGGTCTATAACGATTGTGCGGGCACACCAAAGTGAAAAATGACCTGATTAAATAGGAATAACATTGCGATTTCTCTATTGGCCTAGAAGGTGGGAAGGGCTTCGGCCCATTTCGTGAAATAGTCCACAGCTACAATAATATAGTTGTGTCTGGCAAAGGAAGTGGGGTTTCAAGTTACGAAGTCTATCCCCCACTTGGTAAAGGGGATGATGAAGATCACGGGTGTAGTAGGGCTGGAGGAGAGTGCATTTTCTTTGTAAACACTTGACAAGGGTGGCACTGTCGGATAGCCTTGATACAATCTTTGAATAAGGTTGGCTAGTAGTAACATGCACGTAAAATTTTCTGAGCAGTAGATATGCTAGAAAGATGACTGCCACATGCCCCAACATGGCAATCATTTAAAACATGTTTCGCCTCCTCGTGAATGAGGCAACGTCAAAGAATTGTATTAGAACCATGGCGATATAACATATCATTAAGAACTAAAAAGTGTCGCGCTTGGTGGCGAATGCGACGATGGTCACCTAATGATAGTTCAAGGTAGAAATGTTGCACTTGGAGGTAGACAAGAATGTCACCATACCAAGGGTCAGCAGATTCGATAAGATAGACAGCTTCATCCAGAAGAGAATCATCTATCTCATTAGGATCGACAATGGGAAGTGTTAGCTCTGCTACATAATCCAACATTTTAGGATCAAATGCAGTCCCAATTGGGTTGTTTGCGCACAGAAGGATGCCAAAAAATGGATACAAAGTGCCCCAAAAGCCTTCAAAATCCTCTTAAGGCCTTCACCGATCAAAACTATTGCAAGAGGAAAGCCCTTGGGAAGGCGGAAATACTCTATCGGGAGGCACAAATGCGCTAAAATCATGAAAAAACCAAAGTTGCAGGCTTAAGGGTCCAAAACCATATCAGTCGTTGGATCTGGCCGATCAACGGTCCAGATCGCGTCGGCATATCGCAATCGGCGAAGGCAGGCAGTGGCAGCGACGTGGGACACTGCCGATGATCGGATCGGTGGGTCGCAATGAAGGACTTACAAGGAGGTCAGGGCCTTTTTGCACATACATGTTGCCGATGCAATAACCGAACCCGACGGTTATATATTCTCCATTGTATATTTTTTCAGTTCCACCAACGGCCATTTTTCCCGTGTTTGCAATGTTTTTCGAGTATAAGTCAAAGTGTATCGCATCGGCGGGTCACAAGTCAGCATTTCGCTATCGGAAAAACCAAAGGGGCAGGACCTTTCACTTAAGATATGCTTGCGACTCGATGAGTCGGACCCAATGGTGCTATAAGTGATTTTTTTTAAAATCTCAGGTCCGCGCTTAGGCCACTTTCAATATATTTTTGTGTGTTTTCAATGTATAAAGGAATTACAAAGGAAACCTTGGCGAGCACCGATAGCGATGAAGCCCAAACCCGAAAGGGCCTGGGAAGTGAAATATATATATATATATATATATATATATATATATATATATATATATATATATATATATATATATATTCAGATCCGGCAGAGGCAATTCTTCGTGATGTTCAGTGTTTTGCATGTATTTGCAAATAGAAGGAAACAGGGGATCGGCCGGCTATCATGTGCGATTGTGACCCAAAACAGACACAATAACAGAAAAGAAACATTCGCAGCTATTGTCTGAAAGGGGCCGGTGCACGGATTTCATAGGAACGATCACCACTCCATTGCAAGTTCAGGCGGCAAGCCATTCTTAAAGGAATCATGCAGTTATGTTACATACCAGAAAAGGGATTCAGCAGAGAGACAGTGACCGGCAAACAGAGCCCAGAAAGGGAAGGAGAAGGGCCGCTACACGCCTCAGCCCAAATCAAATCAAATCACGAAGAATTAACGGTTCGGCCATCACAGCAGTCATCCTGACAAACATAATGGGGCATATTTGGCATGAGGGAGTTCCTAATCATCACAACAAGCCACCCTAAGCATCTGAATATGGTTATTCCTCTATCATAAGAGGAAAACCTCCGAGCCATGCCTGCCTATTAAGGGAATCAAACGGTTATGGGACAGATCAGACAAGTCTAAGACTCCAAGCCTTCTAGAGAGCTCAGGAGCATTGTAAAGTGCCTATAAAGGGCAGAAAACTAAATGTAACAAGGGTTCAACTTTTGGAGATTATTCCTCCCCTGTTTTCTCAAGATTCTCATCTGTAGTCTTTAGTAATACAAGCTTCTTTTGCTGCTACATGTTTAATGTCCATTTCTCTTATGTTCTATGCTTGCACTTGAACAGTTTGTTCAGGTTTTCTGTTTGTTTAAGGCCAGATAACTATCATCCTAT
Source organism: Pinus tabuliformis (assembly GCA_031772625.1). Classification (NCBI taxonomy): domain Eukaryota; kingdom Viridiplantae; phylum Streptophyta; class Pinopsida; order Pinales; family Pinaceae; genus Pinus; species Pinus tabuliformis. Next base: position 847,479,779 of record CM062807.1, on the reverse strand, counting down.
CTCTGCTTTGATATACTATATTTGCAAGCTTCTTTGCTGCCTATGGCTAGCCATTTATATGTGTGATTATATGTGCATCTGCCAGTATAGTCAGTGAGTTCTTTTACTGCATGTAGCTAGCCATTCATATAGGTCCATGTATGCTATCTGCCGACATAGTCAGTGTTCTCCATCTATCCATTAATCTACAAACTATTGAGCATTAGCAGTCTAAAGCCTTGTGCTGTTGGGGGTGTTCATGCATGTCTTGAGTGTGAATATAGCTGGAATGGTTATCCGACTTGATCCAAACCATATTTCATTCCAATAGTTCAAAGAACAATATTGAAGATTATATGTTACCAGGCATCTCTGATTTACAACCTCAGAGAGTTTCCTGGAGTGATAACATAAATGGCGTCGTTGTCGGGGAGAGGAGAATCGAAGCTCAGCTTCCCTGGGAGAACGACACAGCTTCAAACTTTGATGACAGACAAGGTTTGAACACAAACTTTGGTTGTAATCATCTGTCTGGCAACTCCACTAGAGGAAGGCCATCCTTTGGCGACTCCACATTGAAGTTCTGGTCTAGTTCGTGAAGCATGCTCGGAGAAATCTTCAGAAATCACTAGCTGGCCAGTGCCTGATCCTAAGAGGATCAATAAGTAGAAAAAACTTTGCGGAAGGAAGCATCAGGATCAGGTAAGCCTTAAACAATTTTTATGTGTCTCTGTTAGTGAAGTTCACCTTCAGAGATTCATACCGCTCCCGGTTATTCATTTCCTTTTCGCACCTCAGTTGAAAGAAGCTTCCATGCTGTCTATCGTGTTCCTCTGTCTCTTTCATCCTTCTCATTGATACATTCCACTCAGTCTACCAGTAGCCTTTTATTTTCCTCAGTCATGGCAAGCCAGCGAGCTCTTACAAGGATGGAAAGAATCATTGCCGCTAGGTATGAACCCTTGGTCTTGCCTGTCCCGTTGAATGCCATGCCTGTAGGAGATTATCAGAAATACATGCCTAAGTTTACTGGTACAGAAGGAGTAACAGCTGAAGAGCACCTTGAGTCGTTTTACAGCTATGTTGTTAACCTGAATATCAATGACGATGATGTGTTGATGAGGGTTTTTTTCCAAAGCCTAGATGGGGAGGCTAGAAATTGGTTTGTAAATTTACCCCCTAGTTCTATTACAGACATCGAGACATTAGGTGATGTGTTCCTCGAGCACTGGGGGGGCAAAGAAGATCTGCTCTATGATTATACTGAGTTTGGGAACTTGCAGAGGGATGGTCTCTCATCATCCTCAGATCATAGGATCGACGAAATGGCCAGGGTGATTGAGTCTTTGGCCTTTGAAGTTTCCAAATTAAGAGCTAAGCAGTATTTTGAGGAAGCAGGAGCTCCTTGTTCCTTTACTCTGCCAAAGCCCAATCCATACAGAGGAGCACAGGAGCAGTTGCAGATTTTGCAGAAAAGCAGAGATACAAACGAAGACAAAAGGGTGAAGACCCTTTTTCAGAGTATAGTCATGGAAGAGGAGCAATACGAAGAAGAGGAGGAGGTCCATGGTTTGGAAGATAAGGGCAGTGCCCCTTTCCTAACCAGAGCTGCATACGAAGAAGCCGTATCCAAGGGCATTGCTTATCAGTTTGTTGTACCTGCAGAACAACAAGCTTATCAGCAGAAGCAGCCAACAGCAGATCCTACCTCCCTCCAGGAGTCTGAGCCCGAAGTCAGCTCATCTTCACATGGCTATGAAAATCTGCAAATTAGCCAACCTGCTATCATCCCCAGTCCAGTGATAAAGAAGGGAGAAGAATGCTTCCCATTGTTACACAGTAATTTGTCACCATTGGTCACCGTCCCTATCGCCCCATTCCCGGATGCATTCCGGGACCTGTGAGCAGTGACATAACCCAAAAACACTTGCATTATGTTCCCCTGAGTATGTACTTCGTGATCCCTGAAGACACCTTCTGCAAATTATCCCTGAAAAGTGCTCTTTTTCCATTGGCGCAGGTCCACAGTGTCCTACCTGCGCCAATCACTGAGATCCTCAAAAGGGGGTGCGACCATTGGCGCTCTGTCACAGAACATCACCCGCGCCAACCCAGTTTGGTAATGATTTTTGACAAACGCGCGCCCATGTGTTTTTTCCCTTCAGATCACGAAGTCTTTTGAGGGTAAAATCCATCGGATAGAGGTCGAGAGTCATCAGCTATCCTTGACATCTATCCTTTCAGAGATAATGCCAATCCACAATGGGTGTCCTGGTTCATTGAATCTTCCTCCCTTCTCCATCTATAAATGTCTGTCCTCATGCATTAGACAAGCTAGTTTTTGAGTAATGCTAGTTGTGATTATGCTTTTCGTGAGTGATAGTGAAGCATAGAGAGGTTATGCTGCCGGAGAGGAGGTATATTGCAAGACACACATAGCTGCTCGCCCAGCCAGAGGAGAGGTTCAACGTCAGAACCTTGGTTGTAACTTTTCCGGTCTATTATTCATTAATGAACGACTACTGTTATGGTTCCAATCCCATTGTCTACTATAATGATGTTTGATTTATTTCCTTTCTGACTGAAATATAGTTGTACTTTGGTGGATTTTATACTTGTATCTGCTTCGTCCTTTGTGTGTGCAGGTGTCCGTTCGCGAGGATCGCTAGGATTGTGACCTGCTGGAGCAAGGGAGCGAGGATATCAACTCTGCATCGACTTTAGCATTGGACTCCAGGTTGGTCTTCTTAATTCACCCTTAGTGTACAACTAGGAACTTGCGTAGCAGCGTGAATTGATTGTGGCTAGTTCTATCTTAGGCTAGTGGGATCGCCTCTGTCCGCAGAGGGGATTTACCTATCCAACAATTTGGCGACTCCACTGGGGAGAAGCTATTTGGAGTTTGTCTTGCATGTTAATTTTCTCTTGTTTGTTTGAGTGAATGAGCTTTCTGGGTCGGTTTTGAGATTGTTATTTACTGTTTGATCCATCTGAACACTGTCGGCCCGATCTGGGGTCGTGTTATTTATTTTTTAAGCCGGCAAGCTTTGTTGGCGCGTTTTTTACTCTGACAGTCGCGCCAGTTGGCGCATGTTGCCCAACAGCAACCCGCGCCAATCTTTTGGTAGCGCAAGTTGCAGGCTGACAGTCGCGCCAGCTCTGTGAATTTTGCCTGTGTGTTTGTTGGAAGCTCTTTCGACTCAGATTTTTGTCTTTTTATATCTTTTGCAGCTTCTGGGAGTGTGTTGAAACTCTGTTTGACTGGTTGTGCCTTTATCCTTCAGTTGTTTGCTTATTTCTATCGACTTTGTATTCCAGCGCTAGAACATCTAGTGACTTTGCATGTCGAGCCTTCTGTGGGAAGTGTCGGTTCTTTGATTTTCCAGTCAACCTTTTGGTTGTTTTTCGCACATATCTAGTGGTTGTTGAAGCTTGTTATTCTATGCTTTGAGTGATTCACTTCTAGCTTGTTTGAATTTTGCTTGACTTGACTTGAACTTAGATCACATGGTTCATTGAGAGTCTTGTTGTTTTTCCTTGCTTGGATAGTTCATTTTGGTGTTTCAGAATTGGTTCTATTTTATTGAGTGAACTTGGTTTGTTTATACTTGTGAATATCTCTTAAGATTTGTTTAAATGCATCATGCCATCTTAAAAGAAAGAAAAACAAAAGATCTTTTGCATCATATTAGTTAGCATTTATTGTTATTTGTTGCTTTTAAAAAGAAAAAGAAAAAAAAAATTCATTTCTTGTTATTAGCTGCATTAGGATCTTTGTTGTTTGCTGAGTGATCATTTCGTTTGTGTAAAAATCTCAACCTTCCTGTACATAGAATTCATTGAATGAAATGATATAGTTTTGGCATGTAGTTTGCATTTAAGAAGTTTTTGAGAAATCACATACGGTAGGACCAAAAAACTGAAACATAATTGAAGATAAACTTTAAAATCAACTGAATGAACATAACAACGCATTGGAACCTAACGCAAACATTTTAGAGGTCTAGGTTAGAGACGTGTTCCGGCGTCTTTAAACCTGTTAGCTTACCGTCGAGTGGTTGGGTGATTCCTCCACGGTGAAACGATAGGTGCCAGTACGGATTGTGCTCCCATGTACCGTCGCGTATACATTGGGAGACCCCTATAGGATTAAAACCTTTTATCCATAAGAAGCCGAGTCTGCCGCCTTACAAACCATAATGCACTGAACACAGCATTCGGGAAGATTGACTGCAGTACGGGAAGTCCTTGGTTTTCATCTGATTGCCAAGGTGTATAAGCAGTTTTACGGATTGTTTGGTAAACCTCTTGCCTAGTTCTCCAGAGCAGTCACTTTTGATCCTTTTCGGACTCTCTAAAAGAAAAGGTGCCAGTGAGCTTCTTGTCACTTCGTGCTCATTAAATATTCGAAGGAGACTAGAGTCATCTTTTTGTCCTTTTCTCGACTCTTAAAATATGAAAAGGTCAAGTTCAGTGTCTTAAAATTTATTTGCCACGATAACATACTACCCGGTTAGATTTTGTTTGCGTTAGTCTGAGTAGGGTCTTGTCTCGTTAGATTGCCTAGGGTTTTGTGAAGTCCCATCCTGGCAGAATTACCAATTTCGTCTTCCGAGATACCGGTTGTGAGTGAAACTCTTTCTATTGTTCCAAGTATACAACCGCTCAATTCTCGTGCTCCGGGCGACGAGACTTATCAGTTTCATTGGAACCCTATTTGGGAACCTTCTGAAAACGGTATCCCTTTTTGGGAATACACTTCTCCTCGGGTTCCACCACCTCCATTTCCTTCCGACATGGAAGACACATCACCTACTACGACTGACGAATCCGGTATGCCCAGTGGTGAAAATCCCACCTCAATGGTCTCTACACCTGTCAGTGGCACTCCTACTGCTGAGAGGCTACCTCCAGGTTACAGAGCAATAAGCCATGTTATGTCTTCTCCCTTTCCGACCTCTATTTGGTCACAACTCAGTTTTTCCAACACGGGGCTTTTAACTCCACCAAATTATAGTACATCTGTTACCTCAGTCACAACCGCTCCAACGGTGTCTGTGGCTTCATCGACTCCTATGTTTAGTCAATCTTTATTCGGAGGTTTTGATCCTACATCGAACGCCCCACCTGAAGGCCAATACGATCAGTATTTGCCACCTCATGGGTATTTGACAGGTCAACCGATGGTTGAGGTCTCAGTCCCATTGTCTATCGATTGGAGTTCCACCGTTTTCCATGGTGGTCAAGCTTCGTATGCACAACCCGACAAACCACCTCAGCAAAACCTACAAGGTCAATCCTTCCAAGGAAATCCTTTTGCCTCTGGTGGTCCGTTTTTCACCTCTCAACCTACTGGTAACCCAGGTCAACCTTCTATGCAACAAACCCAACCTGGCATCCAGCAAGGTTCGCCTACTGGACACACTGGTCAATCCTTTCCTAATCTAAATCAACCCAATGTCCAGTATGGTCCAATATCTGGACAAGTTACTCAACCACTTGGTCAGCCTACTGTCCAGTATTCTCAACCCTCTGGGCAAGCTGGTCAGCCTCAAACACAGTTGGGCCAACCAACTGCCCAGCCCTCTCAGCCATCTAGTCTGTTAGGACAACCTTCAGCTGCGCAACAACAGCTCCAATCCCAGCAGGTAGGCCAACCTCAGTATCAGCAGGTACAACCTTCTGGACAGGTAGGCCAACCTCAGTATCAACAAGGTTATCCTTCTGGCCAGATAGCCCAACCTACAGGACAGCCTACTGGCGCTGCTCAATCCGGTCCGTGGCCCCAAGCGGGACCCCAAAACCCATCTGGTCTTCAAATGCAGGCTGGAGCTCAGTCACAAACTTTTTATCAAACCCAGCCTGGTGCTCAAACTCAATTTGCAGTCCCACCACCGTATGGTTACCAGCAACCTCAAGGGCAACCTTTGTTCGCCCCATACCAGAATTACCAACAACTGCAGGCGAATCCTTCGCAGATGTATCAACAGCCCTATGGCGCATCTGCAGCATCGTTTGGTAATCCTTATGCTGGGGGGAAAAATACAAATCCCTACGGCCAATACAATATGGGGCCAAATCCGTCCGGACAGAGTCCATGGGGGCAACCACCACCTGGTTGGAACCCTGGTGCTCCATCCTACCAGCAGCCCCAGATGTCTTTCAATCCTCAATTACCATTCTTAGCGACTTTAGAATTACCGGATGTGTCCAAATTGACCAATGATCCTATTCTTCATAATCCTTATTGGCCTCTGGTTCCAACCAAAATTCCTGGTGACTGTCCAAAATTCGATGGCAAAGCTAATGAAGATCCGCAAGCCCATGTCATGACTTATCATTTGTGGTGTTCATCCAATTCATGGCTTGATGATTCAATTCGGCTTCGCCTTTTTCAAAGGACTCTCACTGGCTCTGCCGCTAAGTGGTATATCGAACTTAATCGCGGGTCCTTTCAGGATTTCAATTCTTTGGCTATGGCATTTCTCACTCATTTCCAGTTACCCATTCGATATGAAACGGGCACACACCTCCTCACTTCCTTAAGACAAACGACGGCTACGCATATCTCTAATCATATCCATGAATGGAGACGGCGTAGACGTATGATCAAATTTTGGATTCCCGACCAGCTTCTTACCGATTGGTTTACGACTTCGTTCGTTCCTCCAATAGCTCGGGATATTGCCATGGGGGCGTGTGTCACTGAAGAGCAAGCTATTGTGCGCGCTCAGTACCTCGATTTAGTCTATTCTCAATAAGGTACATTATATGATTACTTGCCTGATGCCCCAAGACCAGGAACATCTAAAGCCCCGCCAACACCAACTGTTGATGGTATTATCGGTTCAGTTAGTTCATCCTCAAAGAAGAATCCCGCGAACCCTGGGAAGCAAAAATCGACTGCTTCAAGTGAACAACCTTCCCAGGCACCACCCGTTTCAAATGTCACTTCCGAGGTTAATGCCGTCCAGTCCAATACGGCAAACAAGGCCTCGAAGGAAAAGAAGAAAGGGAAAGTGAAAAATAAGCCAGAGCAACCCAAACAGGAAGCCACTAAACCTCCAACCGAAGATGGCGCTAAACGCAAACCCAAGTATCCTTGTCTTATCTGTGATGAGGATCACTATACCAAGGACTGCCCGAGGCGGTCCGAAGTTAGTCGTTTGTTGAAAGGCGCCCCTGTGACTCCTGCAGTGCTCAAAGAGCCCTTTCCCACTCAACAAACTCAAAAAACTCAAATGGTGGCTGACCCTTCTCAGCCTCCCTCTTCCTTTGGTTCTCAAGTGTTTATGGCTGGTATGGTACCTATTAATATCAGTACTCGAACGAAAGATTATCCGCCATCTGCCGGGAAGGAGCCTGAGATTCCCTCTAGTGCTCCTCCATTCAGTTCAGGTCCACTCCACATCGAGAGACCTACCACTGAGACGCCTCTTCGACCCCCTCCAAAAGGAGTACTCTGGAAATCCTCTTACAACCCGAATGCTCGTGCTGCTCAGCACTACAATATCGTTGAGGACTTAGCACAGACTTCGTCGGCTATGTCCGCTTTAGAAGCTCTCCAGAGTTGCCCTTCTCAGAGGAAGTCATTGCTATCTGCCATTGGTGGCATAGACCCGGCTGATTCGGATTTAATCACTTTTGACTTAGAACGCCATACTCAGAGACTGCCTCCCCAAATCGCCTTCCTCATACAGGTTATCATTGATTCCAAGACCATTCATCGTACAGTCATTGATGAAGGTGCCTCAAATTGCATCATGTCTGTTGCCTGTTGGAAAGCTATTGGATCTCCAACTCTGAGCCAGTCTCCTACTACCTTGGAAGCTTTTGATGGAAGAGCGTCCCGTCCTTACAGTATACTCCCACGGTTACCCATCTCTTTGGAAGGTGTTATAGAAATTTTTGTGCCTTACAGCATGAAGCATGAAATGTCAATAATCTGAGGGATCCAAAGTCCCTAAACAAGTTGTTCCTACCCTTAGAGGAACAAGGTCAGCAAACCACAGCACTGAATATCAGTTCTCCACCTGAAAACACTCAAAAACAAGCTAATTCTGGATCATGTCAACTGCTCCACTGAGCATCTGTGCTGAATGTCAACTGCTCCACTTTGTACCTGCGCTGAATGTCAACAGTAATGAAGGCTACCTGCGCTGGGCGAGATTGGCCAAGTGGCACAGTCATTCCACAAGGTGTCAAATGCCCAGGAAGCTTCCAAAATGACACTTGGATCAGGGAATTCGCCTTGTGATGAGTAAGAGGATCTAGATCTCCAAGTGGAAGCAAGAAACTCCAAGTGGACTCAAGAACTGAAGAATAACTGAAGTGGGAGAGGACACTAGTCAGCTCCATGCCAAGCTCAAGCTGACTCATCCTTTCTCCAAATCTCCTATATATAGAGCTCTCTCATGAGGTCTATGGAGGCTGGAATCTTGTGAATGTAAGGAAGTGATGTTGGTTTGAGTATAGAACTATTGGGTGATTTGCTTGAAGGAGGTGAAGAGGAGATTTCTTTCTGCTGGGAGGTGTTGCTGGATTGGGCCTCTTATGGTTGTAACACTCTCAGAACTTTACTTCTTCCATTAATAAAGCATTTGAGGTTCTTCTATATGCATGTGTCTCTATGGCGAATTGATACTTGTATATTTGATTTATTCTAATCCTTGAATCAATTATGAATGTATGCTTCTTGTAGTTTCCCTCTCTTGTTATTTTGCAGGATCTTGGTGTAGCTGGGCCAGTGAAAGAGCAAGGAGCTGGGAGCAAGCAGCAAAGAGGGAAGATTGGATCAATCATTAGCGGAAGATAACGGTTAGTGGATCTCTTTCTCCTCTCTCTTACATCTCATAAAGAAGTAATCTTGAATAGCTTTGCATTCGGTTGTTGCTGAGGTACTATCACCCTTAGAGTGGGATAGGGTCATTCCGTATTGGATACTTTTCCCAACAACAGAAGGGAAGACGGTCGAGATGGAAGTCGAAGTCGTTGATGCTACTCTAACCTACAACCTCCTCGGACGTAGTTGGATATACCCGATGCAAGTTGTCGCTTCAACTTTCTTTCGTATCATTCGTTTCCCTCATCAAGGGAAGATCGTTACCGTTGACCAGCTATCCTTCTTTGCTTCTTCTTCCGAAGGCACCATCCCGTTTGTGGAGCATACCTCCAAATTATCTGAGAGTCTGGGAGCTGGAATTTTCAAAGATCCCGCTCTTATGGGTGTTTTTCCGCTCCCTCCTCCAAATATCGCCTCTGTCAATATGATCACTACTGGTTCTGACCCGTGGATCATACCTCCCACAGACCAAGTAGATTCCTGGGGCGACCGGATGCCATTGAGTCCTGCCGAGCTTAACTATGTTGAAATCATTGCTGCCTCGGCTCCCTCTTCCACGCTTACTCCATCCTCAGGGCTTCTAGAAGAGGCTTCTTCGGATTCCTTAAGAGAAACATTCCTCTCCGACGAAGCCATTATTGAGACCATGTCTCTAGAGGAACCTCCTTGGCATGATTCTCACCATCGTTCCTCATTTCTACCTGCCCAGCAGAATTTTCTGACTTGCCTCGAGCGGTTTGCTCCTTGTCTCCCATCACAAATCCTTCAAACGCCTATTCAGATTGATCAGGTGTTTTCTGAAGGGAATATGGCAAACATTACGCAAACCCAACCCATCGACATCTCTGTCAAACCAGGGATTGTCGAGCATCTTCACATTGGAGTCACTTGTACTCCAGAGGAGATTCAACTTTATTCCAAACTTTTTCGCGAATTTCGTGATGTCTTCGCATGGTCCTATGAAGAAATGCCCGGCATTGATCCTAGTATAGTGGTGCATGAGATAATCACGTACCCAGGTGCTAAGCCTGTTCGTCAACGTTTACGCCCTGTACACCCCCGAAAGGCTGCAGCGATTAAGGCCGAGGTAGAGAAGCTTCTTAACGCCGGTTTTATTTATCCTATTCCTCTCACAGATTGGGTTTCTAATATTGTACCTGTAACCAAAAAACAGGGTACAATCCGGGTTTGTGTCGATTATCGTGATATAAATCGAGCCTGTCCTAAAGATAATTTTCCCACACCATTCATTGATCAAATTATTGACGAGTGTGCTGGAAGTGAAATGTATTCTTTTATGGACGGTTTCTCTGGTTATAACCAGATCAATATTGCTCCCGCTGATCAACACAAAACTGCCTTTATTTGCCCATGGGGCACTTTTGCCTATAAGAAACTCCCTTTCGGTCTAAAAAATGCCGGTGCTACCTTCCAGCGTGCAATGTCTTATGCGTTTCATGACATTCGACACATTGTACAGCCTTACCTGGATGATCTCCCTGCTCATTCAGCTAAACGTCAGGACCACCCTACACACCTTCGCGAAATCTTTCTTCGCTGTCGATACTACCGAATTAGGCTTAATCCCCACAAATGTGTCTTCTGCGTCGAATCTGGCCGACTTCTCGGGTTTGTGGTCTCCCGAGAGGGCATCCGCTTGGATCCCCTTAAAGTCGAGGCCATAGTGAATCTTCCTCCCCCTGCTTCTTTACAGCAATTGCAAAGATTGCAGGGTAAAGCAAATTTCTTACGTCGTTTCGTTCCAAACTATGCCGAGGTAGCCAAAGGTTTTACACGGTTATTAAAACGTGATGTCCCTTTTCATTGGGATACCATTGCTCAGGAATCTTTTGAGCGTCTCAAGGGTCTCCTTGTCTCTGCTCCATTACTCCGTCCTCCGAATTATTATCGCGATTACACGCTGTATTTGGCTGCCGCCGATACCACTATCGGCATGGTTCTTGTTCAAGCTGACGATGATGGCACTGAACATGTTATTTACTATCTCAGCCACAACCTTCTAGATACGGAAACTCGATATGCTTATGTCGAGAAGTTGGCTTTAGCCGTGGTTTGTGCTGTCCAACGTTTCCGTCATTATATCCTGCTGCGAACAACTACCGTGATTTCTGATTGCAACCCCATGACTTATATATTGTCACGCCAGTTGCTGGGGGGCAAATACTCGAAGTGGATTGTTATCCTCCAAGAGTTTGACTTGGAATTTACCACTGCCAAGTCTAAGAAATCCCTTGTGTTTGCTGAGTTAATTTTCTCTTTGCCATCTTCTTCCTCGACCTCGCATGTAGAGGATCAAATTCCGGATGAGACCCTTTTTCTCATTAGCACCCTCGATCCATGGTACGGAGATATAATCACATATCTGCAAACGTCCTCCTTTCGCCCGGGTGTGTCTAAAGATGCTCGGCGAAGGATTCGTCATCAATCTCAACCATACCGTATCATTGGAGATACATTATATCATCTCGGCGCAGACTCTGTTCTCCGCCGCTGTCTTACTCTCGAGGAAGCTGAGCGGGTTTTGAATGACTGCCACTCTGGTGCCTGTGGCGGACATATGTCCGGATATGCTACTGCCCAAAAAATCCTTCGTGCTGGCTACTTTTGGCCCTCTATCTTCAAGGATTGCATCCTTGCCGTCCGCTCTTGTCATGAGTGCCAGATATACCAGCGCAAGATGCGAGCGCCTCCTGCTCCATTGCACCCTGTTGTCACCGTCGGCCCTTTTGCAAAATGGGGCATTGATTATATGACCTGTAACCCTCGCTCGGCCGGGGGGCATGGGTTTATCATCGTTGCCGTCGATTACTTTACTAAATGGGCCGAGGCAATGCCTACATTAACTGAAGACGGTCACACAGCGGCGCAATTTTTATTCAATCATGTTATTTCACGATTCGGCGTCCCTCAAGCCATCGTCACCGATCACGGAAAGCATTTCCGTAATCATATGATGTCGGAATTAACAACCCAGCTAGGCTTGCAACATGATAGTTCAACTCCATACTACCCTCAGTCCAATGGTCAAGTTGAAGCTGTCAATAAGATCTTGGTTACAATGCTTCAACGTATCGTTGGCGTGCATAAGTCTAACTGGCATTTGATGTTGTTCCCTGCCTTGTGGGCCTACCGAACCTCCGTGAAGGATGCCACTGGTTTCACTCCATTTCAACTAGTTTATGGACTAGAGGCTACCCTTCCAATTGAATGTGAGATCCCTTCATTGAAATTAGCTGTCAAGCTACTTCCCAAAACCACTCCGTTAGAAGAACGCCTTCTTTATTTAGAACAGCTAGATGAGACTGGTCGCCTGGCCTCTTTGGCCATCGAAACGCAAAAGAAGCGAGTCAAGACTCACTTCGATCAGACCGTCCGTCCAAGTTCTTTCGTTGAGGGAGACTTAGTCCTGCTCTATGATCAGGCAAAAGATAAGCTAGGAGCAGGAAAGCTCGAGTCTATGTGGCTAGGCCCTTACATTGTCAAGAAAGTTCTGCAGAAAGGGGCCTACGAGCTGATTGATTATGAAGGAAACCCTCTTGGGAAGCCCCGAAATGGGCTTTATTTGAAAAAGTACTATGCGTAATGCTAGTACATTTTATTGTGTACATACATGTACTTTAGTGTGTTGTGTGTGTGTGTCAGTTTTCAAGACATAGCTACCACTTATTGTGTTTTTCGCTTCTTGTGCAGATGTCGGATGCACCTTATGTTGGTTTCGCTGATGGTGCCTACCGCAGTACTCGCGATTTGTCTTCTGCAGCATGGGTGATCTACGATCCTCATGGCGAGCTAATAGATTGTCAGGGTGTGTGTTTAGGTCGTACTACTAACAATGTCGCCGAATACTGTGCTGTAATTGAGCTACTTGCTAAAGCAATTAATTTCGGCATTCGCGCATTGGTAGTGAACCTGGACTCTCAACTTGTTGTCCACCAGCTCAACGGGCAATATTCCGTCAGAAACCATCATATTCTAAGGTTGTATCTACGTGTAATATTGTTAGAAAGGAATTTTGATTTTATCACATATCAACATGTTCCAAGACAATTAAACACATTATCTGATGCATTGGCCAATCATGTATTAGATAGACATTTGCATAATTTGTAACTAAAACAGTACATAAGCAAGCACATGAAAACACAATAGTAAACCATAGGCATATGTATATATATATGTGTGTGTCATAATGTTTGCGCCACGCGCATTACATAACCCAAAAATAATACATGTCTAAGTCCCATACAGCCGCTGACAACATGTCTCTCAAAATATGCAAAAATGAAACCTAGGCGTCTAAGCACGGTGATGCTCATGATAGCATGTCACCGCCCGCACCAAACGTCTCAACAGACGATGGACGCGAGTAGATACTCCCACCGTGTGCCTCTGGTACGCTCTAGGCACGTCGGCCAATCTGCCATAATCTGGAATTCCTCGAGTAAGTGCCTCAAGGTTCTGAACTAGATCGTCATCACCCTCTACCTGAGGGTCTGCTGCAGGTTGTGCTCTCCGTACGTTATGAGGCAAGTCAGTTGGTCGCTCTGCACCAACATCTGCATACATATAGATGTTGTAAGAAACAGACATGTATTATACAAAAAAAAACTTAAATACATAAAAACATCAAAAACACAGCGAGTTCTTACCTAGCTCCTCGTCCCAGTCTTCCCCTGCAGGCAATGGGAGATCGGGATCTCCAGTGAAATCCGTGCCCGCATAGGGCCAGTCCTCTATGACAATCATCTGGTGACGGAGCCAGATAAAGAACTCGGGCCTCCAGGCCATCTGCTGGCCCCCTCCTCCTCTGGGCATGAGTTCTGCCCATCGATTCAACCTCGGCTCCCGTGGCACTGGATCTGCCACTATACCCCCCTGTACCCGGAATATCGGCAGTCGCTCCAGGAAAAAGGTCACTATGATAGATCCATATCCAAACTGTTTGTTGCCATCACGCTTACACTTGGTAAGCTGCCTTTTGATGTTTGTTGTCACTGTCGTGGCCCAATCAAACAATGTAGGATTCAGACACTCAGTTGCCAGCAGCAAGTGATTCTTGCTGGCCTCGTGGGGTGCCTGTACCCCAGCCGTCCGGGTGATAGTGAATAGTACCACTCGTAGCACCAGGTCCGGAATAGTGACAATATCTACCTTGGCACTGTTAGATCCAAAATGTGCCCCAGGACAAACTCTTTCCATCACCTCTCCCATCTTCTCACCGGAAGGCCTGCTACCAGTCAAGATGGGTCGTGCACCTCGCCGCGATAGACCAGTAATAAAGTAGACATCGGAGACATCCAACTCCAATGTCTGGTCCTTCAGGCGGAATACCTGATCCTCCGTGTCCCAAGCATCCACAATAAATCTCAGTAACTCAGGTTGTGCACGTAGATATGAGGTAAGGAAGAATTTCTTCAAGCCGCAATCTCTTAAAGCATCCATGCATGCATCATCCTCCAATGCCAAGGCATCTATGGCCTCATGTTCCCTTTCTCTCCATTCTATAGCCATTCTGACCAAACCCTGCAACCAAAGAGTCGAAAATGTCATCATTAGATCAATGGTGAAGACAAAAACCAGGAAAAATTGCAAAACAAACGGTGGGATTTCTTGGAAAATCAATTCGCGCGGTTGGCGCGACTGTTTTCAAAACAGTCGCGAAAATGGCGCGCCTCCTTTTAGGAAAATAGCCCATTGGCGCGAACCCGCGCGGGAAACTCGCGCCAATGGGCGCAACCCTAGTTTTTGCAATCCCCCTTGCAGAGGATCATGCTGTGGATGGAAAACTGAATAAATGGAATGAAAATGAAGCTAAGGAGGAGGCCTCTTACCTGCTTCAGACAGCGGCTCGAATGGTCTCCTGGATTGATCGCAATCAGCGCTTGAACTTTGCACCCAAAACCCTCCAATGGTAAACTCACAAGGTAAAAAGTGAAAAGTAAATTTATTTTTTTACCATTTCACTATTTATAGCATTTTTTTGACCTAAAAATACTTCAAAAATGATATTTTTTGAGTATTTTTGGAATATATTTATGTCAAAGTGGGTTTTACACTGTTCTTTGTATGATGACAGGGGTTGGTGCAACTCAAGCAACAAAACGAGCTCATTTTCCTACTTTTTCAGGCTCAGTAAAATAAATGAAAAGGTCACTCTAAGGTCTGCTTTCAGCTCTTTTTCTGACCGTTTAAAAAGGAAAGGATGGCCGAGTTACTCCTCTTGACTCGTTAAACGTTAATAAGGGGCGGTCGTTTTAAGTTCTTTTTATCGACCATTAAAACATAAAAAGATTATCGGGTTTTGTCGTTTCAAACTCGTTAATGGTCACGAAACGACGTGATTTTGACTGCTTTTTTACTTTTTCAGGTCAGAATCACTATTTATGAAAAGTACTCCTCGATCGTAATGGTCGGGCGGTTCTTTCGAGCATTGTTTTATACTTTTTCGGGCTCGAGAGACACAACTTTACGAAAAAGGACACCCCTGGAGTTTCCTTTTCTGCTGTCTTTTCAAACTCTCTAAACATGAAAAGACGTCGAGTTCTTCCTTTGTCAGACTCGTTAAAACCTGATGACATCGGATTTTGTCGAAATGACACACCACAAGCATATGCTATCCCCATCAAGCTTGTTAAAAATAATCGGGGTACTCGCCAGAAATGGTGGGGGAAAAGAAAATTTTGGAACCATAATTATTGTCGTGTCGGCAGTATGTCGCTCTTGAACATGGCACTTGTCTGCTTTCGTGTCTGGGTGGGGATATCTCATCTCATTTTTCACTGGCCTCCATGGATTTGGGTAATCCTATTTGACCTCTCATCTGCTCATTGCCTCGTCATCATGACCTCTGATCCATTGATGTCAAATACTGCCAATTCCACTGTCGTGCCGCCGATATGTTCAAGAGAAGTTGACCTCTGAAAAGAAACAACCTCCATCTGATAGTTCACATGATCTTGATTCACAACATTATCTCTCTGTCTCGTGTCGATGATGTGGGAAACATTATGGCCCACCTTCGATCAAGGTCACTTCCTGTCGACTTCAGCTCATTATCCAGGAAGCTGATCTAGAGACTCCCTTCCGGTGCCTTGGAGCCTGCATGCCTCAATGGCAGGTTCTTCATGTTCGACATGAGGTTTTCATCATTGGCCTCCGATCGAATGATTCTACGGGTGTTCGACGTCAGCTCATTAATTCGCACGCTGTAGATTGTACCTATAGTACCTTGAGGGCCATTGTCATTATTGGTGGTACCTCTCGCGTCTGTTAACAGTTTCCATTATTGACTGGTAATCAGACGATGTTCATGCATGTTCGACTTCAGCTCACATATTCGCATGCTTGAACTTGTACTCTTGATCGGGTCGAGATGGAGCGCAAGACCCTGGATTGTGTCTGTTGTAATCCAGGCGTGATTCTTGATACATGACTCATTCACTGGATGGCTGCGACCATACCTGAGTCAATTCATTGATCCTAACCAGATGGCTGCGTCCATACCATGGATCTAGATTATTTATGTACTCTCTTATGGATGGCTGCGACCATACCATGTACATCATGTAATTGAACTATCAGTCATTCCTCTCAATGCAGATCTTCGGCGGCAGCTATATGTGTTCTTGTAAAGCATTTCACCCCTCTCTCCCTCTCGGGCCTCATGCTTTGGGGGGCATCTGTTACACAATAATTTGTCACCATTGGTCACCATCCCTATCGCCCCATTCCCAGACGCATTCCGGGACCTGTGAGCAGTGACGTAACCCAAAAACACTTGCATTATGTTCCCCTGAGTATGTATTGCATGATCCCTGAAGACACCTTCTGCAAATTATCCCTGAAAAGTTCTCTTTTTCCATTGGCGCAGGTCCACAGTGTCCTACCTGCTGCAATCACTGAGATCCTCAAAAGGGGGTGCGACCATTGGCGCTCTGTCACAGAACATCACCCGCGCCAACCCAGTTTGGTAATGATTTTTGACAAACGTGCGCCCATGTGTTTTTTCCCTTCAGATCACGAAGTCTTTTGAGGGTAAAATCCATCGGATAGAGGTCGAGAGTCATCATCTATCCTTGACATCTATCCTTTCAGAGATAATGCCAATCCACAATGGGTGTCCTGGTTCATTGAATCTTCCTCCCTTCTCCATCTATAAATGTCTGTCCTCATGCATTAGACAAGCTAGTTTTTGAGTAATGCTAGTTGTGATTATGCTTGTCGTGAGTGATAGTGAAGCATAGAGAGGTTATGCTGTCGGAGAGGAGGTATATTGCAAGACACACATAGCTGCTCGCCTAGCCAGAGGAGAGGTTCAACGTCAGAACCTTGGTTGTAACTTTTCTGATCTATTATTCATTAATGAACGACTGTTGTTATGGTTCCAATCTCATTGTCTACTATAATGATGTTTGATTTATTTCCTTTCTGACTGAAATATAGTTGTACTTTGGTGGATTTTATGCTTGTATCTGCTTCGTCCTTTGTGTGTGCAGGTGTCCGTTCGCGAGGATCGCTAGGATTGTGACCTGCTGGAGCAAGGGAGCGAGGATATCAACTCTGCATCGACTTTAGCGTTGGACTCCAGGTTGGTCTTCTTAATTCACCCTTAGTGTACAACTAGGAACTTGCGTAGCAGCGTGAATTGATTGTGGCTAGTTCTATCTTAGGCTAGTGGGATCGCCTCTGTCCGCAGAGGGGATTTACCTATCCAACACCCATCATCTTTTGTTTCCTTGTCTGCTCAAAAGGAAAGCCCTCATTGCTGCCCCTTGAACACTGAGGCAGAACATAATTCAGTGCTCAAGGCTGAGACTGATCACCTCAGTTTTGATATTTTGATACCTACTCAGATGGCCTCCACACAAACTGAAAGGGCAGCTTGTCAGATAACAGAGGAAGAGGATGTGCAGTTTTGGGAATCCTCCTTGGATGAGGACTATTCTAAAGAATATTATGGAGCATGTGATGTCTGTGTGTCCTGCACACAAGAGTACATTGGTTTGCCATTCATTTTAACGGTGCAGTCCACAGATAGCACAAAGAAGTACACAGCAGCCATTGTTTTCCAGCAGGTGTACAGAGGCTCCAGTAAAGAACATCCAAGGAGGAGCACACATAGAAAGGGAATGAAGTTCAAGCCTCCTCTACCTGATGAGCTCAAATGCCCCAAACTTTTTAAGGTGGAGGATCAAATAAATCCAGTCCTGCTGATCTATGATGAACCGGGCTGAGAGCAGGAGAAACAGTTTTGATTGCCCTGCTAATGGGCAATTGTTGAAGTTTATGTTTTCTAGCTTTAATGTTTGTAATTAGTTTCTTTTACAGTTTCCTATTGTATTCTTAGTTGACTCCATGCCCAATGGACACTAGGCAAGTGTTTTTATAGCTTTTTTTGTATGAAGGCATTGGTCTGTAGGTTCTTGAGACCTAACAAGGAGGATCTCATCCCCAGAAGGAGTCAGTGTTAGCTCTGCTACATAATCCAACATTTGAGGATCAAATGCAGTCCCAATCGGGTTGTTTGCGTACAGAAGGATGCCCAAAAATGGATACAAAGTGCCCCAAAAGCCTTCAAAATCCTCTTAAGGCCTTCACCGATCAAAACTATCGCAAGAGGAAAGCCCTTGGGAAGGCGGAAATACTCTCGGGAGGCACAAATGCTCTAAAATCATGAAAAAACCAAAGTTGTAGGCTTAAGGGTCCAAAATCATATCAGCCGTTGGATCTAGCCGATCAACAGTCCAGATCGCGTCGGCATATCGCAATCGGCGAAGGCAGGCAGCGGCAGCGACGCGGGACATCGCCGATGATCGGATCGGCGGGTCGCAATGGAGGACTTACAAGGAGGTCGGGGCCTTTTTGCACATACATGTTGCCGATGCGATAACTGGACCCGATGGTTATATATTCTCCATTGTATATTTTTTCAGTTCCGCCAGCGGCCATTTTTCCCGTATTTGCAATGTTTTTCGAGTATAAGTCAAAGTGTATCGCATCGGCGGGTCGCGAGTCGGCATTTCGCTATCGACAAAACCAAAGGGGCAGGGCCTTCGCTTAAGATATGCTTGCGACCCGATGAGTCGAACCCGATGGTGCTATAAGTGATTTTTTATAAAATCTCAGGTCCGCGCTTAGGCCACTTTCAATATATTTTTGTGTGTTTTCAATGTATAAAGGAATTACAAAGGAAACCTTGGCGAGCGCCGATAGCGATGAAGCCCGGACCCGAAAGGGCCCGGGAAGTGAAATATATATATATTCAGATCCGGCAGAGGCAATTCTTCGTGATGTTCAATGTTTTGCATGTATTTGCAAATAGAAGGAAACAGGGGATCGGCCGGCTATCATGTGCGATTGTGACCCAAAACAGACACAATAATAGAAAAGAAACATTCGCAGCTATTGTCTGAAAGGGGCCGGTGCAGGGATTTCATAGGAACGATCACCACTCCATTGCAGGTTCAGGCGGCAAGCCATCCTTAAAGGAATCATGCAGTTATGTTACATACCAGAAAAGGGATTCGGCGGAGAGACAGCGGCCGGCAAACAGAGCCCAGAAAGGGAAGGAGAAGGGCTGCTACATGCCTCAGCCCAAATCAAATCAAATCACGAAGCATTAACAGTCCGGCCATCACAGCAGTCATCCTAACAAACATAATGGGGCATCTTTGGCACGAGGGAGTTCCTAATCATCACAACAGGCCGCCCTAAGCATCTGAATATGGTTATTCCTCTGTCAGAAGAGGAAAACCTCTGAGCCATGCCTGCCTATTAAGGGAATCAAACAGTTATAGGATAGATCAGACAAGTCTAAGACTCCGAGCCTTCTAGAGAGCTCAGGAGCATTGTAAAGGGCCTATAAAGGGCAGAAAACTAAATGTAACAAGGGTTCAACTTTTGGAGATTATTCCTCCCCTGTTTTCTCAAGCTTCTCGTCTGTAGTCTTTAGTAATACAAGCTTCTTTTGCTGCTACATGTTTAATGTCCATTTCTCTTCTATTCTATGCTTGCACTTGAACAGTTTGTTCAGGTTTTCTGTGTGTTTAAGGCCAGATAACTGTCATCTTATCTTTGCTTTGATATACTAGATTTGAAAGCTTCTTTGCTGCCTATGGCTAGCCATTTATATGTGTGATTATATGTGCATCTGCCAGTATAGTCAGTGAGTTCTTTTACTGCCTATAGCTAGCGATTCATATAGGTCCATGTATGCTATCTGCCGGCATAGTCATTGTTCTCCATCTATCCATTAATCTACAAACTATTGAGCATTAGCAGTCTAAAGCCTTATGTTGTTGGGGGTGTTCATGCATGTCTTGAGTGTGAATAGAGCTGGAATGGTTATCCGACTTGATCCAAACCATCTTTCATTCCAATAGTTCAGAGAATAATATTGAAGATTATATGTTACCAGGCATCTCTGATTTACAACCTCAGAGAGTTTCCTGGAGTGATAACAGGAAGATCCAACAAAAGTTCAGCGAAGACTAAGGAATTTTTTGCCTTGGCAATGGTGAAAACCAAATTGAATTGTTGGAGGATCACTATCCATTTGGAATATTTCCCTCCAATTACTTGACAAGACAAAATGTGTCTCATGGGATTATCCAAGTCGATGACAGTAGTCTGTCGCAATAGTATGTAATGTTGGAAGCGGTTGACAGCAAAGACAACTGCCAAGGACATTTTTTCCACATGTGAATATCTGATTTTGGGCCCAGCTAGGCCTTTTGATAGATAATATATCACATGCTCACTTAGTTCATCGTGAGTTTGAACCAAGACCATTCCTAGAGAGGATGGCGAGGTTGCCAGGTATAGAAGAAAGTCACGCCCATAGTTGGGAGCACTAAGGAGTGGGGCTAATATAAGCGCCTTTTTCAAGGCATCAAATGATCATTGAGATTGATCATCCCACAGGTACGACACTCCCTTCTTAAGTAGGTGCATAAAGCCTTTCGTCAACTCAACATAATTTATGATGAACCATCGTAAGAAGTTTGCTTTCCCCTGCAAATGTTGGAGCTACAAAATGGATTGTGGTTCGAGCAATTGAGTAATTGCCTTTACCTTATCGGGATCAACCCTAATCCCGTACTTGGAGACAATGAAACCAAGTAAGCATCCAGACTCGACAAAGAAAATGCATTTATGCGGATTCAGATGTATGTTATACAATCGGCACCTAAGAAAGATAGCTCTTAAGTGATCTAGGTGTTGTGCTCACTTCTTGGAATGGGCTGGAAGGTCATCCAAGTAAGCTTGAATGATATGTCTAATATCGTGAAATGCGTAGTCCATGTCCCTTTGAAATGTTGCTCCAGCATTCTTTAAACCGAATGGGAGTTTTCGGTAGGCAAAGATTCCCCATGGGCAAATGAAGGCGGTTTTATGTTGGTCTATTGGTTTTATGGAAATCTGGTTGTAACTTGAGAAACCATCCATGAATGAAAATGATTCACAACCGGCACAGTAATCGATGATTTGGTCGATGAACGGTGTCTGATAATTATCCTTCAGACACGTGGCATTCAAGTCTCAATAGTCGACACATACGTGGATGGTTCCTTGTTTCTTATCGACAGGAACCAAATTGGAAACCCATTCCGTTAAGGGAATGGGGTAGACAAAACCAGCATGTAACAACTTTTCCACCTCAGTCTTGATGGCTATAGTTTTGCGGGGGTGGACTGGTCGAAGCCTTTGGCGGACAGGCTTGGCATTGTCGTATATCTTGATCTCATGCTCGACAATAGACGGATCTATGCCAGGCATTTCCTCGTAAGACCAAGCGAATACATCATGAAATTCATTAAAAAGGTAGGTGAAGCTTGCAATTTCCTTAGGAGTGCAATCGGCTCCAACCTAGATGTTTTCCATGATGCCTGTCTTGATAGAAATATCGATGAGCAATGTCTTTGAAATATTTCCCATGTTTCCCTCTGAGTCCAAAGTTTGGATATTCATATAAGGTGAGGAAACGATTTCAGGTGCATCAAATGATAGGATTTGAAGAGGCATCATGTCTGAATCAGATATTGAAACACGATGGTGAGAGTCCTCCCAAGGTCGCTCTTCTAAACACATGATCTCTCTAATAGCTTCGTCCAAAGGTAGGACTTGATTGAGAAGATTGAAAGGAGTAGTTATGGGAGGGGAGGTGGTACCATTGGCCGTGACCAAAGTGACCATAGATTTGAATGCAAATTGAATGGCCTAGTAGGCCAATTCAGCTGGTGACAGCGGTATTGGTTCTTCGTAAGTGTCAATGTCTGAAGGGGCCAAGAGGATCCAAGGATCGATCAGTTCGTGAGGAATGGATGAAACCATAGAGACCGTCTGTGGAACCGCAAGTGCTGAAAGAGGGAAACAACCCATCATGGAAGAGCCCTTCAATAAACCAGTACCAATAATGATGTAAGAGTCAGGTACACCACCCACTAAGGGTACAGAGCTGCTGGGTAACGGGGAATAATCAAGGGTGAAAAAGGACAGCTGGTCCACTATGACTATCTTTCCATCCAATGGAAATAGGATGATGTGAAAGACAGTAGACACAATGGCAGTCATGGCGTAAGTCCAACTGCAACCCAACAATAGATTATAGTTGAGCTTTCTATCTACGACTTTGATGTCCACCATTATCGTTTTCCCATTCAAAGTGATGGGGTAGCTAGCTAGGTAACCTTTTGGGATGAAAGTGTGGCCATCAAAATCTTTAAGGGAATTCGACAGTAGGGATAGGGTTGGAGAACCCAAAGCGAGCCAACATGAAGCCGACATGATGTAAGTTGAAGCACCTTCATCAATGACAATTCTATGTATTCCTCGCCCTTTCGAAAATATTTGCACCTGAAATGCAAGCTGGTGTGAAAGGGGAGGTTTACATTTGTCCATGTCAAAAATTGCAAGCATGGAATCCTAAGGGTCGATACCACCAATTGTCGAAAGCAGAGCTTTCCTTTGTGTTGGACAGGTTTGTAATACTTCAAGCGCCGACATAGTTGACGGTGCTTGCACCAAATCTTCTACAATATTGTAGTTTTGGGCATCACGTGCAGATGTATTATGCATTGTGCGACGAAGTGCCCCTTTTGGGGGGCGAATCACAAGATCAGCAACTGGCCTTTCAATATGAAGATCGTTAGGCGGTGGTGGGTTTTGACTCGAGGAGGCTTCCTCAGCATTAGCAACTGGAGCTCCATAAGATTTGGCTTTGGTTTGTAGATCTACCATTTCAAAGGTGTAAATGGTAGATGGTCCTTCACCAGCTGAAGGATGATGTGAACTGCCATTTCCCCCTTGTAGGGGTTGGGGTTGGTTTGCAACTAGGTGTTGTTGTTGTTGAGCAGGGAAAGGATTATTTAGGACCACAAGGGTCCTATCGGTGTCCTTTTTAGTGATGAAATCTGTGCATTCCTGAAGACGCGGACAATGATATGTCATGTGGTATTCCACATAGATTTTGCAAGGGAACCGGGCGAGTTTTTCCTTTCCATCGTCAGAAGGCACAACAACCTTATGCTTTGGGTTGTACTGCTTTGTTGACTGCTCTTCAAAAGGAGCGGTCTTTTTCTTATTCTTCTTGTTCTTACCACTGAGTTTTTGTGTAGACTGCACAGAGTTTATCATGGTGGTAGGAAGAGCAATCGATTTGGTAGAGGGGTCAACTGACAACTGGGCAATGTGACCGCTGAGTTGTTTTACAACAACCCTAGAGGTAGCGCCAATAATACCATCGGCATGCACTCCAGGTTGTTGAGTAGTGGGAGCATTGGAGTTGCGAGGGGCATTGGGAATGATGTCGTATAAAGTGCCAGACTGTGAATATATCAAATCTAAGTGTTGGGCATGACGAATGGATTGGTCTTCCATGACCGCACCACCTAAGGCGACATCTTTAGTGATTTGGGGGAGTAGAGACTTGCAGAACCAATCTGCTAATAGATAGTTTGGGAGGGGAGCTTTGACTAGCCTCTACCTACATCTCCATTCATGGATATGATCAGAGATGTGGGTGGCAGTGTCCTGATGTAATGAAGTGAGGAGTTCCATCCTAGTTTCATAGCAGATGGGTAGCTAGAAGTGCTTTAAGAATTCCATTGCTAAAGTGTCAAAGGTATTAACTGACACACGTGGTAACTCAATGTACCACTTGGTTGCATTGCCAGTAAGGGTGCGGGGAAAGAGCCGTAGCTGGATACTATCATCCACCATGGAGTTAGAAACACACCATAAATGATAGGTGGTGATGTGTGTACCCGGATCCTCCCCTTGTTTCCCTTTGAACTTTGAGATGTCTGTCGGGATTTTATGCGGGATTGGTGGCCAAAGTAAGTTGTGATAGATGGGGTCATTTGTGAGTTTGTACAAGTTGGGGATATCAAGCGTTGCCAAGAAAGGCAAGGTGTTTGATGCCCCCGAATCGGACCAAGGCGATGACATATGACTTGAGGATCCTTGCGGTCCTCCCATGGTGTTGATTCAAATATTATATACAGGTTGCGTGGTATAGTAATTTCCTTGGGGTATAGTTGTGTACTATGGGTTTCTATAGGGGTTGTTAAACTGGGGTTGGAAGTACCCCCAGGATAAGGAGTGCCCCCTTGACTTATTTGAGGTTGAGAGTAGGGTACCCTTATGGATTGTGTTATCTCAAAATCAGGCCCTGGAAGGCTGCAAACCAGGAAGACTTCAAGTAACTATTTCAACCAACTTTTGGCTGAGGCTTAGCCTCCTCAACCTGAGAGGGCTCTCTCAAAGGTTAATGATTTTGATAAAGATTAGATGGCTAACTCTATGAAACAAGTGAAAAATATGAATGGTTGAACATGATCAGTAAACATCCATTGGGCTTATGGAGTCAACAACACCTCAAAATAACAATGAACTCAACCTTACATGGAAGTCAGGGCATTCAGCATTTAAACATTCAGAATATAAACTCATATGAGACCACACAGTTTATAAATGTATACAGGAAGTCAGAGCACATTCAGTGAATTCTGAGTGATTATACATCCATACCACTGTAAGAATTAAGAAAAGGACAACATCACATATTCTGAACATAACAAATCCTTCATGAATCCTGAGAAGTAAAGTCAAGCATGTATTACTGAAAATGAGTCTTTACATAGGCCAAATACAAGCTTTTCATAAAATTTCCAACCCTTTGTACATCAGATCTTCTTCTATATATAGAGCTCTTTACATAACTGAGATTCCTCCTCCAGCATGAGGGAAATTCGAATTCATCCTACTATGACACCTATTGATACATAAAACTAATTATTAAATGCAAATGACACCTAACTAGCAGTCCTAGAGACCTAATACAACTAGGAGTGTAACTCCTTATCATGATTCAACAACCTTATCTAAGAATTTAAAGCATTATTTGACAACTTGCAACCTCAAGAAGTCGAATTTGATGAAGCCGCCCACGTGGTCACCCAACTGCTGATGACAAACCCTAGAAATTAGGGAACATGTTTCCCTGTTTTTAGGTTTAGATCCTTGAAAATTGGCACGTGGGACAGAGCCTTTATCTCTTCATCCATGACACATTTTATGAAACTGAAGGAGTTTTTTGTAGCCCATGTTGTCTAGAACAAAAACCTCTCCTGGTTTTTGAAAACATTACTCCAGCTGTCCAGAAACTGTCCTTGAAAAACACGTGGCAAACAGGAAAAATCCGTTTTCTGAAATTAGGGTTTCAAAGAAAGCTTATTATCTCCCAACTGAAAACACTTATGAAGAAATTGAGATAGGTTATTGTAGTAGGAGAGTTGATTAAGATAAACCTCCTTCATAATTCCAAAATACCCTTTCATGTGACCAGAAACTGATCTTGAAAAAGGCTGCTAAAACAGAGAAATATGCCTGTGGAAAACTTGCACCTACAGCAGTTTCGTAGCGCAAGTTTGATCATAAATTCCTCCCACCTCAGAATGGATTTGAAGAAAATGAAAGATGTTTTTGTATTTTGGTATGTTAGGAATAAAAGCCTCTTTCAGTTTTCAAAATTAAGTTTTCAGCTGCTCAGAACCCCTTCTGGAAATTTACTAGTAAACGCAGAAAACAGAGTTTTTTCTGCTGAAACAGGCTGCTACAGGGGTTTCATAGCGTGCTACGAAAACTCCTAGTTCAGTGATTTCGCAGCTACTTTCAAAATTTCTCCAAAATGATGTGAGATATGACTTACAAAATCATGGTGAGGCTTCTAGGACATGGAATGAGGCTGTCAAACTTTGATGGAAAGGAGATATGACCTTGAAAGACTTCTAATCTTATGACCTAACTCTTAAAGCATGAAATGACCTAGAGACCCTTTAACACCATGACTAAAAGAAGGGTTTGTAAATGAGAATGACACTTATTGTGATGAGCTGACTCAAAACTTATAAGACTATGATTAGAAACAAGGCAACTTACCAAAGCTTAGAGACAAAGATTTTAGGGTGATAACAGTGGCTCCACTAGGGATAGTGTGCCCTTGTGGTATACTAAGAACTTGCAGCTCCAGTGCCACTATCCATCCTCTAGAATAAAACTCTGAACTTCTGCCCAATTTTCTCCTCAAGCCTTGAATGATTTTTTGTAAGAAGAATTCAAACTGTACCTACTGAAATAGATGCTCAGTCAACCTACCCTGAGCTTATTTGCACATTCCTACCTACCCTATCAGCTGCAATCTCCACTTGTAACTCAAGGAACATGAAACTTCCAATAAAGCCAATCAATTGTCCTTTCTGATATAGGAGGCTCTTGACTGCATTCGACCTCAAAATAACCATGATAGTGAGATGACCAAATCAACTTATAATGTACCTGATCTTCATAATGCAAATGAAAATGAAATACTGGTGTGCAAAACTTTGCCATGTATTCACTTATAGGGTCAAAGAAGACATGATTATTTTGATGACCATCATAACACTCTAAATCCTCAGACAATTGATTCTCAACCACACAATACCCCTTTGATGTGCTATCCAACTGCCTTTCTGCATGATGCCCACAAACAATGTAATTTTCTTCATTATAAAGATCATTCTTTGATGCAAGCTTCTGCAAGGAATTACAAAAATGAACAACCTTTTCCTCTGCCTGAGGGTTATTAAATCTATCTTCCAGTACTTCTTCTTGGTGTTTGCAATCAATTTCATATTCTTTATGATCAAAAGACTGACAAATCTGCTGCATCTTTTCATTCATATCAAAGGATGAAACATGGTTTTCACAAATAAACCCCTGCTGATCTTCATGCTGCGTTTCATGAGATGTTATACTTTCTTCTTGGTGTTGAAATGCATTGTTATGAAGAGCCTCTAAAATTTCTTCATCCATAAATTCATCATCATCATAACAATCCTCCAAATATTGAATAAAACTCGTAGAATGTTTACAACAATCTTTGACCAGCAATAAGGAGGGATGACACTCTTTATACATGTCATAGAACACATCATGGAAATCAGCAAGAGAATATAATGAACCATTTTCTAAACTTTTATACCAAGACCATGCTTTTCCTTCTAAAGTGGTCATAAACATCCTCATGAGACAATCTTCAGGGAACTGAACCTTAAGACTGCGTACATGCATATGGAACCTAACCAAATGAAGAGCAGCATTGTCTTTCTTTTCATCTTTGAATATTGGAAGATCAGCTAACCAATCAACCTTTGGCATAGGATTTGGAAAACCAGGGATATGAGACCGATTCATAGGAGCATACCTGGCATTCATTCTTGCAGTGGAACTCATCTTGAAACTTCATCAAACTACTGATCTTCTAGCAGTGGAGTCACCTTCCAATTTCTTATTCGATGTGTGGAGTCGCCAAGGTAGTTTTGCAGCCTCAAATAGATGTCTGAGCTCCTGCTACCTTCAGAAGTTCAACCTCTTAATTTCGGGAATGAATAGACTTCAGGCTCCTGGCAGATGCACCAAAATGTTATCTCAAAATCAGGCCCTGGAAGGCTGCAGACCAGGAAGACTTCAAGTAACTATTTCAAACCAACTTTTGGCTGAGGCTTAGCCTCCTCAACCTGAGAGGGCTCTCTCAAAGGTTAATGATTTTGATAAAGATTAGATGGCTAACTCTATGAAACAAGTGAAAAATATGAATGGTTGAACATGATCAGTAAACATCCATTGGGCTTATGGAGTCAACAACACCTCAAAATAACAATGAACTCAACCTTACATGGAAGTCAGGGCATTCAGCATTTAAACATTCAGAATATAAACTCATATGGGACCACACAGTTTATAAATGTATACAGGAAGTCAGAGCACATTCAGTGAATTCTGAGTGATTATACATCCATACCACTGTAAGAATTAAGAAAAGGACAACATCACATATTCTGAACATAACAAATCCTTCATGAATCCTGAGAAGTAAAGTCAAGCATGTATTACTGAAAATGAGTCTTTACATAGGCCAAATACAAGCTTTTCATAAAATTTCCAACCCTTTGTACATCAGATCTTCTTCTATATATAGAGCTCTTTACATAACTGAGATTCCTCCTCCAGCATGAGGGAAATTCGAATTCATCCTACTATGACACCTATTGATACATAAAACTAATTATTAAATGCAAATGACACCTAACTAGCAGTCCTAGAGACCTAATACAACTAGGAGTGTAACTCCTTATCATGATTCAACAACCTTATCTAAGAATTTAAAGCATTATTTGACAACTTGCAACCTCAAGAAGTCGAATTTGATGAAGCCTCCCACGTGGTCACCCAACTGCTGATGACAAACCCTAGAAATTAGGGAACATGTTTCCCTGTTTTTAGGTTTAGATCCTTGAAAATTGGCACGTGGGACAGAGCCTTTATCTCTTCATCCATGACACATTTTATGAACCTGAAGGAGGTTTTTGTAGCCCATGTTGTCTAGAACAAAAACCTCTCCTGGTTTTTGAAAACATTACTCCAGCTGTCCAGAAACTGTCCTTGAAAAACATGTGGCAAACAGGAAAAATCCGTTTTCTGAAATTAGGGTTTCAAAGAAAGCTTATTATCTCCCAACTGAAAACACTTATGAAGAAATTGAGATAGGTTATTGTAGTAGGAGAGTTGATTAAGATAAACCTCCTTCATAATTCTAAAATACCCTTTCATGTGACCAGAAACGGATCTTGAAAAAGGCTGCTAAAACAGAGAAATATGCCTGTGGAAAACTTGCACCTACAGCAGTTTCGTAGCGCACGTTTGATCATAAATTCCTCCCACCTCAGAATGGATTTGAATAAAATGAAAGAGGTTTTTGTAGTTTGGTATGTTAGGAATAAAAGCCTCTTTCAGTTTTCAAAATTAATTTTTCAGCTGCTCAGAACCCCTTCTGGAAATTTACTAGTAAACGCAGAAAACAGAGTTTTTTCTGCTGAAACAGGCTGCTACAGGGGTTTCGTAGCGCGTTACGAAAACTCCTAGTTCAGTGATTTCGTAGCTACTTTCAAAATTTCTCCAAAATGATGTGAGATATGACTTACAAACTCATGGTGAGGCTTCTAGGACATGGAATGAGGCTGTCAAACTTTGATGGAAAAGAGATATGACCTTGAAAGACTTCTAACCTTATGACCTAACTCTTAAAGCATGAAATGACCTAGAGACCCTTTAACACCATGACTAAAAGAAGGGTTTGTAAATGAGAATGAAACTTATTGTGATGAGCTGACTCAAAACTTATAAGACTATGATTAGAAACCAGGCAACTTACCAAAGCTTAGAGACAAAGATTTTAGGGTGATAACAGATTGATTGGAACCCTGTTGAGGGTTCTCGCTCGCCACGTAACTAACTATATATCCTTAACTGACATAAGGAGGGTTCATATCAATCAATGACTGTCCCTGCAGTCCTGTAAACAGAGGGGGAACTATTATGTTCTCGGCCAGTATATGCATATTGGGAACTGTGCCCCCAAGCATCTGAACTTGGGGGTTAGAACTAAACAATGGATGCCAACCATAGGGGTGGTTGACAGGACCCTTGCTAACCATGCTATATTGAGCATTATAAGGAGTGTTATATGTAGCACTTGTCGAAGGTCCGGGGGCTGACACAAAAGGGGTGGAACCCGGAATGTATTGGGTTCCACTTGTGGTGGGTGTCATGATGGGGTTTGAACCTGGGACAGATGGGATAGCCGGGTTTTCCATCAGAGGTGCGGTACTGACTGTCGACTGGGGAGGTGGTGGTGGACCAAAAGTGTCCACAAAAGCCTACGACTCGTTAATCGTCGATGGGATGGGTGGAAACATTCCAACAAAAGACAAAGGAGGTACAAATGCAACGGGAATCAAGAGGGGTCCCAACATATTCGTGATCGGAGGATTGTATGGAGGAAGGAATCCTTTAGTAAAGAAATCTTTTGGTAAGCTTGAATCGTGGGATTTCCAAACTGATTCTGTGTTAGATATTGGAGACTGATTTCCCAAAGATGGGGAATCCAGTTCACTGGGGCTCGGCGGATCCTCCACAATGAGTGGGGGAAGACCTAACAACCGTCTAGATTGATGACGAGGGCCAGATGTAGCCATGGTGATCGATAAATTTTATCAATAGATTTTACAGTGATATTTGTTAAAGTCTCGGTGATAACAATCTGACACTTAGAAAATAAAAATACACTAAGGAAATCAATCAACAAGCAGAGGGAAATGACCATGTCTGATAAGCACCAATAATTGGAGATGAAACCTAGTATATCAATGAATAACAGAGAGAGTTGGCCAAATGTACAGTTACGATTACTCTTGAGCTTCGCTCGAACCTTAGATTAAGGGGTCAAGTACTCTCGTGAAGACGAGCACCCTCCCAAAAATTGAAGACGAAGTAGGTTTGTCTGTGTTAGGTATCAGGGCAAACCTCCCTAGTCACCTTGTGTTCATCCCTAAAAGTATGGCCACTAAGGATACCTCAAATCACAAACACTTCCGGGGGGGGACATAGTCGCAGATAGTACATTGTGTGGACATGATACTTAAGTCCCTGACTCAGCTCTGATATCCCCAAAGGGATCCCCGATACACAGAATACCCAAAGGAGATGTAAGCAAAGGCAAGCTACCTTCACTTATAGTCCGATGTTGTCTCGTATTTAGCTCTACTTTTACTGGAGTGGTCCCGGATAGTATGAGTGCAGAAGGATTTCTCTCTTTAATGACACTAGTTTCGGTGTATGATATTGGGCAGTTAACTCACACTGCCTATCCTAAGATCCTAGCCTAAACTAATGTGTGTTTACTCTAAAAAGAGTTGTTGATTGATTTTATTAGGTAGATTTTAAATGTACTTCATTAGAGTCTTCAGTAGGGGTGTTGACGTATGAAGTTATATGGGACTCTGACTCAAATCATGCAAAAACAATGCTTGTAAATTTTCACTTTCGATGAATAAGTTGCTTCTACAAAGGGAGAGTCATTCATACATCAATATATATACCATGCATCCTATTCAGTAAAACACTAGCATAACCGACAGAACTTCAATTCTCACTAACAACTTTTGAAACCAAATAATGCAGATCTAACCAGCTAAGTAGAAAACAGTAAAAAAAAATTGTATTTTTTCTTTTATGAAAACAAAAACTTTAAGAAGTAAAGCTATTTTCTTTATAAAAAAAATTGTTCAGAACACAGATCAGTCAAACAAGCACAGCTACAGATCCCTGATCAGTCTACAAGAAGATTTCCCAACCCATGAGGTCACAGAGAAAACAATTTATCAAGAAATGGCTGACTAACGCTATGTACTAGAGGCTATAGAGAGTTACTTGTAGCACTAATGCACTGTTTGTGAGGCCACAGTGCTTTATAAATTCCTCATTGTAAGATAGCTAAGGAATTGAATTGCTTCCTATATTTAGCACCAAAGTGTCAAGTAATGGTTGCAAATGAAGGAACCATAAATTGCTTTGGAAAGTGCCATAATATCAAGCTATACATGGGAGAATATGTCTTGAATAGTCCAATGCTTTCCATTCCAATGGGTGGTGCAGATGTTGTACTACAAGTCCAATGGATACAATCTTTTGGTACAATATCTTTTAATTTTAAAGAACTTTTCTTGAAATGTTTTTGGGAAGGAAATGAAGTTGAATTAAGGGATATCGCAAGGAAACCAGGAAAGATAATCAGCTCTAACAGCATGAAAAGGCTTCTAAAGAAAGAACAATGGGGAGTAATTGCACAATTATGTTCACTAGAGGTTCCCACATCAAAATCATTTATTTCTCCAGATCTCCAAAACATTTTGGACAATCATTCCAAGGTATTTGAGACTCCCAAAGGCCTCCCACCTATTCATGATCATGATCATACTATTTATTTGATTCCAGAAAGTGTTCCCCCAAACATCAAGCCTTACAGATATCCATATGCCCAAAAGAGTGAAATTGAACATATGGTTGCAGAAATGCTAGAGGTTGGTATAATTCAACCTAGTCAAAGTTTTGTCTCTACTCCAGTGTTATTGGTACACAAGAAGGATGGATCATGGCACATGTGTCCAGATTATAGGGAGCTCAACAGGCTTACCATTAAAGATAAATTTCTCATTCCTTTCATTGATGAATTATTGGATGAATTACATGGAGAAATTTACTTTACCAAGTCAAATCTTCGTCCAGGATATCATCAAATCATAATGAAGACTGAAGACATTCAAAAAACAACATTTAGAACTCATGAGGGTCATTATGAATTTTTGGTCATGCCTTTTGGTCTTACCAATGCACCTTCTACATTTCACGGTTTGATGAATTCCATTTTCAAACCCTCCCGTAAAAAATTTGCATTAGTATTTTTTTGGTGATATACTAATCTACAACAAGTCTTGAAAGGATCATGTTCAACATGTTGACAGAGTGCTCAAACTATTGGAGCAGAAACAATTATATGCAAAAAGCTTGAAATGTTTCTTTGGAGTACAAGAGGTGGAATATTTTGGTACTCAGTTAGCTGATAGCTCATCTTATCATCCTCAATTTAATTAGAAAATTGAGATAGTGAACAAATGTTTGGAAGGATATCTTCATTGCTTTGTATTTGATAAACAGACACAATGGGTCAAGTGGTTGCTTCTAGCCAAATGGTGGTATAACACTTCCTTCCATACTTAGCAAAAATGACCCCATTTATGGCACTTTATGGATATCATCCACCGTCCATCACACCATCTTTAAAAGAAAATTCTAAGGTTCAAGCAATGGAAGATCACATCAAGCATCAACAACAAGTTATAAAATTATTAAAGGATAACCTCACTTTGGCGCAAAATAGAATGAAACAACAAGGAGATCAACATCGTAGCGAAAGAAGTTTTGATGTAGGTGACTGGGTATTTCTATGACTACAACCATACAAACAAATGTCCCTTAAGCAAGCTAATAAGGATAATAAATTATCACCAAAGTATTATGGTCTGTACAAGGTGTTACAAAATATTGGTACTATTGCATACAAATTGGAGCTTCCTGCATTTTCTCGAGTGCACCCTGTTTTCCATGTTTCATGCTTAAAGAAGGCTATAGGTGAGAAGATCCCAGTTCAAACAATATAGACAGAACTTCATGAGGAAGGAAAAATTATAATGGAATCGCAATCAGTCACAAAACAAGAAATCGACAGCTACGAAATCGATCAATTTTAGAGTATCTATGTTATGAAACCATCTCACAAAAAGATAGAAAAGATAGATCAATGCCTTAGAAATAAGCTTCTTCGAGGGGGCAACCTCCTGTACATTACACAAATGAATAATTCTTGGATGATACAAATGACAAAACCTCCTTTCTATATATAAGAGTCTAAGGGGTCATAATATAATCAAAGTCGACATAACAATAATAATGTAAGGGCACAACAATCACAATAGTGGGCTTCTATGGGGCACAATAATAACAATATGGGGACTACATGGGCACAATAATTTAATAAGGGGGTTGTAATAATAACAATAAGGGGATACACTAGTAGTATAGGGACCTAACATGCCCCTCTCCTTCAAAAAATTTTGTCCTCAACACTTGAGTAGTTCTTGATGCTTATGTATAAAATTCTCCTCCCAAATGGAATATTCAGCATTTAAGTTCTTCCACTTGATGAGATACTCGGAAATTGATCAATTTCGTAGTTATCCGATTCTTCTTTCTGTGACTTCTTCAAGTTCCACTATGATTTTTCCTTCCTCGTCAAGTTCTGGCAATATTGTTTGAACTAGGAGCTTGTCACCTATAACCTTATTTAAGCATGAAACATGGAAAATTGGGGGAACTCGAGAAGATGCAGGAAGCTCCAATTTGTATTCCATAGTACCAATATTTTGCATCACCTTGTAAGGACCATAGTAATTTGGTGATAATTTATTATCCTTCTTAGCTTGCTTGAGGGAAATTTTTTTGTATGGTTGTAGCCATAAAAATACCCAATTTCCTACATCAAAACTTCTTTCACTACGATGTTGATCTGCCTGTTGTTTCATTCGATTCTACACCAAAGTGGGGTTATCCTTTAAGAGTTGGAGAATTTGTTGTTGATGCTCAATGTGATCTTTCACTGCTTGAGCCTTTTTCTTCTTGATATGTCCTTCTATATTGAGAATTTGAGGGGTGGTAATTCCTACCAATGCATTACAAGATATGGTCGAATTCATTTCTTGATGCTCGATGTGATCTTTCAAGATATGTCCTTCTATCTTGAGAGTTAGAGGAGAGTTAATTCTTGCCAATGCTTTAAAAGATATGGTCAGATTCATTTATTCTTTCTCTGGGGTTGGTTCCTGGTGTATATCCTCTTCTTTTGATGTTTCGTGATCCTTTTCTTCCAAATCCCTTTTTCTCGTTTTTTCTTCCAATTGTTGTGGTGTCAACCTTGTAGGTGATGAAAGGCTAGGAGAAACAACACTTCCATCTTTATAGTTATGATTGGTAGGCTTCCTTGTTGCCATAATTTTTCTTTCAATTTTTCTTGCCAACCTGTATGCCTTCTCCAATGGATCAGGTTCCCAAAGGCAAGCCTCATGTTGAATGTTATCATTTAAAGTCCCTATGAAGACATCAATCCTCTGCTTCTCCAGAATATCATTTAACCTTATATCAAATTTTTGGAAGTCCTCGATGTGCTCTTCCATTGAACCCTTTTGTTTGAGATTTATCAATTGGCTAAAGAAGGTGTTTCTCTGTGTATCCTCATAATTTTCTATCATTTCCTTCGTCAAAATTGACCAGGTGACAAGTGGTTTACGAGCAAAAATCCATTTATACCATAGAAATCGATTCGGTTCTAAATATAAAGATGAAATACATAGCTTTTGTAATAGTTTCACATCATGTAGATCAAAATATTTCTCCATCTGTAGTATCCATGTTATGGGATCCTTGCCATCAAACTTCCTCATATCGTTTTTTCTTGATTTTAGGATCTCGATCTTGAATCTGGTGTATCTTTGAAATTTCGGATCTCCAAGGTCTGAAATTGCAACCTACAGTAGCCCTCTGTGTCCTCTTTCCAATGCCACCAGTCTAATCAATATTGGATTCTTCAAGGAAGAGTTATGCCAAATCTCCTACGATGACATGATTATATACTTTTTCAGTCGAGCGAACTTGTACGAAGTGCCACGTGCTACAGTTTCGACCTTCAAACCTGGAAATAATACATAGAAAAGCAACTTCTATCCTCTTTCTATAGCTTCTTACAAAATTTCAATCTGATGCTCAGAGAGAAAGTTATGATGATTTGCCCCAGGTTAGTTGTTTGGGATTTAATTCGGGAGCCTGCAAAAACCCTAAATATCTTGGATTGTATCTCTGAAAATATAGCGAAACAAGATCTGAAATTTAGACCCGAGCTTCACTGATATTTCATCTCAAATGGGTTTTTGTTTTAGCTTCTGAAAGGTATCAAAAAAAAAAGCTATAGAGAAAATTCCACAATGACTTGTTTTGGAGCAGTGAAACCCAAGAATCCAAAGCTCTGATACCAAATGTTTTGAAACCAGCTCACAAAAAGATAGAAAAGATAGATCAACGCCTTAGAAATAAGCCTCTTTGAGGGGGAAACCTCATTTACATTGCAGAAATGAACAATTCTTGGATGATACAAATGACAAGACCTCATTTCTATATATAAGAGTCTAACGAGTCATAATATAATCAGAGCTGACATAACAATAATAATGTAAGGGAACAACAATAACAATAGTGAGCTTATATGGGGCACAATAATAATAATATGGGGACTACATGGGAACAACAACATAATAAGGGGTTGCAATAATAACAATAAGGGGATACACTAGTAGTATAGGGACCTAACAATCTCATCAAATGGAAGAACTTACCCGCTGAAGATTCCACATGGGAGGATGAGAATTTTATACAGAAGCATCGAGAACTACTCAAGCGTTGAGGACAACACTTTTTGAAGGAGAGGTGCATGTTAGGTCCCTATACTACTAGTGTAACCCCTTATTTTTGTTAGTGCAATCCCCTTATTGTATTATTGTACCCATATAGTCCCCATGTTGTTATTATTATGCCCCATAGAAGCCCACTATTGTTATTGTTGTGCCCCTACAGTATTATTGTTATGTAGGCTCTGATTGTATTGGGACCCCTTAGACTCCTATATATAGAAATGAGGCCTTGTCATTTGTATCATCCAATAATTGTTCATTTGTGTAATGTAAAGGAGGTCGCCCCCTCGAAGAGGCTGATTTTTAAGTCGTTGATCTATCTTTTCTATCTTTTTGTGAGTTGGTTTCATAACAAGGATGATCAATCTCTCCTACACCAAGTTGTGCCAATAGTACTCCCAAAACTATAGAAGAGGCATCCACATGGACATGGAATTCCTTATTCCATTTAGGGAACACTAATATAGGTGCAACTACCATTTTTTCTTTCAATATGTCGAGGCTCTTTTGACATTCTTCGTTCCACTGAAAAGTTACATCCTTTTTTTTAAATTTCTCCATAGGTGCAGTGAACTACGCATACCCCTTGATGAATTTCTTGTAATACCCATTATGTCCCAATGTAGTGCGAAGTTGTCTTACTGTCTTAGGTGGAGGCAAATTCACAATGATAGAAATCTTAGCAAGGTCCACCATTAGTCCTTGCTTGCAAACAATATATCCCAACAATATGCCAAAAGGTACACAAAATATGCACTTCTTTAGGTTCAAAGAGATCTTATATTGCCTACATGTTTTGAACATAAGCCTTAAACTTCCAATATGTTTTCTTAGCAACCTAAACACTGTCTAATCATTAAAATATACCTCTAAAAATTTGTGGATATATTCCTTAAAAGTTGCAACCACCACTCAAGAAAGTACAGTAGGGGCATTCTTTAATCCAAAAGGAATTATTTTGTATTAATATGAGCCCCATTCTGTAGAAAATGTGGTATTGTGTTGATCTTCAGGTGCAATCCTAATCTTATGATAACCTGAAAATCCATCTATAAATGAGTAGGCTTCCTGACCTCCTACATTATCTATCACTTCATCTATGGAACGGATAGGGAAGGGATCATGTAAAAATGCATCATTTAACTTCCTCAGATCAACACAGATCCTAATTTCTCCTTGAGTCTTCTTTTCTTGCACCACCATAGGACTCACCCATTTTGATTCTTCTACTAGTTCAATAATTCCTGCTAATATCATCTTATCAAGATCTATCCATACTTTCTCCTTATACTTTGGGTTCAGCCTGTAAGGTCTTTGTTTGGCTGGCTTCACTTCAGGATTAAGGGGAATATTCATGACTCCTAGATCTCTTATTATACCCTTCATCTATGAAAACTTGGTGGGAAACAATTCTTGGTATTCATGAAGTAAATTTGTAACTTTGTTGACTGCCTCTTCATCCCAATAGTCTACTATTGTTGCAAACTTAGGTTGCTTCTTTGATCTTATGTTCACCTTCTTGGTCTTCAGTGGCTTCATTATATTTGGTATTTCTAGCTCAGGTGCAATTACTTCGTGGTATCCATATGATTCCGCTATGTCGATGTTGCAAGGATATTCTTCTTCTTCTGCAGTAAGGTTATAGAATTCTAGTGCATTTTCTATCTGCATAGCCCAATTAGGTTGTTGCCATGTCAATGGGGCTATATTCTGAAACATCTTATTCTTAACTGTTTGAAGAGCCAAATCTATGTATGGGCAATCATCCTCAAAGTTGAATGTTTGTATGAAGTCATCAACCATATCTACCCAGTTTACTGTACCATGTCGAAGCTATGTTTCTAAGTATCAGTTCTTAGGGATTGTCGCTAAGGTATGAATGAATTCATGTACCCATTCTTGCAGTGTAATCTCATTCCATGTTGTAGTGCATAGTTGGATATGCTTCCTAGGATTAGTTTCACCATCATATTTTATCTCTATCTGTATCTATATGTCCAAACCTTATCCACATCAATCTTCGACATTCCTACCAGTCTTCTATATTATTCTTGTGTCCATTCCACCATCTAGCAGGGGTAGCTTTCAGGGCTATATCCAAGGCTAACAACCTTTGATTCTCTGGAACCTATTCTTCATAATCATCAAGAAAAGTATTTACATCACCCAAGCCATCATAAGAAGGCAGATTACATACCTCAGATATCATACAGTGAACTGATTTGGTAATTCTTACACAACACCTTGTGGATACTTCATGCAGCCTATTCTGCCAGTTTTCCAACTCTTCTTCTAAGTCTGAGGTACAAGAACTATCATGCTCCCAAGTCAACTTGCCTTCTGCAGTAGGGTTAACCCAATCATGTTCCTTTGTTGTCATTTGATAGATATTATCTATATCAGTTGTGCAGTATTCTTCTCTAACTAGTTCTGTATATCTTACCCCTTCTGATGGATCCAAGGGAATAATTACTCTCATATTATTCCCTTCAAATATCATCTGTCTCTTCTTCATATTAATTATAGCCATATTTTCAAATTCCCAATCAAGTCCAAGCAATGTAGGATAGGGATTATTGTCATCAACAATATTTTTTACTTCAAAATCAATAGTAGTGTGAACTCCTTCAATATCCACTGTTACACCTGGTATTCTTCCTAAGGGGAAGATCTTTTGTTGATTTTCCATCCTTAACTGAATAGGTAACCACTATAGCTTCAAATTACCCATTAACTCCCATGTTTGCTTTGTTAAGACATTAGCATCAGATCCCAGATCGAGGATAACTTGATCCATCTCATATACTCCTATCTACGCATTAAGCCTCATCTCTCTTCTAGTTCTCTTTTTTCAATGAAAATTATTGACTGCACGCATCTCACTTCATAGTGCTTCTTTGGATGCACAGGAATTTATTACCTCCTAAAGCCCTTCTACAGCCTTTTGATCTCTTAATAATTTTATACAAGTCTGTAGAAAAGACTTTAAAATCCCTGCTTGATTTGTTGAATCCGGGTCTTATGTCGGAGATAAATCCTATGTCGAAGCTCGACCATGTGTCGAAGCTTGATTTTGTGCTAAAACTGATGATATGTCGCAGCTAGTTCTCTACTTTGGCTATGCACTGGAGGTCGAAGCTCCATCATCCATAAAGCTTCGCTTTGCTTCCATAAATACTTATTTTTCCTTCTGAATAGCAAAAATATGATCTTTTTGAACAATTTTTCTAACCCATTTACTTTTAGATTCTTTCTTCTCATCTACCTTATCACTTCCAGTCACAACTCCACTTCTAGTGAATACTAATTCAAGGTTCGTTGGTCCTCCTTTCAGTAGTCATCATTTGAATATTCTATGTCGGATGTTGATTCCTTTTTTCTTGCATCTTTGCCATAAGTACATGGCATTCTTCAATTACATGGTTAAAGGATTTACAATACTTACATGTTGTTGTAGGGTTCTGACAATCTCTCGCAAAATGACTTTCCTAGACACAGTTATAGAAAATTATCTGTCCACGTCCTCAACCAACTCCAGCGCCTCGACCTCTTCCTTGGTACCCTCCTCGACCACTAAATTGTCCATTTCCTTCATGTCCATGTTCTTCTTCTTGCATTCTATAAGTATCAACACCGTGCTCCATCATTAGTTCATAAGCTCGACAATTATTCTCATCATGTCCTACTAATTTATAGAATTTTCAATATAGGTTCCTTGGAGTCTGCACATATTTCTGTAACAAGTAACAATCTTCTGAGTGATGTTGACCTCTAGTCTTACATATCTCGCACCACAAACTGGATCCTGTATTTAAGGGATTTGGTGCCCCACTAGCCATGTAATCCCTAAAGATAGGACATTGTTCATTAGAATGGCCCTTCGATCTGCACTTCATACACCATACTTCTTCTCTGACTTCTATGCTTTTCTTGATATCTTGTATCTGTGGGGTTAGGTTTTCCAGATGACTCTGAATCTGTTTCATACCCACATTAGTATCTCCTATAGGCAAAGCTCCCAACTTCATCGCAATCTATAAGGCTTTGGGCTGAGTTGTTATCTTTTGTTACATTAATGGTAATCTGATATGCGGTAACAGCGCAGCTATAAACTATTCTTGATGTTGTTGCAAAGCTATTTTGAAGCTCAGTTGATCCAACAATACCTTAAATCTCTGATCAAATTCCCAAATAGACTCAGTAGGTTTCTATTGAATTTCTTTCAACTCAGTGATGCAGTGTGACACAGAGTTCGGCTTCTTAAATTCTCTAATCAGTGTTGCTTTAATATCTGCAAATGTTCTGATTTGATTATTTGAGTACTTCATATACCATTTTAATGCTCTATCTCGAAATGTTGTAATGAGATGTGCTTTCTTATATTTTCATCGTTGATCTTCTTCGCGATCCATATAGCTTCACATAAAAACCAAAATTGTTTTGGATCCTCTGATCCAGTTACTTTGAAAACAAGTAGCTTAATATCATCATCCATATTTCACCTTGGAGGGGGAGGGGGTTGAGTAAGGGGAGGGGAATGAGGGGTAGGAGGAGAAGGGGGAGGGGGACAGCCAAAAACACCATGGCTATTACTGAATTCTGGTTTCTGTGAACTCTCAGGCTGGGGAGGTGAATACTGCAAAGTTACGTAGGGTTTATCAGGGTGGTTATCTTCTCTTTCACTTTCAAATTCACTCAATTATACTCAGTTTCTACAAAAGTCTTCGGATCTTGTCCATGAGCTCTTTTTCTGGTATTTATTCTATATCTCTTTCCACTTCGCATTACCGCGATCTCTGGCTTAGATTTATTCTCTTTTCTTCCAAACATAAGTAAACTAGCAATCTGACTACATCCGTAAAACTCCCTTTTCACATAGAAGCATCTTAATCCAAAGTTTCAAAGACTTCAAATAATTACCTCGCAGACCTTTGAAGAATCGCCATTCCACTTCGTTGTCGGACACAATCAAGTCTACTACGAACTCAATAATGAATCCTCCCAATATGCTAACAGGTCTTTCTTTCAGTCAACCTTGATATCCACTCATACAGTTTGACAGGAAATGATGCAAAGAAAATTCTGTATCGGTCTGTAAAAATATACTTTTGTAACCAAGCTTTCGATGTTAGATGACGGTTTTTGTTCTCTTGATTTGCAAATTCTCGCTCTTTAAATTCTAGTCAATCTTGAATTTCCTTATTCAATGGTTGCCACATCCATATATCCCTCAAATAGATCCTGGTCCCAGCAATGGAACCATTTGTTGGTTATGGTTTGGGTTGACCCATGTTCGATCTATACTACGCACCAACAAAACCCTCAATCACTGGCCCTTTCAACAACGACCTGCAGGTAGATCACAATCTCACCCGAAGTGACTATGGGAGGATGCAGAACCAAGTTTCTGCAACCTTGAAGGATGATGCGATGTGGTGTTTTATAATATCTTGTATTCTTAACATACATGAATTACTTCACCGCATTCATTTAGTCACTTAAACATACCATATAAAGCCATAAATCATCATTGTACTAAAATAAAGTGCAACTGTAATAAATTGCTACACTACAACAAATAATAAGCAAACATACACATGAAGACACCATTTTACCATGGTTCACCCCAATGTGGGGCTACATCCACAAGAATTGTTGCTTATATTAAGAAATATTGTACAACAAACAACTCTTAACTTGCACACTAAGTTGTAGGTCGTTTCCGCACTCATCTGCAGACTCAGGCCTTTGCGCACTCAGCTGCAGAGCCTCGCCTTCTTTCCCCAACCAAAAGATCACAAAATT
The DNA here is from genome assembly GCA_031772625.1 of Pinus tabuliformis. Taxonomy (NCBI): domain Eukaryota; kingdom Viridiplantae; phylum Streptophyta; class Pinopsida; order Pinales; family Pinaceae; genus Pinus; species Pinus tabuliformis. Next base: position 847,437,680 of record CM062807.1, on the reverse strand, counting down.
TCAACCATAACATAGATCTGGATCAATTCGATCTCCCTTTCTTCTTAATATTTGACCCTATATATACTATTACGTCGAGGGTTACATCGTTACAATACCATGGTCCAAATACCATGGACTCTCTAAAACAAGCAACTAAACACATTGATCCTTTACATTATCACATGCTTTTACAAAAAGGAGGGTCTTCGACCCACTCCAACACCTTTATATTGCATGATATATTCCAACTTCTTCGCTATGCGGTCCACTTCGCGCTCCGCTCCACAATACGCAAAGTCTTTACCAAAAACTAGGCCAAATTGGGTTGCGCCCAACACTATTTCCTTATATTATTGTTTAATCATTCGAGTTACTGATTTAATAATCAAAATCATTTTGTGAACTACTTCCTAAATGTTATTGATTAGTTATTCTTGTTAATAGATCTCTGAACATAATGTGTTTTGGTATTCATAATACCAGATAATTGAACTACTTCGCTAGCTTTATATTCATTATAAACCAGACATATTTAAATTCCAATCCTTTAAATAATTCTCTCTCGGTTGGGTTAGATCTACATCTTCCTAATTTAGATAGGCTTAGGATTTATTTATTTTTGCTTGCACTTAGATTTAATTCTACATTTCTAGAAGCCCTCTTATCAACGAGGCAAACTTTAAGTTGTGGCTTGGCTAAGCCCCAGATCAGCTTAAGAATCACTTTCTTTCCTAATCAGCAAGAGGGCTAATCTAGTGTCTCTTCTCTATTAGCAAGTGAAAGTGATACTTTAAGCCAGTAGAGGTAGAGAGAAGGTTTACTGGACCTAGTTTAACCAGTTGGAACCACCACTCCAAACGGAAAAGGAGCTGCTCTAAGGTCCCAACGGGGTGGTCTCCCTTATAATGTTGAGGCAGAGAATTTCGAAACTTTAACATTTTTAGCGCTAGAAGGAGGACATGAAGACTTGTTGTCTTTTGGATTTTTTGTATTTTAAAGTTTTATTTAATCACAATGGCTCCTCTTAAACTTCCCATTTGGAGTTATATCTCTGGACGTGTATCTGTCAATACTCCACCAAAAATAGTAAGACACTTGTCAAAGGTAAATTTTAATGGTAAGAAGATTTTTTCTGCATTTAATCATGCTTTACAGTTCATTCAAAAATTTTCAAACTCTACTTTTCATGATATTGATGAAGGTATTCTATGCAAGATTTTTACTCTTACATTCTTAGGAAAATCCAGAAATTCGTGTCAATCTCTTCTAGTTGCCTCTATTCATAGTTGGGATCAATTTATCACAATGTTCCTTTATAAATTTGATGGTTATGAGTATGAATAGGTATGTGATGAATTTGAAGATCTACGAAGGTTTGAAAATGAATCTCTTTTAGATTTTATCGTTAGATTTCAATTAATTTGCTTGAGATTCAAAGCTGAAGATAAACCTTCAGGAATTGAATTGATAGATTGGTTTGAATATATTTGTTCTCTTCCTCCCATTTCAAATCCATATGAAACAATTTCAAGCTTTGATGACTCTCCTTCAACTTCTAGTAATATTATCAAAAATTCTAATATAGAGGTGCATATTAATCATGATGAAGTGGCCTCAGCCATGTATGATAAATTCCTAAATTTAGTACATGCCTCTTACAGTATTAATGATAATCATGTTAATGAATCATTTTCACAAAGCTTGCAAGAATTTAATAATCAACCGCAAGAAGATAACAACAATAATCTTGAAGGACCATCTGTCATGAAATCTGAAAATTACTATTACTTACATTTAGAAAATCACATTATAAATCAGCAAGTACAGGAAGAAATTGAAGTTTTCAATAATATGCAATCAGCTGCAGAAATTTATGAATTCTTTCATGCTAATAAAATACAAAATTCAATCCCGAATGCGGGTGTGTAACATTGCGTTCTATACATGGGCGGCTTGGTGGGTTGGCGCGTGGCTTATTACCACCGCAATTTGGCCTCGCATGATGCCAGTCTTTAAGTATTCTGCTAACATCTTCAATGTTGCGTTAATGCAGCTCGTCCCTCCACACCAGCCTGCAAGTTCATCTATCATGGCGCCCCTCCAAGAATTCATTCATGCTCCTCCCCTGCACTCGTGTTGTTCCCTTGCTGCCGCAGAGCCTCGCTCTCGGACCAACCCAGGGAAACGTTGTGCTCTGGAATGCTGTGTTGATTTATCATCGAGATTTCATGTTTCACAAAGCCCATTCTGCAAATTCAGTTTTCGCTTGTCCTCAGTCTTTCCCAGTGCTCCTCTGCGAGCTGAAGCTAGGCCCTTTTCAGTCCCCCCGTGCCTTCACAATACTGCTGCATGTTCAGCACCTCCTGCTCTTTTCATTATGCCTAGATTGCGCCAAAGAATGCGCTGCAGGAGGGGAAGTTCCCGCGGGCGAGTTATCCGCCAGCCCTCCTCCTCTACTTCGGACTCCTCGTCTTATTCCTCGGACTTTTGCTCTGACCGCTATCCCATTACTAGGAGTGGTCATGGACAGGGTCGAGGGCAACATAATTCAGCAGCACGCTCTCATAATTCTCAATCTCACACCGCTCGTTTTCAGTTCCCCTGTACACTCAGTAATTTCTCCTTCATAGCTTCAGTCACCATTGAGCTTTGAGAGGATACTTCTGGTCTGGTTGCTGTGACACCAGGGGTGACTCTGGAGACGAGGGTGGAAGATAAGCATGGCACTTCTCAGATTGACAACAAGCAGAGTAAGGATCCTGGTGGCACTACAACCCAGGACATGAACATTCAAGCTGGTCCGAGCGTCCTTACTTGTGGTGGTTCTTCAAGCAAAGAGGGCCATCCCTCTGAGGATGAAGATCCCTACAAATATGGGTGTCGCATCGTTGAAGAGTTGCCTTCCACCTCTCATGAAGCTTAATCAGGTCTGTGTTGAATGGTTTTTGATTCTCTGTTGCTCGAAGGTGCCCAATTCCCTCCTATTTTATAGTCATTATATGCTCTACAGTTCTCATGCTCAAACCTTTTTTCTAAAGTTAAATTGTCGGTTTCCCCTACGTGGGCGGCATTCTTTTGTCTGTGTCTTTGGGTCTCAGTTACAGTTACAGTTGTTTAATGGGTCATATTTCAGTTTTGAATTAGGAAGTGCTTCCCTATTTATTTGTATGGGCCTAGTCAACCTGTTTTGGTCTTTGAATTACCTGTGGTCAGTCTTCAACTTCGATATTGGTGTATTCTGTTTCTATGAACTAGTCATGGTCATGGTCCTAGAAGCTCTTCTGGTCAGTCTTTAGCAAGTCTTTTTGGTCAATGTTCAGCTATGTAATGTGAGCATGTCGCATCTCTAGGCTAGAATCTCGAGGCCACTGCCTCTTTGTAAAAATATTTTTGTATCAATATAGGAGTAGACAAATTCAAATAAATAAATAAATAAATATAAATAAAATAAATAAATAAATAAATATAAATAAATACATAAAAATAAATTAATTAATTAAATAAAATAAAATAAAAATAAATAAAATAATAATAATAATAATAATAAAATACAAATACAAATACAAATAAATTAATTAATTAATTAAATTAAAAAAAAAAAATTAAAAATTAAAAATTAAAACTCAAAATTAAAAATTAAAAAAATAAAAATAAAAATAAAATAAAATAAAATAAATAAAAAACAAAAAATGCAAAATTCAAGGCATCCAGAGAATGTTCTTCAAGAAAGCACAATTAGCCAAGTAAATGATCTGGAATCTGAAATTTGCAATAGAAATAATTTACAAGAATCTACAAATAGAGATATTTTCAAATCCATTGCTTCTGATTCTCATTTTCACCTCTATCCTGATAGTTTTATTGATAACAATTTATCCTCTCTTTGCTTTAATGTTATTCCAGAAAAGAGAGAGGTTGATATAAATGAATTTCCTATTAGTTTTTATCAAGATAGAGAGAAAATTATTGATCATTCTTCTGATATTAATGAACATATGTTCCATATTCATTCTTGTTTTGATACATCAGATAAGAATAAACAGAATACTAGTGAATGTCCTTAAATCATTTATGATGGTTGCTTTAACATTAAGGATGTTGACTTGCCTCCTTCCCTATTAAATCCTCATGTTCCAAATTAGTTTATACTTGGAAATGAAGAGAAACTCAATACAAAAATTATTCCAATTGACTCTCATCTTCAAACAACTAATCATACTCATGACTTCACCATCCAAAAACCCATCCCAAACTATGAATGTTATGATGATCAAGCTCGCATTCCTATTCATAGTCATGATCTTCTCTCTAAAAGTTGGTGTTGGCGATCATTCTAATTGCATTATTATGGCCAATTCTTGTGAAGAGGAAATCACTTCAAACCAGTCTCATTTGTGTTGTAACACTAGTTGTAATAATAGTGTAAATTATTATTTGATTTCATTGTTGTTCCTTAATTTATTTTGTTTGATTTCAGATTTATTTTATGTTTTCATTTTTCAGTTAGATATCTTATGCTGGCATATTGAGAAATTCAGTATTTAACACTCAATTGATGCATTTACTGAATGGGAAAATGAAGTTTCAAATCATAATCATGAACATCAAGAGATATTATTCTTCCAATTCTAATTCCAATTCCAAATGATGTTCATTGACCCATTTGAAAGACATTTGGAAATTTTTCCTACATGAAAGATTATTAATAATTTAACATATGTACATAAGACTTACATGCAGGCCATTGTGTCTAAAAGTTCATTTCCACAATCTAGCCTGTTATCCTCTCTTTTGAAACTCTCCCAATCATTAATGGAAATCCATCCATATTTCTATGATCCAATTGAAATTCAACCGGAAAGGACATTTCAAGAGAAGGTGATTGTAAATAAGTTATTTCTTGTAAATATATTAGCAATTAGTGTACATACTATATTCAAATTTAGTTTTATTCATTTAACTATATTCTTGTTACTAATGTTTGACATGTACATACATGCAGGAGTTAGAATGAGAGAATGGTTACATTGGAAGTATGACTACACCTAGTCATGTCTCCTTCCATTCATTTTAAAAATAGGAATAGATTAATTTAGAATAGATTCATTTTCTATTTGCATTTATTTTATTATTTCATATTTTTAATAAACAAGTAATGTATCTGAGTTTTTCTTAGCATCCCCTTTCATTTTCTGGAAAAGTGGCTTAGAACATATCAATGTTCTTATATAGTCGGATTATATACACTTGTGATGCACTTGATTGCATTGTTTTTGCATAACTTCATCACATTGTTAAAAAATGTTTTTTGTGATAAAATGTATGAAGAAATTCCAAGGAATTGAAATGGCTTGGAAATCTTTGATTCATGAGTATTTATGAAAAGCTCATTTTCACCACTCTTGTCCTCTGATGTAAATTTGAGGTGGATGCAATTTGAAAATTCATTACTTAGCATTTTAGACTAAATAAGTAGATGATGTTGAACATATGTGAATTTTGAGAAATGCATGGGGGAATTTGAAGATTCATGAGGTAAACTTACAGTCAATATTCTTCTAGGTATGCATTTTATAGGTTCATCTTCATCTATTGTTAGTTTTCCTTTTTCATAGTTTACTTCTTATTTCTGTTTTGTTTCTTTTGCAGGTCTTCATTAGCTTGATTTTGGAGACTTGAGATAAGCAAGCAGCCAACCCTTTCTAATCTGCAACATGATCAGGGAAGTATTTGTTGTTTCATCAGAATTTGAGGATTCTTTAATTTTGCTTCTATTCATTAAAACCCTAATAGGCCTTTAATGCATTATCAGAAGATTCATATCGGATCCTTATAATATCGTAAGTTTCCTCATAGCAAAACTTACGATAAAATCATTCTCCGACCTAATATTTCTGATAATTAATATAATTATTAAATGGGATTTTGGTTAAAAGGCGAAGTTGAGTTGGACACTTTCTTTTGAATTAAATACTTTAAGAGATGTGAGCCCCACAACTGTCCTTGGCATATCGGCCTTCACAAGTATCCTAACTTATAAATTGTTCTATGCTCAAAACCTCTGATGTCTCGATGTTTCAATGCCCCAATCTCCCAATGATCCGATATCCCAGTCTCCCGATATTCCATTACTCTAATATTTTGATCATCTAGTATTCCAATACTCCGATATCCTGATCATCTGATGTTTTGATACTTCGATATCCTGATATCTCGTTACCCGAGATCTTGATATTTGGTCCTCCCCAATACCTCCATCTTTATCATATCAGACATTTTATAAGAAGCACCTATTCACTACACTCTCGGTATTCCCGATGCCTCTTACTTCTGATATCTGATATTCTCGTCCTCATCCTATATCAGGAATTTCATATCGTATGCTTGCTCTTTAAATCCCCGATATACTATTGTCGATATAGAAGTTATGATATCACTTCTTACCTCCACTTATTAGTTGATATTTATTTAAATATGATTTATCAAAAGTTTCATATATCGTATCTTTCTAAAGCATAGCCAAGTGATTTCTCTGATATATTTCTTCTGATATGTCGATGTGTGCAGACCCACGTGAATTTACATTTAGCAATATGAGTAAATAATAATAATTTGCCTCTCAACAATGCAGCTGAAACGAAATGTTTATACTCTTTATTACTCTGATTTGCTACAAACTGAGGAAAATTCACACAAAACGCTTGCAGCGAATGATCTTATCCATGGTTTTATCTATGCTTGTTCCAAATCTTACAACTGCCAAGTTGAGATAAACCATTGCATCACACTCATTCATATTGTTTTCCCTTCAGTGATATTCCTTTCTTTCGAAGTAACTCAGAGCCTCTAATTGGTGAATTTTAGAATCTCGATCCTCTGTTTTTCATTTTTCTGAGATCTTTCCTCATAATTTCAAATTTACTGGCTTATTAGACTCTTGGGTTTTGTTGTGGCCACAACCACCACCCTATTAAAACATGCTCTGGTAGCAAATTTGAATGAGTCCCCTAGAATTTTGATCTTTCACTTCTCCGAATGATCTGTTTTTATCTCAGGGATTTTAACTCTTTGCCGAGTCAAATCTTCAATTCTTAATGGTTAAGCCCCCCTTAACAAATCTCTGATGCATGATTCATCTATAACCCTTTCTAGCCCTTCATTCATATCCTTCATCGGGACTTTTTTAATCCTCATAAACCTTCACCAACCCCCCACTCTCTACTATGGTTGTTTTGGGATCCAACCCGCAAAACCTTCTATTGCATCCTTATTTCTATCTCAACACTTTTGCAATGGAAATACTCTGCAAACATCCTTAACTTACCCTTTTCGTGCCTTTTCAGTCTTTACACATTTCTGCCTTTATCGATATCGCAATTTCCACAGTTACACTACGCATTCCCCTCTTGCATCCGATATGCAAAGACTTTCCGGACTCCAAATACAATTAATCGCATCCATATATATATCGGGTCCACCATTACATCGCTTATCACAATCGGCAGAGTCCATGGCATATACATAAAGCACGATGCGATATGGTGGACCCGCCGATGTTATTAACCACAGCACATATATTTTCGGGTCCGCTCCCCCAATCGCAAGTGCAATCGACGGAGCCCAGGGCTTAGACATAAAGCACACTGCGATATATCGAACCCTCCGGGACTATTAAACATAGCATATATATTTTTCATGTTCGGTGTATCACTAATCGTAATCAACAGAGTTTAGAGCTTATACATAAGGCGATATGCGATATGGTAGACCCGTCAGGACTATTAACCGCAACATATATATTTTCGGGTCCGGCCTATCGCATATTGCAATCGGCGGAACCCAAGGCCCATACACAAGGTGCTCCATAATCTAATGGACCCGCTAAGATTATTAAGCGCAACATAATATTATTTTGGGTCCACTTCCGCCATCGCAATATCGGAGTTCGACAATTCAATAAGCCTAGTTCCTCTCCACTGAAACAATGCGATGCGATAGTGTTTCGTGGACCCAATAGGGTATGGGTTCCCATCTATAATATTTCAAGTCCGGATTTCAGATCCGGTTATGTGTTATGTGACAATTTTCAATGTAAATCAGATTTACGCCTTCGGGACTTAATCAATGCATGAATTAAAAACCAGAGGCTGATTCTTTCACACTTGTTCCTTTTCATGTTATAAACATTTTAATGAAGACAAGATTTGTGTTTTTAAGCATTTCTATCATATTTTCATAAGCATAGCTGATGTTGGTTATCTCTGCGAGTGAGGATCAAGAGAAGGCAAGCGAGGTCAAAGAACGGATGCATAAGCATCAAGTATGGCTCCGGGTAAAAGAGGCATGAGCGGATCTGAAGAGTCTATATATGTGATGTGTTTTATTTAAAGATCCAGCTTTAGGTGTTGGCGGTCATGTTTCCATGTGTTACCTATGTGTTCTGAAGGTTATGCGGTCTTGGTCCTCATCATGAAGAAATGACACGCATACCTCCTCCTTCCAATTGGCATCCATTCATTTCCCCAGGAAATGAAACACTCCAGTAGATGTGGCCATTACGTATTAGCCGTTTCACTGATCAATTCGATGCCTATATATTTTAATTTGTATATTGAAAAGAGGAGTGAGGTGAAAAGTCAGGGGAGACTGAGGGTCAAGGGCTTCTGCATAAGTATTACCTCCGAAGATGAAAGGAGGAATTTTTTTTGGGCATAATAGCTTTTGATTTATTGTGAATAAAGAAGATTGTTTGGTCGAGAAAGAGGTTTTTTTTTCAAATTCATTTGCCTCTCCTTTCATGTGTTTAGAATCAGGATGTCATTGCTGGCATAAATATAAATGTGATCTGTTTTGTGCATATTGATAACATACAGTTAGTGACTAGTCTTGGTTATTCAAATATGATTTGTTACCATGGTTAATTCATGAGCGATTGCTGATTTGAGACCTTGTTAAACATCAGTTGCAAGTTTTATTTCTATGGAAAGGAATGTGTATTCCCATATAAGTAATTAGATTGCAATTAAGATTTAACACAGCCTTATTCATCTGTGAACCAGTAATTGATTCATTAGGACTTGGAATTTATATGTAAGATAGACTAGAATAGTTAGGACTAGCATAAGTAGTTAGAATTAGTGTAGATAGGATTTGATACATATAGGTTAGTTGTTTCGTTTGTTGATTTAGTTGAATTATTACTCCAAGAAGCAATCTTTCAACACATATAACAGTTTACAGGATCCTCTAAAACCCATTGGAACTAGCCATTCCAAATGAAAGCAGATCTAATTGGGGTCTGCAATCGGGTTAGTTCCCCTTATTGGCATAGCGAACATTTGCCGCATCAACAAATTGGCGTTAGGAGGAGGGCCTGAACCGCCGTCCACATCTTTTTATGATTTCATCTATAAATGTCGTGCATAGATTCGAAAAGATTAATGCATGGATCATAAAGGTCGAAAAGATCCTTCCTCCCATTTGGAAAAGCCTCATTTTGAAGAAACAAAGATCCCTCTAAGTCCCGTGCTTGGGTCACCCAAAGAACAGACACTATGGGAGTATCTTGTCACTCAGGAACAACCAGTCAGAGTACTTACTCGGGCTTACACTTGTTCCCTCTCTCAGCTCCCCATCTTTCACTCTTTACCTCCGACAACTAAAAGAAAGCCAAGGATTTGTTCCATAAACGAAGAGACCTCTACAGCCCCATCTCTTGAAGATATTGTGTTAGAGTCCTTGCAAAGTATCGACACTCCTTGGGAAGAAATTCCTCAAGATCCACTCTCTGAAGGTAATCCCTGGCCCAATTCGGGAAATACTAATAAAGAACGCCTTGAAGAAACCTTCAACCAGAACCTCCCTATCCATAATATGGCTAACGTTCCTCTTCCAGGTGGGAATTAGCTTCAACCAGGTGGGAACCAACTCCCACCTCCTCTGGGAGCACTCCCTCCCTGGCTCGCTCAGGATGTCATAGTGGTACCTGGGCAGCAACATCCCTTACCCAAGAATGTAGAAAGAGTACTGCCTAAATTCGACCCTGAGCGGGGAGACACTGCTGATAACCATATTCACTCTTTCTTCTTGTCCGTGCACATGTTGGGGGTAGCCGATGAAAATATAGTATGTCACCTATTCCCTTTTACTCTGATTAGTGTGGCCTCCACATGGTACTTTAGCTTGAGAACAGGATCGATCACCTTGTGGGCTGCCTTTCAACGAGCCTTTTTAAACAAGTATGGCAATGACAAAACACCTGCAGCTTTAGTTTTAGAACTATCACGTTTGAAAATGGAAACCAAAAAAAAGGGTCGAGGATTTTAACATCTAGTTCAACACTTTGTTCAACAGCATCTCGGCTAATGATAGACCTACTGAGGAGGTGCTCATGGAATTCTACATCACTACTGTTGGTCACTTTAATTGCTTATTAATTCAAACAACCAAGTACTACATAAATTGTCAACCCAGGGAAGTTTGTTTATTTCAAAGGCAACTGCGTACTATATGTACTCAATCTTAAAAGCAATGAAAGTTGTAGTAAAGACTAGTCACACCTTGCTTAAGCAAACTGAAGCTCCACTCTAAGTTACAGCAAAAACAATCTATTGCAGACAGCTACCAAAGAAGGCTTAATTTCATTAAAGGAGTAATCTAATGAAAAAGAATCAATCTGCAAAGGAAAGCACTAGCTATGTTGTAACAGAGAATAGGACCCTATTCCCAGAGCGGGAATCTTCAGCACCTATTTCTGATTACCACACTGCCAACTCACTCTGTAAACTCAATTGCCAATGAAACACTCATGAATGAACTGTGGATAAACTAAATAATGCAGCAATCAATTGGAAAGAAAACAGAGTTTCAGCAATAATGTGAAAACAATATTCAGTAAACAATACTGTTAACAAGGCATGGATAAAAGACACACTTAACACACTGCAGAAATATAATGGGTGAATCTTGTGATGAAGGTGGGCCCTGTCCTTCTCACAAGATTCCCCAGGAGACGAGAACTAGAAATGAATGTTCAGAACAAGATTTTATTCATCCATCAATATGCCATGTTATAGAAAAAAAGGATTCCAGTTCTGCTCCTTCAACTAAGCCTTTCCCCTCAATCTGTTCATCCCCCTCTAATGTAGATGTCTCCTCTTTTTTAAAAAGGAGACATCTATTACAATAGATTACATTGTAAGTCCTATTTTAACCCTTTATACAAAAATAGGGAAGTCAGTTTTCCCATCAACAAAATGTTGTTACAATAATACTGTCTTTAGATCATGATCATTACATCCAATGTAGCAGCTCCTTTGGTGATCTTCTTCTGTTGCTGTCAAATCTAGACTGCAAATCACAACTGTTCAGCCACGAGATTTGTGTGTCGTTCCTACTGTTTCAACAACTGTAGAAGTAATCTTGCAATCTCCGGGTAGTTTCAACAACGTGGACTGCACATCGTTCTTTAGCCGTTTAGCAACTATCAATTCAATGATCAACAATGAAGATAGCGTAATTATATGTAAAATAATTAAACGTATAGTGATGAGAAGAAATATTGTGTACCTTTGGAATAATTGGGTTAAAACAATAACAAGGACTTTAAATGTAAGTTGAAAAAGGATGACATCATAGCAAAATGTATGGTCAAAAAGAGACAATATGAGGTCCTAACATCCCCCCCAACTGAAAGGGTTGCATGTCCTCATGCAACTTTTACTCTGAGTCTGAGTCTGAGTATTGGGCTGTACAATGCAAATTACTTAGACAGTAAGTATAGAAGGTGCTATCAACCAAATCTCTGAAACCCTAGACGTTCTGTAATCTCTGCCATGCTGTGAGCTCCTCCTTTTTGGACAACATGAAATAAGCCTTATATTGTTGTGCTGGCAGCCATAGAAGAGGGAAGTGAAAATGATATCCTAACCATTTTTCAGCACACTGTTGAATGCATTTGACATAGTTAGGTAGCCATGAAATTGTTGTTTGAAGATTAAGAGGGTTAAAGGGATGATATTCCTTTCTCTCCTTAGGGTAGTGTTCCCAAAATAGATTGTTTGCCTGTAAGGCAAGAGCTCCCTTGGCTTTAACATAATGTTGGCAATATTTTAAGACTGCTGCCTGTAATTCTCTGAGATGCTCGGTCATTCCTGGTTCCCTTAAAAACCGATGATATTCAGCGACAAAAACAGCAGCATTTTGTGGTTCGGATCGAATCCACAGAAGGTGATTATCTTCATTGTGTTTTGCTGAAAGGAAGGAATTTTTCCACATGAGCTGATTGGCCAAGAAAGAGACAAAGGCTCTAATCTGAATGTCCCCAACCAGAGGGATCAGATTAAGCTTTCTATCCTCAGGCATGGCTTCATTATGGAGGTATAGTTCACAGAGTAAATTTTGTTCACTGACTGATGCCTCTGTGAATGTTTTGATAAACTGTTGAGGTGTAGATACCTCATGAGGTCGTCCATCTTTGATTGCCTTTACTTGGAAGAACGCTAGGCACTCTGCAAGAAACACAGAATAATTAAAGGATGGTTTCCTGGTGGCCAGTAGTCTTTGAACCAAATCAAACATGAGAGACAATCTAGTTTTTAACTATTTATTTTCCTTGTTCTACGCACGAGACTGTTCCAACACTTCCCAATTTGCATATATATGATTTTGCCATGATAATTTATGTTCCTGCAAGATCCTTTCCTATGACATAACATATTCCTTCTTCCATATATCCATTTGTGCTTGAGTGCTTGTGGTCTGAGTGAAGACAGTCTTTGAATGCCGAGGTTCAGTCTGAGTAAACGCAGTCTTTGTAGGCCTTGATACAAGACTTTCTGTTTTAACAACCAGAGTAGGCCGAGATATTTGTGGTTTAATTTATTTTTCAAAAATCTTTGAAGGCCTTGCTGGTTCTTGTGTAACAGTAGGGCGTTCCTTTTTAATTGTAACAGAAGTAGGTGCAGGAGTGGCTCCAGGCAATGGAACTTCAACTATCTTATAACCAACTTGATGATAAATATTACCACATTGGCTACACATGTATTCTTTATATTTATCTTTGTCTACACTTTTCTCAGCCGCGGATGCTACATGAGCTAAAGTATACAAATTAAGCTCTCTCTCATAGGCTTCCCTTGCCATTATTAATTCTTGCTTATAAACCTCGAGCTCTGATTTAAGAAACTCGTTTTCCTGTAGAAGGGAAGCCAAGGTGACTGGGCTTTGTGTAGTAGTCACAGTCTCAGTAGCTGATTCTAGTGGATGGAAGGGTTGTTGTTTGGTAGCAGCTTCATTATTTGCGGCCTCAACAGGTAGTTTTTGTGTGACATCTGCTGAATCATCAGCTGGTTCTGTAACAACTATATCATCCTGAGCATCCAAATTTTGCATATCAGCAGATGGTTCTTGTGTGGCAGTTGCTGACTGCGTAGCTGGTTCCTGATTATCTATATTTTGTTCATCAGCAAGTGGTTCTTGTGTGGCAACTACTGAGTCAGTAGTTGGTTCTTGTGGAGCAGCTACGTCCTAGTCACCTGATTTATGGACATCAGCAGGTGGTTCTTGTGTGGCAACTGTTGAGTCAGTAGTTGGTTCTTGTGGGGTAGCTACATGTCGTTCATCATCTTGGGTATCTAAATTTGATGGATCAGCAACTGGTTCTTGTGTGGCAGCTGCTGGGTCGGTAGCTGGTTCTTGTGTGATAGCTACGTTTTCCGAAAGGAATGATGTCACAAAATCCTGGGCATTTTGCATTTCAGTACCCGAGGGTGAGGTAGGTAAAGATTCAGGGCCTTGGGACTATGGTGGGGTATGGGGTTTTAGGATAATAGGTGGGGAATTTAGGGTGGTGGTTTCAGTTGTTGCTTTAGAAGACGTCCTCGTTCGTCTTCGAGGTAAAAAGGCAGGAAGAACAGTGGTTTTTCTTTTATGAGTAGCTTTCTCTAGGGTAGGAGGGTCATCAGGAGTGATAGCTTCTTTGATTGAGGCCCTTGTTCGTCTTTTTGGTAGGGGCGCAGCCTTTTCTTGCCTTTTTCTTTTTAGCTTAGCAATGGGAATGTTGTCATCAGAATCATCACTAGGGATATGGATAGTGGGAATGGATGATTCAGCTAAATTATGGAGCGGGGTTGATGCAGTGGAGGGGTCAATTGGATTAACTATTGCGGGTGGTGGGGAATCAAAGACGCTCCCTGGTTGTTGTGCAGAAGGATTTTCAATTTGTTGAGGGATTCCAGGGGTCTGTTGAGGATTTTCAGCATTTAATTGGGGAGTTTCGGCTGTTGTTTGAGAAATTTCAACAGTTTCCTGAGGATTTTCGGCTACTGCTCGAGGAACTTCAGCAATTTCTTGGGGATTTTCAGCTGCTGCTTGAGGAATTTCAGCAGCTTCATGGGGTTCCGAGGGTGGGTTGTTAAGGGGAGGGGGATTCTGTTGGGAAAAACCTCTCTAAATTAAAAGTTGAACAAGACGATGGTGAGTGAGGGAAAGGAGTGGGTACTTCGCATTCATGGAATAATGTGACATATTCTTTAGACACCCACGCAGATAATATGGCATATTTAGCAAACGACCATGTCTCAAATGATTTAACAACACAAAATCATGCTGATAAACTACTTGGTAACGTCCTTCGCAGGTGAGATAGTGCTTGACAAACTCGGAAACCGTCGGCCATGGAAGTGGTAATGAATGAAGTGCAACACCCCTGCCTTTAGGCTCGAACTGCTCTCCCGGTAGAAGAAAGTCCTATTATGCATTCAAAATGATGTGTTCACGACTGAACCATCGAATGTCATCGGCTGGTAAACCTGAAACCTGTGTTATATCATCCTTTGTTACTGGAATTCGGACTCCCTGAATAGTATAGTAGCCTTCCTGTAGATTACATGCGAATTCAAGGACTTGTTGAGGATCAAATCCCTGAAGCCTTCGAAAATAATCTACCCAGCCTGCCTGTTGAAAAATCTGATATACTTCTGGGTGCAATTCCAATAGAACTATTGAGACGGGTTCATTTCGAATAGCGTTACCTCCCATAGTTACTCGCTTCAGTAAAATGCACAGTACAAAGCCAAGTTACGCACCCAAAACAAAGTAAGTTTTGCAAATGAGATCGTAACATAATAGTACAAAGATGGGGTGACAGGACATGATCGTGGTAAAAAACGACGGTGATTGGCGTATCATGAAATGATTGCAAAATTTTGGTATTCCCCCCCCAACTGCGGCTAAAATGATAAGTTTGAATGTACGGCGATTGCAGTAATCATGTCACAATCTTCTCATTAACTATAGTTTAATATTTACACATAACAAACGCATACCTCATGTTTACCTTCGATTGATATTCTGAAAATATAATGTCGTCGCTAATAGATCACCAATGGTTATGAAAAAGGGTTTTGTAATATGAGGGTATTTATATGAAAGGCTTTTATAAACATAGGAGGAGGTAGTGAAAGATCAAAGTTATAAGGATCAATAGATGATTCTCACAATGGAAAGTAATATGTATTCATCCTTTTGAGAGGAATTAATGTTTCAATTACGGGAAAAATGGGAAAAATTGGTGTTTTAGGGAGAGATGGAAAAAGTCGGTGTTTCAGCAATGGGAAAAATTGGTGTTTCAGCAATGGGAAAAATGGGAAAAGTTGGTGTTTCAGCAATGGGAAAAATGGGAAAAGTTGGTGTTTCAGCAACAGGAAAAATAAAGAGAGATGTTGCTGTAAAGAAAAATAGGAAAGTGTTGCTGAGAGGTAATGTGGGGGAATGAGCTATGAATTGAGGTGAGATGAGAATGTTTCCCAAAATGAAACTTGATCCTGCTTGCAATACAATTGTTCTTTTCAACCAGCCTCCCAATCTGAGACCTACAAAATAATAAATTGTAACATGGCAACCCTTGACAAGGATTGCTAGTTAAGTAATCTAATCTAATAAAGAGATATATAATGCAGAGATTAAATGTAATGAGGGGCAGCAGGCTCCCCCAAAAAGATATAATGTGAATCTGCCATGCAAGTGGCCTTAAAATCCTCCTTAGAAATAGGTTACTGGTACAGACAAAGCCGATACCCATTCACTAACAATGGTGTTCTAGAATCATCAATTTTTAAGAGCCTTACTGTTCCATTGGGAAAAACAGTATCTATCTCGTAAGGTCCCAGCCACCTTGTTCATAATTTTCCTTGAAAATTTTCAAACCGGGAATCATACAATAGAGCCCAATTACCTTTTTGGAACTGCTTATGCTTAATATTTTTATCATGCCACCTGGTTCTTTGCTGTTGAATCATAGTTGTTTGATGGATGGCATCCAGCCTCTTTTCATCCAATTCCTGAAGCTGTTGCAACCTAGCTGTCTGTGCATCAATCAAATCAAGGTTAATAGCTAAAGCAATTCTTAAGGTTTTAATTTCAAATTCCACAGGAAAAACAACACTTTTACCATAAACCAATTCATAGGGTGAAAAACCTGTAGTGTTCCTCCAGGTAGTTCTATAAGCCCATAATGCCTCAGGCGGCCTTTGAGACCAATCCTTCCTATTCTCCTTCACTATTTTTGTTAAAATGGCCTCTATGACTTTATTTGTACTTTCCACCTGACCATTAGCTTGGGGGTGGTAAGGTGTAGTCATTTTATGATTGATATGATATTTTTGAAGCATAGCTTTAAAACCATGAGAATTGAAAGGAGGTCCTCCATATGTGACTAGTTCTCTAGGCACTCCAAACCTAACAAATATTTCTTCAAATAGAAAGGTTAAAACAGATTCCTCATTAGCTCTAGTAAGTGTCTTCACTTCCACCCATTTAGTCATATAATCTGTACAAACCAATATATAAACTCTTTGACTGGATGGAGGATTGATGGGTCCTATAAAGTCTAGAGCCCATATTTCAAAAGTTTCAAGTATTACCTGGGGGTTCAGTGGCATTTCATCTCTATGATTAGGTTGACCCATTCTCTGACATCTATCACGGACCCTGACATATTTCTTTGCATCCTTAAAAAGTGAGGGCCAATAATAACCCATCTTGAGAATTTTATGTGATGTTCTCTTATCAGAAAAATGCCCTCCACAAGGGCCATCATGACAAGCCTTCAGTGTATCATAAACCTCATCTTCTCTAATGCATCTTCGAATTTCCTAATCAAGTCCTGTATGAAAAAGGCACCCACTTATCCAGCTATACCGAGCACTATTTTGAATGATCTTTCTTTTCTCCCGGTGTGATAGGTGTGATGGTAACTTCCCTGCAACCAAATAATTGGCAATGTCTGCATACCAAGGTGAGTGAGCAGATACTGCAAACAAGTATTCATTAGGAAATGAATCATCTACTAGAGTATTATCATCAATTTTTATCCGAGAAAGGAAATCAGCAACTACATTTTCTTTACCTGGTCGATCTACAATTGTAATATCAAATTATTATAATAACAATAACCACCTGGTAATTCGAGAATTTGTGATGGATTTGTTCATTAAATACTTAATAGCCGAGTGGCCAATATGAACAAAAGTAGGATAACCAGTAATGTAATGTCGAAATTTATTAATAGCATAAATGACTGCTAAAAATTCCTTTTCGTTAACTGTGTAATTAAGCTCAGCAGGGGTCATATTCTTACTAATGAACTAGATAGCATAAGGAAGATTATTTTCGTCTTGTCCCAAGATAGCTCCAATTGCAGTATCCGAAGCATCATAGGATATATGAAAGGGAAGTGCCCAATCAGGTCCCCTTAGAATAGGAGTTGTAGACAACTGATGCTTAAGTTCATCAAATGCTTTCTGATAGGCATCAGTCCACTTAAATTCAGCATTTTTCATAAGTAACACAAACAAAGGAGAAGTTATTTTAGAAAAATATTTGATAAATCTTCTGTAATATCCAGCATGTCCTAAAAAACTTCTTACATCAGTTTGTGTTTTAGGGATAGGAAGAGTCTGAATTACCTGTACTTTGGATGGATCTACTTGAATCCCTAGGAATGAAATGAAGTGTCCCAGTACAATTCCTTCGTTCATCATCATATGATATTTTTCAGTACTCAAGGAAAGATGAGCTTGTATGCATCGTTTAAGTACTTTCTCAAGGTTTTGTAATGCATCTTCAAAAGTCACACCATAAGGAGTAAATTCATCCATAAATATCTCCATAGATTCATTAAGCATATCAGAAAATATTCCTATCACTGCTCTTTGAAATGTTGTTGGAGCATTACATAGTCCAAATGGGAGAAATCTATAGGCAAAAGTTCCCCAAGGACTAGTAAAAGTGGTCTTGTCTTGGTCTTGGGGTGCAATTTTGATTTGGTTATATCCACTAAAGCCATCTAAAAAGGAAAAGAATCTCTTTCCTGACAAGCTGTTGGTGGGCTCCAGTATTGCAGCAATAATGCTGCAACTCCTTGTACTCCCTTCTTTACTTTTATCAACCCGGTAGTTCGTAAAAAACTTGGAAGCGACGGTGTTGTATGCATAAGTACTAGCTCTTGCCGCAGTTGTCACCTGGTCAGCTCGCACAAGTCCGCTAGGAGCTTAAGCCAACTTCTATGAGCTCTGAGAAGAAGCTTTTTAACTAATGGACGAAAGCTAACTCAAAGAAGGTTGATCTACTTGCAGAAAGAACTGGAAAGCTGAAAGGAAACGTAAACTGTAGCTACCAGCTAGCCCTACTGATACAAGAAAGAGGATGCAAGCTACTGAAAGTGATGCCATTGACTTCTAGGAGGGTAAAATGCGTGTGTCTAAGCTACTTCTACAGTAACATCTAAAAAGAACATCTTTTTGTATTTTTGAATAAGTTGCCAGAATTATCATGCATGCAATTTAATTGGTTTTTACTATGCAAAGGTGGATTGGCAAGAGGAAATGCTTGGAGGAGGTCGGGAAGGTTCAGAGAGGGCCTAAGGGGTCCCTAACACCCTTTTAGAGAGTTTCACAGAGTTTGGCTATCAATAAACCTCATTCGTGAGCTTCTACAGGAAGTCTGCAGGGGTTCTATAGGATGTTCTGGAATTTCTACAGGATGTCTGTAATTTTCTACAGGATGCTCAGAAATGGGATTTTGGAGGATGGATGGAGAGAGAAAGATGAAGGAGTGAGTATGGAGGTAGGACAGGGGTGTGAGGAGGTCCAGGACTTGGTGGATGGAGCTGAGGAGATATGAATATGGCTGGATTTGTTCAAAGAGGAGTGAAGCAATGTTGCACAAAAATTAGGGTTATGTGAGCAAATGTGGCAAACATGAGGCAAGAATTCGCGTTAGGGGATGGAGCATATGGGATTGATGGAGTATGGGTAGATAGAGAAGTGGTACAGGTGCTTTGCAAGTTGTTTTTCCAACTGAACCAATGAAGACTTGTAAAATCAGAGACCTAGTTACGTTGACCTAATCTGATCTAGCTAACAGTAAAGAGAATGAACAGAAGTTTATGTGCACTAAAACCATGTATACAAACTATGCAACGAAGCAATCAAGACTCTGAACATGTAACCAACTTCTGCAAATAAAAATCGAACACTAATGATTGCATGGCGAAGCAAAGACTGTATTTTTGTTGGCAACAAGGTCACCTTGATCCCAGCTCCTGATCCCACTGAGGGAGAGGTGAAATCAGAGGTGCTTGATGGCCTTTTTCTGAAGCTTGTCCCTAGTAATAACCTATCAACTCAATCTGAATCATCAAAAGTATTTCTAATCATCAACAGTGACCTAGATAATTAGCAAGATTTTAATCTACTTAACAGAAATTATTTTGCAAAGACATAAAAAGCAAATAACAGTACATAAGGAAGCCCTGGCACTTGGGTTGGGCCCAACCCCAAGAGCTATAGGCTCCTATAAAGAACTCAAAGCTGATGCCAAATAGAGTTTCCTTTCATTACTCAAAAATAATCATGTCACAAGAAAGTTATACAACAGTAGCTACAAAAATGAGCTGAGATAATGATAGCACTATAGTGTAAAACCCAACAGTTCCAAAAGTAAACTACAAAGGCTGAGGCCTTCCTATTTATACACTACGAGGGGCCTAGCATCCCTCCTTAATTCAAAGGACTCGGCTGTTCAAACTGCCAGTAAAAAGTCACTCTTCCCAAAGCTGCTCAGCTACCTTTAGGATTCGTTTTGGTGGCCTGTTGAGCTCCGAGTTGAGGGTGGATATTTCGATGAAGGGCCATTTAGTGCAAGAGACAACCTCCCTACGAATCCTCACCCTTGCTTCCTCAAGATTGGTTGTCACCTGGCTCATAATTGCTTGGCTCTGCTCCAAAATTTGTCCAAAAATACCTGAAATAACCACGTATTAGCCTCCTTGGTAAAGTGACCACCCTTATTCATTCAAATAACATAAACATACTCAAAAAACATGCATAATCTATGAAAAATGGTGGATTGATCAAGGACAATTAGGCAAAATGAGCCCAATAAGTTACCCAATTCAGGGCTCATCATCACCCCCCTTCTAAATGGGTTGCTCATCCTCTGAGCAACTAGTCCAGCTCATCATCCTTTATAGCTTTGACCGCCTCCCTCACGTCCCAGGCCTCCACGGTGATATCTTCTTCTCGGTCGTGGAATCCTGCTTTCCTTTCCACTTCCTCCTACTGTCTGTCTTCCTCCTCTTCCTTAACTCCTTCTAGCAATCCCGAAAGCAAAGGAGAAATGAATTTCAGGCCAATCCAATTGGCCTGTAGATTTTACATCAACTATTTGTAGAGAGGTACCCTTGCCAAGGCCTCCCTCATCCTGGTGGGAGAGTGGTATTCCCTTATTTTCAAGCTATGAGGCAGTGTGTTCCACCGCCTTGTGCAGGCCTGCAGGCAGTTTTCTCCCAACAGTCTCTCCATGTCCTCAAAGTGGGCAATAGCTTGAGCCTGTTGCTCAATGTATTCTGGTAGATCCTGAGGGCCGTTGGCCAAGTGCTGGTGGGCACTTATCACTGTTGAGGGGTCATCCGGCTTTGCTCTGATCATTAGTGGCTCACTAAGTTCTCTGCCCATAATACTGCGGACCTCTGTTGCTCTCTTTTCCTCATGATTCATCCAAGAGGCCATGGCCATAAGTTGGACATCCCCTATCACAGTGTTGATATCCCATGCATTCATGTTTGGAAGGGCTAAGTTGTGCAAGTAAAACTCTGATAATTTGGCCCTGTCCTCTGATGAACTACTACCACATAGAGCTGCAAATTGATAATAATTTTGGAATGGAGTGATGCCCCTTTGGGCCAAGGTGTCGATCTAAAACTGTAACCACTGATCCTTAAGGTATAGGGCGTATGATTTGGTTGGCTGCCTACACTGCAAAGCTTCCATCGCCCAGCTGGCCATGCAGGCCAGTTGGGCCTCCTTTTCTTGTACCTGCTATTTCAAAGACTGTATCTCTTGGCTTGCTTGCAATTCCTTCTCCTGTAGTTGTCTATTTAGTGCCTCAATTTCAACCTGCACCCCACCTCTCTTCTGCTGTTCATCAGGGGTTTCTTTGTCTGTTGTGGGCTCCTCCTGTTGCTGTTGTTCTCCCAAGATGTGAGGCCTGTCTTCCTTCTTCTGTCCTTGTAGTTGTAGCTGTTGTTTAAGCAGCTCATTTTCTTCCAGTAGCTTGGGCCGCTGGTTGCTCTCCACATGCCATACCATAGCCAATTCCTTTCTTGCCTCTTTGAGTTGTTCCTTCAGGGGACCTATATCTGCCACACCCTTGGACTTCCCGATCTTCATCCAAGTGTGGGTCCTCACTCTCTCTTCTTCTAGTGCAAGGAAAAGTGGCACTGTGAATTTTTGGGGAATGATCTTTCCGGCCTCTAAGAAGTTATAGTAGGAGCCCAAACTAGGCTGGGGGCTAGGTTCCACAATGTTCTCCACCTTTTCTTCCTCCTGTGGTGATTTAGCTACCTCTCCTTCCATTTCTTTGGTCTCCTTTAGCCTAGCCAGTGTTTCCTGCAGAACAGTCTTAGCATCCTGTAGAGAGGCCTTTGTGTCCAACATTTTCATTCTTTCTCTCCAGGTGGATGTCTTCGGGCTTCCCCGTTCATAAGTGATGGATGCCTTGGAGGGAGACCTCTCCTTTTTTGTAGCTGGGGTGTCTACAATCATGATTGGCTCTTTTGACGGTGGCTGGGGTCTGCCAGTCTTTATCCTCATGCTCCTTCTTGCCTTAAAATACATGGAAGGCTCCCTCTTTCGCTTCCCTTTTTTCTTTGGAGATGTGCTTAGGGTGGCCAGCACAGCTGCTGCCTCCCTGGCTAAAATCTCAGGCGATTTTTCCTTCTGTTGCCCTGTTTCCAGACTTCCTGTAGAAAGTCCTGTGTTGACTGTTTTCTGGCTTCCTGTAGAAACTGTTTTTTGGCTTCCTGTAGACACTGTTTTCTGGCTTCCTGTAGAAGTTGTTTTCATTGTTTTGGTTTGCTTAGCTGGGGGTGCCTTCCCTTTTAATTTTGTTGTGGTTGTCTTGGTTGTGTCCTCACTTGCTTGGACTTTTTCAGTCCTCTCTGCCCTGCTCTGCAATCGTTTCTCCCTTGGTGTTTGTGCCTTTGTTCCACCCACAGTTTTGGGCTCAGCAGCTTGGCCTTTCCCTCGTTTCTCTTCTTGTTCTTTTTGTGGTGGTCTGTCCTAGGTTTCCTTACCCTTGGCTTTCTCTCCTGCCTCAATGTGCTCCCTTTCTTCACTGCTGGATGAAGTGAGTTCCTCGGCCAAAATTCGAATATCATCATCCTTGGACATGTTGCGGAAAATCTCCCAGGAGAGAGGGACAGTGTAGGTATGGAGGGCATCTTCCACGAGAAGCTTGATAAGCCCATGATGGGCTAGCTGATCCGGTGTCCCTTCCTTGAATTTTGTGCCACACTCAACTAATGATTGTAAGAGTAAATAGGGGATGCTTAACTTTTGTTCTGGGGGTAAATCCATCCTATGTCTGAGTTCACTTAGCAACTGGAAGTGATAACAGTAGACAATACTAAATTGCCCCTCACAGGTAATGTATTTCATGATCTGAAGGCTGACCTCGCTCCAAAAAGGATGTAGGCTGGCTCTCCGGACCCCATTCTTATCTTCTGAAAATTGTTCCTCTGGTAGGAAGAATTCTTTCTTGGCTTTTTGGCCCAATGCCCTCTCCTCTTTGCTCCAGGGTATCCCTAATGGCAGATTAGTAACCCAACTAATGAGTTGTGGGGTAAGCTTTAGGGTCAACCCTCTGAAATTCACAGTGGCCAGTGTCTTTGATTTAGGCTGCAGGGACATTAAGAACTCTTCTGTTACCTCATCGTCATGACCTTGAATTCTGTCACAAAAGGTCATCCAATTGGCACGGGTGAATAGGTTCACCACCTCAGGATTTTCACGCAATTTTCTGGAATCTGAGGGTTCCTTTCTGATAAACCCTCCTGGCATGGTGAGAGTGCCCTGTTTCAATGCTTCGAGCAGAAAGAGACTGTTGTTTTATGTTTTCCTCTTTTGATCCTCAGGACAGGATTTCTCAGGTGTTTGTATTTCAAATTTGCACCAATTCCCTAGTTATAATGCTTTTGCTGCCCAAAACTCAACTGTCAAAAGGGAATTAGGCTCCCACAGACAGAGTGCAGAGCTTAATTTTCATCCCCAGCATGCATACAACCACATAAAATTCACATTCTTCATGCACAAGTTAGCCCTCACAGTGGTTTATCGTTTCTAGAGGAGGAATTTCTTAATAGGAATTGTGGAGGAGAATTTGACGCAGAACCAACTGAAAAATTCTATGTATCACACAGGCAAACTACTATTCTTGACCCACAGGCAGACTTGTCTCTAATTCTCCTGCTCCAGACAGTTCAATTCACCACCTTTTGAAATATCATGCATGGGAATGGTGTTTTCGAGCCTACCTCTCTTCGAAACTCCAATTTCGACGCAGAAAGTCCAGGTTTCTCTGCTCCAGGAGGCTATGCCGTGTTTCCTGTAGAACGCTTTGCCGGCTTCTGGAGGATGTCACGGCGCTTCTGAACGAGCCTGGGACGCGGGAGGATTTTGAAACAGGCCGAGAAGCTCGGGCTAACAAACTGCGAAGGAGGAGGACGTGTACTTCGCTGAGAACGGTTGCAAGTGTAAATGACAGCGGTTAACTTGAGTTCTTCGGCCGAGCATTTTTGAATTACGGTGCAATTCATGGCGAGGGGGGTGAGGTGGCCAGGCCGATCCGTTAGCCAACGTCACGGCCATCATTCCTCTGCGTGTCTCTGACCGTCGTTACCTTCCCTCTGCCATTAACCGCCGCCACCCTGCCAATCCCGCCGATTCTCCCCGACTGGACACTTCCCATGTGTCAGCTACATGTCTCTTTGGCGAATTTGAACGTAACCGAGCTCGTTCGGATCCCACGAGGCCATTCGACTGACTGTGGGTGGCCAGTTGACTGGCCACCGAATTCGTTCAATCCTAACCATTTCACAGATATGCAGTTTTCGGAATATGGTCTATGAAATTTGACGAATAAGGTTAGACACTTACCTGTGTGGCCGTGGACGTGTTCTGCAGGCTTCGGGACTTGGAACGATGGCTTTGCTCGCTGCTGCTTCGTGCACAGGTGCTGGACTCCTTCTTTCATTGGTTGATGCTGTGTGCACGGCTTTGGGACCCGATCCTCTGGTTGTAAACGCTGCATGCACAGGCTCTGTCTGATTTCAGCTGTCGAGGAGGTGTTCACATCCAAGCGGAGTTTTTTCATGTCCCCTGTGTCGATTTCAACTGCTACTGACTCCAGAGTATGTGCTCCAGACGGATCAGCTGCTACAGGATTCCTGTAGGACATCCTGTAGCTGCTTCTCCTCCTGGGATGCATGCTGAAACGAGCAAGGTTGTATTCGCGGATGAAGAGTCCTGATGGAGCTTTGATAGGTAGAGTGTGCGAGCCTTTGTGTGCTTGATTTGTCACTTAAACAAAAAAAATTCAATCTGAGGAAAACAGGACTCTTTGTATGACTGTGCAGGAATACATAACTAGATTGTTGCAATGGCGATGGAAAGAGATGAAACTGGTGATGGATGGAAGAGAGGGGTGGCTGTAGGCCTGATCAACAGACTTCAAGCTTCAAATCCCCTTCCACAATCGAATTTGGCCTGCCCGACGGCTCTACAGGATGTTTCCTGTAGGAATGCAGAATTTCCTGTAGAAAGTCCCAAAACTTCCTGTAGAAAGCCTAGAACTTCCTGTAGGAGGTGGAATCTCGACCCGAAATTGATCAAACCCTGGGAAAAGTGAGTGGCTATAGAGGGAGTGTCTGTAAGGATGTCCTGTAGCCTAGTACGGACCCCTGTCCTCGTTTTGCATGACCTTATTTATCTGCACTGTATTCCCTGCAACTTGCAATAATTTTCCAGAGATTAGACCTGTTTCTTTTTCTTTTTTTCTTTTTTCTCTCTCTTTTTTTTTTTTTTTGCAAGACAGTAGGGGCACCTCCATGAGGTTTTCACCCCCACTATCTGCCCTGGGCGCCTCAGAGAGTTTTTCACCCAAAGATCTTTCTTTATTCCATTTCTTTATTTCCTGAGAGACAGCTGGGGCACCTCCATGAGGTTTTCACCTTCACTGTCTGCCCTGGGCGCCTCAAAGAGGTTTTCACCTAAGGATCTTTTTTTTTTTTTGATGATCAAGGTGTGGGCGGAATAGAGGCAGAACCCTGCACCACTACCAGCACTGATTTTTCCAAAGTTTCAATGAACGCCTGCCTTGAAAGGGGTTTCTTGTAGATTTTCAATCGATGCCCATTAACAAGCATGGGGATGGCTTCTTCATCAATGGTCCTGATAAGGACTGAACCATTTTCATTGCATTTCTCCACTGTATATGGTCCTAACCATCTTGTCCTCAGCTTTCCTTTGAAATCCTTGTATCTTGAGTCATACAGCAGCACCCAATCTCCCGGCTGGAATTGCTTTTCATTAAGGTGTCGGTCATGCCATATCTTCCTCTGGAGTTGAACTACTTCTGAGTGGAGGAGGGCTTGCATTCTGTGTTCATCTAATCCATTCAGCTACAATAATCTTTCATGTTGAGCATGGCTGAGATCTAGGTCCAGCTGAGCTACCATCCTCAATTTGTTGTATTCGAATTCTATGGACAGCAAAGCTTTCTTCCCGTAGACTAGCTCATAAGGTGTGAAGCCTGTTGTAGTCTTCCAAGTGGTGTTGTAGGCCGAGGTGGCCTCAACCAGGCAATTTGCCCAATCCTTTCTGCTACTGCTCACCACCTTAGTCAAAATCCCTTCCAATGCTCTATTAGTGACTTCCACCTGCCCATTTGCTTGAGGATGATATGGGGTGGAAGTCCTGTGCTT
The DNA here is from genome assembly GCA_031772625.1 of Pinus tabuliformis. Taxonomy (NCBI): domain Eukaryota; kingdom Viridiplantae; phylum Streptophyta; class Pinopsida; order Pinales; family Pinaceae; genus Pinus; species Pinus tabuliformis. Next base: position 847,411,375 of record CM062807.1, on the reverse strand, counting down.
GATCTTGTGATGAGACAACAAGTCTTCAATCAGGTTGGAGGTGAACTGGCTTCCTTGATCGGTGACTAACTCTCTTGGGTAGCCAAACTTGTAGAAGATATTTTTCCTTAAAAACTCAGCCACCTTTTCTTCTGTCGCTGCTTTCATTGCCTTTGTTTCTGCCCACTTTGTCAGATAGTCGGTGCACACAATGATGTAAGACCTTTGCTTTGAAGAAGGGTTGATAGGACACACAAAATCCATGCCCCACTTCTCAAATGGCTCAAAGTTCTCTTGAGGTTGGAGAGGCATTTCATCCCTTGGGGTCGGTTTCCCCATCCTCTGACATCAGTCACACTGGCTGATGTATGTTCTGACATCTTGATGAAGAGTAGGCCAATAGTAGCTTGCCTTAGAATTTTGAAGGCAGTCCTTTTTGCTGCAAAGTGGCCTCCACAAGGTCCGTCATGACAGGTTAGGAGGATTTCAAAGACTTCCTCCTCCCTAACACAACGCCTCAAGATCTGATCTAGGCCAAGTTTAAACAGGTTGCCCCCGATCCAAGTGAACAGGGCACTCTTCCTCACAATTCTACTCTTCTCCTTTGAGGATAGATGTGGAGGGAACTGTGCTGAGACCAAATAATTTTTTATATCAGAAAACCATGGAGAGAGTACTGAGATAGAAAACAGGTGTTCATCTGGCATCTGGTCATCCACTGTCCCTTCTTCACCTTCAATTCTCTCATCATCTTCTCTACCATTTCTGTTTTCAGCCATGGTCTCAAAAGGAATGTTTTCTTGCTCTTCTTCTATTATAGGATCTTCGTATTTCTCAGGAGGTTCACCTATAGGTTCTTCTGGGTCACTGCCACCAAAGAAGAGAGAAGGGTGACTCAGTGAAGTGGTGAGGGTGTTGGGTAGGAATTTTCCGGTATTATCTCTGTTCCTACGAGGCATGAAAATATTTGTGGTTGCTTTTGTTTTTTCTGCTTGTACCTGCAAAACTGAAACAGATGGAATTGCAACTAACTGAAATCTATCTTGTGGAAATGAAAATGCGGAATTGAAATGAAAGCAGGAAAGGACTAATCTATTTTGCTGAAATCAAATTGTGAGAATGAAATGCTAGACTACACTTGCAAAATTGAAATTCTATTCTACGCTTGCAGAATTGAAATTGCGGAATTGAAAGGCTAATCTATGAAAGCAGGAAATGTCTAATTTACTTTTGCAGAAATGAAATTGCAGAATGGAACTGAAATAAACTACTTAGTAGAAGGTTGGAGTAGAAAAAATAGAAGAAAAGCAGCGATCACGAATACTCTGACGCTTCCCTGGCAACGGCGCCAAAAAGAATGGTGGGCTCCAGTATTGCAGCAATAATGCTGCAACTCCTGGGACTCCCTTCTTTACTTTTATCAACCCGGTAGTTCGTAACAAACTTGAAAGAAACGGTGTTGTATGCACAAGTACTAGCTCTTGCCGCAGCTGTCACCTGGTCAGCTGGCACAAGTCCGCTAGGAGCTTAAGCCAACTTCTATGAGCTCTGAGAAGAAGCTTTTTAATTGATGGACGAAAGCTAACTCAAAGAACATTGGTCTACTTGCAGAAAGAACTGGAAAGCTGAAAGGAAACGTAAACCCTAGAAAACCCTAATTCTACCAGCTAACCCTACTGATGCAAGAAAGAGGACGCAAGCTACTGAAAGAGATGCCATTGACTTATAGGAGGGTAAAATGCATGTGTCTAAGCTACTTCTACAGTAACATCTGAAAAGAACAAATTTTTGTATTTTTGAATAAGTTGCCAGAATTATCGTGCATGCAATTTAACTGTTTTTGACTGTGCGGAGGTGGATTGGCGAGAGGAAATGCTTGGAGGAGGTCGGGAAGGTTTAGAGAGGGCCTAAGGGGTCCCTAACACCCTTCCAGAGAGTTTCACAGAGTTTGGCTATCAAGAAACCTCATTCGTGAGCTTCTACAGGAAGTCTGCAGGGGTTCTACAGGATGTTCTGGAATTTCTACAGGATGTCTGTAATTTTCTACAGGATGCTCAGAAATGAGATTTTGGAGGATGGATGGAGAAAGAAAGATGAAGGAGTGAGTATGGAGGTAGGACAGGGGTGTGAGGAGGTCCAGGACTTGGTGGATGGAGCTGAGGAGAGATGAAGATGGCTGGACTTGTTCAAAGAGGAGTGAAGCAATTTTGCACAAAAATTAGGGTTATGTGAGAAAATGTGGCAAACGTGAGGCAATAATCCGCGTTAGGGGATTGAGCAGATGGGATTGACGGAGTATGGGAAGATAGAGAAGTGGTACGGGTGCTCTGCAAGTTGTTTTTCCAACTGAACCAACGAAGACTTGTAAAATCAGAGACCTAGTTACGTTGACCTAATCTGATCTAGCTAACAGTAAAGAGAATAAACAGAATTTTATGTGCACTGAAACCATGTATACCAACTATGCATCGAAGCAATCAAAACTCTGAACATGTAACCAACTTCTGCAAATAAAAATCGAACACTAATGATTGCATGGCGAAGCAAACACTGTGTTTTTGTTGGCAGCAAGGTCACCTTGATCCCAGCTCCTGATCCCACTGAGGGAGAGGTGAAATCAGAGGTGCTTGATGGCATTTTTCTGAAGCTTGTCCCTATTAATAACCTATCAACTCAATCTAAACATCAAAAGTATTTCTAATCATCAACAGTGACCTAGATAATCAGCAAGATTTTAATCTACTTAACAGAAATTATTTTGCAAAGACATAAAAAGAAAATAACAGTACATAAGGAAGCCCTGGCACTTGGGTTGGGCCCAACCCCAAGAGCTACAGGCTCCTATAAAGAACTCAGAGCTGATGCCAAATAGAGCTACCTTTCATTACCCAAAAATAATCATGTCACAAGAAAGTTATACAACAATAGCTACAAAAACGAGCTGAGATAATGATAGCACTATAGTGCAAAACCCAACAGTTCCAAAAGTAAACTACGAAGGCTGAGGCCTTCCTATTTATACACTATGAGGGGCCTAGCATCCCTCCTTAATTCAAGGGACTCGGCTATTCAAACTGCCAGTAAACAGTCACTCTTCCCAAAGCTACTCGGCTACCTTTAGGATTCGTTTTGGTGGCCTGTTGAGCTCTGAGTTGAGGGTGGATATTTCGAGGAAGGGCCATTTAGTGCAAGAGACAACCTCCCTATGAATCCTCACCCTTGCTTCCTCAAGCTTGGCTGTCACCTGGCTCATAATTGCTTGGCTTTGCTCCAAAATTTGTCCAAAAAAACCTGAAATAACCACGTATTAGCCTCCTTGGTAAAGTGACCACCCTTATTCGTTCAAATAACATAAACATACTCAAAAAACATGCATAATCTATGAAAAATGGTGGATTGATCAAGGACAATTAGGCAAAATGAGCCCAATAAGTTACCCAATTCGGGGCTCATCAGCTATCTAACACTTGATCAATGAATGGTAAGGGGAAATGATCTTTTTGAGTGGCTTTGTTTAAGGCTCTATAATCTACACACTCTCTCCATTTCCCGTTTTTCTTAGGTACTATCACCAATGGAGAAACCCATTCACTGTCAGATATGGGGTATATAAACCCTGCATTAAGCAATTTTTGAAGTTCTTCCTTAACAATTTCCCTCAAATTTGGATTCATTCGCCGCTGGGGTTGACAGACTGGTCAGTACCCCTCCTTAATATAGATATGATGAGTACATAATTCAGGAGAGATCCCCTTCATGTCTGTGTAGTCCCATGCGAATGCTTCCTTGTTTTCACGGAGCAACTTCATTAGCTGTTGTGTTTTAGCATCTGATAAATTGGGGTTTATGTTCAATGTTTTGCCAGGTTCGATTTCTACTGTTATGCTTTTAGAGGAGATAGCAGTTGATGTTTGAGGTAAATTTTTAGATTTAAGCTTTTCCTGGGTTTTAGGTTCCAAAATTGCAGTTAACTGATTATATGTTTCAGAAGTGACCGATGAAGGTTCAGAAATAAAATTACTAATTACTTCATCTTCCGTGGTGTCTTTAAGAGTTAAGGCTTGTCCAATGGTCAAAATGGGTTGAGTGTCATTATCCTCATAGTCTAACCATACAGAATCATCGTTGTTAATCATAGGTGTAGCATGAGGGTAAAGAGTAAGCTGCTTGGTTTCACATCCATTAGAAATTGTCATTGAACCTGATCTACAACTGATAAAGGCATCTGTTGTAGCCAGCCAGGGTCTCCCCAAAATCAGAGGATGTCCCCCCAACTTTGTTTTAGTCTGTAATACGACAAAGTCAGCTAGGTAATTCCAGGATTCAACTGAAATGATCAGGTCTTCAATAACCCCTTCTGGTTTGATTGTGGAACGGTCAGCTAATTCCAGGATGGTTGGTGTCTCTCTGATTACATTTTTCAACTGTAACAGTTGTGCAGTTTCAAGGGTCATAATATTTATAGCAGCACCTAAGTCTACCAGAACTCGCGAAACAATAGTTTTTCCAACCTGTACCATGACCGTAGGATGGCCTGGATCACCATATTTTACAGGAGGAGTTTTTCCCGACATTAAAGCACCCATCACATGAACTGTAAGGGGGTCTTTAGCTTTTCTTCCAAGTTTCTTGATGAAAATGTCTCTAATAGTTCTGGCATAAATTGGTACATCCCTGAGTGCTTGTAAAAGTGGAATTTTAACATAAAGATTCTGCAATTCCCCTAGAAGATTAAAAGCAGGTGGCTCAGGTGTCTTAGTGAGAGCTAGCCACTCAGGGAATGGTGGCTCTGCTGTTTCAGCATCTTTATTAGAGGGTGGCTTGACTGTTTCAGCACCCTTATTAGGTAGATTATTCTTTTTTGTCTCTTCTTTGTCAGAGTCAGAAGAGGTAATATCATCAATAATTGGCTCAACTACTCTCCCGGATCGTAAATGAATATCATTACACTGCACAGGAGATGTAGGCAGGTTCTGAATATCGATGACTTGCACAGCTTTATTATTATTAGGGTTAGGGTTCGGTTGTACAGGCAGCTGGGGTCTCATTGTCTGATTATTCGGTGGAGCACCTGACGGGAGAGAGAGTTGTTGCTGAAACTGAGGAAATTGGTTTGGGAATGGAATTTGTTGAGCTCTCTAGTTTGGGTTCCATTGATTAAAATAAGATTGTTGTGGAGGCCAAGGAGTCCACATTGCAGGGTCTACAAAGGGAGGGTTTGTTTGTTGCATGGGTGGGAAATTCATTTGATTAAAGGGTGGGTATTGCATTTGGTTGAAGGGTGGGTAGTTTGCTTGATTAAAAGAAGGATAATTATTCCAACGATTAAATGGCATACTAGAGTTCGTACCTTGTCCTCGTGGTTGCCATTTCCTCCTCTGTGTCAGCAAATAAACTGCTTCAGCTTCCTCCTCAGTTGGTTGCAACGCTGCTTTTATCCCTGGTAAAGAAGGGCATTGTTGAGTTTCATGGTCCTTCTCACAAATGGTGCAAATTGGTACCTTGTCCAATGGGCATTCCCTTAGTGGATGTTTTTCTCTGCATTTAGGACAGAAGACAGCCAAAGCAGCTTCTGCCTCTGCCTGTTTTCTCTTAACCTGCAAGGTATCAATCTGTGAAGCAAAAGAGCTTAACATTTCAGTTTTAAATTCTTCAAGTAGATTACCTATTTCAGCTCTTGTTGCTCCCCCACTGGCTGATTTTTGGACTCTTGAATATGTATTGTCCCTGCTTTTTGATCTATTTGCAGCCCCTCTTGAACATCTCTTGCAGAGGTTGACAATTTCATCATACGATTCTTTAGATATATCCCCTTTACCAAGCATATTTAGCATATCTAAACAGTCATCCCTTACCCCTTTCAATAATATTGTCTTAAGAATATCTTTACTTACATTGGGGTGATCGGATCTCTGCAGATTATACTGGAGTCTTTCCACAAAGTCCTCCAGATTTTCGTCCTCCTTCTGAACCATCTTGAATAGTTCCTCCCTTTTCTCTCTCATCCGGCAATAGTCTTGGTATTTGGCCAGAAACTTCTCCTTCATCTGATCCCATGTTGTGATCACATGACCTCCCAAGCTCATAAACCATCTTAGTGCATTTCCTTTTAATGTTGTTGGAAATAACTTCAATTTTTTAGCATTAGTAACATAATCATAACTTCTACACAATATATCAAACTCGAAAAGAAACTCATCAGGGTCTTCAGAGGATAAACCATGGAAGTTAGGTAAGGCTGAGAGTGGGATGTTCTTCATGGGATTTGCTCCTCTGGGAAGTTCCCCAATATGGAATTCCAAGGTGGAGAGAGAGTTCTCGCCTCTTCCTTCTCCTCCTCCATGTCCTCTGCCAAAGAGTCCTTCATTGTTTCCATCCATTGGTTATTCCCTTGTTGCACTTGCCCGGTCTTCAGCGCTTTCTGTTGGACTCTCAATGAACTGAACTGGTTCCTCAACTTCAATATCTTCTATTGGTTCTTCAATATCCTCCACTGGTTCCTCAGTATGTTCTACTATCTCTTCAACCCTTTCAGGTCCCACTACTCCCTCTGTTTCGTAGTCCGTTTGGAGAGAGCGCTGAGTCTGTGGCCTCTGAGAGCTTAGCCTCTGAGAAGTTTCAGCTTTTGAAATAATCTCATCGATAAAAAAATTTCTTCCTCCTTTTGCTTTGCCCTTGCCACCTATAAGATTAGTTTTCTTGCATCCTCTCATGCATCCTGCATATCTAAAAGAAAATCATCAGTGCTTTTAAAATCTATGATTGCCTTGCCCGGCAACGGCACCAAAATGTTGGTCACTTTTTCCCTTTTTGTGGCAAAGAAGTTTTATAAAAATAAATGGAGTTGGAATATTTACTCTTAAATTTACAAAATCATAAAAAATTAGGTGGTGGAAAAAGAAGACAAAACATGTCAATTTAAATTCAATTTCATGGCATATTTTTTCTAAAATTTAATATCTAATTTATTCATTTTCTTTGAAAGATATCATTAATATTTTACATAAATTTTTAAGTAGTGACAAAACCGCGACCCCCCATTTCTCTATTGATTTATGTTTTTTAATTCCAATTTCTTTAAGAGATGTGTTGTAAACATTCTAAAGATTGCTAAACAAATTTAAAAATAAAAAGTAAGCATATTTTTTAATTATTATTAAAATACTAGTAAAAATGATCACATTTTCGTATATATAAAACCGCGACCCAAGAAACTACCCTTTCAAGTTTATAAAATCAACTTTTTAATAGAAATTTGAAAATAACATATAACAAAATGTTAAAATTATTTTTTGAAATTTTTTAAAATATATTTTATACTTTTTATAATAAATTTTTTAATTATGATTATAATAACGTATTTTATATTATTCAAAATATAATATATAAAATTATTTGTTTAGAAATTCTACTTATATGTTTATATATATTTTTTAAAGAGTTTTAGCATTTCATTTAACTTTACATAAAGTTATTTATATTTTGTGAGTGATTAACCATAGTTTTTACCAATATTTACTATCAGTTGACTTATTTGCAAATTTAGTATTTACTTTTTTATAACATTATTTATATTTTCTAAACCCATTAAATAAGTTCACTATGGCTTTTACCAAAATTTATTTTGAGTTAGCTTTGTTACAAATTTAGCATTTATTTTTTATAATTAACAAGTATGAAACTCAACTCATTTAATTGATATTTTTATATTTTTTTTTCTTTTTTCATTTGAGTACTTTTTTGCTTTTGCCATATAATGAGACACATTAACATGCTTTTACCCAACAACCAAGTGCTACATAAATTGTCAGCCCAGGGAAGTCTGTTTATTTCAAAGGCAATTGCGTACTATATGTATTCAATCTTAAAAGCAATGAAAGTTGTAGTAAAGACTAGTCACACCTTGCTTAAGAAAACTGAAGCTCCACTCTGAGTTACAGCAAAAACAATCTATTGCAGACAGCTACCAAAGAAGGCTTAATTTCATTAAAGGAGTAATCTAATGAAAAAGAATCAATCTGCAAAGGAAAGCACTAGCTATGTTGTAACAGAGAACAGGACCCTATTCCTAGAGCGGGAATCTTTAGCACCTGTTTCTGATTACCACGCTACCAACTCACTCTGTAAACTCAATTGCCAATGAAACACTCATGAATGAACTGTGGATAAACTAAATAATGCAGCAATCAATTGGAAATAAAACAAAGTTTCCGCAATACTGTGAAAACAATATTTCGTAAACAGTATTGTTAACAAGGCATGGATAAAAGACACACTTAACACACTGCAGAAGTATAATGGGTGAATCTTGTGATGAAGGTGGGCCCTGTTCTTCTCACAAGATTCCCCAAGAGACGAGAACTAGAAAGGAACGTTCAGAACAAGATTTTATTCATCCATCAATATGTCATGTTACAGAAAAAAGGATTCCAGTTATGCTCCTTCAACTAAGCTTTTCCCTGCAGTCTGTTCATCCCCCTCTAATGTAGATGTCTTCTCTTTTTTTAAAACGAGACATCTATTACAATAGATTACATTGTAAGTCCTATTTTAACCCTTTATACAAAAATAGGGAAGTCAGTTTTCCCATCAACAAAATGTTGTTACAATAATATTGTCTTTAGATCATGATCGTTACATCCAGTGTAGCAGCTCATTTGGTGATCTTCCTCTGTTGTTGTCAAATCTAGACTGCAAATCACAATTGTTCAGCCATGAGATTTGCGCTTCGTTCCTACTGTTTCAGCAACTGTAGAAGTAATCTTGCAATCTCCAGGCAGTTTCAGCAACGTGGACTGCACATCGTTCTTTAACTGTTCAGCGACTATCAATTCAATGATCAACAATGAAGATAGTGTAATTATATGTAAAATAATTAAACGTATAGTGATGAGAAGAAATATTGTGTACCTTTGGAATAATTGGATTAAAACACTGACAAGGACTTTAAATGTAAGTTGAAAAAGGATGACATCATAGCAAAATGTATGATAAAAAAGAGACAATATGAAGTCCTAACAACTACTGTCCCTGTCCCTACTGCAATGTGGGTCAAAAGGAGTAACGCACAAACCTTACAGGGTGTTATCGATGAAGTAGTAAAAGTCAAGAATGAAATGATCAGTCTCACATCATGCCATCATACAACCGGAGAAAAGAAAGCCTCTCAAACATCCAAGGAGAATAATTGGAGTGATAACAAAGGGGTTGAAATCAAAGAAAAGGATACCACAGATGTGGAAGGTTTGCGTTGGATCATTAAGAAGTTGACAAACATAGTCATCGATATGAAAAGAAATTCTAGAGAGAGTAAAAGCGGGAATGGAGGAGATTATAACAATAGAAAATCTTTCAAACCTTTCTATTGTAAGAACACAGAAGGTGGTCATGATCAGCTTGCACTGCCTGCTCCACCCAACGAAGGGAATTTAAATATGGAAGAGTTGGCTCTTATCGGATCGCTCCTTAACAATGAAGAACCTATAGTGGAGCTGGAGCTAGAATAAGAAAATGAGGAAGAATACCAAGTAGAAGAGCCCTTGGACAAAGAATCTCAAATCAATGTACTGTGGGATTTCTATACAAATGAGAACGATGATGACAAAGGAGATAGTACGGCAGAAATCCACACTAATGAAATCCACACACGAAGTAAGGGGCCACTTGCGGGCATGATGAAGCCTGTAGACCAGACAAAGAAAGATGTTCGCCCTTTGAAGGCATCCGCTCCCAAAGTTCCTGTTGAGAAGGGTAGACCTAGTGGTGATTCCAAGAGTACTCCAGTTGTGAACTGTCCACAAAAAGATAATACATCTTCGACTACAACGAAGGTGACTCAAAATGGTAAACTCCCACCTAAGAATGGAAAAACAAGTATGTTTACTCTGCCCTACCCTGTTTATAACATTGATTACAATATTGTGGATGATCTTAAGAAATCCCGAGCTAATATCACATACTTCGATTTGCTAAAATTAACGCAGCAAAGAGATCTGCTCTTGAAAGCTATGAATGAATGGAATTGCAAATATCCCACCAATCCAAGTAGTCAAACCAAAACTTCGGTGTCCAGACCCATTAGTACCTCCAGTACATCCCAAAAGTCACTAGCCATGGAAGCCACTCTGTCAAAAATAAATCGAATGCCCCAAGATGTCAGTGCAGCCATGATAGGAAGGAAATCAAAATCCATGACTCCACCTTTCCTTATCACATTTGAAATCTTCAACATGAATGTACACAATTGCTTGGTAGATTTCGGTGCCTTGTCCACTGTTATGCCTTACGCTGTTGCTAAAATACTTCGCGCAATACCCGAGAAAACTGGAACTCGAATTATGCAATTGGACAAAACGAATGTGAAAGTAATTGGGGAATTGAAAGATGTGTTGGTTCGGATGGCTACCAAACCACAGTACACACAAGTCATTGACATAGTGGTAGTCGACATACCCGAGGCTTATGGAATGCTGCTTAGTAGGGACTGGTCAGCAAAACTGAATGGATATTTCTCAACTGATTGGTCCCATCTCTTGCTGCCTCAAAAGGGAAAAGGTGATATGCTGAGGGTTGATCGAGAAAGATACATGAAGTATGTGGTGACGGAACTAAATGGCCCCAATGAACCTGTAATGTTTACCAACTCTATCCTTGGGAATTATAGTTTCGATGTTTGTGCCACGGAAACCTGTTTTGGAGAATTCCATGTAGAGACAGTTGAAGAAACTGTGACAAACACACAGTTGGAAGCTCTCCCCTGCAATCCAACTGATGAATTATCCTGTATTATAGTAGATGATAGGACTAATTTCGTAGAAATCAGTTCAATTGATGTAACATTAGATTCTATATTTTGGACACTCTATTTTGATGGCTCTAACTGCCTTGAAGGTGTAAGTGCTGGGAGCATTCTCATTGACCCGCAAGGGAACCAACATCTGATGGCCAGCCGGTTGGAGTTCATGTGCACCAACAACACGGCAGAATATGAAGGCTTGCTGCAGGGCCTGAAAAAAGCCATTGATATGAAGGTGAAAAATCTTAAAGTTTTTGGTGACTCACAGATAATTGTAGACCAGGTAAGGAAAATGATACATTGCAATTCGCCACACCTGGTAAGATACCAACATGAGGTATGGAGCTTAATTGACAATTTTGATTCTTTTAATATCACATACATACCTCAAGGGCAAAACCGAGATGCCGATATGATGGCTAGTATGGCTTCAAAACCTATGCCTGATCTTAGATTAAAAAAGAATAAATATTATGTTGAATTGATTTTTAGACCATCTGTGCCTGATAACATCTCAAATTCGCAGGTGTTCGAAGATGATGAGCAAATCCTTGAGTTCCTGCACTACGAGAAGACATTCAAAAATGCAGTGATTGATGAAAAAGAGCATGACATACTTATGAATGAGAGGAAAGATCAATGCAATATAATTCCCAAGTCAATTGTCAAGATGGAGCACTTGTATGACCTGCATGATAAATTCAAGAAGCCAACTAACTGCAAAACGCATAGCTCATCCATGAAGTATGAATCGGTCAACCTTGGAACCAAAGAAGACCCAAAAATTGTTAATTTGGGCTTAGGATGCTCTCCACAAGAAAGGGTTGCGTTTGTTAAGCTGTTTAAAGAGTACAAGGATGTCTTTGCATGGACATATGGCGACTTAAAAACCTTTGATACCAGCGTTATGCAGCATGTGATTCCGTTGGAGAAGGATGTTAGGCCATACCAACAAAAGCTTCGCAAGATACATCCAAGCCTGGAACCGTTGGTGAAGAAAGAATTAAACAAAATGTTGGATGCCAAAATCATTTTTCCTATCAGGCACACCCGCTGGGTAGCCAATATCATGCCAGTAAGAAAGAAAAATGGAGGCATAAGGTTATGTATTGATTTCAGAAACCTGAACAAAGCATCGCAGAAAGACAACTATCATGTCCCCTCTATGGAACACATTCTTCAGCGCGTTTCTGGGTCTGAAATGTTGTCCCTATTGGATGGCTTTTCGGGATATAATCAAGTGTTGGTGGCGAATGGAGATCAACTCAAGACAACCTTCAACACTAAATGGGGCACTTATACATATTGTAAAATGCCTTTTGGACTTATTAATGCGGGCGCCACATTCCAGAGAGTTATGGACATAGCTTTCCGAGGATTGATTAACAAATCAGTAGTAGTGTACATGGATGACATTACTGTGTATTTGTATCACAAAAGGGATCATATCTATCACCTGAAACAAATTTTCGAAAGATGTCGAAGGTATGGAATATCATTGAATCCCAAGAAGAGCATTTTCGCAGTTATAGAAGGGAAACTACTGGGTCAAATCCTCTCTAAAGAAGGGATTGTTATCGATCCCGAAAGAATAGAGACCATCATGAGAATACAACCCCCTGCAAATAAAAAGGCAATGCAATCTTTCTTCGAGAAATTAATTTTGTTAGGAAATTCGTTTCAGGTTTCGCAAAAATAGTGCGTCCCATGCAGCTAATGATGAAGAAAAACATTGTGTATAGGTGGAGCGATGAAGCTAAGAAATCGTTTCAGCAAATTAAGGAGGCCATCGCAAAAGCTCCTGCGTTGGTTAGCCCCAATTTCGACAAGGAATTCTTATTGTACACTTTTGCCTCTGATGTTTCATATGCCGCAATCCTCACCCAAAAAAATGATGATGGAAATGAAGTCCCTATCTCTTATATGAGCTCTAATCTTCAGGGAGCAGAACTGAACTACCCAGACATGGAGAAACAAGGCTTTGCGGTTTTTAAAGTTGTAAAACACTTTCGCCCTTATTTATTAAAGGCCAGGACTAAAGTAATCATTCCCCATCCTGCTGTAAGAGCCCTCTTCGTGCAGAAAGAAATGGGTGAACGGAGAGGGAATTGGATAACCGCACTTCAAGAATTCGACCTCGAGATTAAGCCGGCGAAGATAGTTCAAGGGCAGGGATTGTGTAGGCTAGCAGCAGAAGCCTTGGCGGATAAAGAAGGGGCGTCCGAAGAACCAGAAGCGCAGAGCATGCAAAATGCACAAGTAGAATTCAAGGAGGAGCCCCTATGGATTAATGAGACGTTGATGTATGAGCGTGAAACGTCAGAAGCCCTTTTGGATCATGAGTCGTGGTATTATGACATACGCTTTTATCTAACACGGGGAGCATGTCCTGAACACATGGATGCATCATGAAGGAGAGCACTCAGATTGAAATCTAATCAGTATCACTTGGCCAATGACACATTATATAGAAAAAATTACGATGGAATATGGTTGAGGTGTTTGGAAAAGGGTGATGTTGATCATGTCTTGAAAGAAATGCACGACGGCCCAGCAAGTAGTCACTATGGTGGAGAGACCATCGCTCGCAAAATATTAAGAGCTGGATATTATTGGCCCACAGTGTTCAAAGACTCGCATGCCTACGCTCAGAAATGCAAGGTATGTCAAATTGTTGCAGGACGAGAAAGAAAGTCAGTCGTTCCCCTCAGGCCCATTATGATTTATCGATCGTTCTAGCAATGAGGCCTAGATGTCATAGGCGAGATCACTCTGAACTCTTCATAGCAGCATAAGTATATACTCACGGCGACCGACTACTTCACCATATGGATTGAAGCCATCCCGCTTCGGAAGGTAAACAAAGACGAGGTAATATCATTTATTGAGAAATTTATAATCAACGGAGTTGGCATCCCTAGCGCTCTCATATTTGACAATGTTTCTTACTTTTCATCACTGAAATTGACTAAATTTGCTATGGATAAATCAATTCACATAAGGTATGCATCAAACTATTACCCCCAGGGAAATGGAGTTGCAGAGCCCTCAAATAAAAACCTCATCCGAATAATCCATAAAATTATATGTCACTGACAACGAGAGGAATTGGCACAATGCCCTAACAAACGCCCTTTGGGTCGATAGAGTCACCCCAAAAGTGGCATTAGGAAACTCCCCATACTTCCTCGCTTATGGGCAGGAAGCCATCTTGCCTCCCAACGCTACCCTTCCCTCCTTATAGCTCTCCCAAGCTTCAAGAGGGACCCCTTCAGCCTTACTTCAAAAAAGGATCAACCAATTGGTGAGGTTGGAGGAATTGAGAGATAAAGCCAGAAATAAATTCAAAAATCACCAAATGATTGTGAAGAGATGGTTTGATCGCCATCTAGCAGGAGATAAAGATTACCAAGTAGGAGAGCTAGTCCTGAAATGGGACAAGTTGAATGAGCCAAAAGGTAAACACATGAAATTCCAACACTTATGGTTGGGGTCGTTCCAAATTGAGGAGAAAATTGGTCAGGGGACTTACAGATTGAAAACTTTACAAGGCGAAACTGAAAAGCTCCCTATTAATGGCCAACATCTTAAGAGATATTTCCAGTAACCACCACATGATACTTACCCCCTGAATAGGCTAGGATTCATTTTTAATTTTTTTTGTTAGCTTAGTTATATTTTCGTCCCTTCCGTTCTTGTTATTTCCGCAGAGTTTATTTTCCCTCTATTTTGAATTTCAGTCCTTTTTAGCTAGCGGATTTCGGTCCTCCACTCTCGTTTTCACTTTTATAAACTCTCTTCAGATTGCCCTCATTTTCCACCTTCAACTTTTTCCTCCCTCATTAACCTACTGATGAGTCTGTCGATCCTAGATTCATCGTTACCTTGCAAATCAAACAAACTTTCAATGAGCCTATGAGAACTTGAAAATCAGCTGCGAAATTCAAATTGAAGCCACTCATTAGTATCTGTTGGGAACTAGGTAAGATCTGTTGATAACCTGGATACTGTAGGGGAATCTTTATAAAATGAAAAAATGTGTAACCACAGCTGGGCTAGCACGTCAAAACGGTACATTTTTAAAAAATCCCACTCAGACCTAGCCTATACTTGCCTGTAAGGTTTGCATTTATTCTCCATTGGTCCCATCCACCACACTAATTTTTCCAATACTTGTCATCTACAAGTAAACCTCCTTTCATGGGCTAAGCTCACTGTCATATACCCTGTGGCAAATCCAATTGTGCTCTAGTCCTTGTGCCTGAAACTGGAAGGACTTATGTAAAAGAAAATGAAATGTTGAGTCCTTGTGCCAATCTGGAAGGACAAGTTGTTTGGGAAGCCGGTTAGAGTAGGGACTGTTGCTGGGCTCAGAGTACCGGTTGACACAGCAAGCCCAACCTTGCTTAAGCGGTTTAAAAATATGGCATGATCCATGATTGCGCCCCATTCAATCATACGAAAATATAGCACTGAAATTCTTACATAAAGTGCAAATAAACATATCTACATCAAGTTTGATGAGTGATAAAGAGCTAAGGTACACACCTAAACAGGATTGACAGACCAGTGATGGCCCCGAAAGGATTTTTGAAAGTAGAAAACAGGTAAGGGAGGGTCAATAAATCCCATAATACTACCATTGGAGAATGCCTGTCAAAACCCTATCAGTAAGTTGAAGCTATTTGTCTTTATCCCACCTCAAGATATTAATGTTGAAGTAGAACCCATACATATCCATCTATATAGTTTGCATTTCAAGTTTCTCTTAACACCTTGATGTTCTATTGATCCAAGGTTTATTTAGAAACAGAGATAACTGGTTCGCCCAGCGGTTAGCCATTTGTTGTGACCACAACCACCACCCTATTAAAACATGCTCTGGTAGCAAATTTGAATGGGTCCCCTAGAAGTTTGATCTTTCACTTCTCCGAATAATATGTTTTTATCAGGGATTTTAACTCTTTGCCGAGTCAAATCTTCAATTCTTAATGGTTAAGCCCCCCTTAACAAATCTTTGATGCATGATTCATCTATAACCCTTTCTAGCCCTTCATTCATATCTTTCATCGAGACTTTTTTAATCCTCATAAACTTTCACCAACCCCCCACTCTCTACTATGGTTGTTTTGAGATCCAACCCGCAAAACCTTCTATCGCATCCTTATTTCTATCTCAACGCTTTTGCAATGGAAATACTCTGCAAACATCCTTAAATTACCCTTTCCGCACCTTTTCAGTCTTTACACATTGCTGCCTTTATCGCTATCGCAATATTGTAATTTCCGCAATCACACCACGCGTTCCCCTCTTGCATCCGATATGCGACAACTTTCTGGACTCCAAATACAATTAATCGCATCCATATATATATCGAGTCCACCATTACAACGCTTATCGCAATCGGTGGATTCCATGGCATATACATAAAGCACGATGCGATATGGCGGACCCATCGGTGTTATTAACTGCAGCGCATATATTTTCGGGTCTGCCCCCCCAATTGCAAGTCGCAATCGGCAGAGCTCGAGGCTTATACATAAAGTGCACTGTGATATACCGGACCTGTCGGGACTATTAAACGCAGCGTATATATTTTTCAGGTCTAGCATATCGCTAATCGCAATAGGCAAAGTTCAGGGCTTATACATAAGGCGATATACGATATGGCGAACCCTCCGGGATGATTAACCGCAGCATATATATTTTCAGGTCCAGCCTATCGCATATCGCAATCAGTGGAACCCAAGGCCCATACACAAGGTGCTCCGTAATCTAACAGACCCACCGAGATTATTAAGCACAGCATAATATGATTTCAGGTCTGCTTCCGCCATCGCAATATCAGAGTTCGGCAGTTCAATAAACCTGGTTCCTCTCCACTAGAACAATGTGATGCGATAGTGTTTCATGGACCCAATAGGGTATGGGTTTCTATCTATATATTTAAAGTCCGGATTTCAGATCCAGTTATGTGTTATGTGACGATTTTCAATGTAAATCGGATTTATGCCTACGAGACTTAATCAATGCATGAATTAAAAAATAGGGGCCGATTCTTTCACACTTGTTCCCTTTGATGTTATAAACGTTTTAATGAAGGCAAGATTTGTGTTTTTAAGCATTTCTATCATATTTTCATAAGCATCGTTGATGTTGGTTATCTCTACAAGTGAGAACCGAGAGAAGGCAAGCGAAGTCGAAGAACGAATGCATAAGCATCAAGTATGGCTCCGGGTAAAAGAGGCATGAGCGGATCCGAAGAGTTTATATACGCGGGTGTGTTCTATTTAAAGATCTGGATTTAGGCATTGGCGGTCATGTTTCCATGTGTTACCTGTGTGTTCCAAAGGTTATGCGGTCTCAGGCCTCATCATGAAGAAATGACACGGATACCTCCTCCTTCAATCAGCATCCATTCATTTCACCAGGGAATGAAACGCTCCAGCATATGTGGCCTTTACGTATCAACCGTTTCACCGATTGATTCGAAGCATGTATATTGAAAAGAGGAGGGAGGTGAAAAGTCAGGGGAGACCGAGGTCAGGGGCTTCTGCATAAGTATTACCTCCGAAGATGAGAGGAGGACTTTTTTTGGGGCAGAACAGCGTTTGATTTATTGTGAATAAAGAAGACTGTTTGGTCGAGAAAGAGCTTTTTTTTTTTCAGATTCATTTGCCTCTCCTTTCATGTGTTTAGAATCAGGATGTCATTGTTGGCATAAATATAAATGTGATTTGTTTTGTGCATATTGATAACAGACAATTAGTGACTAGTCTTGGTTATTCAAATATGATTTATTACCATGGTTAATTCATGAGCGATCGCTGATTCGGGGCCTTGTTAAACATCAGTTGCAAGTTTTATTTGTATGGAAAGAAATGTGTATTCCCGTATAAGTAGTTAGATTGCAATTAAGATTTAATACAGCCTTGTTCATCTGTGAACCAGTAATTGATTCATTAGGACTTGGAATTTATATATGATGTTTAACTTCCTTTTGTTATGCTCCTGCAAGATAGACTAGAATAGTTAGGACTAGCATAAGTAGTTAGAATTAGTGTAGATAGGATTTGATACATATAGGTTAGTTGTTTCGTTTGTTGATTTAGTTGAAGTCTTCCTCCAAGAAGCAATCTTTCAACACATATAATAGTTTACGAGATCCTCTAATACCCGTCGGAACTAGCCATTCCAAACGAAAGCAAATCTGATTGGGGTCTGCAATCGGATTAGTTCCCCTTGTTGGCATAACGAACATTCGTTGCATCAACAGGTTTGTATTATATTGGAAGCATTTAAAATGAATTATGAGATTTACCTCTCTGAGATCCACATTTCCTTTTCCTTCACTATCATGTCCATTATACTTAGTAAAGGAAATGGCCCCTATTTCACTGTCTTCACTGTAATTTTGTGGTCTCAGAGTTTTGTAAGTTGATTTTGGTTTCAAAAAGGTTTTCGAGATCTTTGACACCTGATTTATTCTCATATTTATTAAATCTCAAACTCCTTTCCTTGGAAGCTTATTTTACAGGTAAATGTAAGTGCTCTTGCAATCATTTTTACAAAACTTCAAATTATCTCATTATCGGAATGAAAGTCATCGAAACTACTTTATAAACTCTTACAAAACTTTTACCTCTGATGCATGAATGTTTGATATACTAGAAAGGAAATGTTCCCACATTATACATTTAACAAGCATTTGTTATCGGGCATGATCAATATCGTAAGTTTTGTTTGTAAAAGTTACACAAAAACTTTTGTTCCAAGATCTTGCTTCCCTTTAATATTCTAAATACCAAGACTTCTTGTATTGGAGGTGAAATTTAATTAAACTTCCAAAAACAAATGTCGCCGAAAACATTATGAAGCAAGGATTTTGTTTATCAGAGTTTTGCTCATTAAGAATTTTTAAAAGACTTGAGCTCTTACCTTTCACTTTGATTCTCTCATAAACTCATAACTTTAGAATATCGAGTTAAAAATCTTCATAGGTTTCTAATCAATTCATTATGATCTTTCACTATGTTCAAATGAAGTCTTGTTTGATTATCTCTGTATATATACTACTTTCATGTTATCTTGGTGGTCAGGATATTGGATGTATTAATCATAATTTCATCAGATCCAAGTATTCATTCATCGGGATGACTTTGTGACTATGGGGAGCTCTTACCTTTCACTTTGATTCTCTCAGAAACTCATAACTTTAGAATATCGAGTTAAAAATCTTCATAGGTTTCTAATCAATTCATTATGATCTTTCACTATGTTCAAATGAAGTCTTGTTTGATTATCTCTGTATATATACTACTTTCATGTTATCTTGGTGGTCAGGAGATTGGATGTATTAATCATAATTTCATCAGATCCAAGTATTCATTCATCGGGATGACTTTGTGACTATGGGGATATACATTCTTCATGGTGTATGCACATGGACCTCTTTTAATCTTTTCGGCAATCTGCGTGGCTAACGAGAAATTTCATAACCTGTGGTTCATTTACGTTTTTTTGACTCATTATTGGATGCACATTTTATTATCTCAATCATATTTTAGTGAGCGTCTTCATTTATTATTCAAGGCACTCTTGAGCAACCACTATGGTAATGCAACAATTGATAAGGAATTTGAAACAAGTAAAGGTAATCGACCATGGTTAATTCATATTTGAATTCTCTTTTATTTGAATTTTTGAAATATAGCTCCATACTTATCATATAAATATTTAAGTCTTATTCATATACATAATTGCTACATTATTTGGGATTTTGAATCGATTTCAATATTTTGGAGCTGATATACATTTAGAATGGAAAAAAAGAAAGAGAACAATCATCATTGCAATTCATAAAGAAAGATATCTTCATTCTACTTTAGATTCTTTGGACATGAAACATTGTTTCCTTTTAGTTTACTGCTTGCTTTAGATTAAATTTAATAAATGATGTTTTGGGTTAATGAAATTTCAAAAGAATTCAACTCCATACTTTTAATTCTAATTAAAAGAAGAAGTTATCTTTTCTCGGAGAAAATGATACCTCTCAAATAAGATTAAATGAAATTCTCCAATGGTAAGTTTCATATGCCCACTTTCATTTATTTATATTTGTTTGCTTTTGGTTTCAGTTTTGTTTTCAGTTTTTGCTAATATAAAACTACTCTATTTTGTAGCTTTTCATAAACTTTTAACGCCTCTACCAGATCAGATTTGGAATTCATTCTCCTTTGTCTTGTTTGCTTTCAAGTTTTGGGGAGAAGCAGTGTTGATCCTCATCGAATCAGCTAAAATGGGGAGTTTCAAAACCTTTAATCTGTTTCTTAAACATTCTTTTGATCAAAAAATAGTTAAGATGCTTTTATGCAAGTGTTGTTTTGAAACGACAAAATTTGCAACAGACAGAGACTTCTCATTTAGGTTAATTTCATTGCATGATTGTTATTTCATTTATAGTTTCAAAGCCTCATTACTTATAACTCTACAAGATTACAATTTACTAAATTCTCAACATAAGGCAAATACACACATGCTTATCTTCTTTTATTACTTTGTTGAGACATTTTAGAGTTAAACCTGTTTGGGTTTGCCCTTTAAATTTGGGTTTTTTTGTCACTTTGACATGTTTATAGTTTATTGATTTCTTTTTCACTTCATTTTATTTTTCCTTTCACGATTGCTATGACTTTATTGTGGTGACTCCGCCATGATTTATGTTGAAAGCCACTTCCTCACCCAACAATGGTTGGAATATATGGGAAATATTTTACTCTGTTTATTTCAGTGAATTTCATTTATCATTAAAGGCATATCTTTATGGAGCCATAAATACCTCTTACTTTAAAATATTTTCTTGGAGTAACACACATTCTTTCTAAGTGATATGGTTTACATTTTCAAGGAAATAATTACTCTGAGTTCAACTCAATGAATCCCTCCCTCGCCTCCCCTTTAAAAAAGCCTCTAATTGATAGTAGCGGGAAAATAATTTGGAATCAACATTTTGGAAGTATTATATCTATTAACATAAGTCTCTATTACCATCCCACCTCTTTAACTCGGGTACATCATAAACTAAAAACTCGCAAATGCATTTATCAAAAGGGTGATTAAAAGAGGAGGCGTGGGAAATACAAGTAAACCTGTCAGGGCTATGGACGCTCACTAACAGTGGGGCTAGGCTTGTATGGCATAAAATACAACTTCGCCAAGGTATTGCTCAGTCTCGCTAGAAGAAAATAGATGTCGGAGACCATTCATAACAATGGATATATGCTTTATCAAAAACTCTTATCTCTGCGTTCTTCTATTTCTCATATGAAGTAATTTTAAAATAATTTTTTCACAAAATTTGTATTCATGATTTTTACTCAGGTCTGTGTTTGAGTATTTATCTTTTCAAACTCATATTCTTTAATATATTTATGTGGGAACAATGGAAATATTTTATTGTTAGACGATTTCGTGAAAACCATTATTTTTAACCTTTGGGTAAATTAAAGTTCATTATCTTTAACCTTCTTCTTAGTGTGTCGCCAAAACCCAACACCCCCCATTTGTTACTTATTTACTTCAAATAAATGGGGATCCTTTCTATAAATTGTTACTAAATCACCTTTTAATGTTTTCTTTTGGTTAAGTGTCTTACATTTTTTTCATTTTTTTCATTTTCGTTGGATTTCTATTTTGATTGCTTCATTGAGTTTGAATTTTCGCTAGCTTTCCATCGATACTTGTTTCATCTCATTTGGTTATACAGTTTGCAAATAGTCTTCATCCGAACTTCAATCATCTTTACCACCTGGGTTAAAAAATGTACAAAATGTATATTATTTTAATTTTCTTAAATAAATTACTATTTGATTATAACTATTAATTCCTAGTGAATTTTCACTAGAGTGAGTTGACTTAGTCAACTTAGAAATTTCAAGTTGGAAGTCTTTCTAAAGTCATGTATATGTTCTCTTTATGTTATAAGGGTCTAGGATGAGTTAAATTTGAGTGGTAATTAGTTAACTTAGTTTATTGAGTTAAGTCCAGTTAAATTAGTTCTAAATTGTTTGATGAACTAATAGTTAGTTCACAGTTAGTTGATGCATTAGTGCACTCAACTATTGCTACTCCAGTTAACTAAAGATTCCATCATCAAAAACTCATGCATGTCGATTCTGAAAAAGACCGAGTTGAGACTAGAATGCAAGGACAATGTACTATTTGTTGTATAATTTTCTGAGTTGTACTGATAGTGCATGCAATCAAGAATTGATACTTGAAGGGATTGCGCAGTTTTGAACGAGGAATTTCCCTTTAAATACGAGCTAATTCTCTCAGGAATTGTGCAAAGAATTAGAAGCTTGGAGGCTTGGAAATTTGGCTAAGTATTGGCCAAAGGAAGTCATCAGGGGAAGGATACGAAATATTTGTGCAGGTTAAGCTCAAGGTTGAGCATAGCATATTGTATTCATCCAAATTCTTTGACCAAGGGCACAAGGAAATATGGAATTGGAGAGCTAGAAAATTGGCGAAGTGTTGGCCAAGAGCTTACTTATGAGTTGGAGATTGGTTTTACTGAGTGTTGGGATTGTTCTTGTGAGAACAAGCATTGTAATTTCATCTTGATTTTCTAGATTAATACAAAACAGATAGTGGGGTTTTGAGTTGTGGCTTTCCCTGGATATTTATTGTGTTATGTGCCATTTATTATCTTCTTCTTGCTATTATTGTTGTGCTCAATCTTTATGGGCTTCCATTGTAAAGAGTAGACATAGATTCTTGTCTCTTGCTTTAGTAGATTGCATGCACTGATGAATCCACTGGAAATTCTACACTAATGTTTCGACCGAGTTGTCTCCGTTATAATGTTGAGGCATAAAAATTTGAGCCTTCAACACACCCCCAAAACATACACTCTTTCTCCATATTTATCTATCTCTCCCTCCCTCTTCCTCTCCCTCTCTCTCTTTCTTCCCATTCTCTCCCTCTCTCCCTCCTCCTACCTTTCTTCCCTCTGCTCTCCTCTCTCCCTCTCTCTCAATCTCCCTTATTACTCCTCCCACTCTACCTTTCTATCTCTGTGTCTTTGTTCTTACCTCCCTCTTTCTGTCCCCTCCCCAATCACACATGCTTTCTCCCTCCATATCTATCTATATCTCCTTATTTATCTCTCTATCTCACCCCCAAACATATACTCTCTCTCTCTCTCCACTTTTCTCTCTCTATGTGATTCTTCTTCCCTCCCTCTCTTTCCTTTCAACTCCATTTTTCTATCCCTCCCTCTCTCTTCATGTCTCTCAAGTCATCTCTCATCCTTCCTCTCTCTCCCTTTCTCTCTCTTCCTCTCACTCCCTCTATCTCTCTACCTCTATCACTCTATGTTTGTTCTTCCCTCCCATATATATCTAGAATTAATATATATCATGATATATCAATATATATTATAATATAACAAATTTAATATTATATTAAATTTAATAATTTATTAGATTTAATGATAATTTTTACATGGCATGATAACAAAATTTTCAAATATTACAACTTTGACATGGAAATATTTGTCTTTAAAGATTTTAATTAATATATCCATAGGATATGATTTTACTTTTAAAGATTAATTTTACAAATATTTAATCAAAAGAAATATTAAAAGATTTTGGAGCAAGATTTTCCCTTCTTTGTGTTGAAATAACATTTTTACTTTATTTTACGAAATGGTATTAACTTTATTAAACATGTTTAAAATTTTACTTGATTTGGAACTTTAATGTGGTTAAAAAAATTGTTGAAAGTAAATTTATGATCCATTCAAATTCAACATATATGATCAAATAAATATTAAACACATAATATAATGTACGACAATACAGTTTTCTTATGTTTTTAATAGTCATTTTATCATATACATTGAATTTGAATAACTATATAAAACTTTTAAATTAATTATTTTTATTTTTATATTTTTTTTTAAATTATTTTGACCAACATGAGAAAAATTTCAACTTTAACGACGGACGGACATGCTTACACATCATACTAGGTTGTGGAATGCACCTCTTGGCACAAAGAGAGTGAGCATTGCGTCCTTAAAAAGAGCACAGGAATTGCAAGAGAAAACAGTGATATAATGTCATCTGTAAATCAAATTTATAAAACTCAGAGCGAGGTTTAATTATTACCTTATGGATTCCACTTCAATTATTAAAGAATATTATCTTATGAATTCTTCGAAGTTAACATAAACATTACAAAATGAAAATGCCATTAAAAATAGCATATGGACTAGTTTGAAACACCACGTTTCTACCTCCAGTAATTAAGTCTCTATCTAGCACAATGATAATTGTGTTGTGTACAACTCCCAAAATAATTATAGGGGAACCTTTCATTTTTAACATTATGGTCTTTGTGGGACTCCAATCTGAATTTAACTCATTGGAATGTTTGTTTTGCTGCAAGGGTCTACCAAAATCTCCTTTTAACCCATTGTAAGAGCTAGAGATAAATTATATAATGAGTGCGAAAGAGCAACCATACAAGTATTAATTTTACCTTATAAGCATCAAATCTATTAAATTTGAAGTGCAATTATTAACTAAGATTTAAGGTAAATATTATGGAAACAGTAATGTAACTTTTAATTCTACTTCTAATGCAATGCTACATAAAATTCAATTCCAATGGAATGTCATAAAATCTTGATGTATCATTTAAGAAAAATTGAAGCAAATGGGCCTCAACTCTATGATGTATCACTTGAGAAGAGTGATTTGCACCGAGTAGACCTCAAATCTTTCCTTGGGAAGGCCTTTTGATCTCCTCAACCACTCAATCTCTCTTTCTTTTAAGGATATGAAGCAAGTGGGTTTCAAAGCTATGATGTATTATTTAAGAAGAGTAATTTGCACCATGTGGGCCTCAAATCTTTCTTGGGGTGGGCCTTTTTATCTCTTTAACCACTCAATCTCTTTCGCTTTTAAGGATACAAGTAGCAAGTGCCTTATGTATGGCCACCATGAAGGGAAACCACTCACCGATAAATCAAACCAAGTGTAGCTAGAGGAAACAATATGATACTCAACTTTTAATGAGCACTAAGGTGAATGTCTTAAATTTTTTAATAGTAAACCTATGATGAGAAAACCTTTGTCAAAGATTCAATTAACTATGATGGGAGGTTTCCAATTTATTACACAACAACATTGTTACTTCCATCTGGGCATGGTCAGTGTGAAACTAGCTTTATTATTTTTATGGTGTCATTCGGCTCTCAAAACTTTTTATGGGAAATGGACAATACACAGGGATATATTGTGCAATAATGAGAGTGATCTTTTAATTTATTGAGCTTGTAATTTTTTGAATTTGCATGATAGTGTATAAATATCCTCTAAATTATGTAATTGATTATATTATAGAAGTTATATGTTGATTGTTATTTATGCTGGTACGTCCACCTAAATATTATATACAGTTGAATTGGGGTGATAACAATTACCCCTTGGTGTATGAAGTTAGGAGCATCTTATACAGTGGAAAGGCATCATGTTTTCTCATCCAAGTGATGTAGTCAAGGGACAAAGAGAGATAGAGAGACAACCAATGAAAGGGATGATTTAGGAAGAGGTTTTGAAGATTGTCTACAAAATAGACAAGACTAAGGTGATATAGATACATGCAATATCTTTATAAACAAGGTAGATATTTTCTTGCTCATGAAACTATCAAAGCAAAGTACAATAATGAGATCATGGCAAATAGGATTTATGTCTAAATTCATTTTAAAAATGAATGTTGCTTCTTCTCGAGCACTTGTGAGGAACAATAGTTCCCAAGGAGAAAATAACTATAACAAAAGGAAGTATGTTGGGATGTAGTGGGGCACCTCAAGGGTGGCTCCCACTTAAGGGCTTCAAATAAAATTGAAAATGAACAAACATGTGTGGGGGTCTTTGAATTGATTTAGAACAATACAACCATTATTACATGTGAATCTTCACAATAGCAAAATGTGTTGACATCAACCATGTGGGAAACAATTAAGATAAAGAACAATGGTGCTTTTCCTTGCCTAATTTTAGGCATGTTGACATTAATTTCATTAGGGAACAACACACAAATCATCCCCTAGAATAAAATGAATTAATGTAAATAGGGAAAAGTTCACTAGAGATGCGGAATGAGGAGCTGAACGACGTGCAATAGAGACAAATCCCACTTGCAAACAAGAGCGATATCCCTAGGCCTGGAACCCAGATCTAGAACAAAAAAAACAAGAATGGAAAACTTTCCCTAGGTCTAACATGATCAAATCATATATGAGCAATAATGAGATGAGTGGTTTGTACCTTGTTAATTGACGTTTGTCCTTGCTAGTTGCTTGTAATATTTAGCTCCCAACTTTATCATCAGACTCCACAGAGAAGAAACTTGCAAATAGCACAAACAAACAAGAGATCAAAGCACTAATATACAAATATGATTTGGAAAATACCTATGCACATGATCAAGGAGATATGCAATAAAAACCATCAAATGTGAACAATGTTTATGGGAAATAAATGCATAACTGTATTAATCATGAAAGAAGTGGTTACAACCTGAACCTTGATGTTGTAATTCCCCTTCCAGTTTGTTCCTTCATTCCAATGACTTTCCTTCAAAATCCTTGTAATCAAAGACAGGTACTTGAGTAGAGTTTCACCAAACTTTCTTAAGTTTTGTGAACTAGTAATCTCTATGGGAGATTGTTGCATTTGTATAATTGTAAAAGGATAGGAGGAGGATAAAGGATGGAGGTTGATATCCAACAAGGTAAGGATGCATGTCAGATTCACGTCGTTCGGAGGAGATGTCATCCATGAGGCTTCTAGAATAGAAGCATTTTGTATTCTTTTTATTTTTACCTTTGTTAAAATAGTGTTGCACCCTATGCACTGGAAAAGTACAACAGTGTCGCAATATAGTAGTTATACATAGTGCAACAACCTAGTAGCATCGCAAATAATTATGGTCACACCTACAACACCCTTTAAAATTAGGGTTTTCTAAAGGTTTTTTCATAAGATTCTTATTTTCCTAAGTGAGGTTTTCCTTCCATCTTCTCTACCTAGGATTGATGGAAACTATGCATCAAATGACGAAGGGTAAGGGTACAACATCATTCGTCATTAGTACAACAAAAAGGAGGACAACATAAGCTCGAAGTATAAGCTAATACTTCATATGAGTCCTTCAAAGTAATTTTAATGAACCCTAGGAAGGAGTGGTTCAGTCCCAATTTATGAATGAGACCTTTATTAAGTTTCACGAGACTTCCGATGAAGGCATAAATTGACATATTTTTCATGTTTTAGAGTTTGACAAAAAAATCAAAAGCAAAATCTAAGATGACCTTTTTCATTTATATTTAATGAGTCCAAAAACAGGTCAATCCTTTTAAAGTAAAATTTTAACAAGCCTAAAGAAAGTAAAGCTCGGTAATTTTTCATATTTAAGGAATCTAAAAAGAACATAAAAAAGATTCCAATGGTGTTCTTTTTCGTAAATTTAGTCTCCTAAGGACGAATAAAAGACAAAATAATACAAAAGAGAACTCTTGTAGCCATGATTGACTAGAGTATTCCTTTTTCGTGATAACTCTACTCAGGCTCAAGAAGGGTTAAACTTATACTAAATAGGGGGGTATATGCTTTCTTGGAAAATGCAATATGATGGTTATTAGTTCATATTTTCCTTAACCTTAATAATAATTAGCTTGTGAACTTTATTTATATTTTTGTGTTTTTTTATTATATCTTCTTTATCAAACAATTATCAAGCGATAAAAACTATGGACACAAAAAGTAGGCTCCAAGCCAAGGTAAAACCCCTCCTAGGGGAAAACCCAAAAAAACCTCTCTTGTTTTTATAGAATCCACTTCAAATGAGACAATAAATACATAAAACCTAAACCAAGGCCTCCTCCAAGTACCAAGTTAGCCCTTAAGAAACCCTTCTAATGTGATCATATCAATAAGGTTCAAGCTTACTTTAACCAACTTCCAACGTCAACTTCATCCATAGCTTAAACCTTGTAACTTCGACCTACAACTTTGGCCTGCAACTTCAATGTTGTAGTTGTTGCAGAAACACTAATTCATCTCTTCAAGAGATCCTCCTTTGAATAAGATAAATCCTTCCAATATCAACCAGTTCAAAACAAAGTATTTTCTCTTCCATCCCCTTGATACTACAACTCATGAGATCCCCCTTTGAATAAGATAGATCCTTCCAATATCAACGAGGCCAAAACAAAGTATTTTCTCTTCCATCACCTTGATACTACAACTCAATCCACTGCAATTTGGACCTGCAATTTCGACCATCCTTAAAGCTACAAAAACCCTATATTTCACACGTGTGAGAAAGATAGAGCCCAAAGACTCTATTCCCTCTTCTTAGATTATCCTTGCCTTCTAGACTTTTGTTCTTCCTTTCTAGTCTCTTCTAACATCAGATCGAATTTCTTCATGAGATATTGAAATTGTGTGTGAGTGAATGCCAAATGAGGTCAAATTCCCTCCTTGGTCAAATTCGCTCCTTTAAGCCAACTTGAAGTTGTCACAGCCAACTATTGGACTTTGGAGGTTTTCAGGGCCTTCTAGACTCAATAAATTGTTTTACGAGTTACATCTTGCTTAAAAGGGTCTTATAAGCATGATGTTGACTCTCTTGACTCATGACAATAAATCATATGACCTAACAAACCCTAGAAGCATGAAGAACATTATTTTATCTAGCATGACATCAATAAAGAGCATGAAACCCATACTTTAAAAATAGTAAAATTTATTTTCTTCTTTTGTTTGTTACACATGATACATATTGAAATGAGTACAATAACATTTATGAAAACCGAAAATAGTCACATGTACAACACTCCCTCTTAACTAAGGAGGTATTCATAATTATAACACTCCCTCTTAACTAGGGAGGTATTCATAATTATACAACATCATTCTCAAACTGAAAAGTTCTCATAAGAGTCCTATTGATAAGCTAAATGTAAGCATCATCATTATGACCAACACTATATTTGAGGCCCAACACGACAATGGATTTACGTCATTTGAATGGATTTACATCATTGAATTTTAATCGTTGTCTATGAGTATTCGACGCCAACTCATCTATTCACAATTAGTGGACTGTACTAGGTACCTTGGAGTCCATTTTCATCATCGATGGTTCCCTTTGTGTCTATTACCACTACACCTCATTGATCAATAATCAAATGATTTCTACCATGCTCCACATCAACGCATCTAATCACATGCAATATATTTGTACCATCAAGGTTATGTCAAAGACCCTAGGTTCAAGACATCTAACTCTTAAATGGCACCCTTCCAAAATTGTATTGGAGTTATGTATTATTTATGTATTTTAAGTACTTAAGACACCTCATGTCTGTTATGTCTCCATAGCCCTACTTATGTATACTATGACAAATACACGTTATATTTGTTAGTGGCTATGTTCCTTCCACTGTATCACATGGATCATTTAGACAAATTTGCAAGTTGTCAACATGTGTTGAACACATTTCCATTTGATTATTCAAGTTATGAATAAATGTTATGCACAAAACTTTGATTATTTATTAAAAATGTATATATATATCTTTGAGATTTAGATTTCCTTCTATGAAACTTGTTATGTGATCAACCAACCTTTTCTTGGCCATAATTATCTTTGAACTACAAAAGTTTTGAGATAATTGGATTTAAACAATTTACCTTGCCAATTGATGATGCGACAAATGTTAATATATTAAAATGAAAATTTTGTGCACGTGATATTCACACAAAATTATGAACTATATGGTTAAAGCATCATCTAACATGATAGATCTTTAGTGACATGATTATAAAGGCTTTTCGACTTTTCTTACTTAGATTCACATATAAACATTTGAATGATCATTCCCTTTTAGAGTTGCTTTTTAATACTTAATAGAAAACAAGACAAGCATTTATTTAATTGTGAAATTGCTTGAAACACACTTGCTATTGCTTATTTAGACAGTTCAAAAAATTGTTTTTAAACATTGTTATCTTATGTTTGCCAACAAATGAGATAAATGACATGATAAATGGACAAAAATTGATATGATCTTGGTGTAACAAATTCATACACATAGTAAATAGTAAATTTACTTTGATTGACAAACACGCTAAAAACACACAAGACAAGCATTTATTTAATTGTGAAATTGCTTGAAACACACTTGCTATTGCTTATATAGATAGTTCAAAAAATTGTTTTTAAACATTGTTATCTTATGTTTGCCAACAAATGAGATAAATGACATGATAAATGGACAAAAATTGATATGATCTTGGTGTAACAAATTCATACACATAGTAAATAGTAAATTTACTTTGATTGACAAACACGCTGAATGGTTTGATTTAATTTTCAACAACATTTACTTATCACTTTATTTTAAAAGATTATGTTTTTATTTCATACACATTCAATAATGAATATTGAATGTATTATTAATATATGCATGATCTCCCATGAACTCCTTGAGCAATTTAAATGTTTATTAATGCTTATTAAAACATTTTCAACAACACTTACTTATCAATGCTTATTGAAACATTTTCAACAACACTCCTTGAACAAGAAAATCCTTACTAATCTAAGCTAAAAACGTGTTCCAACATCTATAAATAATAAGATGTTTCATTAAACCACTAAAATTGCAATTTTGGACTCCTACACAAATAAAATTGTGCCTCACAAAGCTATTCATTAAACTTAAGACTCACTTGTTAGAAATTCAATTTACCCTTTGTTGATACTCATTTCATTATTGTTGATACTTATCAAAATTGATCAAAATAATTTGAAAAAAAATGTCACATCAACACCCATAATTCATGAAAAAAAAACTAACCACATGATTATGATGAAAAAATCTAAAAGAAATGAAATTGTAACTCTAGTTTAATTAAATATTTGTGTTATAACCACCTCATAAAGTTCCATTCTATTTGTGCATTATGCTTCATAAAAACCAACCTAGCTCCATCTTAACACAAGATCTATGAAGCGTTGAGAGGGATCAAATCTATTTTAAAGAGGTTTGCACCCTAAAGAATGTTTGCACTTCAACAGATTTCATTGCAAATCCAAAGTTAGGATGGAACTACATTAATTTAACTATTAATAATTGATAATTATTATTTAATCCAAAGTTAAGATGGAACTACATTGATTTAACTATTAATAATTGATAATTATTATTTTTATGTAATTTGACTAATTCAGAATATTTTAATTAATAATTGAATTATGAATTTTATTTTTTATTTAATTTATTTATTAATTAAATTTTATTTTATTTTATTTTTATCATATAATTTGACCAAATTAAAACATTTCATTAACATAATATCACATAAAAACATCTCTAAATTAGTTGAAAGTGGATAGAGAAAAAAAAAACAAACAAAAAAAGTTCATATAGTGTAACATCTTAAGCCTCTTTTCCAATTAAGCATATTCCAAAAACATTTTTAAAATTATAAATTATTATATTGTTATTTCTAAGTAATTGTTTTAATTATTTTTTCTTTTCTACATAATAACTTCTTGCAAACATTAGCCCCAAAAGGGATAGCTCAAATGGTCCAGTTCCCGTTGCTAAAGCACTTTCCCAATTTGGGAGGTCACGAGGTCAAATCTCCTCGACACCCTAAGGGTTAGACCTGTTAAAATTGGCCGACGGCAATATATCTTAGTTTTATTATTGCAGTAATATACCCACTTAAATTGTCACTCTCCACCCTCAAATTATATTCCTGCTACCAGTACCAAGTTTCAGTAAGGCCTTTGCTAACTTGTCATATAACAACATAGCATATTTACTGAAAATCGAGTTTTAATTGCCGTTCAAGGGTCAAATTCTGAGTATATGGCCCTGTCAAGGTTAGAAATGAAACATGATTGGAAACCCTCAAATTATATCCCTGCTACCAATACCAAGTTTCAGTAAGGCCTTTGCTAACTTGTCATATAACAACATAGCATATTACTGAAAATCGAGTTCTAATTGCCGTTCAAGGGTAAAATTCTGAGTATATGGCCCTGTCAAGGCTGCAAAGGAAACATGATTGGAATAGCACTTGCAAGACATGGATCAATAAATATATCTTAGTTTTATTATTGCAGTAATATATCCACTTAAATTGTCACTCTCTACCCTCAAATTATATTCCTTCTACCAATACCAAGTTTCAGTAAGGCCTTTGCTAACCTGTCATAGAACAACAAAGCATATTACTGAAAATCGAGTTCTAATTGCCGTTCAAGCGTCAAATTCTGAGTATATGGCCGCCCTTTCAAGGCTGGAAAGGAAACATGATTGGAATAGCACTTGCAAGACATGGATCAATAAAATGTGTCTTTTGATTAGAAAGAACCATTACATGCCAACGAATATTCTTTCTGCAAAATATGGTTAGTTTCATAAAGAAAAATGCTCTTATTTACAAGGCATTTTAGTTTTATCTTAATTATTTTTATGAAACATTTTAAAGATGAAAATTTATATTAAAAAACAAACGAATATTTCTCAAGACTATTTTAATTGCTGTTTTAATATATTGTGATATTTGTGAGAATTGTCTTGAAAGGAAAAAAAATCTACTTTGTCATGATGAAATAAAATGTCCTTCCCTTCATTGCTAAATAGATTCCTATTCCCTATTCTTGGATCTATTCCATTTCATTTCCCTGAACGGTGAATATATTGCCCAGTAACAGCAGGTATCATCCCCCGAGAATAACATTTTCCTTCAAGCCTTTCAACCAATCGATGCGACCTTGTAGAGCAGCTTTAGCTAAGACCCAGGCATTTTAGTTTTATCTTAATTATTTTTATGAAACATTTTAAAGATGAAAATTTATATTAAAAAACAAACAAATATACATACATAGACAATACTTTAGACAAAAAGAAACACTAAAACTTGGAAACATAGACAAAATATACCAGACATAGAAACCTGCTATAAACAAATCAATACTACAAACAACCCATAAAATAGTTATAAATACCATCACAAAATCTCCCTAAAAATAGAGACAATGGAAACTCAGAAGCCACTAAATATAGAATGTCCCCCTAACAACTCTACAAAGACCGTCAGAAATGCCTTTGAAAGGCAGAAGCACTGTAACCTATGCACATGGAATCTAGATTACCCCTAATAAAGGTAAAAAATACCATAGCAAAATATCCGGAAAATCAGAAATGCCATACTAGATATAGAATGTCCTAATAAAGCAATACACCTCATCACAAATGCCTCTAAATCAAACCAAGCACTCAAGCTCTAAAACGGATTTAATATAAAAATCTCTAAGAATATATAAACATCATCAATAAACAAAAGAGAAATAAACAGAGGAAAATTAAAATTGAAGGATTTCTGAAACTAAACCCATCATGGCATTAAAAAACATGTAACAGTTCAAGCTAAAAATCAACTCCCACAAACTATATTGTAACGCGGGAAGATGACAGCAATCAAAAAAATCATAAGAAAGTCGCATATAATCTGTAAGAATGGTAAAGCGTAAACAGAGCAACATTACCACTGTAATGTAACCATAGAACTAATAATGGAGCGTTTACCACAGGATATATATATAATAATAATAAAAATCACACAGCCATATGTAAAATAGAATTGGTTTATGATAATGCAACAAATACATATAGAATTGGTTTATGATAATGCAACAAATGGCATGAAGGAATAATGGTTCATAGCAATTCTATGAGATCCTTACTTTTATTGTAAAAAAAAATAGTCAAAAAGTTCAATTAAGCACGAAACAGCATTGCAAGAAAACCAAGTAGGAACCACTACAAGAAGTTGTTAAAAATACGAGTTAGAAGGGGAAAACAATTAATCATTAATTTTATGGCATTTTTGTAATATAAGTAAAAACTGGGCATCACAGTTTCTTTCACGTTTTTCACTTCTCCACTTCGAATAACCATGGGTGGTGATTCCATGCCTCTTCTTTTGCTCATTTGTTATTTTCTACTGTGAAGTTAAAGCATCTTCTTTTACTCATTTGTTATTTTCTATTGCTCCCTTCACAAGTCATACAAGTATAACCACTTTTTCTCCCGTTCTGCCTCACCATATCAAAATGTCTGTTCAAAAAGGCCTAGTACCCTGTGAATGTCTTTACGAAAAAAATCGTATAAAACGTTTTCAAAACAAAAAACCCTACTACCCTGAATGCCTTTTAAAACAAAAACCATAATGCCCTGACTGCATTTTAAAACAAAAACACTAATGCCCTAACTGCCTTTTAAAACGAAACCCTAATATGCCCTAACTGCCTTTTAAAACGAAACCCTAATATGCCCTAACTGCCTTTTAAAACAAAACCCTAATTCCCTAAAATGCACTAAATCTAGACTTCCCGAAGTATAATTATTAACACCATAACAAATGCCTCTAAGCCTAAAACTATAGATCACTCTTAATAAAGATATACTTTCTCCCATTCTGCCTAACCATATCAAAATGCCTTTTCAAAAAAGCCGTACCCTGTGAATGTCTTTTCGAAAAAATCGCATAAACGTTTTCAAAACAAAAAACCCTACTACCCTGAATGCCTTTTAAAACCAAAAAGACATAATGCCCTGACTGCATTTTAAAACAAAAACCCTAATGCCCTAACTGCCTTTTAAAACAAAACCCTAATACCCTAAAATGCACTAAATGTAGACTTCCCGAAGTATAATATAAACACCATAACAAATGCCTCTAAGCCTAGGAATGCATTAAAACTATAGATAACTCTTAATAAAGATACATTTTCTCCCATTCTGCCTAACCATATCAAAATGCCTTTTCAAAAAAGCCTAGTACACTGTGAATGTCTTTTCGAAAAAATCGCATAAAACGTTTTCAAAAAAAAAAAAAAAAACCCTACTACCCTGAATGCCTTTTAAACAAAAACCATAATGCCCTGACTGCATTTTAAAACAAAAACCCTAATGCCCTAACTGCCTTTTAAAACGAAACCCTAATATGCCCTAACTACCTTTTAAAACAAAGCCCTAATACCCTAAAATGCACTAAATCTAGACTTCCCGAAGTATAAATATAAACAGCATAACAAGTGCCTCTAAGCCTAGGAATGCATTAAAACTATAGATCACTCTTAATAAAGATATGAATGCCACAAGTAAAATGCATCTTAGAAACAGAAAATGCTGAAACCCTAGAACCTGAATCTAACCGTCTATAATTAAGACTATTAACAACATGGCAAAATGACTAAAAAACAAAAACCCTAGAATGCACTAAACCCAGACCCTCATGAGACGCAAAAGCGATGTCATGTTCTCTCGTTCAAACAATCAGGTGGAAGGGAACGCAATCCACCTGACCCAGTAAAAGGGAGCAGTTAATTTCTGGAGCTGTATTCATCTCTCAGGCGGCGCTGATGTAAACCTAATAGCCAAACTTTCAACTCCCACTTAACCACCACAAAAGATAATTGCCATCATACACAAAATACCATGACAAGAAAACTTAATGTTGCATCTTATAATGATCAGCTATAAATAGAGAATAAATCATTATAGCTGACAAAGTGACGGATGTGGTTAATTTTGGGTACTGATTCATCTCTAGGGCACTACAATAAGCCGAAGAGGCAAACTTCAGTCCCGTCCCAGCCATCATAACCAAGTTAAAGACAGAAGTCCATATTTAATGCCAGAGAGACAAAAATCAGTCCCGAAAGCTATCAAACATGATTAGTAACAAAGAGGGAAATATCCCAGTTACAGATTATCCTGGATTAAAAAAAACAAAACAAAACAACGAAGAAAATATCAGTTCTGTCTCAGACATCATATACAACATCATATACAAAACACAAGAGTCCATGTTTCTTACCAATTTCGATTACAGTAATGAATTTCTCGGTCAAGAAACCACGATTCATACCCAAACCCCCAACATAGCCAGGCCATGAAAGCACTGTTTTTGGTGGTAATTTATATGCATTGGAAATTAGGGTTTCTTCCAACGACCATACGCACTTTATTTTAACCCGTGGTTAAATTTGACGCTATTTACTCGTATTTTTTTGTTAATGTATTTTTTAAATTTAATTCTATCATTTTAAAATGTGATTTCAAACTTCGAGGGTGTATTTTGTTTTAGATACATGCTAAAAAAATTTAGTCGGTTAAGGGTTTGTGTGGCCGTTGTTTTTGACAGGTTAGATGTTCCTGAGTAGAGGCTCCTCAACCCACATATCAAGCCTGGAGGAAAGCATTTTCTAGCCCTAAATGAAAGAGATTTTGTAATGCCGTGTCCTATTACTAGCCTAGATCCATCTTAACTTTGGATCTACCAATGGCCGAGATGTATCAAATCTCTTCTAATTCTAATGTTTGCATCTCAAGAGATTTGATCCCTCTTGAAGCTTGGTAGATCAAGAGTTAAGATAGATCTAGTTTGATTTAATTTTCCACCTTAAATAGGCTATATTCCACACAAATACCATGGATCAATAACATGAGTTCTCATAAAGTTGGATTTCAAAAAACATATTAATTTGACCAAGTCAAGTTTACGTTAATTACCAAACAAAATTAATAAAAATAATAGTAATAACATAGATTTTTTATTTTTATTATTTTAGTTTCAAGTTATTTTTATTTAAATATAGGATTATTTTTAATTTTAATTTATTTTGATCGAGTCAAAATATTTACAAGATTCATACTAGGTTGGAGAGGGCTAGGCACAATGTTATGTAAACATTTTGACTCTCTCAAATTATATAAAATTAAAATAGTAGAGATGTTGTAATGTAATGTTTAATATTTTGACTAAGACAAGTTACATAAAAGTAAACATGAAATAAAATTAAATAAAAAAAAATTAATATAATGTAATATATATTACTTAAAGAAATAAAAATAACAAAATTATAATATCCCTACAAAATAAAATAATAATAAAAATAAAAATGCCCATGGTATTGACTTATGGTATTCATATGGAATATAGTATGTTTAAAGCGGGAACTAAAACCAGTGTAGATCCATCTTAACTATGGATCTACCGAGCATCAAGAGGGATCAAATAATAATTATAAGAGGCACTCTCCACAGGAGTATGGAAAAGATGTTGTAATGTCTTATCTTTTTATGCTATGTAAACATTTTGACTTGGTAAAATTACATTAAAAAAATTAATTAATTAATTAAAAATGATAATTAAAATAAGATAAAGATATATATATACACGTGCCCATGGAGCATAGAGTAGACAGTGACCGGGTATTTTTTCAAGGCACTTCATAGTGAAAAGATCACTAGTTAGAAACTTCATGGGCAAAAATCCAACCATTCTAAGGGTTGGTGTAGGTCAGGCCAGTGCAATCTACGAGTTATTTTGATGGCTTAGATACCCTTTGTCACAACTACTTAGGCCACAAGTTAGGGATGTCAGTGATCTTAGGACTCACATTACCTAGCAAACAAATATGTGTGTGTGTGTGTGTGTGTTCTACCAGCCTAGATACATCTTAAATCAAGATCTATCAAGCATTAAGAGGGATCAAATCTCTTGAGGTGCAAATCTCTTTTCGAGTGAAAAGAGATTTGATCCCTTTTGACTCTTGGTAGTGTAACAATCCTTGGTTGATTTTCCATGTAAATAAAATAAGACCAAGGTCACGGGACATGTATTCCAAGTTGAATGGTGGGTAAACATCATAATGGGCATCACTTGCAATTTATTAATGGCTGTGGAAATTGGTAAAGGCTTTGGCAAAAGCAAAGAGGCAATAAATGGCATTGAATTATGGGAAATAAAGGAAAATAGGAGAAAATGAAGGTGAAGAGACACAAATTTGCATGCAATGGAAATTAGAGGAAAAATTAAGAAAAAATGAGACATCAATGATAAAAAGACATCAGAGAAACAATTCACATCTTTTGTCAGTTCAGTTTTGGTTCTCTCCTTGCACAGTCAGAGTATTCTTGGAGCACTCTAGCATTCACTTGGATTTGGAGAAAGCAAGCAAAGGAAAGTAAGGAAGTGCAAGGAGAAAGTTGAATCGACAACTACAACTAGATTACTTTGCAGTTAATAGGTTGCATGTGTGATATCCTTGTCGGTTTTTGGATGCATGGTATATGCATGTGGTTCCTTGGTTATGTGTTGAAATTGACATGGATATTTGCCTAGATTGGTAGTGGTTTCAGCCTTGCGTTGCCATTCCTGGATAGCCATGGTGTAGTGGATTCCCCATTTGGAATTTTCTAATTGATTCTCAGGTTCCTTATGGTTATGGGTTGGGATAGGATCTCTAGAGCCCTGGAACAACTTGGGTCCCTGGAGGTTGTGGGTTGAAATGGTAGTTCTTTGGAGCCCTATAACAGCTTGGGTCCCTGGAGGCTATGGGTTGAGATGGAATCCCTAAAGCCTTGGACATCTTGGGAAGAGACCAATATGGTTGATGTTAGTGATTTCTGGACCGTATAGGTGAGATCATTGTGGTTGAGGGTTGAGTTGGTTTGGCCCCTAGAAGCTCTAGTTGGTTCTTTTTTGGTTTAACCCATATGATCTCACATTCATGATTGGAATATGGCGTGGGAGTGATTAGTTGAAAGAGAGATTTGGTTCAGCTCAATCTATGGTTGGGTGGTACATGGAAGTCCTTGACTTGGTTGGCATTTCCATATGTTAATACGAGTTATTTTCCTATTGTGATCTATGAGCACTTGTACTAGTTATTATGGTGATCTTATGGTTGATTTGTCATAGTTTCTATTATTGTTATATGTTGGTTTTATGTTTGGTTTTATGATGTGCTCTAGCTATGGCTCTTGTTCATGATTTGATAATTTACCAGATGGTTGATGAATGCATGGGCTAACAAGTGTTGTTATGGATAGCTTGAGAGGGCATTGAGCCTTCTTGGTGATTTTCAGATGAAGTTCAAAAGTTTCTGATCAGATATGCATTCATGACATGTAGCTTATATGTTTTTCATATGTTTGACAAAATGTTTATCTTGCATTAGGCATGTATTGGACAATATCTTGCTTAAACTTTGATTGTTTAGCATTGTTATCATCATTGTCATGATTCTGGAAAGCTATATGCAGTTATGGGTAATGTTCTGGAGACTAGCATGAAAAAGTGGCATAGATCTCTTTTGGGCCATAATTGCATGCAGGCAGGCTTATGGGTGCGATTGGAGCCTCATAACTGTATGCACAATGTGTCAAGGGTGTGGCTGGGGTATAAACCTAGTGAAAAAGGGTTCCAGTTCAGGGATTGATCAGTTGGGGTGGTTGGTAGGCTCCTAAGTGATTTAAAGTCTTTAAGGGATCTCAGTTTACTTCTGATTTTAAGCCCCACTTCCATAACTAGAACTTGGAGGTCGGGTCATATCATAGTGACACTAAGCTCATGCTTACCCTGGAGAGCTTGTCAAAGTGGGTAAATGTGGGAGAGGTAGTTACAAATTGGTTTCAGAGTGAGGTTGCAGCACTAGACCTCGGGGTAAAAGGATATCATTATACAGGTTTATATGCTTAGCATGCAGGGATGATGGTTAATGGTTGTTATATGTAAGATCCCAAACAATTAAATTTCCAATAGATCGGGCACACTTGAGTGTTCTAATAAAAATGCTTGTAATAAAAAAACCACGAACACCAAAGGGATCTGAAAATGCAACCTCTTATTTATATTAATAACTGAAAACAAGATACATGCTCATATAAGACATACTAAAGCCCCTACCAATAGCATGTATGACTGCTCAACAATGACTACTCTAAAACACTGAAGCCCACTTGTGAATCTTGGATGGATCCACCACACCAATGTCACTGCAGGGTTTTCGTCCCCATGATACCATTGTTAGTCTTCTATCCCCTTTCTAGGCTTGATGGACTCTCTAGAAACTTTATTTTATTGTTTTCCCTCAAAAAATGAAGGAAAATACAATGGGAAAATACCATGGTGAATACCATGGGCAGATTCTGTCCACTTTGACCATATAAAAAAAAGGAATATTACAAATCCTCCTGCCCAAAGATTACTTGCCCTCAAGCAATCCAATTTTATCCACAATAGAAGCATTTGTACATTGATACCAGGATCCCATACAAATGAGTGTGCTATCCCATGCCTCCATGCTAAATGATCCTAAATGGATCCCAAGATCCCAAACAATCCTCCAACCAATCTTGCCCTCAATAGATCCACCTGGATCCCAATACCACCTAAGTCCTGGGACTTGTGGGTTATGATACCACCTCAACCCTCCATCACTACCTATGCCTAAGGGCCCCTGCTGTGATATGCCCTTGGCTAAGAGTATCCTCCTAAGAATCATCCCATCAATAGAGTACCAACTCATAATATCTCGCCAATCCATGTCGTGGGAAGGATGAATACCTACACATGGAACAAATCTACCATGTTGATGTTGCTCGATGCCCCACTCATGTTGCTCCACCCAGTCACTCAACATGATCCATTTGGAGAACTCTGCCCTGCTCTCCCCAATGTATAAAGGTGGGTTGGTAGTGCTGCAAGCCTTATCTATGTACTCTTGTAGAGGGCTGCTCTGGAACTCCCAACTGTACTCCTCTTGTTGCCTTGTGAGGGAATTGAGTCGTTCCTCAACACTAGACAACTTGGTTGTTGATTTGGCACATACCCTATGAGCTCCTCACTTTTCTTGTTCTCCTGTAAGACATTGTCTCGAACTATCTAGATTCTCTACTTTAACATCACAAGATATGTCTTGAAATGCATGATCTTTACCTGAAAGTCCTCTACTGGAAATTATGGTGCCTTGCTAAATTCCTTTGTATTTGCCCTCACCGGATACTCAACTATCATAGCTCCAGCTTGAACCTTTGACCAACTCTCTAGAAATGGCCTATCTTGCATACTACATTTGTCATGTTGCCCCTTATGATCATGCTCATCATGTCGGTTTACCACTATTGGCTCCTCACTTAAGTCTCCTTGAATGTCTTCTTCCTGGCCTTCTCCACCTGTGGGGACAATTTGTTGTCCATCCTCTCTGGTTTTCAAACATGGATGCAGTGGTGGATTGTTATCTATACTTGATTGTTCATATTCTTTATGGGCATCCCCCTGGAGACCTATGGACTCAGTTGTATAGGATTCTACCTCATTGATACCATTAGATATAATTTCCTCGTGCACTTCCAAATGCTTGTCATCCTACAAGTCTCCCTGAATAATATCACGTTGTTTCTCACCATCTTGAAAATCAATATAAGATTCCTTATGATCTGAAGGAATCTCCTCTTGTTCTGTCTTTGTTGCCTCCTTCCTATCACGTATACATGAATGGTTAAGGGCCCAAGGTCCCTTGCAAATAAAGCATAGCCCTCTCCTCCTTAGTTCATTCCTACTACAGGTTTTGTTCTTGCATCCTCCATTAATCCTTCTCAACTCCTTCCTAGTCAACACCCTTTTGAGCAATTTTATGTTTTGCTGACCAACTTCTCAACTAGATCATAGATAGGTGGTGATACAACTAATTCATTTCTCCAAATGATCAACAGTTTGGATCTTAGTATCTTGCAGATGTCGGCATCTCCTTCTAAAAACAATGACATAATCTTTTGCATGCTTGTTTTGACATGGTCGGGCTGAGGTGATGTAATGTTGGTGTAAAAGTTCTGGAACACCTGAAATATTAAGTCCTCGCATTCCAGATTTAGCATGAATGTACCAAAGCTAAATTCTACCATGACTTCTAAGATTTTGCGTCGCTTCTAAAAGGTAGGAAGCATGATGTTGTTCAACCCTTGAAGGACTTCTACTATTAGCTACAATATCTCCCTCATGATATCATTATTGTAAGGCAATAGTGGTGATGTTAAAGCTATGATCTTGCTGAGACAAGAAGCAATTATGAGCCTAACCTCTTCACAAGGATGTTCCCAAAGTTTGGGTTGTATCAACACAACCATGGATGGCCTGAGAGCCCAACTGAGTTTCTTCCATTCTGGTTGCCCCACCTCGGAGAGACATGTGTCTAATTCCTCCAATTTATGAAGGTCTATGACTGACTTTGTTTGTTGCAATTCAAATCCAAGTGCGAAGAGCTTAGCTCCTCTTCCCTGTCCTTCCTTCACTTCCCATGGGTGCTTTGACTACAAAATGACATGGACTCTTTTCGAGAATGGTCTGCTGCTTTGACCATCATTTTGGTCTAAGGAGGTATTGTTGCGTAAAGGACCATATATTCTCACTAGTTCATCAAGAAGTTTATGGGTGTTTTCCAAGGTCTCTTCAAGACGACCCATCTTCACATAGCAAGGCAAGGAAATATACAGGAATATACTCTGCCTCCTCAAATTTTGGCCTTGCTAAAGCTTCACTAGAAAATTAAAAATGTTTTTTTTAATAAACAAATTAAATCAGATTCCATATATTCAAACAAACAATGATATTAAGCCATTTTGTTTGCCGAAGAATCCTCCTGGCCTGAAATTGCTACTCGAACTAGAGCACTTTGAGTTGGATCATCATGGTTGTAAAAGCTCGACCCAACAGGTCCTAGATTTCAAAACCTTATGCATGTACAGAGATACACAGGTCACCATTCTTATGCATCTGCAAAGATACACAGATCACCATGCAAGCATGCTCCCCGCATTAATTTTTTTTCTTTATCTCCGCTTGTCCTACTACATTTATAAAATCTGTGAAACCATTGTATAATGACAAGAAGTATTTGTATTATCATGCCTCCATTGGTGTTCTGTAAAACAGAAGTCAAATTCAACATTTGCAGAGACAACCTGCAAGATACATGATCAATATCCCTAAAATTCGATGTTTGTTGTGTAGAATTTAAACAATGTGGTTTTGCATTTTCTATTGGTCGTTACATCGAATTGATGGGTATTTCTAATATGTGGCTCAAGGTGAGAAACTCTAAGTCTCCACAGCCATATACATTTGCATTAATCAATCCATTCCTCCATCTTTGAAATTAATGGCTTCCACCCTCTCAGAAATTAATGACTGGGTGTGTTGGTTTTGGATAACCGTTATGATAAATTTCAAATCAATAAGATATTATTTCCACCACAATATGTCCTAGCTCATAATTTTGCCACTTCATACAAACAAATCCCTTCAATTATCCATTTCATGGAGTCTATGAGATTAAAGTTTGTAATAAAAAGTCCCTTTCAAATTTATAGTGTAGTTCCCACTCTCAGCCCTGAAACTGAGCAATTCATTGCTTGAAGGAGATTGTTGGTTGTCTGGGTGTCATTCTAAGTCAATGGGTATTTCCTAGACCGATTTTACCTTTCCTAGCACAAATACCTTAGTTTCCTTAGTCGATTTGCATCACATGTGCGTCGAACGTCCTCCCTCTAGTCGATGTTGTCTCCCTAATGGTCGATCATTGGCAATTCGTTCTTCGTAGAATTTTGATTTGTTGGACGTTTGCTCACACCCATATGGCCGTACATTGCTGTTGGGGGTCGAATCTAATGCCTGGGATGTTTTCTGACTAATTAGGTCACTTTACTCCTATACTTGGTCGATTTATGTAAGATCTCAATAGTAAAATGCCAAGTTAGAAACGCAACCAATAAGTTGGTTAATTAATGGCTGAAAGATTTCACGAATCAACTAGACTAGAAAATGCATTACTGGCAGATGAGACGCCTGAAAAACCCATGAAAGAGAATGTTGTTGACAAGACTTTTGTGAACGTAGCCAATCTTATAAAATTGCTTCTAGGTACCATCGTTATTATATGTCACCCATTTTCTCCAACGGAGGCTACTGCTACAACGCCATCAAATACTTGACTGGCTTACTGCTTGGCCTCTGATTTCTTGCTTCGTAGATTCATTCACCGACAAAAGCTCACGTTTCTTGATTTCATGCATGTCATGTTATCTATTTTGGTGTTTGCCTCCATCGCCCTCATGGATCCCAACGTTGTGAGAAGAAATCAAAATGACATTCACAACCTGGAAAAACAAGTCACACCTTATTTCTGGTGTCTAGATAACAACTATAGGTAACAATATTTGCCCTCTATGTGACCTTGGCATGCGTTTCAGATCTGATTTGACCCTTTGGAACCAGAATTCTGCGTCCACACAACCACTTCAACGGGCCCTCTTCCCGATCCCACGATGCTGGCCCTCACAATTCAACGTTGCACTCCTACACCCCCCTCAATGGCCACTGTAGATCGTGCGACAAAATATGGCCCTCTTTGGCCCTTATAATATGGCTTATGAAAGGTGCCAGATTTCAAAGCGTGACTTCTGCGCTATAGATGAAGGGATCTCGATTTCCATGTAAGACACAAGGTTGTCCCTGCAACCTTTTCCATTGTATGATACTGTCGTGTAAATGCGGCCTCAACTTACACAATAATGAATATGCTCAAACAATCAATTGGATCTATGGAAGAATACTATCAAGATCTTGCCTCTTGATCTTTGAGATGTACCTTTTCTTCGATCTTCAGGCAATACAAATTTTGTCCTTTGATAATAGATATGACCAAAAGAATAATGTCCTAGCTCTAGATCAATTAGATCCTTAGTAATAAATCTTGGCATGAAAGGAAAATAGTAAATATCTGAAACACCTCAAAATAATTATCTGAAAAAATAAGGGGCCAACTAGGGTGATATCGAATACCACCGAAGATGGGAAATGTCGGTTAGGGTGAGAATAAATCCCACCGAAGTTCCCTGCATAAAACCCTCAGATTGGCAGGATGCACAACTCTGATACCACTATAAGAT
The DNA here is from genome assembly GCA_031772625.1 of Pinus tabuliformis. Taxonomy (NCBI): domain Eukaryota; kingdom Viridiplantae; phylum Streptophyta; class Pinopsida; order Pinales; family Pinaceae; genus Pinus; species Pinus tabuliformis. The sequence goes on along the minus strand of CM062807.1, from coordinate 847,366,697 downwards.
CCCAAACAATTAAATTTCCAATAGATCGGGCACACTTGAGTGTTCTAATAAAAATGCTTATAATAAAAAAGCCTTGAACACTAAAGGGATCTGAAAATGTTGCCTCTTATTTATATTAATAACTGAAAACAAGATACATGCTCTTATAAGACATATTGAATCCCCTACAAATAACATGTACGGTTGATTAACAATGTCTGCTCTAAAACATTGAAGCCCACTTGTGAATCCTGGATGGATCCACCACGCCAATGTCACCGCAGGATTTTCTTCCTGGGATCAACTTAGAACTGGCTACGCCAAGTTCTGAACAAAACACAATATGATAGATAAATTCCCCATGATCCCACTGTTAGGCTCTTATCCCCTTTTATAGGCTTGATGGACTCACTAGAAACTTTATTTTAGTGTTTTCCCCCGAAAAATGAAGGAAAATACCATGGGGAAATACCACGTGAATACCATGGGCATATTCTATCCACTTTAACCATATCAAAAAAAGGGAATATTACATTATATGCATCGCGGTTATATGCATGCCTATCATTTTATTGTTGTGGTGGTTACATGCATGCTAGATGCTAGTTGATTAATGTGGTCATATGCATATGCATCATAGTTAGCTTGTTGTTATATGAACTGCAGTTATAGACATGATGATTATTGTCATTGCGGTAAAGTTCTTGGTATTATTATGTATCATGCTAATCTAAACTCACTTATGCAGATGTAATAGCCTCCCTTGACATATATTGAGATATGATCTTGATTATGTCTTCTATTTGGTTTATGTAAGATGGTATGTTGCAGCCTGACAATAGAAGACCAAGGATGAAGAGCATAATAGTTGAGTACAGTTCATATGACTTTTCATACAATCCTGAAGAGACATTGGTAGGATGGGAGAGATCTGTTAAGCAGCAAGGAGAGGGGTATTCTCCCGATCTAGCAGATACACTGATAAGCTTGAAGGAAGAAATTGTGAGTTGCGAGGCAAACAAAGAGAGGTTGATTCAGGCACAGGAAAGGCTTCTCAAAGCTCAGAAAAAGTAAGTTAAGGTTAATGCAGTGATTCTTCAGATCCTTACAGGTTTGCAGAAGTAGGGACAACTAGGGATCAGTCATGGAGATAGACAGGAGGAGAAGACCAATGGGGCATATGGTAGCAAGTCTCGAAAAAGTACAGGATGAACAAAGATGATACAATGAAAGGTGGAAGATCCTTAGATACACCTAACAAGAGGGCTAGTACTCATGGATTCTAGTCTAGCTCTAGTTCCGAGAGACATCATTGTCATTACCACCAACGGCAATATAAGAGAAGTGAGAAGTAGTACTTGCCAAAAAATTTCAAGAAAGCCAAGCCTCCTACTTTTGATGGTGAGTTGACTAAGTTAGAAGTTGCAAAAGCATGACTACATGGGATGAATTTGAAACACCCTCCAGAAATATCTAAAGATGCAAGTGACAAGGAAAATGTAGCGCTTTATAAAAAAAATCAATGCAGCTGAGAGAGGACATGGGTCTCAGCCTATGGAGCAGTAGAGTAAAGGCAATGGCAAAGAACCATTGCAGTGTTGAACTTGTGATGGATATCATTGCAGGAAGGATTTCCCTTTGTATCAGAGTGGCGCAACGAGATCGTGACAGGCCTCAGATCTACAGTGCGCATGAGATGCAGATAGTGGGGATGTAGGTTAGAGCATTTCTCAGATCTATGTAGCAGTGGACAACAGGAAGGTAGGTCACCAGGTATCCATCATCAAGATGGAAGGTGGAACTAGAGGGAGAGTTCCAGGCATAACCTCAATGCATCCATAGTAGAGGAATCTCATGCTCCAAAATCAAGTAATAGAGCAAGCTAAAGTGCATGGAAGCACTTGGGGTCAAGGAAGTTACATGGTAGATGATTGATCAGATGCGGGCATAACATATGGTTTCCACTTATAATTGAATTCACCAAGGGAACTGGAACCCCTTAGGAGATGATATAAGTAGGTGCTTAGTTGCAGGGTAGTGTGCAGGGTACAACAGGTAAGGTAATTGGTATATTGTGATATTTATTTATGCATTGAGAGTTGTGTGTTTATGGTAGTATGATGCATGGAATTGCATGGCAAAATAGACTACCATAGATATTGAAGAAGGCTCGGGTTGAGCCTTTCCTTGCAAGCACTGGGAACCATGGGGGTTGAGTCATGGTGTTTGTTGAAAGTTGTGTGCTTTCGGTTTTTTGTGATTTGTTTGCGCTTGATTTGCGGATTTGATTATGTTTGGTACATGGTCATGCCATTTGTTTGTGGTGTTGTATTGTTGTTTGGTTTTCCTTGTTTTCTTTATCTTTCGTTTTTGTTGTTTCCTTTTATGTTTTGAGGGTCTCATGAATTGGTCAGGGAAAGAGGAACACTAACGGAACTCGAGGAGAGTTGAGTGTAACCCAACAGGTGACGCAGCTAAACTACGTATTTTCAATTTTCCATGTGTGGCCTATGAATTAGGGCCACATTTGCATCAAAAGCGATTTTATAGGCGGACTTCACATAACATCTGCAAACAAACAAACCACGAAAAATACAACTCAACTTGTAAATGAACATCGGTCCCACTTCGACGCATAAGACCAGATCTCAAATAGAATTAAACCTGCGTTGATAACTCATCGGGTCCGATTTCCAAATTAACCAATGTGCATCTTCCCATGCGATATCCGTCGAATTTCCAATAGATTGGATAGTCACGATTTACCGATCAATCAACTTGATTTTATAGGGTTATCGGGTTTGGTTGCGCTTTATAGCGAGTACATCTTTGCATGCGATCACCTAATCACCGTTGGATCTTCCCTCGATGAACGATCATGATAGTCTCATGACTTTCATGCGACTTTTGTTGGTTTTCTTTTTCTGCATTCCGCTAAGTTAACACTTCATATGTTGTGGTACTCTGTCATTACACTGTTTTCCAAATAATTTCTTTCATGAGATCTACTCGAACAAATGATCACTATGTATTCAAACAAATACAACAAAACTATGTTGAATTCCCTTTTCAACCTCATTTCAACTGGATCATCATTGATCCTATCTGTGATGAATGATGAATTCTCTCAAAATCAACTCTGATCCACCTTTAATCAGAGTTTCAACAATCACAATTTTGTCGAGGAATCCGTCATACACTAACTCCACTACAGGATTTTATCATTCATATTTCCTTCACAAAACAAATCATTTATCATGCCAGTTATATCCCGAAATTAATGCTTTTATCCTTCAAAAAAGCTTCTTCATTCAATTAGAGATCATGTACAAAAATTCTTTTAAACAAAGATCGGTCTCATTCAATTATGGTCACACACAGGAACAATTCTGAACACAATGAAACCCTCCTTTCATTCATAAACAATATTTACATAAGTTTAGAACATCTCATGTTCTGTCTACCCTTCTTTAGGCCTGATCTATGTTTATTTGGCCATTCTAATCTCTCTGCCCATTGACCTAATTTAGTCCTCCTCTTTTTTTTTCTCTATCCCTCATGCCTTTAAGGCTTACAAAAAGTTTCTGGAACCATTTTTGGTTCAGATCCATTATTAGTTTTCTCAATAAAATCCTAAATATCTCCTGAATCTAGTTTTGACTCAACTAAATTCCTAAGGATTCTCTCTAATCCTAAAAATCATGAAACCATTTCCTAATCTAAATATTTATAATATACCAAAATCTCTCAATCCTCACTAATTCCTCATGTTCTCTTATATTCGAGAACATTTACAAATATCCTATCAATGATTCAAAAACATTAAAATTACATTAATTTAATCCTTTTGGGAACCAACTCCCTTTAAACACAAGACCCCCTATTCTACTAAATACAATGATTTTTCCCTGAGCTGGATGCTCCTGCATCAGACTCCCAAGGTGAAATTTTTTTATGACCTCCTGGTCATAAGCTTTTATGTATCACTCCACCAGGATCCCAAACTTTAGTTTGTAAATTTCCATAAGATTTGCTCCCTTGTTGTTGTTGTATGTCTACTATCCTCTGTTTCATCTTCTTCTCTTCAATCAGCTTCAAATTCTGATTGATCATCCCTTCTACTGTCAGTCTTCTTCTTTTGGACTATTTCATCATTAATTTCCTCAGTTCTTCAATCTCTATGTCTAGCATATCTTTGGGATGGTACATACTCTGCCATTTATTTCTTCTTTCTTCTTGCTGAAGCTTTCTGCTACCATCCACTAGCTGTTGCATCTCCACATTCTGCATATATTCAAATTGTTGATTACCTCCTCCAACTTTTCCCATTTCAACTCCTGTTATTTCTCTTGAAATTACTCCAGTCACTGTTGTAGATATTGTTGTAGTTACTGCTCTAGATATTGCTGCCTCCCAAACTTCCTGAATATCTTTGAAGATATCTCCCTCTGCAATATCTAATTGCTGCTCCTTGTCTGCCAATTTACTTTGAAAAAGTAAATTGTTCTTTAACTCTTTGTCTTCTATACAATTCCTTTCAGCCATCTCATCACTATGTTGCTTATCAATTCCAACATAACTCCCCTCTTTAATCCATTGCTCAAAGAATTGTATTTCATCTTCATGCTCTCTTGTTTCCCAATGTTGAAATTGCGATTTTTCTTCTTCTTCCATGGCTGCCTCTTCCTGAATCAAATCTTGTCTCTCCAGCATTCTTTCCAGCAATTTAATATCTTTATTCCATGGATTAAATACTTCCACATAATCTTCCTCTCCCTTGTCTATTTGGTTGTTTTCCTGCAACAAATTTTCTCTAGTATCTACACTAAAACCTGAAATCATAAAACAATTTTCAAAACTTTAAAATATAAGGCCTTTGTGCCTCTTCTTACTCTGACAACATCTCAGTATATTACTCTGTTTTTTTCACCTTTGTCAGCACATCAGTATGTTGATTCAGATTCTCCAAAGAATTTTTGAGAGTGTCAGCTAGTCTCTCCTCCACATCATCTGTTCCAAGAATGTCTCCCTGCTCTAGTTCACAGTAGCGAACTCTTTCCTCTGTTATATATTCTTTGCAATCTTCACCAGGCTCTTTCCTTTCTTCTGGTGCTTTTAGCCAATTCTCCAGTAGTTTTACCTCTTTCTCCCATTCACTGTCTGTCATTACATCGAAATGATGATCTCCCATTAATGTTTTAGCTATCATGATCTCTCTTTCAAATTTACCTTTTACTTGTTGTAGGTTACCTTTACCTTGGATTTGTTTGATTCTTGCTGCAACCCTTACATCCTTACCCTCTTGACACTTTTGAACTTCTACCTCATCTCCAAACAATTTCTGCCCAATCTCTTTGATCACAGAATCATACTCATTCATGCTATTCAATGAATCTGCAAACAAGCTATTGCTTTCAAAACATTCTTCTATCTTCATGACTACTAGAGACATGTTTTCATCCTCAGGAACTATAATTGCAACCTCTAATTTTCTGCTATCAGGTTCTTCTAGCATTTTAATCTCTTCTTTAGATTTAATATGCATTTCCTCATAACGCTCTTCATTTCCAGCTTCATCTTTTACATGATTACTATTGTTCAGGGGTTGTTCCTCAATTTGATTTTTGTCCACAGACAATTTTGTTTCAGTCATCTCCATAACATAAGTAAAATTCTGTTCTTTCCTTATGCTTTCAGAAAACAATGTTGTATTATTTCCATGTTGTGTAATAGTATTCAAACACTGTACTCCTTTGACATTTACAATCCCTACATTCATCAACCAATTGTTAGTTTTTTTTTAAATGTAAGGTTTAACAACCTCAACTGATTTTCCCCATATCATCTCTTCAAGCTGAACCTCATCTTCTTCCTCCACAAGAAATTGTATTTGTTTTACAACATCTTCAAATAATTTTCTTCCACCAAAATCTATGAGGTTTTTTTTTTTTTTTTGTGTAACAAATTAGTAACTTCCTCCTCTACTAGGCATTCTTCATCGTACTTCACCTCAAGAACTTTATTCATCCTTGTGACAGTTTCACAAGACTGTCCATTACCTTCTGCAAATCCTGCAAACACACCAAAACTATTAGACTCAAACATATAAGGCTTGATATCCTCTTGCTGATTTGAACTTGTCCAACAGTTCATAAAATTATTAATACTTCCTTGCTCAGCAAAGTAAACTTCTTGCTGTCTTGAATTCTCATTGTAATTTATAAGATCTTTCATAGATCTCCAGTCTTTATTTTCACTCAGGAATTCACCCTGTTCTGGTCTACAAATAGAAACTCTCATTTCTAACTTTGCTTCTCTGAGTTTTTTCTCCAGCCACTTCACTTGCCTCTGTTGTAGCTTTTCCTGTAATTTAGGCCACTTCACTGTATTTTTCCTCAAGACCCAACCTTGTCTTTGGTCTTCTTCTATCATCATATTTAATTTATTAAATTGTTCTCTTATCTCAGCAATCTCCTTGTCATGCTCCTCTTGACTCATTTGTTTCCTACAGATTTCTTTAGCACCCTTCTTCTTCATCTTGTAGCTTTCTTCTGAACCTTGTACATAACTTCTCATAGTCATGTTCTCTTTTGTGTAAGCTTCTACACCTGCATCCAATCAACCTCCTACTGGGTTAATCTTCTCACAAAGCTTCTCCTCTGCCTGGTCTTAAAGTTCTCTCCTTCTTAGAACTTGCACTAAGCAATCTTGCTGTCTTTTCTGGTTGCTGCACTCACTTCATTTTAAAAACACCACGGTCCCTATCTATTCCAAGCCTTAGCTAGAATAAGGTCATGCTACAATTTCTAAGAACTTTCAAAAGTTCTTCCTACAGTCTTACTATTGTAATCTTGTGCCAAACTTTCCATTCCTTTAATTTGATGTAGTCTTGCTCAAAACCCTTGCGATGACTATCAATAGTCATCTTCTTCTTTCCATCTCTATGAGTTCATTACTCAGTCACTCACTCTGAGCTGTATTAAGCCTCTGCAACAGCAAGTCCTTCCTGCTGCCACTTACCTCACCAAGTTCTTCCTCTGGACTTGGACTTTTGGCAAGTACTGGTTCTCTATCTCTGGAACCTCCTTGAGCTTTCCTCTACTCCTTCTAGGTTTCAACTCATCTGCTCTTAAGAACATGACTGTCCTCTTGTATTTCAATTTCTAGATGAAATACTAGGTTCTGACTACACTTCTTCTTTCACTCAGAAATCCTTACTAGTTTTCTTCATCACTGCTTCTTAAGGTTTGATCTTCTTTTGCTGAGATATTCTTCCTTCATCTGTAACCTGAAATATGCAAACTCAATCCTCAAAACTAAATTTATCACAAATATACCTGCAAGATCTTGTCATGATCTTGTCTCTCCTTCTCCAACATTTTGAATGGTTCATATGCTTTTTAACTCAGATTCTGCAGATTTGAATTTCCTCATAGTCTTAGGCTACCATGCTTCCACTGCATATTTTTTTTCAATCTACAACTGCTGCCAAACAGATTTAAAATCTGATCCTGTAACTTCTTTTTCAACCTCTATTACAACTTTCTAAAGAACTTTAATTCTATTTCACACAAAATCAATCATTAACTAATCATACCTCTTTCCAATACATGTAGAATCCACTTCTTTGCCTCTGATACCACAAATGACGTAGCTAAATTGCGTCTTTTCAATTTTCCATGTGTGGCCTGTGAATTAGGGCCACATTTACATCATAAGAGATTTTATAGGCGGACTTCACATAACATATGCAAACAAACAAACCACGAAAAATACAACACAGCCTGTAAATGAACACCGATCCCACTTCGACGCATAAGACCGGATCTCAAATAGAATTAAACCTGCATTGATAACTCATCGGGTCCAATTTCCAAATTAACCAGTGCACATCTTCCCATGCGATATCCGTCAGATTTCCAACAGATTGGACGGTCATGATTTACCCATCAATCAACTCGATTTTATAGGGTTATTGGGTCCAGTTGCCACTTTATAGCGAGTACATCTTTGCATGCGATCACCTAATCACCGTTGGATCTTCCCTCGATGAATGGTCACGATAGTCTCATGACTTTCACGCGACTTTTGTTGGTTTTCTTTTTCTGCATTCCGCCAAGTTAGCACTTCATTCGCTGTGGTACTCTGTCATTACACTGTTTTCCAAATAATTTCTTTCATGAGATCTACTCAAACAAATGATCTCGATGTATTCAGACAAATACAACAAAACTATGTTGAATTCCCTTTTCAACCTCATTTCAACTGGATCATCATTGATCCTATCTGTGATCAATGATGAATTCTCTCATAAATCAACTCTGATCCACCTTTAATCAGAGTTTCGACAATCAAATCTCTGCCGAGGAATCCGTCATACGCTAACTCCACTACAGGATTTTATCATGCATATTTCCTTCACAAAACAAATCATTTATCACACCAGTTATATCCCGAAACTAAGGCTTTTATCCTTCAGAAAAACTTCTTCATTCAATTAGAAATCATGTACAAAAATTCATTTAAACAGAGATCGGTCTCATTCAATTATGGTCACACACAGGAACAATTCTGAACACAATGAAACCCTCCTTTCATTCATAAACAATATTTACATAAGTTCAGAACATCTCGTGTTTTGTCTACTCTTCTTTAGGCCTGATCTATGTTTATTTGGCCATTCTCATCTCTCTGCCCGTAGACCTAATTTAGTCCTCCTCTTTTTTATTCTCTGTCCCTCATGCCTTTAAGGCTTACAAAAAGTTTCTGGAACCATTTCTGGTTCAGATCCATAGTTTTCTCAACAAAATCCTAAATATCTCCTAAATCTATTTTTGACTCAACTAATTTCCTAAGGATTCTCTCTAATCCTAAAAATCATGAAACCATTTCCTAATCTAAATATTTATAATATTCCAAAATCTCTCAATCCTCACTAATTCCTCATGTTCTCCTATATTCGAGAACATTTACAAATATCCTATCAATGATTCAAAAACATTAAAATTACATTAATTTAATCCTTTTGGGAACCATCTCCCTTTAAACACAAGACCCCCTATTCTACTAAATACAATGATTTTTCCTTGAGCTGGATGCTCCTGCATCGACAGGTAATGTAACACCCAGATGGAGTTTAGTGCATGAATAAAGGGCATCTTAAGGAAAGAATATGACAACCAATTAGAATGGTTGGGTCCATTGGGATAAATGGACAGTGGCAAGATAATCATGAGAAATGTAATCAAGAAAGATAAAGTAAATGGATTTGAGGCATCAAATGCCTTGGCTGTGTTGGGAACCGTTGTTCTCAATATTGTGCATGTGTTGCATGAATAGAGGAAGTTCTCTTAATCTTGCCCTTATAAACAATGGTAATTATGTTGTGATCATGAATATATATATATATATATATATATATTATTGTGGAAGAATGAATGCTTATGTAGGTGAATGGCATAAAAAGGTTCCTGGTTTACGAGGAATCAAGTGGGAAGAGTAGCTCTAGAAGACCTATGTGTAGGTTTTAACCCCGTACAAAAATTACCTGCATACGAATTCTAAAAACAAAAAATAAACAATGGCGAGAGCATAAAACATAAAACATATATACACAGAGATTTTCCCCTGGATGCCAAAACCGAGACTATCAGATTAATTTTTCATTATATCCCTTTCAATGTTACAATACATTATATACATGCCGAAGCATCCATAAACCCCAATCCATTAACCCTAGATCAGAACATAACTGTAGTTCCCTAACATACCATGGGCCCAAAACCATCACGCCCAAAACCATGTGTGAAAACCACACACAAAACCATAGGTAGGTCTGCCCACCTAATAAAGGGTTAGAAAAAAATTCTCCAGGCTACCGTCCCCCTCAAACCCCTGACAGGGGGGGTTACTACCCCCCTTGTGACTCCCCTACTGCGCCTGGTCGCGGAAAGAGGAACACTAATGGAGCTCAAGGAGAGTTGAGTGTAACCCAACAGGTAATGTAACACCCGGATGGAGTTTAGTGCATGAATAAAGGGCATCTTAAGGAAAGAATATGATAACCAATTAGGATGGTTGGGTCCATTGGGATAAATGGACAGTGGTAAGACAATCATGAGAAAGGTAATCAAGAAAGATAAAGTAAATGGATTTGAGGCATCAAATGCCTTGGCTATGTTGGGAACTGTTGTTCTCAATATTGTGCATGTGTTGCATGAATAGAGGAAGTTCTCTTAACCTTGACCTTATAAACAATGGTAATTATGTTGTGATCATGATATATATATATATATTATTGTGGAAGAATGAATGATTATGCAGGTGAATGGCATAAAGGTTCCTGGTTTATGAGGAATCAAGTGGGAAGAGTAGCTCTGGAAGACCTATGTGTAGGTTTTAACCCTGTACAAAAATTACCTTCATACGAATTCTAAAAACAAAAAATAAACAACGGCAAGAGCATAAAACATAAAACAGATATACACATATATTTTCCCTTAGATCCCAAAACCAGGACTATCAGATTGATTTTTCATTATATCCCTTTCAATGTTATAATACATTATATACATGTCGAAGCATCCATAAACCCCAATCCATTAACCCTGGATTAGAACATAATTGTAGTTCCCTAACATACCATGGGCAAAAAACCATCATGCCCAAAACCATGTGCGAAAATCATGCACAAAACCATAGGTAGGTCTGCCCACCTAATATAGGGTTAGAAAAAAAAATCTCCAGGCTACTGCCCCCCTCAAACCCCCCGACAAGGGGGGCTATTGCCCCCATTGTGACCCCCCTACTGTGCCCGACGCAACGAACATGGGGGGCTATCGCCCCCCTGTGACCCCCCATGTGCATGGGCCTAGTCGTGGAAAGAATATAACACACACCCAACATTCTCCCACTTGTTGTTTTCTTTCCACGAGGGACCACAGGAGAGCTTAGTCATTGGTCCAACCCTGCAACACCCATTGTTTCTCTACACCAAGAAAACTTCTCAATGCTCACATACTTTGTCAATGCATATGCAACATTCTTCAAAGTGTCCACCTTTACCAACAACACATTTTTGTCCTCAACCATATCCCTCACAAAGTGATACTGAACATCAATGTGCTTTGTCTTTGAATGATAAGCAGGTTTTTTGCCAATAAAATTGCACTTTTGCTATCACATTCTATCCTTATAACTTGTTGTACCAACCCCATACTTGAACACAATCTTTGCAACCAAACTGCTTCCTTGCTTGCATGAGTGGCTGCCATGTATTCTGCCTCTGTAGTTGAAAGTGCCACTACAGACTGTCTCTTACTCATCTAACTGACTGCACCTCCAAATAGGTTAAACACATACCCACTTGTAGATCTTCTTTGATCCAAATCTCTAACCTAGTCTGCATCAACAAAGCCATGAATGTCCAAAACTCTATCCAATCTTGGTCTTCCTTGGTAGCATAGACCATAATCACTAGTGCCATGCAAATACCTGAAAACCTACTTCACTGTTGTCCAATGCTCCTTCCCTAGTTTTGACATAAACCTGCTCAATACTCCCACTGCATGTGTAATGTTTGTTCTAGTACATACCATTACATACATCAGGCTATCGACTGCACTTGCGTATGGAACACAGGTCATGTCCTCTTCCTCTTCTTGTGTCTTGGGACACTGTTCAACATATAAATTTACACCGACAGGAATAGGAACCTTCGCCGGTTTACTATCCTGCATATTAAATCTTTGCAATATTGTCTCGACATAATTCCTTTGGTTTAACCAGAGCTTCCTTTTTGCTCGATCTCATTTAATTTCCATGCCCAAAATATAGTTTGCAACACCAATATCTTTCATGTAGAATTTGGAGGACAATTAGGTCTTTAATTCTTGGATAATTTCTTTGTTATTTCCAATCAACAACATATCATCCACATACAAGACCAAATAAATAACACGGTCACCAATTAATTTAAAATACACACATTGATTTGCTTTGCTGCTGGTGAAGCAAAGTCCCCATATATATGTATCAAATTTCTGAAACCACATCCTTGGTGACTGTTTTAACCCATACAAAGACTTTTTAACTTGCATACCATTTATTTCTTACCCTTCACAGCAAAGCCTTCAGGTGTCTCTTCTTTCAGTTCCTCGTGAAGAAATGTTGTCTTCACATCCATATGTTCTACGTCAAAATCAAAAGCAGCACCAATAGATAAAAATAATCTAATAGAAGCTACCTTGGCAACATGAGAAAAAATATCACCAAAATCAATTTCTGGCACATGGGAATAACCTTTTGCTACCAACCGAGATTTGTATTCCTCCACCTTGCCTTCTGCATTCAACGTTTTATTAAACACCCATTTGCTGCCAATGGATTTCCTTTCAACCGATAACACCAGACCCCAAGCCTCATTTTTGTGCAAAGATGGCATTTCATCAACCATGGCCTCTTTCTAGAGTTTTCCATCCTCTAAAACTACTGCTTCTCTGACAGTTCTGGGATCATCATCAGTAATAGAAAAATGAAAATTTGAATAGAAAGCAACTGGACTATATCTTTATGGCTTCCTTCTTTCTCAAACTGATCTTCTCATAGCTGGAGTTTACGACTCTTCATCTTTTGATTCCTCTTCTGCTATAGAGTCTGATTCCTCCTCCTTTAGCTTAAACTCTATCTTCTCAGGTTCCTTTGGTAGGACCTCATGTTTAATAACATCTTTCACATCTCTAAACACCACATAGTGGCTATACACAACCTTCCTTGTTTTTGGGTTCCAAAGCTTATAACCTTTTAAACCATCCTTATACCCAATAAAAATGCACCTTTCAGATTTACTATCCAACTTGGTTCTTTTCTCCTTTGGAACATGTACATATGCATCACATCCAAATACCCTCATATGTGAAAGAGAGGGTTTATTACCAGTCCATACCTCTTGTCGAGTCTTATCCTTCAATGCTGATGAAGGTGATCTGTTGACCAGGTAACATGCAGTCTCCACTGCCTTTGCCTAGAATTCTTGTCCTAACCTGGCACCACTGAGCATGCTTCTTGCCTTTTCCATCAATGTCCTGTTCATTCTTTCTACAACTCCAATTTGTTGAGGTGTGTATGGAGTAGTCTTTTCTCGTGCTATACCACACTTATTACATAACTCTTCAAATTCCTTCTTACAAAACTCTCCACCATTATCTGTCCTCAACACCTTTATCTTCTTCTCTATCTGCGTTTGCATTAGAGCCTTAAATTCTTTAAACCTGTCAAAGACTTCGTATTTCTTCCTTAGGAAATATATCCATGTATTCCTTGAAAATTAATCTATAAATTATACATAGTATTCAGACTTACCCAGTGACGGAACTGACACAGTTCCAAACACATCACAGTGCACAAGATCTAATATTTGTTTTGCCCTCTTAGCACCAGAGGAGAAACTCACCTAATTCTGCTTCCCATATACACAATTTTCACATAAATCAAAACATAAAGAGTAATTAGACATACCTTCTACCATACGATTACCATGAAGTATTCGAAGGCCCTTCTCTTCAATATGTCCAAACCTTTGATGCCATAGCATGGTCTTTTCTCTAGAGACCATTAAATTTTCTGCTCCACTTTTAGGAACCATAGAATTTTTGCACCCATAAATAACAGTGCTACCATGAATCTTGTACAAAGTTCCAATCTGACCTCCCCGCATCAATACCAGTGCTCCTCGAACCATGTTGTAAGTATATTTCTTGAACAATGTTTTTACACTTGCATCATCAAACTTGCTTACAAAAATCAGATTTATGGCCAATGCAGGAATATGCAGAACACTCAGAAGTGTTATAATCCTTCCACCTTGCAACTTAAACTTGAATTTTCCATGACCGATGATTCTAGCCTTCCTTTCATCCCCTAAGAAGACATCACCACCATCATATTTATCATACTCTCAGAACCACTCCCTGTGGAGAGTGAAGTGAAAGGATGCACCTGAGTCAATCAACCATGTCTCATGATCTACCTGTGTACTTGAAGAAGAAGCCAAGTACATATCCCCACCTTCATCTGAGGTGGCTTTCACCTTTGCAAAAGGAGCATCATCATATCCCGTTCCTTTCTCAGGAGCTTTAGATCTTTAGTCCTTTTTGAAGTGCCTTTCCTTTCCGCATTTCCAGCACGCCTTTACAGGTTTTCCTAGAGATTTAGATCTCCCACTCGAAGGTTTATTTTTGTTTATGTTTTGGGACCGTCCTTGTACAGACAAGGCATCACCATTCTGGCCCTCTGTATTTTTCTATCTCATCTCCTCTGACAACAAGGATGAGACTATTTCATCAAACTGCAAGGCAGTCACATTGTTACCTATTGCAACAACTAGACTATCCCACGAATCTGGTAGAGAACACAACAAACTGATGCACTTATCTTCATCTAAAATTTTTATATCAATAGATAACAACTAGCTTACCACAATATTAAAGGCGTTTAGATGCTCTGTCACCGAGTCTCCATCCTCCATCCTCAGGTTATACAACTTTTTCTGTAGGAACAGTTTATTCACCAGAGACTTAGATTGGTACAAAGCCCCTAAATTGTCCCACAAAGCCTTCGCTGAAGCTTCCCTTGATACATTCAACAACATTAAATCTGAGATACACAACTGTATTATGCTCTTTGCTTCCGATCCAACTTTTCCTAGTCTTCAGCTGACATTGTCGTTGGATTAGTACCTGAGTCTACCATGATCTACTGATCTCTATCCACCTGCAGATCCTCCATCTTGAGTTTCCACAACTCAAAACTTTGACCGTTAAATTTCTTGATCTCTATCTTTCCACTTCTCGCCATCTTCTTTCACCACAAGAATCGATTCGGCAGATCTCCCACTAAACAGGGTCTACCATAGGCTTGAACAAAACCCCTTAACAGCAAAGGTGTCCCCTTGAAGCCAAAACAACTCTGATACCAAATGTAGGTTTTAACCCCGTACAAAAATTACCTGCATACGAATTCTAAAAATAGAAAATAAACAATGGTGAGAGCATAAAACATAAAACAAATATACACAGATATTTTCCCCTAGATCCCAAAACTGGGACTACCAGATTGATTTTTCATTATATTTCTTTCAATGTTACAATACATATATATACATGTTGAAGCATCCATAAACCCCAATCCATTAAACCTGGATTAGAACATAACCGTAGTTCCCTTGACCAAATCTACAAAATACCATGGGAAAAAAACCATCATGCCCAAAACCATGTGCAAAAACCACGCACAAAACCACAGGTAGATCCGCCCACCCAATATAGGGTTCAAAAAAATTCCCCCCTCAAACCCCATGACAAGGGGGGCTGCCATGCCCCCCCTGCTGTGCTCGGCGTAATGAAAAAGGGAGGTTGTTCCCCCCCTCCCCTTGTGACCCCCCTGCACTTGGGGCTAGTCGTGGAAAGATTATAACACACACCCAACACTATGAGGTCAATATTATGTGGATATGATTTTGATATTATGTGTTTATAACTATGCCTATGTTTATCTTATGGTAGACAATGCTGAAGGATACATCAACGAAATGAAAAGTAGTGTAATCTATGCCAAGCTAGGACAAGCATGGATAGTGGAAAGAGCCACATGACCAGGACTTGGGTTGTGGATGCACGCAATAAGGCATGGGAAGGAAACTAGAGGTAAGGTTGTCGGTAGAGACAGTGTGGTATCTATATGAGCAGTACTATTATTGTGTACATGTTGTGTTGTGTACATGTTGTACATGTGGTACATGTGGTGTTGTGTACATGTTGTATTGTGTATGCATTTTACATGTTGTGTTTTGAACGTGTTATATTGTGCCATGTTATATGTTATGTTGTACACTATGTGTAGGTGTATGTTTTATGTTGTACACTGTGTGTAGGTGTATGTGATGTGTCATACAATGTGTGTATGTGTATGTGTTGTGGATTGGTTCTTAGGATCCCTGAAGGTTGTGGGCTAGATCCCTGTAATTGCTTGGTTTCCATGGAAGCTGTGGGTTTGAGCCTTGTAATAGCTTGGGTGCCTTGGAGGTTGTGAGTTGGAGCCCTATAATAGCTTGCGTCCCCTAAAGGTTGTGGGTTAGAGCCTTATAGAAACTTGGGACTCCCTGGAGGCTGTGGGTGAGATATTAGTTCCAAGAGCCCTGGGCAGCTTGGGAAGATACCAATCTTAGGTTGTTGATATTAAGGGTAGAGGTGGTATAGTCTTTGGATGCCCCTATTGTTGAAAATGCATATGGAAGAGAAGAGAAGGCACTGGGTGTTTTTTCGGGTTTGGCAACCGATCTAGTGTGTGTACTGAAAATACAAAGAACAAAGGCAAAAGAAAAGAACCATTTGAAAGATAAGTATCATTATTTTATTTTAGTTTTTAATTATGTACATAATCTATGATTTTGATTTATGATGGTTGAGTGTTGAGCTAACCAAATGTGATATATGATGAATTGATCAAAGAGCTAATTTGACTGGATGTGACAAGAAGTAAACAAAATTGCAAGTGTACCTTATTGATGAGCTAACAATGAGGTGTGATTTGAATTTATTTCAATTTCTTTTGAGTCTAATGGAAATTATGTGTTTGATATAAGAGAGCATGGAAATTCCCAGTTTGGGTGGTTGAAACTGGGTGCAAGAGTGTTAGCAGCAGTAGCAAAAGGAATTGGAACATGCAACATTATGTTGGTAAAGAACTTCAAGAGTACGGCCATTGTGGGACACTAGTACCCAATAGTGTCCATTGATTTCCATAAGCATGCTATGACTAGTACGATGGTTTTGAGGCAGGGATATGCCTTGGTATTTGGACCTTTTAATGTGAGGAAACCTTTCCAAGGGATGGATAGCCCGAGAAGGGGATGTGGGGGAACTTGGAAGGTGAGTGATTGCACAAAAAGGGGTGACCGAATTGCATAAGGGACTGGGAAGCAGAGAAGGGAAGGCTAGGGAATAAATTTGTTTTGGTCATTAGCATTATTGGATGGAATCAAAAGCACATTAGGAGTGTGCCCTAGAAATATGAGCTAGTAATTGTTCATTGAGGGTACAAGTAGCATAAGGATTGTAACGTTTGACATTCCAGGCAGGTTTAGATTTTGGTAATGGACTCTCGACTTCTTGGTATTACTTTGAAGGTCGAGGTGTGAGCCTCTGGATTCCCTTATCGTTGATGCGAGTATCATATCCTTTTATTTTTTGATTAGAGAAAATGTGCATTTGTATGTATTGCCAATGTAAATACTGCATTGAGGTGTGTTTATAAAGCTCCACAGGCAATATGTTTGCCATGTTTTCAGTAGTTTGTCATTGTAAATTTTCATTAAGTTGTGTTATAAAGCTCCATAAGTAGCATGTTTGTTGGTCATAAGTGTCATAGAACATTGAGGACGATGTTCCCCCAAGGGGGAGAGGTTGGTAACAACCCCTGGTTGATTTTCCATGTAAATAAAATAAGACTGAGGTCATGGGACGTGTATTCCAAGCCGAATGGTGGGTAAACATCATAATGGGCATCACTTCTGGTTTATTAATGGCCATGGAAATTAGCAAAGGCTTTGGCAAAGAGGCAATAAATGTCATTTAATTATGGGAAATAAAGAAAAATAGGATAAAATGAAGGTGAAGAGACACAAATTTGCATGTAACGAAAATTAGAGGAAAAATGAAGGAAAATGAACAAAAAAAGAGACATCAATGATAAAAATGCATCAGAGACATAGTTCACAGCTTTTGTTAGTTCAGTTTTGGTTCTCTCCTTCCACACTCTCATTCTCTCATACTCTTGCACACTTGGAGCATTCTAGGAGCACTTTGGAGAAAGCAAGCAAAGGAAAGCAAGGAAGTGAAAGGAGACAGTTGGATTGGCAACTACAATTGGATTACTTTGCAGGTAGGTAACATGTTTCTTGTGTGATCTACTTGTTGGTTTTTGGATGCATGGTATATGCATGTGGTTCCTTGGTTATGTGTTGTCATTGGCATGGAGATTTGCTTGGATTGACAGTGGTTTCAGCCTTTCCTTTCCATTTTCTATATAGTCATGGTCTAGTGGATTCCCCATTTGGAATTTTCTAATTAGTTCTCAGGTTCCTTATGGATATGGGTTGGGATAGGATCTCTGGAGCCCTGAAACAACTTGGGTCCCTAGAGGCTGTGGGTTGAGATGGTAGTTCTCTAAATCCCTGTAACAAATTGGGTCCTTAGAGGTTGTGGATTGAGAAGGAATCCCTAGAGCCCTTGACAACTTGAGAAGAGACCGATTTGGTTGATGTTATTGATTTCTGGACAGTATAGGTTAGATCATTGTGGTTGAGGGTTGAGGTGGTTTGGCCTTTGGAATCCCTGGTTCGTTCTTTATTGGTTTAATCCATATGATCCCACATTCATGCTTTGAATATGGTGCGGGGGTGATTGGTTGAAAGAGAGATTTGGTTCAGTCCAATCTATGGTTGGGTGGTACGTGGAAGCCCCTGACTTGGTTGGAATTTCCATATACTAATACAAGCTATTTTCCTATTGTTATCTATGAGCACTTGTACTAGTTATTATGGTGATCTTATGGATGATTTGTCATAGTTTCTATTCTGGTTATATGTTGGTTATCTGTCTGGTGTTATGATATGCTCTAGTTATGGCTCTTGTTCATGATTTTACAAGTTACTGGATGGTTAATGAATGCATGGGCTAACAAGCGTTGTTGTAGCTAGCTTGAGAGAGAATTGAGCCTTCTTAGTGATTTTCAGATGAAGTTCAAACGTTTATGATCATATATGCATTTATGACCTATAGCTTATATGTTTATCATATGTTTGATGAAATGTTTATATTGCATTAGGCATGTATTGGTCAAGATCTTGCTTAATCTTTGATTGTTTAGCATTGTTATCATCATTGTCATGATTTTGGAAAGTTACAGGTAATTTTGGGCAGTGGTCTAGAGACTAGCCTGAAAGGGTGGCATATATTTCATGATTGCATGCACAAAACAATGAATTTTGGGTCATAACCGCATGTCAACAAGCTTATGGGTGCGGTTGGAGCTTCATAACCGCATGCACAATGTGTCGAGGATGCAGTTGGGGTGTAAACCTAGCGAAAAAAGAGTTCCAGCTTAGGGATTGATCACCTATGGTTGTTGATAGGCTCCTGAGTGATTTGAAGTCTTTGAGGGATGTCAGTTTACTTTCAGTTTGTAAGCCCCACTTCCATAACTGGAACTTGGAGGTCAGGTCATATCATAGTGACACTCAAATCATGTTTACCCTGGAGAGCTTGTTAAAGTGGGTAAATGCGAGAGAGGTGGTTATAGGTAGATCTAGATTTAAGATGGATATATGTTGGTTTTAGATATAGGAAAATTCATATAGATGCCAAATTATGTGAAATCCACAATATCAAGATTGTAAGATAAGCATAGAATGCCCTTATGGCACTGAGGGGTGGCCTAGTATGGAAGAAATGTGTTAGAATGTTAGATCTACTAAACTAGCTATCTATCTAAGAAACCAACAATATATCAACATATAAATAAGAACAAAAAGAGAAAAAGGAAAAAGAATACAACAGATATACGTGGTTCACCCAATTGGGCTACGTCCATGGGAAGGTTGTCTTCTATTATCTCCAGAAATCTCCTACAATCTTACAAAGAGAGAAACTACAAATAACCCGATACAAATAACAGTATGTTGTGAGCACATGATAAGATGTGATGGTATCACAAAATGGTATCTGCCTTAAGAGGCTCCCTTGACCCTATTATATACCCAGAGATGTGGAGGAATTACTCTCACATATTAAATGTGGGATAATATAATTCTCCAAAACAACGTCTCTTTATATAATAAATGGATACAATAGTATATTATGCCATTATAAATATGGGATATAATGTATTACTTTTTTACATAAGATTGTGGACAATTTCTGACATAATGCAAAGACATTATTACCTTCCAAGGAAAATAATATATTCCAACACTCCACCTTAACAATGGCTGGGAGAAGGGCCCATCCTAACACTAAGGAAGGAAGGAGTCATTACTGCTCCCCCTTGATGACAACTTCCCTCATCCCAAGCAAAGAACAAATATGCACATACTTCACTTCTGTATTTGGTGAAGCTATTGGCTACCTGCTGCTCGGTAGGTCAATACTCCAGAGAAAAAATACCATCGGTGACAAGACCTCGAATATAATGAGCATCAAGGTCGAGATGCTTCGTCTTGGAGTGATATATCAGATTATAAGCAAGCTGAATTTCACCCTGATTGTCACATTTCAACACAGTGGACGATTTTGGAACTAGACCAAGCTCAGTAAGAACATGCTGTAACCAAATGACTTCTTTAGATGCTTCTTTGGCTACTCTATACCCTGCTTCACATGAAGATAAAGAAAGAATCTTTATCTTTGTAGAAATTTCTCTACAAATCTCACTCTGAGACCATTTAGAAAATCTGCTTGTAGGTTAACCCGATAATGCAATATAAATCAAAGAAGAATAATATAACCTACTTCTACTATCAATTTGTGGAAGCTTAAAGATTGAGCTGAACAATATAACCAAAAGAAGAAGAATCAATGGCACAATACACATGAAAATACTTTGGGGAAAGCCTCAACTAAAAACCCCACACTATTGTATTATCATACATGGTGGAAATACATAGAGATTATACAAAGCCTTAGCTCTCACAACTAGCCAACTCTCAGTACAATCCTCACAGATGCTCACAAGCAATCCTGGCTTCTCTCAAGCCTTCGTCTCTGCCCTCCAAGCTCCTATTTCCTCGCACTGTTCCTCTGGGATGATTCTCCCTCAACCAAGTGGAAAACCTCTTCTACCCAGTGGACGATCACCTGATCTCACACACTGTCAAAACTGCGAAATCCTCGAGGAACCTTGCCTTGACTGCATGCATGAGTCTCCTTTATAGGAAAACACATGCAACTGATAGTACATTGTCCTTGACATTTAGCTCAACTGGGTCTTTCTCAGAATAGACATGCATGAGTTTCTGATGAGGGAATCTTCAATTATCTGGAGTACACACGTTGAGTGCATGCATGCATCAACTGATTGATAACTCACAATTAGTTCCTCAAACAGTTTGGAACTAATTTAACTGAACTTAACTCAGTAAACTGAGCTAACTAATTACAACTCAAATATAACTCAATCGTATCTCCTTAATTTAAGGGATAACTGTTGCATCACTGTAGAAAGACTTCTAACTTGAATTTCTCCAACTAATTAATCCATAATGAATTAATTAATTATTTCTAAGCAGCTGGTGGGACTAAATTCGATTTTAATTCACAATTTTAATTCAAGGACAAATTAAAATTGGAATATTCTGGATTCTATTTTTATCATTTCTTGTTGCAATTTTCAACAATCTTCTTGCTGGACCAAGAGATCGGACCTGAACTAAGTTGAAATATGTAACCAACAATTGACCATCGATCAGAACTGTCACCTGCCCAATCAGAATCTGTATAACCAGAGAGTAAAATTGTAGCACTGCTCGAATAAAATACACCATAATGCAATGTCCCCTGTAAATATCACAGAATTCTCTTGGTTTCCTGCCAATGACTTTCATGAGGTTGCTGCATGAATCGAGAAACCATACTGACTGCAAAAGAGAGATCTGGTCTGTTATGAGTTAAATATATCAAACTGCCAATGAGCTAACGATAAAGAGTAGCATCAACCAGTGGAGTGGTACACTCAATAGTTAACTTTACACCAGATTGAAATGGCGTAGGAGCAGGTTTACAATCACTCATATGGAAATGAGCCAATAAATTTGTCGCATATTTAGGCTGAGAGAGAAAAATACCATCGGCCATATGCCAGATTTGAAGACCCAAGAAATAGTGCAATATACCGAGATATATCATCTCAAACTGCTTCTGAAGAGTAATTTTCATATCTTGAATTAATATAAGATCTCTGCTAGTGATAATTAGATCATCTACATATAAAACAATAATGAGGACATTATCACCAAAGTTCTTAACAAATAGATTTGGATCGGATATATAGCACTTAAAACCATTATTCAAGAAATATGCATCAATTTTATCATACCAAGTCCTAGATGCTTGTTTGAGACCATATAAAGATTTGTGTAACTTGCATACTAAACTTCAGGATTCAATAGAAATAAAACAAGGAGGCTATTGCATATAAATTTCTTCAGTAAGATCACCATTTAAAAAGGCATTTTTAACATCCATTTGATGAATTTCCCACTTATAAAATGCAACAAGTGATAAAATGGTTCTTATTGTGTTCATTTTAGCAAAAAGGAGCAAAATTTTCATTATAATCAATACCTTCAAGTTGATTAAAACCTTTTGCAACTAATCTAGCTTTATGCTTTTTGATATGTCCTTCTGCAGTGAACTTAGTTTTATAAACCCATTTATAGCCAACTAAATTATTTTCTAAAGGAAGAGGAACAAGAGACCAAGTATTTTTTCTCAAAAGAGATTCATATTCAGTAGACATAGATTGTTCCTAACGAGGCTTACCCTTAGCTTGAGAAAAAGTAGTAAGATCATTTGTGGCCAAAACTTTGGTCATAAGAGCAAAGTTAGATCTAGTTCGACGAGTGTCAGAAAGATTTCCAACCTCGCTACCTGCATATTCAAGAGTTTTTTGAGCCCAAACAGGAAGAGTAGAAGGAAAAAGAGTAACTTTAGGAGCTTCATGAGTTTTAGGTGGAATACTTGAGGGAGAGGAAGAATCAAGATCAATAAGAGGCATAGAACTGGAAGAAGGAGTAACAAGAATAGGAGTAACAGATGGTATTGGTAAATTTAGGGTAACATGAGATTCTACAGACTCAGGTGGGGAAGAGACTTCATGAAATTGAACATCCCTTCTGATTATGACACTTTGATTAGAAGGATCAAACAACCTGTAAGCCTTGGAATTCTCATCATAACCAATGAAGATACACTTGTGAGATTTTGGTTCTAACTTTTTCCCTTTTTCATCAGGAATATGAGCCCAACGTTCATAACCAAACACCTTAAAATTACTAATATCCGGTTTACGTCCATTCCATTTTTCCTCAGGGGTAACATGCTTAAAAAATTTAGTAGGAACTCTATTTAAAGTAAACTTAGCACAACGGATGGCTTCAGCACAAAATTTCTTATGCAGTCCTTTAGAATAAGGCATACATCTAGCCATTTCAACTAAAGTTCTATTTTTCCTTTCACAACACTATTTTGTTGAGGTGTGTAAGGAACAATCTTTTGATGTTGAATACCATGTTTAGATAAAAATGCATCAAATTATTGCTTAAAAAATTCCCCCCCATTATCAGATTGCAAGGTTTTAATACTCTTACGAGATGCATTTTCAACCATGGATTTAAATTCTTGAAATTTTACAAATGTTTCACTTTTATTTTTCAAAAAATAAACCTAAGATTTTCTATTAAAGTCATCAATAAAGGTAAGAAAATAAACTGCATGATATATTGAAGGAACTTCAAGAGGACCACAGATATCACTATGAATTAATTGCAAAGGTGCTTTAGCATGCCAGGCTTTACCTTTATCAAACATTTCTCTATGATGTCTACCAAGAACACATCCTTCACAAACACCAGTAGTAGAAGAAATATTAGGAAAACCATGAACAATTTTAGTTAGCATTTGCATTTTACCATAATTCAAGTGACCCAATCTTTCATGCCATAATTGACTTAGTTTATCAACATGAGAAACATAGGAATAAAAGGGTTGTCTCTTAGTTGAATTAAAACTAGAAAATTTATATAAACCAGATGTATGATCAACAAGACCATAAGAGATTACTTTGTAATTTCGGTTGATATCTTTAAGAACATATTTATCAAGCCAAGATTCAAATTTAAAACCTTTCTAACATGCACGATAAATAGAAAGTAAGTTGATGGGCATGTTTTGAACATAAAAAACATCTTCCAATTGACCATTAGCAACATTAATATTACCAAAACCAATTACAAAAAGTTGTTTACCATCACCAATAGGAACTTTATTAGATGAGTGCTTATTAGTGTCCTAAGATGTAAATATAGAATCATTACTAGTCATATGTTTAGAAGCACCAGAATCTATTATCCATTCCACATTAGAAGAAGAATTGCTAGAGGAAACAATAGATACACATCAAGCTACTTGAGATTCATTAGAATTTTTCTTGTTAGATTTAGCCATTAAATGTTTCGCTTTAAAGCAATTCTTTTCAGGATGGTTAGTTTTACCACAATGCTTACAAGGATCATACACTTTCTTCCTCTTACTAGTTTCATGATGTGCATGAGAAGCATGACCATTATTATTAGTATGATTAGAAGTGTGTGAATAAGAACCTTTAACATTATTAAAACTTTTCTTAGGATTCTTATTATGTGCCATAAGAGCTTTATTAGGTGAGACTTGTCCTGAAGCAATCAACCTTTCTTGCTCATTTATCAACCCTTTACAAAAATCATCAAAAGTAGGCTTCGTGGTATTTTGAGACAATTCAAGAGCCCTATTCCTAGTTTCGATGAACATGTCAAAGCAAGATGGCATTTTTTGGTCTACAAAAATGATAAGAGCAGTGTTTGTCATCTTGTAAAATTTACCACAATTATTTAACTTTTCATTTAAGGTTTTCAATTCAGAAAGATGTAATTCTACTCTATCAAAATTAGTAGGATCTAGCTCATGAATCTTCTTTTCAAGGTAATAAGCAGAAACATCATCAAATTTATCAAATAAAGAAGCAAGAATTATCCATATGTCAACCGGGTTTTCTTCTGCCTCAATACTTACCTAAAGACTATCTGAAATTGTTTGACCAATGAGCATCACACTTTTCTTCCCATTTAATTAAGGCTTGAGCATCTGTAGGTTTCTTGTGTTCACCATTAACCAACCTCCATAGGTTCTTACTCCTAAGAACATCAACCATTTTCCTTTTCCATGCAAGATAGTTAGAATCGACAAGTTCAGGAACAGAACCTACTTCTTTTTTTCCGAAGAAAAAACCGTAACTTTTATTAAAAAGATAATGAAAAGTTACATCTGCATATGCACTGAAGCATACTGAGATCTGCCACAAAGGCTCTACGCAGCGTTAGAAAACTAACGTGCAAAAAGAAATAAGAGAATGAAAAGAGGGAGAAGAGAAAGAGAAGAGGCAGAAAAAACTGAAAAAGGTTCAAGTTTTCCGCCCCTTTTTCTTTTCGACCTTACGCCACTCGCCTTGGGTGGGCTCGGTCGGTGCGATGATCAACTGTGTTTCTACATTCTGTGATCCAATTTCTTTGTTTGAATATGAAGTATCTGAGTGGTGATGTCGCTTGGTGCCTCCTGTGCTGTGGTCCACGCTTGTCATCTCTGCCTTGTTGTCTGTTGTGTTTTCTCTCTGTTTCTCCATTTCTTGAGCTACCTCGGTCTTCTCTGCAGGGGTCTCTTCCTCCTCTGCTTCTGATTCTTCATCATCTGAATTTGGTGGTGAGAATTTCCATCCTTTCTTCTGCTTCCCTTTCTGTTTCCTTTTACTCTTGGCTTCTGGGCATGTGCTTTGTAGGTGACCTGTCTGCCTACAAAGTCTACATCTGAAAGCAGTGTTTTCATAGTCTAGCACTTGCAGCCAGTTTTGTTGTTTGTAGATCAGCCTTATATTGTCCGGCAGCCCTTTGCTTAAATCTACTTCCACACAGATACGTGCATAAGTGTAGATCCTTTCATCAATCCTGTCCAAATCTGTTTTGATATATTTCCCAATGCTGTTCCCAATGCCTTCCAGCACTCGTTCATTCCAAAAATGCAGCGGTAGATTATACAATCTAACCCAAACCGGCATTTTGGTTACAGTCATTTTGTTTGGATCAAAATCTGGGAACCATGGGGTCATAAACAGCCCCGATGTTCCCCAAAACCAGGGTCCTGCACTAATAACTGTGTCTCTGACTTCCTTGGATGAAAATCTAACTATAAAAAACCCCTTTGAGCAGAGGTGGATATCGCATTCCATGGTCCAGCTGGTGAAGATCCAATGAAATAGATCCAGGGGTTTAGGCCAGAAACTGTTGAAACGGCAAATGAGGGCTTGTGTTTCATAGGACTTTACAAAATCATCCAGCCCAAAAGAATCTAAATTTAAAGCTGGGATTTGCTCTGCCTGGTCTACTATATATGGCCTGGGTATATTGCTGGGTTTATTTCCTCCTTGATCTGTCGAGGGCCCCGAACCTCTGTTGCCTTGTAAAATGTTTTTGTAGGATATGCCTCCTTTTGGTTGATGCTGAGGTACTGCTTTCCCCTTGACTCCCCCTGAATTGCTTGACTGTCCCTGAGGAGGAGCCCCTCCTCTCAGCCTCAGGTTTAATACAATGGTTGTTCCTGGGCTGATCTCATAGCTTTTCATCGTTCTATAGTCCTGGAGGGACCACCTACCACTCACCAGATGTTGGGTTTGAACTGGATACCCCAGCTTTGTCCAAATCTGTTGTTTCAGTTGCAGGATGGTGCCTTCTGCATGAACCCACAATAATCGGGTTTTCCCCACAGGGAGGTTAATTAAAATCTGAAAACGAGTTGTTCTTACCTGCTCTGGCTGTGAGCAAACTTCCAGATCCGGTCTCGTTTTGTGTTGTCTTCCTTGGTGCATGTCTAGATCTGCCTCCCCTCTGCACGATCTGTGCTTGGTGTGTCCGATCTGCTGCCTGGGGTCTTGAATATTGGCTGGTTCAGGTAAATCTGGGCCGGATCTGAAAAGATTTGGCCACTGCTTTGAAGGGGGGAGCAGATCTGCAGCATGCAGACCCCCCCTACCATTTCTTTTTGCGTTCTGGCGCTTCTTGCTCTCAAAATGCAGTGCGGCATGGCGGCGGCCTTGATCATAGTCGTAGTTTGAGCCTTCGATCTGTTGCCTGGGGTCAGGAAGGCCTAGATCTTGTAGATCCAAGCCGTAGCTACAAATTTTGGGGCCATGCGTTGAAGAGGGAAATGGATCAGTAACATGCAGGCCCCTCCATTCGTTTTTCCATTCGTTCTGGGTTTGCCGAAGCTTGATCTCTAAACCCCATGTGGTCCGACGGCTTCCTTGTTCAAGTGCGCTATTTGGGTTTTCGTTTTTCCGCCATGTAATGCCCTCCTCGTGGATCCACGCAAAGAGGTTTGCTTCTGTTATGGCCCTCGCCTCGCAATCTCTTTGCAGACTTGTACTTCGCTCCCATTCCAGGAGCCTTAGTTTCCAATGGATCGAAAGCCCTTCAGATACGCCGCCGCTTTGGTCTGGGTTAATTTGGAGCGAGGCACCCCATTTCTCTGAAAGCGCAGAATGCTTCCCATCAGCGATAATCATTTGCCCATTCCCTGAATCGCTTTCAGGTCCGGAGCTTGACTTGAGAGCCGATGCTGCTGCATAACGAACCCTGCTCGGTGATACCCTAACCATCGCCATCGCTCCGTTTTCTCAACAGAACCTACTTCTAAAGTCATAATGATAGCAATTTTGACAAGAAATATAAACCCAAATGCAAGAAATTACGAGAAAAAATGGATACAAAACTGTAAATTTTTGCAGTTCGTGTTGTCGTCACAGAAAACCTGGAAAAATTGTCAATCTTAAATTAACGATGATTTTGCTTTCGGTACTCCATTTGAGTTGATTTTTTTTTTTTAAATTGGGTAGCTCGGAAAGAAGAACCCAAATATCTACTCTATTATGGGAAATTCTGCACAGCAGGTAATATATCTGACAAAAAATGTCGGGTGTCAAAACAAAAAACACTTAATAATGCTCCAAATGCTCATTATAACCAGTTTTCAGAAATGGCGTAACCACTCTGCATCCACTTATGTGGCCGAAATTCTGATTTGAACCTTCGGTTCGCCAATCCTCTGGGAAAAAATAAATAAATAAATAAAATAAATAAATAAATTAAAATCAAATTAAATTAAAATTGGATGAAAATCACAGATATTACAACCAGAAGATAGATCTCCTTGAGGAGAATCCAAAAACCTTATGGATCTTACAGAAAAACAATCAAGATCCCCTAGACAAAAAAATCTGCAAAAAACTACATAACAAAGTTAGGGTTATGAGAAAAAAACTCAAATATGCAGAATCATGCCCAAATTTGAAGAGAAGCCTAATGGCGACCAGATAGAAAGCAAATCTACAAAAAATAATAAGTGCCCAAATAACAAAAAATGAAGATACACATTGATGGTTAAATTCAAAGAAGATGCTCGATCATAGTAGCCATGGCTCTGATACCATGTTAGAATACTGGACCTACTAAACTAGCTATCTATCTAAGAAACTAACAATATATCAACATATAAATAAGAACAAAAAGAGAACAAGGAAAAAAAATACAATAGATATACGTGGTTCACTTAATTGGGCTACGTCCACAGGAAGGTTGTCTTCTATTATCTCCAGAAATCTCCCACAACCTTACAAAGAGAGCAACTACAAATAACCCGATACAAATAGTAGTCTGTTGTGAGCACGTGATAAGATGTGATGATATCATAAAATAATATATGCCTCAAGAAGCTCCCTTGGCCCTATTATATACCCAGAGATGTGGAGTAATTACTCTTACATATTAAATGTGGGATAATATAATTCTCCCAAATAATACCTCTTTATATAATAAATGGATACAAGAGTATTTATGCCATTATATATATGAGATATAATGTATTACTCTTTTAAATAAGATTATGGACAACTTCTGACATAGTACAAAGACATTATTACCTTCCAAGGAATACAATATATGCCAACAAAATGTTTCCATGTCATGTAAACATTAGTAGTTTTTGGACTCTGTGTTTTGACAACTCATGGTTTTTCTCATGGTATTATTTTCTAATGTAGCTTATTTAAAGGCATAAAATTCCATTGAATTTTTCTTTTTTTCCAAAGAGAAGGATTGGTTCAAAAAAACAAGTGCTAGAATATGTTCCACATTTGAAATCAATAAAAAAGATTTAAAACATGTTTGAATATATAAACATATTAATTTTTTTTATAAAACTATGTTAGAGCTTATACTTTTGTGATCCATATTGATAATAGTATTGTCTTCCAGGAGACAATACTATTATTAATTATAAAATGGAGAGAAATTTATGCATACATGTCATAATAACTTTGATAAAAACTAATAATTAAGAAAACCTAGATCCATCTCTGCACTTGGTAGATCCGAAGTTAAGATGGATCTAGGTTGGTAATACTGAGACTCCAAGGTAAACACACCCTCATCTATAATGGATCTTTAGATGTGTTAGACAAATCTCATCTCTATCTCCACCCACATCATGAAAGTATGCATTGTGCATATTTAAACCTAAAGCTTAAATCTTGAGACTTATGTGACATGCCCATGAACCATTGATATGTTATATAAAACACTATCTAATGGGGATAGAGTAGTCAAATAGAGGGTTTCTTTAGTTGTCAATAAAAATAATAAAACTAACTTTTCTGTTAGGTGAAATAGTTATTCTGTGGTTGATTTTGCATTAGAGAAATTTTGATGTCTAAAATGGGCCTCTCGATGAATATTATAAATAATAGTGGAATAATAACATAAAATAAAATAAAATAGCCTCATCAAGTTTTGGAGGGAAAAAAGAAAAAACAATTTTTTCAACTCGTATTTTCAACTTATCTCCTACGATTTTACTCAATTTCAAATAGGAGCACTTGTTGGATGTGAAATTTAATTTTGTATCCAAGGAGTACCCATGTTGTATACTTTTGATGGACCTTACTACACGAAAAATGTGAAATACATGAAACAACATGCAAAATTAAATTATGCATCTAACAAGTGCTCCCACTAGAAATTTGAGTAAAATCGTAGGGAGATGAGTTGAATTTTTTTTTTTTTTTTTTTGACTGCAAAAATGGTGAATCATCCCTCATGGTTGATGTCATCATATTGAATCTTATTGATTCTTATAAAGTTGATATTTGTTGTACATTTTTGCTTGAGACCCACTTTATACCTCAAAAATTCTCTAATGAGAGCTTTTATGTAGTTTTTTCTAGTGTAAGTGTGTTGGCAATATATATATATATATATATATATATATATATATATATAATGGATCTATTTATGAATTTGACTGAAAATGGATCTATTTCATGGTTGGATATGTAAATCTCAAATGTATGACCATGGCTTTGAGTATTCGATGCGTTCATACATGAATTTGAGCACGACTAGGTTTGGGTCTTCCAAGTGTTACATCTCAACTGGGTTTGGGTATTTCAGGTGTTAGGGTGCCTGCTTGTTGGACATTTATGAATTTCTTCAAAATGCATGCCTTGGATATTAATAATAATAATAACTTTTTAAGGTCACGATACACCAATGTGTATGGAGACCCATTGGTTTGTGGGATAAGGGACAAACCTCTATACCCCTTGGGATTTGAATCTATGACCTCTTATGAGAAAGCACATGTTCTTAACCATTAGGCCCACTTAACCATTATAATTGCTTGAAATGTATCAATTGTCGGTTATAATTAGCTATACATCTTCTAAGATAAACTAATTTGTTGAAAGTAAACACATAATCCAAAAGGTTAGGTTAACTTATGAAAGGATGTTATTGGGGTCGGATCCTAGTTGCTTATGTCTACTGGCGTTGTAGCTTTGAGACCACATCTTAGGTGACCTTCTATGTGTGTCAGGCGGGAAACAAGGTTGGGTAAGAAAGAGCACTAGTGCCATTGGACTCGTTGGATTTCATTGAGGCATGCAATAATTTTATTGTGGTCCTCGTACTCTTTTTTGAGTACCTTGCCAAAGAGCATCCTCATTTTCCAATGGAGGGTGATGGAATTGAGGTATTTATTGTGTCTTGTGGTGCAGGTAAATTCTCGATGTGGACAAAGACAATTCATCTAGCCCGAGAGAGCGGGTCTAGCCACAAACAAACAATCTATGGAAAACTTCCTTAAGCTAGAATCAAATAAGAGGGCCTACCTCTTAGAACACTATTCTGCTTGGTGATGATCATGCTTCCTTACTCCATCTATCTTTTGTTTCTTTCCTTCGAATACCTAAAACAAGCAAACAAACAACAATAACAAACGCGATAACATACAAATTGCATTCAAACTACTTAAAAGGTCAAGGAATATTAAGTTGTCAAATGTAAGATAACACTCAATGTAGGAAATCAATTAATAGTTGTATTCATATGAGTTCATAAAGAGATTACAACCAATGCCTTGACGTTGCTGGTCTCCTCCAACGTATCCGGGTTCCCACACCTCCGCTAGCATCTCATGGATAGCCCCAACAATGGAAGTTTTAAGGCTTCTTCCCTTTAGTCTCAAACCAAACCAAACACACTATTCTCCCTCCACAAACATAAACTAGAAGGCTACAAGCTATGATATCTTGTTGGTTATTCAAGCTCCAAAAATACTAAGACTGAAACTAGTTTAGCTTGTAAAATGAGGGGTTTATATAGCTTGGATAGAGAGGAAATGGTTCCTCTTATCATGGGAGAGACCTTATCTCTTGGGTTTGTTCCATCCTAATAGGGGAAAGGAGCCCAAATTGACTTCCTCGGCTCCATCCAGCCCAACCATTTACCAGACTTCCGTTATGAAGCTTCTAGACCTAGAAGCTTCGACTCCATATTTAAAAAACTTGCCAAAAGAGGATCGACGCGATTGAGAAAAGGCTCAGTTGCGCTGTACAACGCTAGTCCTAGTTTTAATCTCTGCAAATCGGCGCGAGGAGGAAATAGGTCATTAGCGTCGGTCTTGTAAACTGGGGTAAAAGGAAAATTCTTGGGAAATGATACAAAAGGGAATTGTTTCTTGGCTAGGGTATGAAACCCAACTAGCTACTTTTGTTTAAATTTCAGAGTCATAATAGGCTTGGTGATTCTTAGTGGCTAAGGCTTATAACTAGCGTATTTCCTCTTAGATCTCTGGTAGAGTGGATGAAAGAAAGATAACCATAACTATTCGAGCTTGTGTCTTAGCCTAAAGCCTGCCTTGAGGGCCTCGACCTCCAGACTCTTGTTGAGACCGCATACACTGGTGAGACATAACACTTTGAGGAAAAATAGGACCAGTGAGAGAGAACCCCCAGTAGAGGGGCATACCAGTGAGACAAATCGAATGAAACTAAGATAGAATCGAAAGAGTCTTTACCCCACATTTCCAAGTTGGCCTAGGGATGGGATAGATAACAATGGTAAAGATGGGGTGTGTAGAGGGTAGCTCTATACAGGATCAGTCCATTATAAAACTCAGAGCATTCATGGTTGTATATGGAAATATCAAATGTGTGATTACCAAAGTTTTGTGTGTTTGATACATTCATACATGAATTTGAATGCGATTGGGAATGGGTCTTTCAGGTGTTAGGGTGCTTGCTTATCATACATTTATGAATTTCTTGAAAATGTATGCCTTGGATATTAACAATAATAATAATAATGATTTTTTAAGGTCACAGAACACCAAATGTGTATGGATACCCATTTTTTTGCGAAATAAGGGACCCACCTCCATCCCCCTGTGGGTTTGAACCTATGATCTCTTATGAGAAAGCACATGTTCTTAACCATTAGGACCACTTAATCATTATGATTGCTTGAAATGTTAGAATCCTCCTAAATTCATATTTGAAAGTGGGTTCAAACTAGTTTTATTATTTTTGGTCCTTTGCACTATCCTTTTTACTTGTGCTCTGTCCTTTTTACTTATGGGATGATTTTTTTAAAAAATGCATGCCTTCTATATCCTTTTTTGTTATTTAAGTTTTCTATTACCTCAAAATAACTTCCATACAAAATCAAAATGCATTGTTAGTCCTGAACATCGTTGTGGTCTACCACAAGGGAAACCACACCATCGATAGTGACATCTACTATATATCATCCAAAATCATCGAAAAATATTACTAGTCTACGTCTAAGTCACTGACATATACTATAACAAAAATACAATGTATCGATTGCCAGTTATAGTTGGCTATATATCTCCTAAAAAAATAATTTGCGGAAAGTATAAACATAAGCTAAAAGGATGGGCTAACTTCAATTATCGAAGGATGTTCCTGGGGTCGGATCCTAGGCACTTGTGCCTAATGGTGCTATAGGTTTGAAGCCACTTTGTAGATGACCTTCAATGTGTGCAAGGTGGGCATCAAGGTTGGCTAACTAGGAACATTGGTGGCATTAGACTCGTTGGATTTAATAATTTCATTACTTTTCTTTGAATATCTTGCCCAAGAGCTTCATCATTTTCCAATGGAGGGTTAATCCATAAACTGCCTTGGATATTCCATTAGACAGTTCGTAACAACAAATCTAATAAAATGATATTTAAAATTAGAAATTCTACATTATTACAGTTTTATTACATTTCCATATTTGTAGATTTATTGTTAATAGTGCAAGCAGGTGAATGAAAATTATGCAGAAAATAGAGAATGGAAAAATAAAAACTCTCTCTTTCACACATACACACACATTTGACACAAGATATGCTCTGGGAAACCCTTTCGGGATAAAAATCTACCTGGAAGGTGAGGCTACTCCGCTCTCTTTCTCTGAATGAAAATATGGATGCAAGTACAAAGAAGTATGGCCTGTGGCTCATGGGATGCTACAATGCACCAATCCTCTCTATGTGCTCTATCTCCCATCTCTCTTGGCTATTTTTGGTCAGCTATGGAACAAATGCACTAGAAAGAATGGAATCCCTTTTCCTCATAGTGGCCTGGTTATAACACAACCTGATAGTCTACTAGTGGTTAGCTTTGACCAACTTGTTGAAAATATCGTTGTCATTGATGTCAACCCAAGTAACACCATAAGATGCTTCACCTTCATTGACTAAAAGGACATGGAAAATCAATATATTTTCAAGTATGGATCATTTTTATTGGATTCTCCTCATCGAGCTATTTCTTTCTTTAATAAAAGCACCTTTTTTTCTTAGAAGCTTGGCATATGCTTTCTATTCCTTTTCAAAAACAAGACAGAGTTTACATACACAACCTCAACCCACCCACTGGGAAACTGAGTCTATTGACCATCTAACTACATTGTAAGCCATCCAAAAGCTAAAGGTTCTCAAACTTTCTAGCAGTGCCATGTAGGTCTGAATATCCTTGTTTCACCTAGTAACTATATAACTAAAACATAAGCATAAAGACTATAAACCCATCATATGAGTTACACAATTTTTTTTAAAAACAAGACCATGCTAATCAAACTATTACTCATTAGAGGAATTAATAGGCGTTGGATCTTTAGTGTTAGAACTCGACAACTTCTCTTAGGGAGACGAGGGATGTGCTTCTCAATCTGGCTGAGGCGAACATTTTGGAGCTGAATTTGGCACTGGATCAATTGAAATTCTATGTGAATTCCTGTAACTCAGACTCTTGTTTAGGTGACCTAACAGAACTGGATCCTATTGCTTTTGCCACTATGTTCTTCATAAGCCAGTAGAGATAAACTGTCTGTTGGTACTAAGTGTATCTTCCACGAGAGTGACCACGTTCTGGGACTATATGCTTCCATTCCTCCAAGTCTATATCATAGTTCTCAGCTTGTTGCTTAAGCTTTGTTTCCCAACTGGAGATCAATTGACAAACATGTGGAGGTGTAGTGCTGAAATATACCAAAGCAGCTTCCTGAGACTTCCCCATTGAGCCTCAACGTCCTCTGCCCCTTGCTGGTTGAGGCTGGGGTTGGATGCCTCCTCGCCCTTGACCATTGTTGCGGCTTGGGGCCTAGGCTCCCTAACCGTTATTCCTTTTCTGGGAGGAGGGACGAGCCATAAGAATGGCTTGCAGACCACCCAACAAAGCAGAATGCCGAAACCAAGAAAACTCAGAATCACCCTTCCTGGCACCCAACCAAGCCGAAACCTTGTCCGCAGAGAGGCTGGAAGGTGTGAGAACTTTACTAGACTAGAAAAGATTTAACCCTAAAACAATGAGCAGAGATAATACAAAGCAACAATAATCGACTAAGATAGCAGACCCATATTCCTCCACGACAATGAGTTAATCGTAACCCAAAGGGCTAAACGTGAATGCCTTTCTAGCCCTGAAGCCCTTTGAACACATATCTCTCTGTCAGGCAAGGTAGTGCTTTACATAATTAACCTAGATCACCCAAAGCTGTTGGGCTAGCTTTAATGAAGCTAATTGCTCAGAAATCCATAAACCTAGAATGCTAAATGAGGCCCCCACAATAATTTCTGAGTACATAGCCATCAAATAAAGTAGAATTCTGAAGAACACAAAAAGATTGGCAGGGGATATAGGGAGGAAAACACATATAACCATTCTTTCCTCAATAAAAACCCAAGAGCCCTCAGTACTAGCCACACTTATCAATTTAGAAATAACCATCATGATATTCATGCAATGACAAAGAACCATGCCAGAGGGGAGGGAATTAGAATTAACTAAGAGAACATACCCGCACCAAAAGTTTACTGATTGAGAGGCGAGGAAGCGCAAGAGCCACCCATCCGCAACCACACCTAGGCCCTGGAGGAACCTCTTACCCAAAGCCGACGACCGCATAATAGTTCTGAAACAAGACTTCAAATCCAAATTTGTTGATCGAAACATTTACCTTTCAAATCCCTTAACATCACATCGCTACCATTCGCATGCAGGGAAATAAATGAGAGTCTTCACCCCGGCACCTTACCTTTGCCATCATTATTACTATGTCTTTGGATTAGTTCCCACCGAGACCATTATACCTACTCGCACCCCGATGTGGACTAATAAAATCATATTTTCTATACACAAGGTTTGGTTTATTTTTTTGAAATTGTACCAAACTATCATTTTTTTTTGTTGCTTTTTTTGTTCAAAAGATCAAATATGATAAAATAACTTGGGAGGAGCCCAAACCAAAGTATTTTGTTAAAGAATTGCTCTTTTAGGAAAAAATGTGTGACTTAAAATTAATATTAATGCAATCTCTAATTTGGAAAAAAATGTGAATTAAGCCCAAATCAAAGTATTATGTTGAAGCAATTGCTCTTTTGGGGAAAAAGTGTGTGACTCAAAATTAATATTAATGCAATTTTTGTTTTGGGAAAAAAATTGTGAATTAAAATTATATACAATTGTGAATTAACTTATGTTAAAGCTTTGTGAAAAAAATTCCAACTTATGTATTACCAAATTTAGTGAATGGTAATCTAGATATAGAAAAAGAAGTAACGAGTAATGTTATTTCAGGAAGTATAAATGACTTTGTTTAGATTCATAAATATTTTGGTTTAAGAAGTTTGACAAAGATGCTGGCCAACCACAATGCAACACTTGGCAAGCCTTGGTTGACCAAATTAACACCAACTAAGACACAACACTTGGGCAAGCCCTGGTTGGCTAGATCTGCACCAACTAGAGCGCAACACTTGGCAGACCTAGTAATGCAAAAAAATTAATGCCATATATTTTGACAAAAAAGAGGTTAGAGGCAAATTCCAATGACATATTCTCCTCCCATTTGATGAGTGGAGAAAAAAATTCATTCATGTTCAAGGTGTTGTTATATACCATGTTTGAGTGGCACATTATGATACAAAGGCTTCTGAAAAGGTTGCAAGGTGTATTAGTTGTGTTCTTGGTTAAAATGAATATGTTTTTCTGTTAGGTGGTTCCTACCACTATGAAAATAAAAATAAAAATTGATGCTTTTAGACATGGAAAATACTCCATGAAATGGAACATAAGATTTGGAGAAAAAGAAATGTTCAAAGCAATTTACACAGCGCCAACATGAAAACACTAAACTCAAATTTTCAAATTCAATGCCGAGTCTTGCAGCAACATGTTGAGGGCGTCACTTACAATTGGGTGGACTCAACAAGTCTAATTGAAAACATTTTATAGTTTTGGACATGAATTTATTTTTATTCTTACCCAACATTTGCAAGAAGAATACGAAATTTGCAAAAGCCTATGTATCTCACTTGTCAATCTTAAATTATCAATTCCTCTCGTACTTCATATGAAAGTACGACCCCCCCCCTTGGAGAGATTCTTGGAATGAATGTTTAACCCCATGAAAAATAGCAATATATTAATGAGCAATGAGTATCATTTGTAAATTATTCTACAATGATGATATCACATTACATGAGGAGATTAGCTTTTCAAAATTGGATACTTAAATACTAAACATAATTTTCAAAATCGGATTACCTTCTCACTCCACTTGGAGGATAATTTTTAGAAGTGTATTAATTTTTTTTTTAAATTAAACACCTTTAAAACTATAAATTGCTAATTAAAATTTGAGTAGTTAGGTAATATTTATAAAATAATTAAATTTATTTAAAAATGTTTAGTGTTAATATTTTTGAATAAATTTGGGTTTCTTTTCCATATTTAATAAATTTAAAATTGAGATAAATATTATTTTTACTTAAATGCATTATTGGACAATGACATGTTTCCAAACATTTCAAGTGTAAGGGATTAACTCATTTGGTTGTTAATGTTGTTGGTCATTTGAGTTATTATTAGTAGGTGTGTTTGAGGGATGGATAGAATGTTCCAAACATTTTAATCACAAGTGGTTAGCCCAATCAATCGTCGCCAATGTTAATGGGCATTTAACTAGTTCCATATGCTTAGCGTTCGGTTCATTCCCTTTGTGTAAGTTACATTCACCTCATGATATTCTAGATTGATGAGTTTACTAAAATTCCATCCGTAAATGTAAGTAAGCATATCTTGAATTTATCACATTTTGGAAGCTGTACCCCCATATTTGGCTTTTGTGCATGTAACAAATGAGTTGATTCAATTAGCCGTCTGATTGCCCACTAGAGTTCATCAACCATCCATGATATCTCTAACTATGCGCTCACAAATTGTGTACTTACCTTTCATGTAGTAACCAACTAAGGAGAACTTTGAAAGAACATTGTTCACGTGATGTAAATGCCTCTACCTAATGACCCACTAAGGAGAACCAACCTATATCTGCTCCAAGCACTCTCGTTCATACTATTTGGAATACCATGCACTATGCAACAACCCTGTCACCCATTTAACCTGAGATGCCCATAATGGGCCTCCTTTTCTCTATTGGGTTTTACAACAATGGTTCCCATTGGAGAGATTCTTTGAATGAATGTTTAACCCCATGAAAATTAGCAATATATTAATGAGAAATGAGTATCATTGTAAATTATTCTACAATCATTATATTGCATATCAGGAGAAGATTAACTTTTCAAATTGGATACTTAAACATTAAACATACTTTCCAAAATTGGATTACCTTCTCATCACTCCACTTTGGCAATAATTTTTAGAATAATGTATTAATTTTTTAAAAATTAAACACTTTAAAACTCTAAATTGCTAGTTAAAATTTGAGTAGTTATGTAATATTTATAGAATTATTAAATTAATTTAAAAATGTTTAGTGTTAATTTTTTTTGAATAAATTTGGGATTCTTTTACATATTTAATAAATTTAAAATTGAGATAGATATTATTTTCACTTAAATGCACTATTGTACAATAACATGTTTCCAAATGTGCCAAGTATAAGGGATTAACTCACTTCATTGTTGTTAACATTGTTGAGCATTTAAGTAAATTATGAGTAGTAGGTGTGTTTCAAAGACAGATATAATGTTTCCAAACATTTTAAGCACGAGTGGTTAGCCCAATCAATCATCACCAATATTGATGGGCATTTAACTAGTTCCATATGCTTAGCATTTGATTCATTTCCTCTATAAATTACATTCACCTTGTAATATTCTAGATTAATGAGTTTACTAAAAATTCCATCCATAAATGTAAGTATATCTTGAATTTAACACATTTTGAAAGTTTCACCCACCATATTTGGTCGTGAGATCCACCATCAATGATATCTTGGTTATGCACTCACAAACTGTGTACTTACCTTTCATGCAGTAAACAACTAAGAAACTTTGAATGATCATTATTCACGTGATGCAGATAGATGCCCCACCTAATGACCCACTAACGAATATCTTAATGAGATAAACTCGAGTCATTAAAAAAATGATGCAGATTATACCTTATGAACAGGGCAAGCTTTTAAGGCTCTACATTTATCAACCATAACAAAGCACTAATCTAAGCAACTATTTCAGCCGAAGAATCATGAGCTGGCTTGACGAATGCCTGCCCAGGGTGTCGGTTGGACGATTGGCCGCGACAACCAAGCAACTGTAGGAAGAAAATAATTAAAATAATACAAAATAATCAACTAAACATTCATAATTAAAATAATACAAAATAATCAACTAAACATTCCAAATATAAATATATACAAAGTAATGTATATTCACTTCCGCTCACCTTGGCATTCACACCACCGGGAATAATTCTGTTTTCTGACTTCAAGTAGTCAGCTCTGGTATACTTGGAGAGCCCCCTAACAGATGAGTACAACAACGAATTATTTGATCTCTAGTAATTAAGTGTAAGAAGTTTACGAGTAATTTGTGGATTAGCATACCATTTTCTGCTGACAATAACTTATAACTTTCTGCCTACCAGGGAATTTAAACTTGTCACGACACAGACCTTCTTGGGCATGATTTGAGTGGTTGCCCCTGCCATCTTACTGAAAGGAGCACTTGGCCTAACGCTCCTTTCATACCAGTTTTAAGCCTGTCTCCCAATGAAAGATCATCATTATTATTCAACATAGTAAAAAAATTATCAATATTTTTTACAAGATTGCTCAAAGATAATTCACCTATTTTGATAATATTAGGTGAATTATACTCCTACTTGTTCTATCTACAGGAATTTCAATTTTGTTTAGATGAAATTCTTACTTTAAATTTGGATGACTAAAAATCATCATTGAAGCGTAGAATTACATTACCAAACCTCATATTTCATATTTGATCATGTATATGTATGATCATGGATCTTGTTCATGTATGAAATTAAATAACGAAGTTACATATTCAGTGAATTACCCAACTTGAAAACTTTGCGTAATAAACTGTTTAAGAGGAATAACATGAAATCAGAAAATATTGCCAGTTTACAAAAGTCTAATAGTACAACTTTGGTGAGCTCAGTAACTTAATGCAAATGGCCTTCTATTAGAGGAATATAGAAATATGTCGGCTGACAACAAAGAATTATAGAGATACTGCCCACATTTAAAGCTAACAAATAACCAGGTTATATATTGAGTGTAGTCTGCAGAGAAGCCCCATGTGTCTAGGTTATAACAGTCAAAGCAAATATTTTTGTTGATATGAACTTCAAAAATTCAAGTTATGCAGAGGTATTACACTAAAAAAATAATCAGGATATTGAGTGTAGTCTGCAGAGAAGCCCTCTGTTTCTCAGTTATAACTATCAAAGCAAAAAAAAATGATATTTACTTTAAAAATTCAAATTATACAGATGTACTACACTAATACCAACCCAAAACACAACAAAAGAGCATTGCAATATGATGCAAAAAGTTAATTGCAAATTGAGCACCTTTGACATTTCCTTAACAGAGAGATTCAAGGAACTCAAGCTAAAGATTACAAAGGATTTGACAAATCTGTCGTGAAATGCAGCAAAGCCATGGAGGTACGCTACACACAGATCCTACAAATCTCCAATACCCAACCATAGAATAAGATGAGAAATGGGTGGAAAATTACCTGAACGACACATTTTAAAGCTTCTGGGCATGTGAATTATGCCTTAGATGTTGAAATTTCAAAGCAAAGCTATATTTTATATTTGATGGACTTTTCAGATGGCAGTGATCTAATAACAAGCTGTTCAGTGCCAAAGATTCTCTACATCATTGACAAGAAAGACAAGAAAAACAATCTCAAGAGGAAAACTGATGTGAACTCCCAAAGTACTCAAATTGAAAATTAACTATGATAGTTACAGGTATGAAAAAAAGCCTTCACAATGGGGAGGTAAAATCACAGTAAGGCTTTCTTGAGATTTATAAATATCCACCAAATGACCACAAAAGTGCAAAACCAACACCTAGGTAATGCTGAAAACAAAATATAGAAAGATAGAGAAAAAGAGAAATGTAGATAAAGCATCTAACTAAGCTAATCACTAGGTCTAACCAACTCCAAAAGATATATAACAATATTCTAGGGGCATTGATAGAAAGTAAGAGTCCCAAGACTCAAAAACTGAACATCTTGATGCAAAGAGAGAGAGAGAGAGAGAGTTGTGGATGGCATCAAAGATGACATCTCCTAGGCCTGATTATCAAGGGAAAGAGGGCCAATCAAGGCAATGGCCCATTGTCGAAGTCCTTGAGCAACAAGGTGGGATATCACTAAACAATCCTAGGGAAGGCATAGTTGTGAGGAGCCCCTGCTCTCCTACCATCCAAGGTCAAAAGGAAGACACAACAGATATATATCTGGATGCTCAACTAATGCCGGAGGTAATCTGACAAATGAAACTGGTACCCTACTCACAGATCCTACGCTACACACAGATCCTACAAATATCCAATACCCAACAATAGAATAAGATGAGAAATGGGTGGAAAAATACCTGAATGACACATTTTAAAGCTTCTGGGCATGTGAATTATGCATTAGATGTTGAAATTTCAAAGCAAAGCTATATTTTATATTCGATGGACTTTACAGATGGCAGTGATCTAACAACAAGCTATTCAGCGCCAAAGATTCTCTACATCAATTGACAAGAAGAACAATTTCAAGAGGAAAACTGATGTGAACTCCCAAAGTACTCAAATTGAAAATTAACTATGATAGTTACAGGTATGAACAAAAGCCTTCACAATGGGGAGGTAAAATCACAGTAGGGCTTTCTTGAGATTTATAAATATCCACCAAATGACCACAAAAGTGCCAAACCAACTCCTAGGTAATGCTGAAAGCAAAATACATAAAGAAAAAGAGAAATGTAGATAAAGCATCTAACTAAGCTAATCACTAGGTCTAACCAACTCCAAAAGATATATAACAATATTATAGGGGCATTGATAGAAAGTAAGAGTCCCAAGACTCAAAAACTGAACATCTTGATGCAGAGAGAGAGAGAGAGTTGTGGATGGCATCAAAGATGACATCCCTTAGGCTTGATTATCAAGGGAAAGAGGGCCAATCAAGGCAATGGCTCATTGTCGAAGTCCTTGAACAACAAGGTAGGATATCACTAAACAATCCTAGGGAAGGCATAGTTGTGAGGGACCCCTGCTCTCCTACCATCCAAGGTCAAAAGGAAGAAACAACAGATATATATCTGGATGCTCAACTAATGCTGGAGGTAATCTGACAAATGAAGCTGTTACCCTACTCTAGATCCATTTGAACAATGGGAGTTTGTGTGATCTAATGTCGGACCCCTGCTCTCCTACCATCCAAGGTCAAAAGCAAGAAACAACAGATATATATCTGGATGCTCAACTAATGCTGGAGGTAATCTGACAAATGAAGCTGTTACCCTACTCTAGATCCATTTGAACAATGGGAGTTTGTGTGATCTAATGTCTTGCTTGACACCTCTAAATCAACCTCGAGGATATGAGTCAATCTCCCATGGAGTGATCTTGAAAAGAGACCCAAGATCTCACCACTGCATGTTATGAATAACTCTAGGGCTCTCGTTGTCTCTCGTTGCCTCGATCAAACAACAAAAGGTGATCCTCTCAATAGTCCCATGGCAAGGCGGGGCATGCCAAAATCGAGATCTATGGTTGAAAATCTCCTTTATCAAGAGGGCTAGGCATCTCTAACACAATAATAATAATAAAAAAAAAGTGGAAAGCAAGCACCCCAAGTCCCCTACAGAGACAGTAGCATCCTTTACCTAAAGATGAGGGGCACCCTTTGTCTCCAGCTCATGGAGATGGCACATATGGCAAATCCTATTTGGATGTGGAAAATGGTGAACAATCTCCACCTGAAGTATATGAGATCCAACTCATTCCCAAAGGGATCCAAAGTGAATGCATTCAATGTCTACATGTACAAGGAGTGAATCTAACAACAATATTTATGTGTTGTGGTGTGGTAGCATCTGCTCTAATTGTGCACATCAACCAATTGATTGAATTATTTGTTCTTGATCAATGATTCTATTCCACTGCATTCACAATTTTGCAGCAAGGTGTCAATAAATGTGCCAAAAAGGTTTAGATCCTCTCACTAAATAGGTTAATGATTTTCTTCTAAGCTATGCTTGAGTGGAAGGAGTACCTTAATTGATAGTCTTGGACTATCCATCTGTCCAAGACACACCTATCAAAGATAGATGGTGCTCATAAATGACCAAGTTCAAGTTGTGAAAAGCTACAAGGTTAGATGCATCTACTGAAGATTACAATTTTTTTAGTCGATAATGTATGTCTTATTGGCATTATCGATGGTAAATAGAAATTCGAGTAGATGAGAATGGTAATACATAAATTACAAGTGTACAATTGTTTGTTGAATATTTAGATCCTCACTAAATATGTTAATGATTTCTTCAAAGATATGTTTGAGTAGAAGGAATACCTTAATTAATAGTCTTAGATTATCCACAATCCAAGACACAACATGTACAAGAGGCTATCACAAGAGAAAATTCATCACATATTTCCCCTAGGTTCCATATTGATTCTAGTGTAACAATTGGTCTCGAACCACAACCAACTCTTGGTTTGGTATAATTAAGAATAAAATGGAACCACTTACACAAATCTCAATCTCATACCATCTCCAAGAATGCATGGAACTTATGAACTTCAAAGTTCTATAGCTATAAATTTCTTGACAAGCATGTTGCTCCTAGGTGGGATTTGCTAAATGTAGCTATTGATTATATTAAATATAGTTGAAATAGCCTTTGAACAAATTTGTAATAGCATGGGCAAGGTAGCAATGTCTAAGAAACCTATCAAAAACAACATGTAAGTTAATCAAACCAGTGTTGTGAAAATCGCGATAAAATCGGAAAATCGCGATTTTTTGAGTTTGGCGATATTATTGCCCGATTTTTATGCTAATTTTTTTTTCACAAAAAATCGCGATAATTTGAAAAAAATCGCGATTTTTTGGGAAAAAATCTTTGGGAAAAAAAATAAAAATAAAAATAAAAATAAAAATAAAAATAAAAATAAAAATCTCCAATTTTTTGATGAGGAGGAGGAACAACAGGAGGAGGAGGTGACACAACCTACCCAGGCTACCCTTGTCACT
Source organism: Pinus tabuliformis (assembly GCA_031772625.1). Lineage (NCBI taxonomy): Eukaryota > Viridiplantae > Streptophyta > Pinopsida > Pinales > Pinaceae > Pinus > Pinus tabuliformis. The sequence goes on along the minus strand of CM062807.1, from coordinate 847,322,412 downwards.
AGTGGAGGACGTGGTCTACCTCCTGTAGCTCCTAGTTCTTCAGCTTTTAGAGCACAACGGAGTCCACAGCCAACTCCATCGACATCTACATCTAGAGGGGTAGAGGAAATAGTAGTATTAGACTTTAATTATTTGGTTCATTTCATTGTATATGACATTACGACTCATGATATGAGATACATTATTATATTTTTTGTTGATATTTTGGGGCTAAGTTGGGACTCAGGAGTCAGGACTTACTATTCAGGACATGATTCACTGTTATGTGTGATGTAGCACTAGAAATGATATTACACATCTTATATATTAGTTATTTTATCATATTTATGTGTCAATGTACTTATTTTATGTTGTAGATGCTTTAGATATTAAAAAAAATGAATATTTTTGTATTTTACGAATTTTTCCCAATTTTTACCGATTTTTTCCCGATTTTTACGATTTTTTTCTGATTTTTTCCCCTCGCCGATAATATCCTGATAACGATTACTACAACATTGAATCAAACAACATGGGTACCTATACTATTCGCCAACTTTAAATCTAAATAAGAAGGGAAACAAATGAGAAACAAGGAGGAAACAAAATGGAGGCTGCCAACTAGCATTCCCCATAAAACTAAAAGGGAATACGATAACAATAACTGATATTCCCACTATCACAAATTGTTTTGAGTTGTCCTAACAATAATTCACGAGTTGTCCTAACAATAATTCACCTTCACCAGGAAATAACATAGGTTTCTACAAGCCCCATGTAGATGGAAATTATACTATCATTTCACCCAAAAAAAATTGAAAGAAAATTAGGCAAGACTAATTATCATTTGCCCTGTCACACGCTGTTTTGAATTGTTTTGACATTGCTTCACCACAATATAACATAGGCTTGACAAGCCCTATGTTAAAATGGGCATGTCATGATGGTGTATAGTGGGTGTTCAAAGCCTCCCGTGAAATGTTCCAAGTCAAAATCCCTCCAAACCACCAAGAAGTCTAGGGTTTCTATGGTAGGAAACTCAAATGCAACCTACAAAAACTCATATTTATCCTAAAGCATCCATCTAGATCTAGCCTAGAAAAATTACAAGAAAGTGACTTGTCATCCACAAGGTAAAGGAGACTAATACTATATGCAAGGTATGTTGAATGTACAAAAAACCATGCAAAATAGCTGGACATTCCCCAAAATATGAAGTTGTTTAGAATCAAGAGGCTCAATGTCCCTATTGAAGGCATGGTATAAGCCGCAAAACATGGTGAGGTTGCCCTCCTAAAAAATAACATACCCCAAGAAAGCCAATGTCTAGCCTCAAATCAAAAGGGCAAAATAGGTTAAAAGCTCCTCCAAAATAGCTCACAAGTCTGAGAGGTTTTGAAAATAAGAATATACCCTCAAAATCATGCACATGACCTCCACAAATGATGAAATGACCTTCTCTAAGTCAAAAATAATCAAGCCACATGTTCCCTAATGTCAGACCAGGAGTAACTCCAGATTAGGCAAAAATCTGATTCGTATATTTCATTAGGTAGCTATTGTTTATATACATGAATGTGACTAATCAGTTCATCTTCTTGATGACTGTTCACATTCCGGGTTCACCCAACCGCTGAGGATTAGGTGTAAACATTCCCCCCCTTAATCTGAAGGGATGTTGGTGAGTCCAAGCATCGTTCTGAATCTTTCAAGCTTTTCTCTTCCAAGCGCTTTGGTGAAGATGTCTGCAATTTGCTCATTTGTGGAACAATGACGAAGATGGATTGTTTTGGCCTCAACATGATGTCGGATCAGATGATATTTAGTATTGATGTGCTTTATACGATCATGGAACTTTGGGTTCTTGGCCAACTTTATTGCAGAGGTGTTGTCAATCATGAGTGGAGTTGATTGTACTTGTTTTACCTGCAAATCTTCAAGAATTTTCCTGAGCCACACAATTTATTTTGTTGCTTCAGCTGCTGCCACGTATTCTGCTTCTGTTGTGGAATCTGCTGGAACTGATTGTTTGCGTGATCTCCAAGAGACGGCTCCTGATCCAAGACTCATAGCATATCCTGAAGTAGATACTCCAGTTTCTTTGTCTCCATCGAAGTCTGAATTAGAGTATCCAATCAAGCTGAAGTCGTCCACCTGTGTATACTTGATTCCAAGGTCTTGAGTTCCCTTCAAGTACCTTAGAACTCTTTTTGCAGCAGACCAATGTCCCTCACAAGGCTTTTGCATAAACCTGGAGAGGATTCCAATAGCAAACGAAATGTCTGGTCTGGTAGTAGTGAGGTAGATGAGACTTCCTATAAGCTGTCTATACTTTGTTGCATCCTCAAATTCCTTTCCTTCAATAGATGTGAGCTTTAAGTTTTGTTCCATTGGAGTAGAAAGAGGATTGCACTCTGTCATGCCAAATCTGTTTAACAAATCTCCAATGTATTTCTTTTGAGAAAGAAATATGGATTTTGGATGTTGGGTTACTTCAATGCCAAGATAGTAATGAACATAGCCCAAATCAGTCATTTCAAAACTTTTTCCTAATTCTTTCTTTATGGATGCAATATAGCTTTCATTGTTCCCTGTCATTAAAAGATCATCTACATATACCACAAGATATACAACTGTTTTGCCAACTTTCTTGACAAATAAAGTTGCATCATCAAGATCAAAATGATTGAAGTTGAGTTTCAGAAGATGCTCAGTTAGTTTTTCATACCAGGCTCGTGGTGCTTGTTTGAGGCCATACAAGGACTTCACAAGTTTGCATACTTTATGTTCATGCCCTTTCACAGCAAATCCTTCAGGCTGGGACATAAAAACATTCTCTTTTAGATCTCCATTCAAGAATGCAGTTTTTACATCCATTTGATGGACTTTCCAACCGTTCTGAGCAGCTAGTGCAAAGAGTGTCCGGATGGTGGCCCATTTTGCTGTGGGGGCAAAAGTTTCCTCATAATCGACCCCTTCCTTCTGTGCAAAACCTTTTGCCACAAGCCTAGCTTTGTGCTTGTCAAGTGAGCCATCAGCTTTGTATTTGTTCTTGTAGACCCACTTGCAGCCAATTGGTTTGGTTCCAAATGGAGGGTCAACCAGCTTCCAAGTGCCATTCTTTATGAGGGCATCATACTCCTTTTTCATTGCTTCTTTCCATTCATCATGAGAAGCAGCTTCTTTGAAGGAAGTTGGTTCAAAATCTGTAGACAAGTTCAATTCACAATCATAAGTAACATCCATATCAACAGGTGAATTAGAGTCATCTACTTCACCTCCATTTTGTCGGTTTGTATTTCTGGTTCCTGTTTTTCCAATTTCATCAGGATGAACACTTTCAAGTGTCTTTGTCAGCCACTTTGGGGGGACCTTTCTGAGATGGTCCAGGCTGCTCTGTTGATTGAGTTGGGACTAAATCAAGATTGAGTCTCCCAATTCTATCAATTACATCACTTAAAGCATCATCCGTTGTTGGAGTTTCATGTAGGGGAGATTGTTCTTCAGAAGAAGATTCCACATGTTGTTCTAGTATAGGAATCCCCCCTTCAAGATGTGGAATCTGATTATCAAATTCTTGAAATGATTTTGTTTTTGCGAATCTATCCAAGCGATCAAGTTGCTGCTCAACAACACTGTCAGATTTGGATGATTTGAGAAAAATGACATCTCTAGATAAAACAAACTTTTTATTTACTTCATCATAGAGGCGGTATGCTTTAGATGTGTTTGAATACCCGAGGAAGATACACTTACGACTTCTAGCACCAAGTTTGTTTCTATGTACCTTTGGTATCAAAGCATAACAGGTGGAACCAAAGATCCTGAGATGTTTTACCGAAGAAACATGTCCATACCACAATTCATAAGGAGTCTTGTTTCTTATAGCATTAGATGGACATCTATTCTTTATATATGCAGCACATAGAACAACATCAGCCCAAAACATTATCTTTACATTTTTGAAGAAAAGCATGGATCGTACCATATTCAAAATTGTTCTATTCATTCTTTCTGCTACACCATTCTGTTGGGGATTATAAGGTACAGTTGTTTGATGTTTAATCCCATGTTGGCGAAGATAGTGTTCAAATTCATTTGATGTATATTCTTTTCCATTATCAGTGCGAATAGACCCAATATGAGATTGTGCATCATTTTCAATCCATTTATGAAAATTCTTGAATGTTTGAAAAGCATCAGATTTGTTCTTCAATAAATAAACCCAACACATTCTGGTGTAATCATCAATAAATGTCATGATATATTTATTTCCATTTGCAGAGGGAACAGGCATTGGACCACATAAATCTGAATGAATGAGTTCAAGCTTCCTATGTGCTCTTGAATGTGAATCATGAAAAGACTGTTTGCTATGCTTTCCTAGAATGCAAGGCATCACATTGCTTATGTTTCCTAGGAATTGTAGGCAAACCAACAACACCATTTTTCTTCAATAAGCGGAGACTGTCATAGTTTAAATGTCCAAATCTAGCATGCCATAATAAACTTGATGGAAGTGTACCTTCTTCATGATGAGAAATATATGAGAAATGTTGTGCATGAGCAGAGGTTCCTTGCAGTTTGAGAAGCCTTTCTTCTTCTATTCCCCTCATGACAAGTGAGTGGTCAGAAGCTTTTCTTACCTCAAGTTTGCCATCAAACATATGAATGGAGTGACCTTGCTGGCGGATGTGGACCAAGGACAGCAAGTTTCTCTTGAGCTGTGGGAGATATAGAACATGATCCAGAAGAAAGTTTGGAAGACCAGGTAGTTTAAGCCTGATTGTGCCAAGCCCTGATGGCTTGATTTTTGACTGATCTGCAAAGTATACTGCTCCATCAACATTGTCAGTGAAATCTTCAAAAAAATATTTCCTATGAGTCATATGACAGGTTGCTCCTGAATCAAGCAACCAATCATTTTTCGAAGAAGCAAGTGAAGCATTAAACAAATCTTCATTTACTCCAATGTTACATTGTGCCTCAATATAGTGAGCGGATTCAAGTGCTTTACCTTTGTTTGTATCATCAGTTTTACCTTTCTGCTGGTTTCTTTTCTGCTCAATTTTGTCCCATGGTAGCTTGCATGTAGAAGCATCATGTGATCCATTTCGTTTGTAGCGAATGCAATGCAGATCTGCTTTTTCTGCTTGAGAGTGTTTGCCCCCCCTGCCTCTGAAGTATCTTCCTCTTCCTCTTCGTCCACCTCTTCCTCTTGTAGAATCTTGAGCAGGATGTTTTTCTTTATGAGCAAGGCAAACAGTCTCTTCAGAAGATTCAGGGACTGTCTTCTTTCCAAAGGCTTTCTCTCTTTCAACAAACTTTTTCACAAGAGAGTCAAAGGTAAAGATTTCCATTTGCTTGTAAAGACTCAAGATAATTGGAGTAAGTAGGATAGGTGCCTTGAGAAAAACAATAAGCGGGATATTCAACTCAACTTTAGTGGATTTGATATCATGGATTATGGATTTAACTTCAGATGCAAGAGCAAGAGGATCATTATTTTTCAGTTCAAGAGTGAAGAGTTTAATCATGAGCTGAACAACTTCAAGTGCAGAATGTGAGTCATAGAGTTCTTTGAGCTTTTGTAAAGCTTCAAAGGCAGTGGAATATGATGAAATATGGCGACTTACTTCTTCATTTACAGATGCTGCGATTAATGCATATGCTTTGCTGTTCTTGTTATCCCAAATGACGAGCTCTTTGTCTGATGTAGGCTGTACTGGGTCATTGTCTCCTTCTCCGACACACACTCCCTTCCACAACTCATTGAAGATGAGGGTGTGTTTTATCATCCGGGACCATTCAGGATAGTTCTCCTTGCCAGTGAGAACTATTCCTACCATAGAAATGATTGAATGCATTCTGTAAAAAAATTACTTCTGCTGATAAAAAAAACTTCCTTACGTTACAGCCTTCAAATCCCTCTAATGTTTGCTAGAAATGATAACTTTTCAATGCAGCATTATCATTCAAAAGAAAACTGTGCGCAATATCAAACACTTTGATTGATATATATAAACACTTTGAAGAACAACGCAATATTCTGAATGATAAATAAACGCTTTGAAAACTGCACAATACTTTGACTGCTTTGAAAGACTGCTTACATGAACTGCGCAATACTTTGACTCACAGCATTACCATTCGGACATTCACACTCTGATGGAATAAAACGCGCAATACCAAATCATCAATATACTGAAGAAACTACAGTTTCTATCTTATAGACGCCAATTCCCTATAATGGTACATGTTTCCTTGCAATTAAGGTCTATATGGCCTTTGCAAATGATGACTCTTTAACGGATTGATCTAGCAATATCCAGGTTACAAATGCTAAAAACTAATGACAGTTTTGATTTTGAGCTAAACAAGCTCGGGACTCAAATGTAACTCTGTGGCTTAGGAGGTCCGCACTGGCCGCTTGCTAATTTGCAATCATCGCGTTCTATCCCATCAATCCATAAAGAACAATAATGGAAGCAGTTCGCATCACCTATACTACTATCTGTGAGTGCCCATTCAAAATTATAGGTTCAATTTATGTTCTGCAACATTTGACCATAGAAAACTATCCATTAAAGAGCTGGTCATAAAGGTGTTAAGAAAACGTTCTTGAAAGTCGAATACATCAAACCAGAAGAAGACCAGAGATCAAACCCTGGGATCGCGCATCCAGCTTCGGTGTACGGCCATCCAGAAGTTTCTTCTAGACCAGACCACCGGCTCGGAGAGGAGCATCCGGGAAACCTTCGGTGACAATCCCGACACGAGCAAGGCTCTCAGAATGTTGGTGAAGCAGCATAGGGTTAAGCGCTTCGGATGTGGAGGGAAAGCCAATCCGTTTGTGTATATGGCGCTAATTCCCCCTAATATGAGCGAGCTCGAAAGGCTGGAAGAGGCAAATGCCGTGGGAATGATATGATCCGGTCACGAGGAACTCGAAATTGCCTTCAGGAATCTTCATCATCAGCTGTAAGTTTTAACGATTCAAGATTGCTGCGGGGAATATCGTAAATTGTTAAACTTCCTGATAGATTTTTGTAAAGGTTATGAATGTCAAAAGAAAACTGTGCGCAATGGCAGCAAGGTATACGGTGTGGAGAGGCAGCGAAACGGATGCGCAGAGAATCAATGAGACGCAGGACAATCAATGAGACTCAGGACAATCAATGAGACGCAGGACAGAGGCAGCGCTCAGGTATTCATGCGCAGAGAATCAATGAGAGGAGTTACGACTATTCTAAGGACTGGCTCTGATACCATGTCAGACCAGGAGTAACTCCAGATTAGGCAAAAATCTGATTCGTATATTTCATTAGGTAGCTATTGTTTATATACATGAATGTGACTAATCAGTTCATCTTCTTGATGACTGTTCACATTCCGGGTTCACCCAACCGCTGAGGATTAGGTGTCAACACCTAATAGCAAGTATATGTGTCCTCCAAAGGGATTGGAGCTCTAATCCAACACAAAATAGCTAGAAAGATGATGAAATAGGAGGGCATTCAAGGATATTCAATGTAGAATGAAAAGAGGATGTGCATACATGCAAAATCTGCCCAAATGGGTCTTGAATGATGTGACCAACGCCTTGGGATATGTGTACTATCAAGTCAACTATGAAATTGCCCCATGAAATGTGATGTCACATGAACAATATCATTGAATCATCTGCAAAATTTCCAAGACAAAATGTGTTGAATATATAAAAGGGGGTTCTATGTTGAAAAAGGTAGATAACAATAGTGTAAAGAAAGAAGCATAAATGAAATGTGAAAAGCCAAGGAAGAATAGTTATAATTACGATAATTATAATTCACTGAACAAAAAAGATGTCTTGATGCGAGCTTGCTGAAGGATGTGAACATGGTAATCTCAATACCAAAATAAGATACAATCCTACCATGATTATGTTATAGTTTTACCTCTAGGAGATAAGGTGGCATCGGCTACCTAGCAAGGATAGAAGGTGAAAAAAATCAATAGGAAAAAAAAGGGAGGTATTGACACTAGTTGAGCACCTAGCATGTAATAAGGATGCCCATGCATGCAAAAGTTGCCCAAATGTGCCTTGAATAATGTGACCAATGGCTTGGGATATGTGTACTACCACTTATGAAATTGACTTATGAAATGTGACACCACATGAACAATCATAGAGTCAATCCAAAGAGTCCATGGCCAAAACGTGCTGAATCCATAAGAGGTGGGTACATGCTTAACAAAATAGATAGGAATGGTGTTAAGAAGCAAGCATAAGTGAAATGCATAAAAACCAAAGAAGTATAGTCATAAATATTATAAAAAATTTAACAAAAGAGGTGTCTTCGTGTCGCAGTTTGTTGAAGGATGCGAATGATATAAGAATGGTAACATTGCTACCAAAATAGTTTATAATCCTACAATGGTCATGTTAGAGTTTTATCTTTAGGTGGGTAGAAGGTGACACTGACTCCCTAGCAAGGACACGAGGTGAACAAAATCAAGACGAGAAAACAAGGGACGTATTGACACTGCTTTAGCACCATAAAAAATAAAAGGCAAAAATTTCCAAATTAAAAAATAAAGGGCATATAAAGTGGCAAAGCTGATGAAATAGCTATGACACTAAGAGCTAGTTATGTCCACATGTAGCTAACTATAGTGCAAGAGATACGAATACTAGTGAAGTGCCAAAGGCTGGGGATAAGCCCCAAAACATGGTAAGATTGTTCTCATAGAAATAAATTCCCTCAACGAAGCCAATGTTTGGCCCTAGAAGTTCAAATGTCCACATGTGTGAAGTGAAAAGGGGCTAAATAGGTGGACAAATCATCCAAAAGTGTTCATAAGTCCAAGAAAGGGGTTTGCTAGGTAAGAATATATCCTCATAATCATCCAAGCGACCTCGTCAGTTGCAAAATAGATGGAAATAAAGGGCATCTACAACGGAAAAGTTCATGAAATAGCTATGAAACTACTGTTCAGATGTCCATTTGTGTGGAGTGAAACGGGGCTAAATAGGTGGACAACTACAAAAGTGTTCATAAGTCCAAAAGAGGGGTTTCCAAGGTAAGAATATATCCTAATAATCATCCAAGCAACCTTGTTAGTTGCAAAATAGATGGAAATAAAAGCCATCTACAATGGCAAAGTTCATAAATAGCTATGAAACTACGAGATAGCTATGGCCACGTGTAGCTACCTAGGGTGCAAGAGATACGAAGACTGGTGAAGCACCAATGAAGGAAAGATTTGGAAATACAATCACCATGGTAGCTCTAGCATGAGAAAAAGTGAATTTCGAGAGGAAAAAGCAAAGGCTACATGAGCCAATGCTAGCACAAAACAAGAAAAGGTGTGAGTCATGATGAGCCAGTGACGTAATAGTGAAGATAAAATATCCAACATGAGTATGTAGATGTTGAGAGAATGAGAAAAGAAAAATGAAAACAATAGAAAAAGGTCGATATAGTCTGAGAGAAAATTTGTTGCGACACTAGGGTGGTACTAGCTAAGTCAAGGAGCAAAAGATTAGAGGAAGGATGTGTTGGATAAATGATTAAGCAATCCCATAGTTGTAGTCTACAGGATGCAACAACCAAAACCAACATTCCAAGGAAGTAACAAGGAGGAAGGAGCATGTTGACTAGAACCATCTAGGAAGAGGTATCTCAAGTTGGGCCCTAAACATGACAATGACTTAGAGGGAATCAATCACTAGTGAGGTGACCAAAAATAGAGTTGACAAAACAAGAAAATATAGAGAGAGAGGCAAAAAGAAACAAATGGAAAAGACTAATTCCCGCCATTGACATGAATGATTCAAAAGTGGGAGACTACTATTGCATGCTAAAAATTCAAACATGGTAATCTCATTGCCCAAGCAAGCTATCTACCTCCACTGATAATATTTTTAGGTTGGCTCAAGTAGAGGCAAACGCAACACCATCTCCTTAGCCTAGAAAATTTCTACTTGACATCCACAAGGTAAAGGAGACTAAAACAATAAGAAAGGTATGCTAAATGTAAACAAAACCATCGAAGATAGAGGGTGGTCTCCCAAAGGATGAAATATTTTCTGATCAAGAGGTTCAAAATCCCTCCCAAAGGCATGGTATAAGCCCCAAAACATGGTGAGGTTTCCCTCCTAGAAATAACTTCCCTCAGGTAAGCCAATGTCTAGTCTCAAAATCTGGGTGTCACACCACCAGGGCGCACCTCTGAGCTACGAGCTTCCTGAGTCCCCTGAGGTGTTTGGCACTAGCACACTTTCTCCTCAATGGCGAAACCAACTTGAGTTTACTAATGCTCATACCATGCCTCTAGCTCATGTACCCTATTCCGAGACAGATATCTCATGCTTGCGAAATTGGTGTTCAATCAAATCTCACTACAATAGCCACTTCAAAACTTAACTTCAACTATAGTTTACTTCAATTAAATTAAGCTCAGCAATCACATTAAATCATAAGCAACACGAATCATGTACATAAATAACACTTATGTAAATCAAAGGGGGGACTCCCAAAACAATTTCCCAACTGCTCTTTGACTATAAATCTTCAATACACAAAACTTCGGTTTATAATGGACTTCGGTTTGGTTGGGAGGAACTCCAAACAGTTCGTTGCCACAACCCTTCACAAATACAAATATACAATAACTGAGTTACAACCCTTCAACTAGCAACCCACAACCAAACCCAATAAATAACCAAGTTGTGGCCCTTCGACCTACACACAACCTCAATACACAAATACCCCACGGTGTACCACCCTCGGCAATACTTCATTCCACAAGCTTGCACAACTTCCTTCCACAGCTTCACTACAACAAAAAAAGGTCATTGGTGAGGGTCATGCCTATGACAGACCTTTAAGGTTCATCACCAGTGTTGCATATGGTGACGATCCTTAAAAAGGCATTGTTGTAAGTGCATATAATGATGGTCCTTTAAGGTTTGTCACCAAAGCCATTTTCAATGACACTTTGGTGAGTGTTGTTAAAGGGCCATCACTAATTCTCTCTTTGGTGACACTTCTAGTGACAATCTTTTATTGGCCCTTGCTGACAATCTTTTTGGTTATTTTTGGTGATGGTCAAAAAATGTTCGTCATCATCGATCATTCCAATGAGTTTTTGACGATGCTATGTTACCCTTGCTATATTTTTTGTCAAAAGATAACAATTTAAGACCATTGTTATGGAGTCTTTTTCATTATATGTCCAAGGTCATAGTGGTTAGAGTCACTCAATTTGTTAAGAAGTAATTAGTGTGTATCATTTCCCTCGAGTAATGAGAATATAGTTTTCCTATGAGTCAACACATTATTCATCTTTGTTAGGTTTATTATCTAGCAAATTCCCTTTGGATGAAGTTCCACTAGTGTGAGTAGGAACCATATTATTTAATACATAATAAAGTTTAGTCAATTCTATTAAAACGAGAGACCTAACACTCTTCAACACTCTTGACACACCTTGACATGCTTTGGCACACACTAACATTACTTGGCACTTCACATGTCTTGGAACATATTTGTACCTAGAACATCTTTCCATGACTAAGACGCCCAAGAACATGTTGGCATGCCCTAGCACAACATAGCACTCCCCTAGCATGTGTTGGCATGCCCTGTAGTCCCTAACATGCCCCAAAACACCTTGGGATGCATTGACATACATTAGCACTTGGAACATATTGGCACTTGGGATGCATTGGAACCTATTGTTAGTGTGCCTAGCATGCCACTTTTGAAAAAGGTAAAGTCCTAACTTATTAACCCTCTTATGTGTTCATTTCCTTGCATTTTATCTTGGTTCTCCCTTTTGTTGCCTTGACACTCCTTGACACATGTCGGCACACCTTGGCACCCTGCACATCCTGGCATGCCTTAGCACCTAGCATGTCTTGGCATGCCTTAGCACAATTTGGCACATGTTAGCACACCCTGGAACTCCCTAGCACACTCAGGCACTTCTTGACATGCCCTAGTTTTCCCTAGCATACTTTGTCACTCCCTCCTTAGCACACCTAGCACTTGTTGACACTCCCTGGAACACCCTCATATTCATTCATTTCCATGCAGTTTGACCTAGTGCTCCCTTTTGTTGCCCTAGTACTCCCTAACACTCCTTGGTATGCATTGGCACTCTCTGGCACACCTTAGCATTCTTTGCCATGCCTTGCCACTCCATAGCATGCATAACACTACCTAAAACACATTGGCACTTGGCACGTGTTAGCACTTGGAAAGTCTTAGCATGCTTGGCATGCGTTGAGATGCCTATGCATGCTTTGGCATGGTTTGAGATTAAAGTTATTTGAGATCAATTATTGGAAAGTAGGAGAAGTAACATAGGAAGATTTGGCACTTAGGATGCACTAACACTTGGCACTTGGCATGTATTAACACCTACACTACTACAAAAAACGTCTTTAGGGGTGGTGGTTTGGCTTGCAGTGGTCTTGCCAAAATAGCCTCTAAAAGTGTTTTTATGGATTTCGGGGCGGTAATTTAAAACCCCCCTAAAGTCATGAAAATTTGAACTGTTTCGGGGGGGTTTCTAACAACCACCTCTAAAAGTTTTTTCTCATGACTTTTGGAGGGGGTTTTTAAATTAATGCCCCTAAATATATTTTTCATGGCAATTTTTTGAAAACCCGCCCATAAAGTCATGAAAATTGAAAAGTCACGAGCATTTGAATTTTGGAGGCGATTTTTGAACCCCCCCAGAAAAAAAGTCACGAGAATTGAACATTTGGAGGCAATGACTTAAAAATTGTCTCTAGAGTCTAAAAGTACAAGTCTCATGACTTTTTTTGGGGGGTTGTCCAAAAACGCCTCCAAAAGTTCAATTCTTGTGACTTTTAAGGGGAGTTTTTTGACATCCCCCTTAAAAGTCACAACAATGTAACTTTTGGAGGCAATTTGGGATAAACCACCCCCCCCCCTCCCACAACAAAAAAAAGTCATTAGAATTAAACTTTCAGAGGTGGTTGTTGAATGACCACCTCCAAATGTTCAATTCTCATGAATTTTGGTGGAAGGGGACCTTTTGGTGTAATGAACGAGCAAAGGGGACATAAGGGTAGCATGTATGGGTAGAAGTGAGAGGTCCAAGCATGGTTTACTAGGATCTATAATCATAGCATTAAAGAATGAGAATAGGCCTTAGGACCTCATGGTATAGGGACTAGAGGGTCTAGAGGGAAGGCAACGAGAGCAATTGATAGGGGAACCTTAGTTCTGATAAGGGGATCAGGGGCCCCATTATCACAACCCATAACCACTAAATTCCCTATCCCCTTACCCACCAAACAATAATCCCTTAACCCCTACACTCATAACTCCTAACCCATTAATCCCTTGATCCCCTAAGCCCTAAGCCACTAATCCCTTAACCCCAAACCCCTAACTTAGAATCATTGAACGACCCCTAAAAGTCACAACAATGTAACTTTTGGAGGCAATTTTGGACAAACCCCCCTCCCCCCACCCAAAAGTCACTAGAATTATGCTTTTAGAGGTGGTTGTTAAATTACCGCCTCTAAATGCTCAATTCTCACGAATTTTGTGGGAGGGGGATCTTTTGAAATATCGAACAAAGGAAGGGGCCATAAGGATAGCATGGATGGGTAGAAGTGAGAAGGTTCAAGCATGGTTTATTGAGGTCTATAATCCTAGCATTAGAGAATGAGAAGGGGCCTTAGGATCTCATGGCATGGGGGCTAGGGGGGCTTGAGGGAAGGTAACAATGAGAAATTGATAGGGGAACCCCAAATAGTTTTGACAAGGGGATCAGGGGCCCCATTATCACAAACCATAAGCCCTTAACCCATAACGACTAAAACCCCTATCCCCTTAACCCCATAGTCATAATTCCTTAGCCCCTACACTCATAACTCATAGCCCATTAACCCCTTAACCCCTAACACTAACTTAGAATCCCTGAACCCCCTAAGCTCTAAGCCCTTATCCTCTTAAACTTGAACCCTTAACCCCTAACCTCTAAATCCCTTAACCCCTAACTCGCTAACACCAAAATCTCGTAACCCTTAAGCGTTTAACCCATAAATCCCCTGACCTCGAGTCCTTGATGCTTAACCCTTAACCACTAAACTATTAACATCTAATCCCTAACCCCCCTCAACCCCATGGCCTTTAACCCCCTAACCCTTTACCCCTTACCCTTAACCCCTGACTCCTAAATACCTTAACTCCTAGAACACCTAAACCTTTCTCCCAAACCATAGGTGCTCCAACACTAATCTTCTTAGTCATATTAGGTTTTTGTCCGCAAACACCTCCAAATAAGACCTCCAAGGACGTCCAAGGAAATGAGCCACAAGGTCCCCAAATATGATCTACATTTTATGGACAATCACATTTCCCCCAAATATCCTCCACATATTTTCTTTCAAAGGGAAACAATACGGTCTAATGTCCACAAATGCATCTAAGTTCATAGGAATAAAGTAAGGTTCATCTCCATGCATGACCCAAACATAATTCATGTCCAAGCAAAATAAAAAGAGGATATAAGGATGTCCCTTTAGCTGTCATCATCCTTTAACACTAGTCCATTCTCTTACCAAATGTATGGGTAATAGTCCCATACAAGTCTACAATATTTCTCAAAGGTTTTGTCCATAACATGCTCAAAACAACATTCAAATTCCCTTAGTTTGCTCCAAGTCTATTCAAAACTGACACAAGCAGTCCTCAACTACATTAATGGTTCAATCTTCAAGCTATCCATATCTAGGTTCATTCGTTTTTGACCCCCTTTTTTGTGCCTTGAATACAAAGTTGACCAAGTTCATCTTACAATTGGATCTCCCTTATGCATCTAGTGAGAATATTGCCTCATTCTTTAGGAAAGGCTTGCTTCTAAAAAGAATTACACTATACTCTCAACATATGTGGGGCTCTCAACATATGTGGGGCTAGAAGATACATTAAGAGTAGAAAACATAAGGTCAAACTCAACCTTATTGTCAAACATAGGTCAAACATATATAAATAATTAAATAGTATACACACATAATTCTTACATTGTTGGATGGTTTTGGATTAACTCCATTTTATTTCCCCACCTCCATGGTAGCTTTTCATTCCATTAATTCTTCAACAATTGCTTTCAATTTTCCAAGTTCATAGTATTTTTCTCTCAATTCCTCTCCTGTATGCAATTGAAGTTGATTTGGGAACCCCCAATAGTTTTGATAAGGGGATTAGGGGCTCCCTTATCACAATCCACAAACCCTAATGCATTTAAGCCCTTAGCCAAGGGGGCACAAGGGTGTAGTTGTAGGGGCATTGGGACCAAATTTGGGGGTTCATAACATTAGGAGAAATTAAATGGTATGACCAAAGAGGTGGGAGGAGGATCTTGTTGTGTATCGAATGGGGCAAGGGGAGGTCCAACATGGTTTAGTAAGATATATAATCCTAGCATTAGAGAATGAGAAGGTCGATTAGGACCTAATTTCATATGGGCTAAGGGGCCTGAGGGAAGGAAATGAGAGCAATTGATAAGGGAACCCCCAATAGTGGTGATAAGGAGATTAGGGGCGCCATTATCACAACCCATAAGCCCTTAACCATAACCACTAAATTCCCTATCCCCTTAACCCCCAAGCCATAATACCTTAACCCCTACACTTGTAATTCATAACCCATAAACCCCTTGACCCATTAAACCTTAAGCCACTAATCCCTATCTTAAGATCCACGAACCCCTAATCCCTAACGCCTTATCCTCTTAACCTGTGACCCTTAACCCCTAACCCCTAAACCCCATTATTACATATGGGTGGAAAATATGATGTCATACTCCGATAGTTTGGTCATAATGTCAGATTTTACTTGCAAATATTTTTTATATATTTAAAAAAAAAGCCCCAACATTTGTTGGATATCCAACAAACACAATTATTGTCGGATATCTAACGACATGCTAGTCAAATATTCGACGATAATTTTGTTCATCAAATATGGGACAACAATGAATGTTTGTCAAATATCAAAGCTTGACCAGGTCAATTATCTATTTATTGGAATACCGACATTTGACAAAGTCAATATTTTTCCAGTTAGACAATGTCTCTTGGTCAATGACCGTTGAAAGTCCAATGAAATGGTTATTTTTGGTCATATTACAATAGTTGCATTACAAATAGTTAAACACTATTGAGGTTTATTTTTTAAGATAAACATCATTGAAGGTTATGTAAGGAAAAATGTCACATAACATTCCTCCAAGAGGACAATGAGACGTGAGATCTACATTGGAGGCTTTGGGTGATCAAAAATGTTATTGCCCTTATAAAGAATGCATGGGCTATAAATGAAAAGAGTTTTAACAAAAACAACTAAAATACATTGTAGAAAGTATGGACACCTTGAAGGTGGGCATGAATATCATCCCTTGATAAGTTATTCATTATATTTCTTTATATTGCAAATTGTTTTTGTAAATGTTTATATGTTAAATGTAAAAGAAGATTAATGTATTCTTTTTCCGTTATGGATATATTCTATGTACCCAACAAATTGAGAATAAGCTAAGAAAAGAAGTAGACATAAGATGTAGATTTTAATTAGGGTTTAGGGGTCAAGGGGTTTAAGGTTTAGGGATACAAGGTGTAAGGGGTTAGGGGTTAATATTTTAGCGATTTAAGGGTTAATAAGGCCAAATTAGGGTTAGTAGTTTAAGGGTTAGTACCTGAGATTTTGAGTAGAGGAATTGCGTTGGATGGTATAACAAGGGTTTTGGTAGGACTTTGGAGCATTTGTAGAAGTCCAACTATTGTTTTTGAAAATATTCATCACATTGTTGTCCAAAGATGGGAAGCAGAAAGGCTATGGAACTTCTTGTTCGACTGTCAATATTCAGTGAGATCCCCCTTTTCATTTAGATTACAATAGTCATTAGCACATTGTTAGACATCTTGAGCATATGAGACATATAAATGATTGTCTTAGGTTGTGCACACTTGGTCCCCTGCACTCCTTCCAATGAAGGGGATTGGATCAAGGAGCCTTGCTTTATCAATTTAAATTAAGATGGAAAAAATGTGCCAACATGCACTTTCAAGACATGGGCCCTAGTGTTATATGATAGTGGTTGGTTGGTCCACATATGTACTAGTGGGGTTGCCTTAGTCTCTCCATTGTCTCAACTTGCTTCTATGTGCATCATTGATTTAAGGGAATCAAACATCCACACATTCCTACACTTGTCTAACACCACCTTACCCACAACATGCACTTTGTTCTCATGTCCCTTTTTTGCTTGATACATGAGTTCTCCTCTTACTAGGGGATTAGTCTTTCATTTTGCTCAAGGCTTGAATGATACCCATTGTTTCTTATTCATTCAACATAGGGTCATCAAGCAAGTGGACCTTTACCTGGTTTCCTTTTTCTCCATTCCTTTCATTTGTGGCCCTTCCACTTTGTTAGGAAAACCAACAATGCCTTCTTTGTTGATGTGGAGTTCCTTTCCTCAATGCATTGGAAAGAGACCTCAACACCCTTTTTGCTGGGCACATGACCACAAACTATATGCCCCTTTGCCCAACACTCATGTACTTCAACACATTATATATTCTCCTTTTTCTCGTGCGTGCCCAAGATTGCATTTCCCCCACTCTGTGATTGATTCATCCATTTTATGCATTTACTTGTTGAATGCTCACTATAATTTCCTCTTACTTTGATCTTCAACCAATGACCTTTCTTTTTGTTTGACTATCATGACTTTTGGGGTCCTTCATTTAACTTTTTGACCCTCCTCCATGGCCTTCTTTGAAATAAATGAAGCATCATGGGAGCTTCAATCAATGGCATACTTAGCCACTTTTCCTTTGACAAACATGCATACTCAATAATGATGGAGCTCATAACTTTTAATTAGACTACCTAACTTGCTTGTTTATGTTGCATAATATCTCGCATTGTTCTTCAATTTGTCGAGCACAAGCCACCTATTTGTTGTTAAGCAATAGCCATGAGCAATGTGTTGAAGAATGTAACTAGGATCGGTCTTCATAAATTATACTTGAGTCAAAATGTAATATTTATCAAAAGAAAGCAAAACAAATTTTATTATTAATTTAATTGACTTGTTAAAGCATGGGTTTCATGCTTGGGTCAATTATTATAGGTCAAGCCTCCATTGTAGGCTTTAAGATTGTTTACTTGAGTCAAAAGTCAAAGTTTGTTTGGTCAAAGTCTCCTTGTTGTTGGCCTCATCATCAAGTCGACTTCCCTTAATGAACTAAAATTGGCCTAATATAGAGACACATATGTTCAAGAAACTCATGTCAGCTTATTTATTATGGACAAACAACTATATATACAAGCATAAAGACTCCGCTCAGAATACAAGAGGACAAAATTCGGATAAGAATTTTAGAGAGAAGTTTTTCGGTGTTATTACAATGAAGTAGTTCAGATTAATTTCAAAAAGGAGATTTGTGAGACCTCTGAAGTAAATACGGACATCACAGGAATTATTTCAGTGCAAATCACAGTGAGTAAGTTCGGTGATATCACAGTGAGGAAGTTCGGTAGTATCACAGTGAAGAAATTCGGTGATATCACAGTGAAGAAGTTCGGTGATATCACAGTAAAGAAGTCTGGTGCTATTAAAATGAATAAGTTCGGCGCTGGGTGCTATTGCAGTGATATAAGTTCAGTGCTAGTGATGCAAGTTTGGTACAATTGTAGAGATCCAAGTTCACGTTGTCACCACACGACTAAAGGACCAAGATTCAACTGAAGTGGAAACGAAGTGTGAAGAATGCTCACTGCTATAGGAATGAAGAATGATTAGACTACCATATGACATGACAAGGTTGACTTGATGGGTGGAGGTAGTCTTTGGTCTAGGTTATGAGGGTCTTGGTCAACTCAACATGTTTTTTAATCTACTGAAGAAAGAATTTTGACCAAGTTTTCCCCTAGAGTGGGTTTTTGCCTTGGCTGAGTGCCTACATCTTGTGTCCTCTTCTATTTGTTGCTTAGCATTAGTCTTGATCAGTGATGCGGGGGAGCGCCCCCCCCCCCCTTCGAACCCGCTCCCGAAGCGCGCTCCGGGCGGGAGCGGCTCGGGAGCGGGTCGGGAGCGCGCTCCCCAAATCGCTCCCGGACGGGAGCGATTTTCGGGAGCGCGCTCCCGTAAAAAAATTTGCGCTCCCTGGTCTGTGAGGGAGCGCTTCAGGGAGCGATCGCTCCCGCGCTCCCGGAGCGCTTTTTAATGCCCGGGAGCGATAGGGGAGCGATCGCTCCCTGATCGCTCCCGGCATTAAAAAACGCTCCGGGAGCGAATTTTAAAAATTCGGGAGCGATTCGGCGGAAAAAAATTCCACGGACCCGAAAAAAACAAAAAATTTAACTTATTTTTTTGGATTTATAAGCCCAATGGGCCAAAACAAAATCATTTCAATGAGATTGAGCTTGAGTTTGAGAGCAAAGGAGCAAGGAGCAAGAGCTGAGGAGCAAGGAGCCAGAGCTGAGGAGCGAGGAGCAAGTGCCAAGGAGCGAGGAGCAAGCTTGCAGAGGTAAGTAACTTAATCATTTAGTTAGTTTAGCTGGTTAGGTGGTTAGTTTGGTTAGTTTAATTTACCTGTTTGAGTTTAAAGATCATTAATTTAAATTAAATTAATAAATTAAATGAATTAATCCCAATAAACTAAATTAATTTGCAGATTCAAGACTCAAACCCTACAAACATCAAACACGATGGACCTGGGGATTTTTATTGGCATTTTCCTCTTCCTGGTCCCTTTTCTGGTTATTATGGTGGTGGAGAGTAGGAAACAGAGGGGGCCTGAAACTGAAGAGGTGGATGAAGAAGCCGGAGGAAGTCAAATAGGTGAAAACCCCAGTGAGGAGGATGTGGAGGAGGGTGAACATGAGGGTCAAAAAACTAAACAAGGCCAAACTCCATTGTGGAAATATGTTCAGAGGCCTGAAGCAGGGAGAGGGGGTGGAACCACTAAATTTCATTGCCCCCATTGCAATTCTGATTTCACAGGCTCATACACCCGTTTGAGAAGACACCTTTGCGGGAAAAGGGCATGGGATGGAGAGAAACAAATAGGAATCAGAACTTGCGACAAGGTGTCAACAGAAGATAGAGCCAAATACATAAAGGAAGAGGAGGACGCCCAATACAAAGCAAAAAGATCAAGGGGTTTCTTTGAAAGCTCACAAAGAACTCCTTCAGCATCCTCCCAAGGCAGTGGATATGGACATGGAGGCTCAGGGTCATCATCTTTACGCCGTAGAACCATATCAGATTTCCTTGATGAGGGGTGTAGGAATGATGTGGATTCAAAAATTTACAGGTTCCTCTATGCAAATGGGATACCATTCAATGTTCTACGCTCACCTTATTGGCACGAAATGGTTTCTGCCATAAATGATGCCCCTAAAGGATACAAGAGCCCTGGGTATGACAAGGCAAGAACAGTTGGCCTTGATCATGAAAAAGCAAAAATATCACATTCTTTGAATAAAATGACAAGTTCTTGGACTGACAATGGGGTGTCCATTGTATCTGATGGATGGACAAATGTAAAAGGCAAGCCATTGATAAGTGTTCTCGCTGTGTCCCGAAGTGGTCCCATTTTTCTAGCTGCACATGATTACTCAGACAAGTTCAAGACCGCTATCAACATTGCAGAAGCATTGCTTGAAACAATTGAGCGTATTGGCCCATACAATGTCATCCAAGTCATCACTGATAATGCTCCTAATTGTAAGGCAGCGGGAGCAATTATTGAGGATAGATACCCGAACATATTTTGGTCTGGATGTTTGGTTCACACATTGAACCTTCTGTTGCATGATATTGTCAAAAACAAAAATGAACAATACCAATGGATTGGTGATTTGTACAAGAAAGGAAAAAAAATGATAAAATTTATTACAAATCATAGCAATACCCATGGCCTTTTCCGCAGTCACTCGAGATTGGAGTTGCTGAAGATTGCGAGGACTAGATTTGGTAGCTATTACCTCACCTTCAGGCGCCTTTTGAAGGTAAGAGAGGGTTTAGCTAGCATGGTATCAAGTCCAAATTGGCAGGTGTTAAAGGAAAGGGCTACAAATGTAGCTGACATTGCAGGTTTTGAAACGGTGGAGGAGGCCGCTCTTGATGGGCAGTTTTGGACAACTGTGAGACAGGTATTGGATTTCACCAAGCCAATTTATAACATGATTCGGTTTGCAGATACAGACAAACCAGTGATTGGTGAGGTGTATGAGCAAATGGATACCATGTTGGGGGAAATAAAAGACATTGTTAATAACAGAGATCCCGACTTGTACAATCTGATTCACGATTGTGTGTGTCAACGGTGGAAAAGGCTTAACCTTCCACTACATTGCTTGGCGTATATCCTTACGCCAAAATACTACTCAGATTCTTGGTTGGGCAAACCTGCAGCAGGGGGTGGTGTTAGGACCAAACCCCATTTAGATCGAGAGGTAACTAAAGGATATCTGGATGCATTAGAAAAGTTGGTGCCTGACAGGGAGGAATGTGCAGCTGTGCGCCTTGAAATAGGCAGATACTTCACTGGCAGTGGTTTGTATGGTAACTTCCATGCAATGGACGACAAAGATAAATTTGATTCTCTCACATGGTGGGAAACATATGGCGGCGACGGACTTTTGCGAAAATTGGCATTGAAAGTTCTTGCACAGGTTGTAAATTCTTCTTCTGCAGAGAGGTGTTGGAGCACCTACAGTTATATACATAATGTGAAAAGAAACAGGCTCAACGAAAACCGAGCAGAAAGCTTGGTTTATGTGCACTACAATTTGAGGTTGTTGAGCCATTACTGTGATCGGGCTAATGAAGATCCCACATATAAAATTTGGGACAATCACCCTGAGGACGACAATTTGGAAGATGGCATTGTACATATGGAAGAACTAGAAGATGAGCTTGTACGGGATGAAGCTGAAGCAGCTGCAGCAGCCATGCCACCTCCACCTCCACCATCCAGTTCTCGGGGCCCGAGTCTTGTTCCATTGCTGTCGCCACCTCCATCGACACCCTCGCGTGGAGGCTCTAGTTCTGGTCGTCGGTCTGGGCGGGAGACTCCTAGAAGACCGCCAAGACCTACTTATACTCCTGGAGACTCTCGTGGCAAGGGCCACTTGTAGATTTACAGTTTACTTGTCTTTTTTAGTTTCTATTAGACTTGTGACTTGTCACTTTAGTTTTCATAACTGTTCAGTGTTGAGTTTTGAGTCCTTGACTCTTGACTCTTGACTCTTTCATATCATTATGACATTATGATATTTTTTGTAAACATTATATCACTGGTGACTGTGACAATGAAAATTTGAAGTTTGAAGTTGGGCCTTGGCAATTATAACTCATTGGTAATGATTGTGAATTATGAATATGATGCTTTGTGAAAGACTAAAGTTGTTTCATTTCATCTCATTATTCATGTTTCATTTTATAAATTTTTAACATTTCATATCATGTTAACAGTTAGAAGTTAGGACTTAGAAATATCTTCGATATTACTTCTTGTAATGGTTAAACTTGGCTTACAAGTACAACTTGTTACTTTGGTGATCAATGATGATAAATGTTATTGAATTGAATGTTATTTTAATTTATTATTTTACTAAGGTTGATGACGATTATAATTTCTAGATGATTGATGTGATATGGTTCAATGATCAATTTATGTTTTTTTATGTTTTTTATGTCTATTTCATCATTCTACATGTTTTTGTTGACATATATGTATCAAAAATTAAAAAATATAAAAAATATATATATTTTTAAAAAATCGCTCCCCGATTCGCTCCCAAACCGGGAGCTTCTGAAAATGGTCGCTCCCGCTCCCGCTTCCGCTCCCGCTCCCCGCTCCCGCTCCCGCTCCCAAGTAACACTGGTCTTGATGATAAGGAAAAGATAAATCGAATGAAAGAATGATAATAATGAAACATCACAAGATAATGTCATAATAAGAGAAATTGATTAACTTGCCACTCTTTGGATTTCTCAACATGGTATCAGAGCTATGGTGAAAGAAGGTTGAAAATCACCTTATTGGCAACAAGGTTTTGGAATTGAAGAAAAGTCACTGTCTGAGATCGAACTCATTATCAACAGTAGATTGAAGCATCCAAGACAAACAAATGTCTAAGGCCTCCTTAGTTAAATAATTTAAGGGAACCTTCACTATAGATAGAAGTTCATCATTTAAGGATTGAGCAGGAGCTCATCATTATCACCATCATACTACTAGAACAACAACAGTCCTCCTACACTTGAAGAACAGTTTGAAGTTCAAATGACTTCTATGAAGTGATCCAAGTCTAGTAAAAAATTTTGAGCACTATTATCCGAGATCTAAAAGCATTCATTTGAAGACTATGAAAGGAACCAACTTAAAGAAAGCACTCTTTGAGGATCTGAGATGATAGTACGAGTATAAGGAACCAGCTTAAAGAAATCAAGTAAGTATTGTCATTGCAACTAGTCTAATAAGCTATCTAATCAGAGGTACGTAAACACAAGGTACGTATATTCATAATCTTTTAGATTTTTCATATCTCTAATCTTAAATTATTCATATAATCCTTGTTTATAGCTAGTCTAGGGTAAAAATTGTAATCCTTAGATAACATACATATTAGAACCCTAATCCTTATCTTCTAGGGTTTACAAGTAATCTAGGATGTCAAGTAAAAGTCCTAATGTTGATTGAAAGAATGATTAACTTGATCTTCGATATCATATGATTCCATCCTCCATGGTTACATAGAAGATCTAACTTGAAAAATTAAATCATGGTCTTGGTATCACATGTTTTGCTTCAAAGTATGAATTACAAGTATAAAAGATCATGGCTTGATACAAAGAGAACACTTCAAGGAATCCTTACAAGGTTTGTCAAGGAACATCTCCAGGTATGTCTTAGACTATACATCTTATAAAACTTCTTAATATAAAAGGTACATTCATATTATTTTGAAATTTGTATTACTAACATCTCTTTGTCTAGCTTCCTTGAATCATAAAGATTCTTGATTGGGTGATTCATCATTAGATAAATCTACCCTCCTCATATCTCTGATTGCTCTTATGGAACCATAGAAAGGTTCATTGTAAAAACCATAACTTAAGGGTATGTCGATGATTATGTGTGAAACCCTAAACTGCTTAGGGTTAGAAAATATCTTATGTTTTGATGAATTCTAAAGTAACTGACTAATGCTTGGATGATGTCTTGCTTGGGGTTTTGGTATGGTTATGGAAAACCTAACTTGTTAGGGTTGAATGATAATGTCTGAAATCCCGAACCTTTGAAGTATTGGTAATTTAGTGTTTGTTTTGTATTAAAACCCTGGATCATTAGGGTTTGCTAGAGTGTATAAGCAAGACCCTTATAATGTCTTAAAAATGAAATCCTTGGCATGTGTGTGTTTGTCCAATCAAACCCTAGTCTAATCAAGTTTGTTATATGTCTAACCCTTATTGATATTTGTAAAGTGGGTTGACTAACACATGATATGAAATGCCTATGCATGATGGAGTCCTAGATATATGAGTTGACCTATTTATCGATGGTCATGAGTCCTAGGGTTTGGAACTAAGCCCTAGTCAAAGTTTGTTTCTCTAGGATGATAGTATTTGTGAAATCCTGGGTTTTGGAGTTAAACCTTAGTAGAAGTGAAAATCTCTGATGTATGATGACAATGTGATAATCTGAGATTTGTGTAAACCTGAGTTTTAGTTGTGGTTAATGTTTGATTAAGAAAATCTAGGGTTTGCAACAAACCCTAGTGGAAGCTAGTCATGTTATTGATTGAGCTATGATTGGTTTTGATTGTTAAATCTCATGTATGAAATCTAGGGTTGGTATGAAACCCTAGTGGGAAGTCTAACATATAAATTTTGAAAGTTGTTAGATACTTTGTAGATCTATATTTGTTTGAATTGATTCTAGGGTTTGCTATATGTTGTAGTAGGGTATGTCACACCTTTGGAAGAAACATTGAAACCCTAGATGAAATGAAAGTTGTTATGAAATAAGCCTTGATGAAGTAGTCTAGAGTTTATGACAAAGTCCCTAGCAAGATGTTGAAGAGTATGTGTCTCTTGTTTGTAAGTTTGGGCATCTGATATATAAAGTTAAATGCTTCCGTGATTTTGATGTGGTCAACTTCATGCTTCTACAGATTTGGTTGTACTTGCTATCTAAGTTGTGCATGTACGTGATCTTCAAGATAGTGAAGATGTTCGTAAAGAAAAGCTAATGTGATAAGCTTGATGTGAATGCTAATGATAACTCTATTGAGAAGGATGGAAGCCACGAAAGAATCTTCGATGTCATAAAGAAGAAATAGAACTACCTAAGTTAAGAGGGAGCTTGAATGAAAGAAATCTCCCTAGGTTGAGAAGGAGCATGGATGAAAGGAATTTCCCTAGGATAAGAGGATGGTTGAGAATATTCCTTATACAAAAATGATTAGATCTTCTCTGATTAAGGAGTAACAAATATGGTTCTCTACTTCATGTGACATGCACTAGACTAGGACTAACAACCGTAAATTTTGGTGAAGGCCATGAGTGAGAGAGGGAAATTGGAGAATGTATTTTTGAAGGGTTGTTGAGTGAAGAAAAGCCAGATCGATTTATGAAATATGTTACTGCATGAGAAGTAGCAAAGGAAGCCGCATGGTTGAGGAATCTTCTATCAAGATTCATTGGGAAAGCTCCAAGTCCTACTCTGAAAAGTTGAAAAGCAACATCTAGTTCAATGTTGCAGGAAGCGTCCCCCCCTGGTTCTAAGGCCCGAAGCGCGTCCCATGCGGATGCGTCCAGGAAGCATCCCCGTAAGTGCACTTCCAAAATTTGGAAGCACGCTTCCGCCTGTTTTGGACACTTCCGGACGCTTCCGCTTGTTTTGGACGCTTCCTGGATGCTTCCGCCTGTTTGGGATGTTTGTTTTGAGTATAAATGCAATATATATATATATATATATATATATATATAGCAGACGCTTCGCTTCCTAGATTTTTGGAAAATGACACTTCCGCGTCCCCGCTTCGTGCAACATTGATCTAGTTGTCTGGAAGACCCCAGAGGTTTGTATATGTTTAAAAACATTTGAAAGTTTGTTACTGATTGGGGTTGTGTTTGTACAGGTAAATCTCTCAGAAATT
This sequence comes from Pinus tabuliformis, assembly GCA_031772625.1. Taxonomy (NCBI): domain Eukaryota; kingdom Viridiplantae; phylum Streptophyta; class Pinopsida; order Pinales; family Pinaceae; genus Pinus; species Pinus tabuliformis. The sequence continues at coordinate 847,296,220 of CM062807.1, read as the reverse complement.
TGATAGCAAGTTTTGACATGCTTAGAGTTGTCAATCAGCTTGATGGGAGAGATTTGGAAGGATTTGTTACCTATTGGAATAATCGAAGTTGAGGCTTTGTGAGTAAGACATTGCCTGCGAAGACATCTGGCTGGCACTTTGTGTTGATGTCTAGTCCCTGAAGTTGGGAGGTGGTGTTGGTCATAGAGCTCTGACCTCAGATACACACCTAGATCCCTGGGTTGATGGTTAGCAGGTAACCCTGATGGCACCTGGAGAGGCTGAAAGCTTGAGTCCATCTTAGTCCCACTCGGATAGATTCCCCTGGTCAGGAATCTAGTCCCTAGCATTGCGATGCCTAAATTGTTGAGAGACCTTGGACAGATTGCCCTGGTTAGGAATTTAGCCCATGGCAATGTGGTGCCTAAACTTATTCCTAGATTATGTGTTTTTAGATCTTCCATGTACCTCTATGGTTATATTTAAATATGAATATCTCCCTAGTTAAGAGAGAGTGTTGAAGAATGTAACTAGGATCAGTCTTCATAAATTGTACTTGAGTCAAAATGTAATATTTGTCAAAAGAAAGCAAAAAGAAATTATTATTAATTTAACTAACTTATTAAAGCATGTGTTTCATGCTTGGATCAATTGTTATAGGTCAAGCCTCCATTGTAGGCTTTAGGATTGCTTACTTGAGTAAAAAAAGTCAAAGTTTGTTTGGTCAAAGACTCCTCCATCAAAGTCTCCTTGTTGTCGGCGTCATCATCAAGTCAGCTTCCCTCAATGAACTTATGTCGGCCTAATATAGAAACAGTTCTACTCAAGAACTTATGTCGGCCTAATATAGAAACAGTTCTATTCAAGAACTCATGTCGGCTCATTTATGATGGACAAACAACTATATATCAAGCATAAAGACTTCACCCAAAATACAAGAAGACAAGTTTGGATAAGAATTTCAAAGAGAAGTTTTTCAGTGTCATAAAAATGATGTAGCTTAGGTTAATTTCAAAAACGAGATTTCATGAGACCTCTGAAGTGTTGAAAATAAAAAAAGCAGAAATATTTTCTTAAACTTGATAATTACTTGTGATGTTCTTGATTTGTTATTATGTTTCTTTATATCTTCTTTCTTTAGCTCATCAAGCAATTACCAAAGCGAAAGCACATAAAACAATGGACACCAAATATAGGAACTATGCCAGGGAAAAACCCCCCTCGAGGGGAAAACCCAGTGAAAATTCTCTTCCCTTCAATAGTATTCTTTGAGATTCTTTACCCTAGACAAAGACTAGACCTTCCCTCCACACCAAGTCATCCTCCCAGATCTTCGACCTCTCTTCTAGCAATTTCTATTATGTAGTAGCTTCCAGCATCAGCGAAACTCTGAAAAACTTCGATCTCCTAAACTAGGGCACAAAACAAAGAGATAGAGGCACCAAAATTTCGTTTTTTTTATTCTCTTTAGACTCCAACCAACTCGCACTTCCTTTGGCTTCCCGGCTTCGTACTTCGCACTTCCAAACTTTCTTAGAGATATTGAACTTGCTTTAGGTGAGGTCCTCCAAATGAATTCGACTTGCTTCTATTTATAGGCTTCAAGGGAGGTCGAATTGATGTCCTTAGGCCGACTTGATGTGGAGTATACATAAATTATATTTGGCTCAATACTAAACCTTTTTACATGATTCAAAAGCCTAAGAAGGGTCTATTTAAAAGTACAATGACTCTATTCACTCTAAATAAATTCTAGAAGTCCTCAATGGGGACTTTGACCTAAAACATGGTAATGCAAGCATGAAACCCATGCTTTAATAAGTCACAATAATAATAATAATAATAATAATAATAATAAAATCTTTATTCTTTTGACAAGTATATTACAAGATGACTCAAATACATTTAATGAAGACCAAACCTAGTTACATTTTCCAACATGAAGTGAGTACAGATATCACAGGAATTATTTCGGTGCAATCCACAGTAAGTAAATTCGGATCATCTTCAGAAATTAAGTTCAGTGATATCACAGTGAGGAAATTCGCTAATATCACAGTGAAGAAATTCAGTGATATCATAGTGAAGAAGTTTAGTTATATGAAAATAAAGAAGTTCAGTGTTATTGCAATGGAGAAGTTCAGTGCTCGGTGCTATTGCAGTGAGACAAGTTCAGTGCTAGTGATGCAAGTCTGGTCAATAAATGGACCAAAAATGCATATTTCATCTCTGCATCAGTGTGCAATATATTGCATGTAATGGAGTATCTCAACCACATCTATCATCCTATTGTGCATTTCATTGCATAATGACAAGATAATTCTAGTTAAGTATAGTATCACTAAGAAAAGAAAGGTGCATTATCAAGAAAACAGAATTAAAGGGAAGAAAGTTTCCCAAGTGTAGACCTAGTGAGGAAAGCGGCTTTACTTGGTCAATGTGCTCAATGACAAGATGAAACATTGTGCTTAGTGAAGATCAAGGCAAAGGCCTACACTTAGAATCAAGCATAATATTTAGTGAACAATGTAGGGACAAGAAAAGTAACGAGTAAAGGACTTCCCACTCTACAAAGGAAAGGGCCCATTCAGTATAGGTCTAGGTGCTTAATGTCCCTATGTTGGACCTTGAAGAAGACATATGAGGTGTTCAAGCGTAGTTTACGAATCTCGAGCAAATGAATAACCTAACCACCACATAGATGAGAATGGATTTCCATGCGTAATGACATGTTAAATGTCCACACCATTAATTTCTCTTCATTTCTAACAACATTAGAAATCATACTAAGATGACATTACATCGTGTGTTTTGATGTCACATGAATTTCTCTTCATTTCTAAAAACACTAGAAACAATATTAAGATGACATTACATTGTTTTTGGAGATCACATAAACGGTGCCAAATTTGTGAGTCCATAAATGAACACAAAAAATTCCTAAGAAGGGTGGAATACCACAACTTTATTCAACCTGCCATGCCAAATTCCTATAAACCACTACTAATTCCACGCAGAGTTGAAACTTGAACCAGCTCAATTTCACTTCCAAGTTGGGCCACTCACAATTTTTGAATGGTGACAGTCTAGCAATCTACATCTAGTTGTTTAGTCAAATTTGTTTAATCAATCCTTCAATTAAGATTGATTGCAAGATATTTGAAATCAACGCTTTTAGTTAGAATCCTTGCTTCCATCTCGGGGAAGGAATTCAGAGGGAAAATGAAGATCTAAAACACTAGGCATCGAGCACATCATATTTGATCATTGTGAAGATGAGCATCATCGATATTCTCACACGGGTGGATGCCATTTGCAACAAGTATGAAAAGTGTGATGTTGACAAACAGAGGGAGAATCAAATCTTCGACAACAACACCTTCATCAAGCTTTATACTGTTGTCGAGTCCAACATTGAGGCCACAAAGCAGGTTAGTAAACCCTACATTTCCCCTGGCTCGATTTTTAAAATGTTGGGAAAAACTGCTAAATTCTGTGGCTTTTTTGGTACCAGAAAGTCGATGATGTCGCAAATTACAAGAACAGGGCAGTGGTCACGACCTTGAACGCTGAAATTCGACATGCCAAGGCCAGATTGCATAAAGAAATTCCAAAGTTGCAGAAATTGGCTCATAAAAAGGTTAGGATTAGCTATCCTTTATTTTTTTCCGAGTGCTTTTTAGGGCTTTCTCATGGTTTCATAGATTTTCTCTTCAATTACTCGATATTTTAATGATGTAGTAGCCTTTTCATCTCAATGTTGTTAGGACCTAGGACAAATGTGGTATTCCTTTATTTAAATTCCATTTTTTTGGATGACCATTCCCTTACCAATCAGCTAGAGTCTTCTGCATGAAGTTCAAATCTAGGTAGTTAGACGCTGGACTAAATGGAGTTTTAATAGATAGTAATGATACACATTGTTTTGATTATAATATAGGAAATTTATTAGATCAAATGACCTTGACATTTTAGGGTGGCTTTATCGGGGAAGAATGAGTGTGTATTCCTGATCCTCGCGTGAATATGGGCCAATGAATAAGATAGGGGCATGCATTCAAACTTGGTGACTTACTCTCTTACTGACCAAGTTGAACCTGCAATGATATAGCTCCACAAATTTTTAATTTTGAGCCATTAGAGCTGAGGGCTCAAACATAGATTCATGCTATTAAGCACCCACACACTCACTGTCGCTTAGAAGTTCTGCAATTTTAAAATGATAGTGGCATATTGGCAATTGCCACTTTCCACAGTACTAATTAAAAGTCCAATTGAATAAGGAAAAAAAGGAAACAATATTTTGTTTTCCTAATCAATATGCCTACCTATTGCTTTGTTGCTAATGGGTTTTAGCTAGGGTTAACATCTGACACCTTGACAACTGAAATCTATAATACACCTTATTTCGTAGTTTGGCCTATGGTTTCTATAAAGAATCTTCATTCATGTGCAAGATTTTTTACTATAGGAGTATTGCTAGCATAGCTAGTTGGAAGGGTGTTACCTGCTATATTATCGAAGCAATCAAGTAAAATCATCAAGTAAATCAAGTAAATTTACAATGAAATAATGCTCTAAGAAGTAGAAAACTAAGAACTTGCAATCTTTTTGCCTTGTTGATGACCCACATCTAGTCCAAACTGTAATTCTCAAGGGTAAATTTTCGCTTACGGTTTCTATTATGTCTAGGTTTCTTGAATAAATTAGTGTTACACATTCATAAACAATATATATGCATGAATAATATAAGCACTAACATCAACAATATGATTCTTCACAAAATCGCAATAAGTAGGGTTGACTTCTCAATGAAACCATGTAATAAGTCCACCAGTACAAAACTGTTTGCAATATCAACAATTTAGGAAACCAGATCCAACTGCAATTACGATATGTTAATAAAAACTAGGTGAGCTATAATAATCTAATATCTATTGTGTTATTTTGACTTACTGCATAGGAGTCTGACTGTACTAAAGATAATCCGCAAGCTTAGAGAATAGAAGCTCGATTGCCTTTCCTGTGGGTACCTACAACCCAGAAGGGTAGCTTGATCAACTCTTTGTACAATATATAGTCACAGATTGACTATTGGAATGGAGCAGATGTTTGTTGTAGGATGTGGTTGCCCTAATGTGGTTACCTGTAGCCCTAGCAAGGCCACTTCTAAGGTTGTTACCTTCAAAACAATCCCAAACTAACTTCGGTCCTTTGTTGTCTACTTGATGTGCCTGGAATGAGCATCAATTGTACCTTTCTTATGCTCAAACAAACCTGTTGACAGTGCTGGACCCGCCAACATGTCAAGGGGATCTCCCCGATAAGAAGCCCCAATTAGACCTCAGACCGTTTGGTGTAGGAGTCCCAACAGTGGGTCGTAAGGTAATGCCTTGACCGCGATGTCACACAGAGGCAAGTAAGATAACTTTGTCAGTAGCAAAGGTATGACTGATGCAGTGAGTTAAGGAAGGTGTATGAGAGGTTCTAACACTTCGAAGGGGGAAGGAGGTGAAAGTGAGTTCCAGGTTGAAAGGGATTAGTCCCAACTCGACTAGGAACACACAACACAAAAGGACATGCACAGCTTCTGGTGGAGAAGTTCACTCAAATGCAGCAGTCACATCATACAAGGTAAGATAACACGTACAACACTCACGAATCAATCCGAGACAAGTGTGATGGTTGTTGCAGCAAGGTTCACGTGAAAGGTCTGTCTGATGTCCAGCAGAGCAGTCGACACGGACGGTGACAACATTAACAACATATTCAACACATTAACAACAAGATTCATCTAATTGCATATGAATCAGTTCATACACAAGTGCATAAGTTAAAAAACATATATCATTAAGGCAACTGGAGCAGTCCAACTACAATAACAACATATGCATGAAAATGTGTTGGCTCTTATTATATAAAGAAGTGTAAGTCACAATCATACAATACATCCATGTAAACCTGCTAGCCCCAACAGTGGAATGTTACAACCACATCTGCCTGCTCCTCCAAAGAGATGTACTAGCTCCGTGCAGTGGAGAAGCCAAGGCGCATTACAATACTGTCCAAGACTTCTTCAAGATAGTCTTACTAGAAGCTTGGCTGACCAAAAGCCTCTACAATGAGTTATGAGGGACTATTTATAGCAAAGGGTGGGGTGACCCTTGACATTCCCCTTTGTGACAGTTCAACTACCCTTATGACTCTTCACCTACTCTATGACTGTTACATCCAACTATTGACACCTGACTTACACTTGACATGACTCAACATTACAATGCACATGTACTCATTTCAGACAACATGGCTTGAGCAAGCCTTGCAAGACATCACTGGCACGCGATCCGCTGTGATGAGACCAACTCTTTGACATGCTTGTTATGGTGAAGGTGGTGAGCTGATGCCAAGCTTGGTTGTCCGTAATGGTGTGCATGCACCTCATGGTGACATCTTACTGAGGCAAACTCTGCCTTCGTTGCAATCAGTGCATTGGTTCGGCCCCTTCATCCAACTCGTCTTCTAACATGCGCATGGTCTTGTTGGGTATGGTTGAACTAGCAACACACTGATGCATAGTGTCCGTGTTGATCTTCAAGTGTGTGTTGATGGTCATGCGCATCAACTTGTCAAAGTACATGTTCAGCCCCAGTTAGACTTGCTTCTTGTCTTCGCCTTGATGAATGTGTTGAATGGGTTGGATTGCATGCATGCGCTCAACGACATGCATGTTGTTGAATCCCTTGCATGCAATCAACAACACTGCTCACTATGTTTGCTCTGTGTCAGCTACTAGGATGGATCCTTAGCTTGTATGGGCACAATTTCATCCATGAGTGCATGTTGCGCCCATTATTGTTCCTGTTCCTATTATAACTCATTCACCTGTCTGTGCAGCTCCATGTTCTTCCTGAGTTGCTGCTGCAGCACATGCAACTCTTTTTTTGTTTCATCTTCTGCCTTCATGCGATCTTCATGTCGCGCCGTCACTTCATAGTCGGAGTCTCCAAAGTTTCTTTCATCATCAATGGACTTGCTTGAGCTTGCAACCTTGTTCCGCCTTCGTGTTGTTAACAACCCTCCTCTTGCATTCGTTGCATTTGGTATGATGTCTTCAATTGTTGTTCATGATGTTGCTCACTGTAATGTTGCTGTTGTCATATCTTGATGTCCTTGTCTACGAACAACTCGATGTCTTCGTGGGTAGGCAAGTCCATGGACACTTGATCGACTGCATCCCTAGGCGTGCTCTGAATGGTGTCTTCGTCTGCTCTCCTGGAAACAATTGTACCTATACTGTTGAGAGGCAGATGAACACCTGGGATACCTAGAGACATGGCAACACTCATGCCAAGCAATCTATCAATCGAAAACCAAAATGAACATGAGAACTGACTTGCAACATACCTGGGCACATGATCATGAAGGTTGCGCAATTTTGGCTGGGAGGTCGAGAGATTGACTGCCAAAACTGCACAAGGCACAGTCTGGGCTATTGGGAGACTGGTTGACTGCTGGAACTACGCAATGCATAGTCCAGTCTGGCTGCTAACTGTTGGGATTGCGCAATGCGCAATTCCAACTAGGAAGGACTGTTGGCCTAGGGATAGATTTACGCAATTTCTTGGGCCAAGCAGCCACTGTCCTCCAGAAATGCGCAAAACAGTCCTAGAGGCCAGTGCTGGGCAGGAATGCGCAAATCTGGAGAGGAAGGTGAGCCTTCCTTCCCCAGATTGCGCAATGCAACCTTGGTGAAGGCAGAGTCCGGGCCAAGGTTGGCCCGACTCGCCAACGGGCAACTGAAAGAAACTAAGACAGTAAATGCATGGTGACACTAAGTGATAGCAAAAGTGATTAACAGTGCATGCAAAACATGAATGAAAGATTCAACAAACAGATCAACATGCATGTGGGTGAGGTAGTTCACCGATTGGGCGAACGTCTGTGCAAAACAGTTTCATGCATGCGACATCAGTGAGATAGCAACAAAAACTGAAACAGAGCTAAGGCAAGCTAGTATATATGTAAACGACAGCAAGCGTTCAAAGAAATCAAGCGAACAATACTCGCACAAGCGAAAACACAAAAAACGACAAAAATGTAGCACAAGGCATGGGAAGCGGGCTTACCCCAAAATAGCTGAGTTGAATGTGTCGACTACTCCTAGATGTGATGTGGGATGTCATAGCTGCAAGGTTGATGCGAGGAATGAGCTCTACAGCGTTCGATTGATGAGTTTTGACAACATCGAGGTTGTGACGTGCATGCCACAAATCTAGGGGAAGCGACACTTGATGGGAGGTTTTGAAATTGCTCCTTGCATGTAACCTCCAACTGCTAAACATAGATCCCTGAAACAAGGGATGCCTTTGATGTTGCCTTGGGAGAAGCAGCCCATGCATGCAAGTCTGTTTTGCTCAATCCCAGAGGGAATCGGTCAACTCAACTGCACATGTAAGAGGTTGCTCAACTACTAGAGAAAAATGTGTATTTTTGGCTGGGAGTTGGGCTAGTTGCCCAGGAGATTTGCACAATTTCTGGGCAGAGCAGTTGACTGCTAGCCAGATTTGCGCAAATTCTGGGCTGAGCAGCCTTGCTGAGGAAATTTACGCAAATCCTGCTGGGAGTGTTGGCAGGCAGGATTGCGCAATCCTAGAGCCCAGCAGGCTACCAGATAGGATTGCGCAATTTCTGGAGGGAAGGTTGGTTGCCTTCCAGAAATGCGCAATTTTCAAGGGGAAGCTGCTCAGCCTACAGATGGACCAAGTCCGGGTGAACAACTTGTGAGGGGAATGGATCACGCTGTGACCGACAAGCTGCCTTTGTGCAAGAAAGACACTAAAGCTTGTGAACTTGATGAAGCAAGGCAAGCTGCTGTGAAAGTTGGAAGGGAGGCTCTAAAACAAGGCTAAGGAAAAATTTTGGAGGGTGGTTGTAGCCGCTACAACAAAACCCTAGAAGATTCACAAACCAAATTCTTCTTAATGAGTAAGTGTCTTGCTATCTTGGTTAGGGTTTGTAACCTCAAGGAGGACTTCCCCTACCCTATCTTCCCTTGACCGATCAACACACTAGAGCTTGGATACAGTGCCCAACAATTAATAACAGCCAGAATATTGAAACACACCCCCTTACATCTTGACCCAAAGAAGGTGGTTATTAGGTTGACCCGACTCCCTAGGTGCAGCGAAAAGAATGGGGTCTATTTTTTTTCTAAATATAAAAGTCTCCAAAATATCAAAATGCATAGGGATTTCTCCCCCACTCCAACCATGAGTGCCAGTGAGGAAATGCATCTCTATTTATAAAGAGATGCTCAACTAATATTTCAAGGGAAATCCACTAATCTAACCTATGGAGAAGTAAAACACACTTATTTACATAAATGATGGGTTGTTCAAGCCACATGTACAGTGATCAAGTGAAACAAGCCCTAAATAGAAAGTGATTGGATCCAACTGCATTGTTAAAACCAATCTATCGAAATTGGATGCATACAACACCATTTGGTTGCAGCTAGTAGTCCTCAAGCACTATGAGAGACATCTCTACCATCACACCATTCAAGAAGTTTTAATACAATGAAAGGATAAACCACTTGAAGTGGCACCTTCCAGCCTGCTAACATTCTACACCAATTCCCACATCTCAACTCTTCTTGAGGATAAGGTTGTTCTCTAAGGGGGAGGACATGTTAGGGTCCTAGCCTCCCTAACCATTAACAGATAGATTTATATATGGTTATGTAAGAAAGGCCATCATTATTAGACAATGATCACAGTATTGTGACTACAACTATTATGAGGACTTGCTAGAAGGATTTCCTCCTCTAGAATGTTCTAGAAGGTTAGAAAGTTGTATATATAGAGGTAGAAACATTGTAAAAGAAGTCTTGTAGAATTATTGCAACTAAGCTTTACTCTACTAGGGGTTCGCCCCTAAAAGAGGCAAGTGAACATTGTGCTCCTAATAATCAAGGTCTCTTATTTTGGTTACCATTACAATTGCATTGATTATTTTTATTACTTTATACTAAATATTTGTATGTTATTACACTTATCTCATGGTACAAGCTATGAAATCCTCAAACTCTACTTATAGATCATGTGAATTGCATTTACCCTTACCACGTTGTACCATAGAGCTTGTTATATTAATTCCTTATCATAAGAGTAGAGGACAACTGCTAGGAGCATTATCAAGGTTTGGAGAGTATAATACAAACCTTAGAAGACATATCAAACTCAAGTTATTAGGGTTGGTTGGTTTTAGGTGAAATTACATACTCGATGTGTTATCACTTAAGAAACAATTTCTAAATTGTTCACATCAGTTTGATTGTAAAGGTTAGGTGTTAGTCCGGGTTTAATTTTTCCATGTTTGCTTTAGTGCCTAAGTCCTAGGAGTCTTGTTGGTATGTTTAAATAAAGGTCAACACTCCGTTTTCATCCATCACTGGTCTCACAACTCACATAGATTCCGTGTATCAGATTTGTTTTAAGGTTCTTATGCGCTATGAAACTATCTAGGTGTTTTCGTAGCGCAAAAACCCAGTCTAGGTGTTTTCGTAGCGCAAAATCCAAAATTTGCACTGGTTGCGCTACGAAATCGGGGATTCATGTAGATCTGTAGCAAATCTCACCCAGCTGTCAAATCTATCAAAATCCGTTATGGTTATATCACCAGTTGTCAGTTTATACACTTCGCCTATCATATTCAATCGCTTATCTTCATCATTAGAGTCATTAGGTGTCTTGGTACGCTCAGGTTGCAAGTTTCAAAAAGAGGCACGTATTCACAATCATGATTTATGTTTGGGTTCTTGCATGGGAAGCAAATTGACGGGCGTTCAATTTATGTTCTTTGAAGATCAAGCGAGGCAGCTTTCCTCATCCATTGCAAGCGAGGCAGTGATCGAGATTGAGACGGTGCAGACTTCTTTAATATTCACGTTGCAGGAATTCCATGGAGGGGTCTACAGAAAGAAAGGAGCACAGGTCAGGCAGATGTTTGAGGAACGAACTTGAAGGCTTAGATATTATCCTAAAGAACAGTGAAGTTGAACGAGCATTCAAACAGGTTGGCTGTTGGAGAGAAAAGCCTCAAGGAAACATGAAATCAAGGAAGCTCATTTTAATAAAATGGAGACTCTGTGGGAAGATAAAACGGTTTCAATACCTGAAGTGGTCAATTGTCATGCTCAATACTACACCTGGACAGTCCCTGCAATTAAAGAAACAAGTAAGGCCAAGTCATAAATTTTGATGAGTTACCTTTTTGCTTACCTTGAAGAATGGTGTCTATATATTCAGTTTGAACAGCTTCATGACAATTGAAAAAGCCATTGCAAAAAAAAGAAAGACTCAAGAAAGTAAAATTTTGATCCTAAAGCTGTGTTTTTGAAATTACACAGCAGTTTCATAGCGCGCTACGAAACTGCTGTAGCTACACGTTATCATTCGATGGGCCAATTTTGAGGGACAAAGGGAAGTCTTTTTGGAGCAAGGTACACGTGCATGAAAAACATGATAGTCCAAAACATTTTTGTGCAATCAAAGAAGAACAACAGGGATAATTGATTTCGAATATCCTTGTGAAGACCAAAAGCAGAAAAACAGGGGCAGTTTCCTACTTTCCAGGAGCAGTTAAGAGATGAGACATTAAGGGCCAGCAAGCAATTTCAAACATCCACCAAAGCTAAATTGAAGAAGGCCATCTGTCAGAGAACGAATTTGGATTGTATTTAATGCTTTTACCAGCATGATTAAGAGTTAGAATCCTAATTGTTTTAGGTTTCTAAAACTGCTAGTTAGCAGTCAATTCCATTTATTAGTTAGTTTTAAGTGTTAATAGGTGTCGTCATAGGAAGAATTCGAGTTCCCCTCATGCTGGAGGAGGAATCTCAGTTATGTAAAGAGCTCTACATATAGCAGAAGAGCTGATGTACAAAGGGTGGAAAAATTATTCAGAAAAGCTCTCATATTTGGCTTTATGTAAAGACTCTGCTTTTAGTAATACAGTACTTTGGCTTTGCTTCTCAGGAATCAGAAGGAATTCGATGCTTTGAATGTCTCGTATTGTTCTCTTCCTATTATCTACAGCGGTATGAATGTGTGATTACTTAGAAATCACTAACAATGCTCTAATTTCCTTCATGCATTTGTAAACTGTGTTGGTCCTTTGTGTTTCTGGTGTATTCTACATGCATTGAGTTCTAAATGCCCTGACTTCTATGTAGAGCTAACCTTACTGTCAATACTGAAGCATATCTGACTCCATAAGCCCAATGGATACTTTCTAATTGTGTTTCTACCACTCACATTTCTACATTTGTTTCACAATAGTTAGCCATCTTACTCGTAATAAGAAATCATTAATCCTTTGAGAGAGCCCTCTCAGGATGCGGAGGCTAAGCCTCAGCCAAAAGTAGGTTAGAAATAGTTACTTAAGGTCTACCTGATCAGCAGCCTATCAGGACTGATTTTGAGATAACACGATGTTTGGAGCCTATCCAAATATTGACAGCATTACTCTCTAAAGCTACAAAAAGAAATATCTCTCGTCCTTGACCACCTTCGATAATTTCAGCTTGGTTTTAGTAGAGTGCCAATGGACATGATATTCTCTCACTAGATAGTCTCATTTACAAGAGATTTATTTACCATCCTCATAGAGCCACATTTCCCCTTCTTTGATCCAAACCAAAAAACCATTGAACTTTCTTGTAAATCAAGGCATCCCTCTACATCATCTTCCCTAAACAACCTACATGCATGAGCACTAAGCATTGTGGAAAAATATCGATTTTCAATCTTCTTCCATTGATTTTCTAGCTAGTAGTCCTAGATTGGATCTTTTCTTGTCCATCAATCAAGGGAGAAGATAGATCATATTACAGTTTAGTCTAATTTAAACTTGCCACCAAATATATAGCAAATGTATTGTCATCGAACCAATATACTAGGAAGATGAGCCAACTCAAGGTTATATCTCCACTACAACTACTGTGATTTGCATGTCAAAGAAGAGCCTTGGTGTGCAATATTGAATCAAAGGTCGAATTGGGCTTATAGGAATGTCGTTATTCTAAAGATGTTGTTCTTAGCTACTTCCTAGAATGTTATGTTACAGATTTAAGATGCACACTCCGTTCTTTGATGACCCTACTCATATTCTGTTGGTTCATTATATGTCTTCAATCATGTAGCTAAGTTTTCCAACGTCATCTGCACTCTTCAGAATTTAATCGTTGTTTCCAATAAATTACAATAGAGCCGAGGTTGTAACATTTTGTGTTAAAAAGACTAACATTTTACCTTGCCTGGAAGGAAATGCCTCAAGGGCTTTAGTTCAACTTTCTTGGATTCTCAATTGGCACATTGTCTCTTCCCTTTACTAGTTTTTAGTTGACATGTATAGAAACCCGCAAGATCTTGGGATTCTACAGAAGTATTGTTGTTGTCATTGCCTTGATATTGAGAATTTATTTAAATAAAGAGAGTTGTCATGATCCCTATAGTACTCAACGTCAATCTGCAAGCAATATTGCTACATTGACTTTGTTACGCTTTTAACTCTTGTTCATATTTCAATGCAAGTATCCAGTTTACTAGACGTTCCTACTTTTCCATATTCATTATCCATGATAACCTTTAGGTTTTGACCATTGGGTCATCCATCTGTTAGTTTCTGTAGCATTAGATGTGTTGTAGCCACGAAATTTGGTGGAGAGGCTAGAATACATGAGATCTCCAAAACCCAGAAATTGTTTCTGGAAATTCCACCTAGAGATAGCTTAATTAGATTATTAACCAATTTTTAAATATTTCCCAAGTCTAAACTTAGGTAATATGGTTAATTAATCAAAATTAATTAAGTCAAGATGCGAATTATCTAGAAACTCACACAGATCGACTCCAAGATGATCCTAGCCATTGATTAAGTTTTCATCTTGGTCGTTGGTGCTCCAATAGTGGATTATAAGAGGAAGTCGATGGGCACTTGGAGAAAATACATCAGAACACCAGAAGTTTGATTTCCTTGGCAAATCAATTTCCAGAGTGGTAGCAGTCAGTTGCCGGAGAGCTAGAGATCGAAGCAGTGAGTGAGGGGCAGGGACAATGAGTTCGGAGGAGATTTTCCAGATCCAGAGAGTCAACTACGGGAGAGTCGAGTTTCCTCAGTGAGGCTGCACAAAGGCAACGCAGAAGCTTCAGAGGCAACGGTTCAATTTGGCCAGACAGAGGGTTGATTCAGTTGCTAAAGGTTGGGAATATTTTAGGAAGGGATCAACAAGTTGTTCTCAGAGGCTAGATTGAGTAGATGACTTGATCAATTGCAGTTCCAGGTAGAGCGTACCAGTGGTTGGGCAGGATTGACGCAGGTGTTTTGTGGAGCCCATTCAAAGCAATTTTTGGAGCTGGATCATTGTCAGGTGAGACAAAATTTGTCTCACTAATTTGTGGCTAGTTTCTCCTATAGTGGATTACCAATTTGTGCATCCAGCTTTTACGAAGATTTTCACTGCGACATAATAATAAAAAACCCTCAATTGTTGCACTAGTTTTCTCAAGTCAGGGTTTTTCCGGGGACAATTATCCAAAAACAACGGTGTCATTTTTATGGTGTGCGCTAGAATTTTCTTAGTTTCCAATGCTATTATTTCCGCAACATTTTATTTGTGAAGGTTGTAGTGTGATTTATTTGATATTTGTCGTAGCTACTAAATTGTTAAAATAATTAACAATTAGAAAAATAAATTCTAGTTGCTACAATAGGATTTCAGTTTTGAAATTGTCACATGGTATCAAAGCATGAGTGATCAGTCGGGGAGCTTAGAAGCGAAGGAAAAGAATTTCGCTGCTCAAAGGGAGTAGCAGGCCAAAATTTTTGAGACAGCACAGTTCCTTGATAGGAAGGCCGAGTTATTGGGGCAAGGGTTCGATTTTCAGTTGCAGGTTGACAGAAAAGTCGAATTGCCTAGGAGAGTGATTCCTGCAGTCAAAGGGAGAAGTTGCAACTCAGGTTTTCGCTGAGCAAAATTTTGGTTGGATGCAGAGGATTTTGCTGCAGTTTGCAGTAGCAGAATCAACATCAGGCAGAAGAGACAAGCACACACAACAGAAGGAAAATTTCTCTCAGAGAACTTCTAGTCTCAGAGGTTCGATTTTTCCAGGCAAATTGACAGTAGCAACTAGTAGATCTGCCCATTCCAGGAACGAGTGTGAGTAGCTAAGCCGCAGCCAGGCAAAAGGAGAGAGGGGGTTTTCGACAATTCTTGAGATGGCCACAACAAGGCTTAAAGATCAGGATAGGTTGGAAGGTTCCTCCAACTATGCCATCTAGAAGGTTAGGATGTCTTTCCTGTTGGATGAATATGGACTGAAGCTCTACATAGACAACATTGTGATAGTTCCCTAGGATGCGAATCAGCGAAAAGAATACATAAAGTAAATGGCTAAGGCGAAGAGGTTGATCCTGGATGGAGTACGGCACCATATAGTCTCACACATAGCTAGCAAGGATGCTGCCAAAGAGATGTGGGATGCTCACTCCATGCTATATCAAGGCAACTCTGAGCAGCGGAAGATGTTCTTGGGAGAAAAGCTAAGATACATAAGGATGCAGAAGGGGGAAGGCATAGATCCCTTCGTCACCAGGATTCAGGAGGTTTGAGACCAGCTTGCAGTTGTTGGGGCAATGCCTCAACCAATAGAGCTAGTGAGATTGGCACTGAAAAGTGTCTTTGAGGAGTGGCAAGTCTTTGTCCAAAGTATATTGGGCAGAGACAAGCTACCAGATTGGCACAGGACGTGGGCCGATTTGCAACAGGAGGAGTTGAGGCAAGCTTTGCTAAAGAGATCCATCAGTGGTAGCAGTAGCAGCGGACCGAGGGTGGTGACGGAGGAGAATGTGGCCCTCGCATCAAAGGGTCCCAGTCAAGGGCAGGGGGAACAAAAAAAGAAGAAGGAACTATCTAAGGTCAAGTGCTTCAGGTGTGGAGTTTGGCCACTACAGTACTCAATGTCCTCTCAGAAAGAAGGAGAAGCAGGAGAAGCAAGACCAAGAATTAGCACATGTTGCGATATATAGATTGTCCTCCGGGTTGGAGGAAGACTTCGCGATGTTGGCAACCATACCTCCAAGAGTGAGGTGGGGCGACTTGGAGTTGTGGCCCCAAAGAGGCGGCTTGTAGTTGTAGCCCCAAAGAGCTACAAATTTGGGTAGGCTCCATAAGGAGTCCACCTCATGGATCATTGCCTAGCTACCGGGGCCCACAATATTCAATAGCGGGATGGATCAATGACAATTGATGCAGTCAGTACCAAAGTGACAGTTGTAGACTAGTCGCAGTAAGATGCTGAGGAGCACGGTGCAGTGTTGACAACAGAGCAGGTGGCTCAGTAGCAGAGTCAGTAGCAGTGCAAATTCTTCAGTGACAGTGCTAGTAGCAGTCAAAACTCGGGAGACCGATGCATCATACTGAACACAGTTGATTCAGTATTTTGAATGCTTCTCAGTTGTAGTGGTTGCAGTTGCGGCAGCAAAAAATGAGAGGGAGTTGCAGTGTAGATGCAGTGTTGGCAACAATATAGCAGTGTCAGTAGCAGCATAGATGCAGCATCAAATTTACACAGTGATTGGTGGGTAGTATAGCCAAAAATCAGTAGCATGACAGAGGTGATATAGAGACAGGGTGTTGTGACAGGATGTGCAACACTAGAGAGAGAACAAAGTCCTCACTAAAAGGGAGTGTTAGTTTCTATAGCATTGGATGTGTTCAAGCCACGAAATTTGGTGGAGAGGCTAGAATACATGGGATCTCCAAAACCCAAAAATCATTTATGGAAATTCCACCTAGAGATGGCTTAATTAAATTATTAACCAATTTTTAAATATTTCCTACCTCTAAACTTAGGGAATATGGTTAATTAAACAGAATTAATTAAGTCAAGGTGTGAATCATCTAGAAACTCACACAAAATGACTCCAAGATAATCCTAGCCATTGATTAAGTTTTAATCTTGGTCATTGGTGCTCCAATAACGGATTATAAGAGGAAGTCGATGGGCACTTGGAGAAAATACACAAAAACACCAAAAGTTTGATTTCCTTGGCAGATCGATTTCCAAGGTAGTAACAGTCAGTTGTCGGAGAGCCACAGATCGAAGTAATGAGTGAGGGGCAGGGATAGTAAGGGGCAGAAGCTTTAGAGGAAACAGTTCGATTTGGCCAGACAAAGGGTCAATTAAGTTGCTGAAGGTTGAGAATATTTTCGGAAGGGATAAGCGAGTCATTCTCAAAGGTTGGATTGGGAAGACGACTTGATCAGTTGCAGTTCTAGGCAGGGCGTACCAGTGGCTATGCAGGCTTGACGCAAAGGCTAACGCATGTGTTCTGTGGAGCCCATTCAGAGCTAGTTTTGGAGTTGGATCAGTGCTAGGTGAGACAAAATTTCTCTCACTAATTTTTTTGGCCAGTTTCTCCTATAGTGGATTGCTAATTTGTGCATCTAGATTGTACTTAGATTTTCATTGCTGCATAATAATAAACCTTCAACTGTTGCACCGACTTTCCCAAGTTGGGTTTTTTAAGCGACAATTGTCCAAAAATAACAACGCCATTTTTATTTTGTGTGTGTGCTAGAATTTTCTCAGTTTCCAACGCTATTATTTCCGTAGTATTTTATTTGTGAAGGTTGCAGTGTGAATTTTTTTTATATTAGTCGTAGCAGATAAATTGTTAAAATAATTAACAATTAGAAAAATAAGTTTGCGTTGCTGCAATAGGATTTCAGTTTTGAAATTTTCACACCATCTAAACTATTTTTCATTTCAACACTTTATGGTAGTTTACAATTTTCATAGAGAAACCTTCGAACAATTATACATTGAGAACTTTATCTCAATGGAAGAAGCATCACACAGATTATAGTTGTTGAGGGGGGTGGCAAGGAATGACTCTTAGAACTATTGATTTGGGGTAGCATCAGATGTGCTCTAAGCCTCAAATTTTGCAGGAAGGCTTGGGCACAAGTATTCCAAAGAACCCAGAAAGCGTTTTAGGAAATTCCACCCAAAAGTGATCTTATTAAAATAATTAATATTTTTAATGGGGTTCCTAAGTCTAAACTTAGGAAAATTAAAATATTAATGGGTATTAATCTAAAGAGGGGTGAAACTTCTGAAAAGAGCCATGGATCAAGTCAAAACGATCTGAGCCTTTGATTATGTTTTAATCTAGGTCGTTGGTTGTCCAACAGGAAGAGATTGACGAAATCGATTTTCTGAAGTGAGAAGTTCTCAGGAGGAAAAATTGATTGAAGAGATCTCTTGTAATTGAGGGGCAGGGATAGAAACTTCCACAGAGAGATTCTTAGCCGGAGATACATCAATAGAGAGATGTTGTAAGTGATCCAGAAGCCTTGACGCAGGGCCAGAAGGGCCACGCAGAAGTGTTGTAGAGGCGGAGAGAGAAAGTCGAAAGTCAGAGTAGAGGGTCAGTTTCAGCAGCTGGAAGTCGAGGTGTGAGACCGGGAGGCTGAGAGCAGTGACTCTAGGCTACTGATCGATTCCCCAGTTGGGTGACGTTGTGCCTGAGAGGGTTGACGTTGGGACATCATAGAGGCAGTGCAAAGATAGCCCAGTGCCTGTTAGGGGCACTTCATCCAACAGCCGAATTAGCCAGAACTTTTTCCTAAGTGATTGTGTGAGGTAAACTCACAAAGCTTCTGCTAGTATTTCTCTCTAGAACTGAATAACCCTGTGAGATATTAAATGATGTATTCAGAATTTTCTACTGATTAATGATAATAAACCCTCAGAGCTGCTGCACCAATATTCCCGCATTGGGTTTTTCCGAGGACTTTGGTACAAAAATAATTGTCCTATGTGTTTCTATTTTCCTTGCTCAGTTTCTATGTTTCAAAATCATATTTAATTGGTGTAGGCTGCTTCAGTAATTTGCTTTGATATTTCATGAAGAAATATAAAATAAGTTTGTAACTTAATTTACGATCTAGGAGAAGAAGATTCAACTGGTCACAGTAGGATTCTTGAGATTGTTAGATCCAGGAATTTTCACATGGTATCAGAGGTGTCGATGTGAAATAGGGAAGAGCAAAACTTGTTGCAGCAAGCAACAGTTCGAATCCCCTAAGGAATTGCACAGTTCTAGCTAGGACGATTGTATTTTCATGGGTTTCTCTCTCTGAGTGAACCGACAGAGAGGTAAGACTGCTAGATCGAGAATTTGCTGAAGCAGAGGGAGCTACACAAAGCTAAAGGGACGCAATTTCTGTAAACTGAGTGCTAGGCAGAAAAGTCGTCAGAAGGAAGAAGCAGATCGCATAGTGAGGGAATACTTCCTCGGTGATTTGTTGCCGGGGAAATCAATATTTCTCAATTGTTGAGAACCAAAGGAGTAGTATCTTAACAGCTCCATCAAGGAGTGCACGAGTCAGCCCAAGAGCTACGCAGTAGGGAGAAAGAGGGAGCAATTCGACAGTTTTCGGAGGAGATGGAAACCAGTGGCTTGAGGGATTATGACAGGCTGGACAGGGCTTCCAACTATGCCATCTGGAAGGCTAGGATGACCTTCCTGCTAAATGAGCATGCCCTCAAAATGTACGTTGATAATGTGGTGGCTGAACCTGCGGATGCAGATCTGCTAAAAAAGTACAAAGCTGAGATGGCTAAGGCGAAGAGGATGATCCTGGATGGAGTCAAGGATAACGTGGTGTGCCACGTTGCTAGCAAAGGGACCGCTAAGGAGATGTGGGATGACTTGGCCGCATTGTATCAGGGAACTTCCGAGCAGTAGAAGATGTACTTAGTGTTGGAAATAATACTGAGAGGGGGGGTGAATCAGTGTTAGCAAATCACTAACTTTTTCAATTCCATAATCAGATTCATATACGCTACTTCACTTAAGGGAACTTGCGTGTACAAGCAACTGTGTTTAATGCAACTAGCGTATATCCAGTAAACTTATGATTCAGTTAATCCATTATATGTTGATCTTTAATCAATGCATCAGAACTTAATTAACCATATAAACAGTAAACGGGTGCAATAAAACAGAACAGATCATCACACATAAGAAACACACATGAACACCGTGATATAAGGTGGAAACCCAATGCGAGACAAAAACCACTTGCTACCGTCTTCCTTTAATATAAGAAAAACCTGTTTACAATCTTGCACTGGCACAGACTCATACCAGTACGCAGGCACCCACCTGCAGAAGGCTACAACCTTCTCTCGTTCTCCAACTACTACTAGAAGGGAGCTACAACCCCCTAGCTCTTGTACTAGCCGATATCTTTACTAGTACATAGGCGCCGGCCTACTGAAGGCTCCAACCTTCACTCGTTTTCCAGCTGCTACTGGAAGGGAGCTCCAACCCCCTAGCTCTTGTACTGGCCGATATGTTTACTAGTACATAGGCGCTGGCCTACAGAAGGCTACGACCTTCTCTCTTCCTCCAGGGACCATGTTTCATAAATTTTCATTCTGGACCCATCAACAACATTGAAGCACAAAATTAATCACCACTGCCATACACCCATCAACTACATCTGCATCATCAATCTCTGAATCACCCAACACTGAAACCCTGTCAACAAAACACAGTCACCAGAATACAAAGCAGACCACAGAATTCTGCAACAACAACCAGATCCAACTGCAACTTCAAATATCATACTTCATACTGTATATGCTACTCTGATGAGCTAAACTAGCGTGTATACGCGCTTTTACCAAAGTGAACCTGCGTACAGATCTGCAAATATTTACTCATAACTTTGCAGCTATTCCAGACACCAGTGATACCCAGATCATAACAGATATACAATAAAACATGCGTCAATAATTCGGATCTAGTCTATCCATGATCAAACCACATAATGATAATACATTCCAAGCCTTATGATCTCGATCCATCATCCATCATCAACTGCATAGGTGCATCCTTGGTTCAGATCAAGCAAAGCATCACAAACACATAACCAACATACTAGATCTCACACTTCATCAGATATTCATCACTTGCACACTTGCCCTTTGGCCTAATGATCTTCTTCTCCTTATATAGCTTTAGGCCTCTCTCAATACCATGGTCCAAAACCACATAGGACCGATACCTTAGACCCAATACCTAGGGTCAATACCTCGGACCAAATACCATGGATCAATACCAAAATACCATGGACCAAATACCACGGACCAAAACTTAGTTTTCCAACATGTACGCACCTTTCCTTCTGTGAAAGTGCGTGTGTACGTTATACGCGCCTTTGTATATAGTGATCCTGCGTGTATACGCGACTTGGTATATAGTGAACCTGCGTATACTTTTTCATATACGCGACTTCGTATACAGTGAACCTGCGTGTATACGCGGCTTGATATATAGTGAACCTGCATATACCTTTCTTTTTTCATTCTCGCTGTTTACCTGCTATACTGTGATCGTTCATCTGAGAGAGTTGCCATCAAAGACAACGCTTGTGTCATACCTGTATCATAATGCCAACAATCTCCCCCTTTGGACTTGATGGCAACAACCACACCAAGTCACTCTTCCCCTTTAACATCAAGGGCAAAGGGCAGACCGAGATATTCTCTCCCTTGATATACATTCTGCTGTCCATACTCCCCCTGAGTACATGCTGAAATCTCTTATTGAACTCCCCCTTTGTACATGCCAAGATGTACCAATCCGTCCATGCTCCCCTTGAGCACATGCAAAGTCCGCAAAAATATTTTTAAAAGAATAACATGACTCTACAACTCAACTAAGTGAGTATGACCTTCCTATCACCAATGACTCATCAATTTCCCGATCAAGTGGGGATACACCATTTTTGACTCATCCACCCAACCAAGTGGGGATATACCAAGTGTTTATACATGACTGAAATAGACATTATTACATCATCTTTCCCATGCAAAGTGGGGTCACAAATTAGGCCTTTTCATGACCTTTACATCAAATGATATACATGACTTTTATAACAAGGACCAGCAATCTAAATAAGACCATGATAGTCATCAGCAACTATCATACATCATATATGATCTGCACCATAGGCATTTGTCAGCAGCATCCAGACCTGTAACCTGCAATACCATTCTCTTGACCAACCAACAATAAGTAGCAAGATGTATCATTTAGCCACATAAGCATCATTACCAAAGACTTCTAACCATAATGCCAACAATGCATTATTCGAAGCATATGCTCCCCCTGACCCTGTTCCATTTGTTCACTGTCAGATCTGATCATGCATATAAGAAGTATAAAGGCATCATCATCAATCAGATAAACATCAAGTTAAGCACTTCTAAATAATCGTCTTATGAGTACCAACACAT
Organism: Pinus tabuliformis; assembly: GCA_031772625.1. Classification (NCBI taxonomy): domain Eukaryota; kingdom Viridiplantae; phylum Streptophyta; class Pinopsida; order Pinales; family Pinaceae; genus Pinus; species Pinus tabuliformis. The sequence continues at coordinate 847,273,862 of CM062807.1, read as the reverse complement.
TTCCACACATTATCAGCAGATTGTAACCACCATCTAATAGAGCAAATAATTGACTGAACCATATTAGACCCTTTTTCCTGAGTCTGTCCCATTGCTTTTCCTCAAACTAACATATACGCGACTGTGCAACTTCGAACTTGCGTATACACGCGACTTGTCTTTATGAAACTTGCTTATGATATTTAGAACACTGAGGTTCCACACCATCAGCTCCCTCTGAGTCTATCATGTCTGTATACTCTGCTATGCCAAATCTTTCTGACTGTACTTCCTTTTTTTCCATATCTTCGACTGTGATGATGTTTTCTCCTTTTGGTATGGTGCCCAAAATCTTCTCCTGCATTCCTTTGCTATATGTCCAAGCTTGTTACATGCATAACATCTTACATGTTTCATATTCCTTCTGTAGCAGTCAATGGCTTTGTGACCAAACATATTGTAAGAAAAAAAATATCCCTTGAAGTACCTGGAATGTGATGATCTTTCTGTGTGACAGTCTTGCACCATTCTATTTCTGCATCTCGTTGCAACATGTCCAAGATTATGACATACATAACACTCAACATTATTCATCTGAGAAAATAACCGACTATCATTTCCATAGTTTGGAGTAAAAGATTTTCTTTAACAGATTTCTTTTCTTGGTTGTTGATGTGGTTGACCTCTTATCTCCTTATTGAGCATTTCAGGTTTTGCATTAGAGTTCCTTGCCTCACCCTGAGAGCTAGATTCATCTTCAACAGATTCATGAAAACCAAGACTAGTTTTGATAGCAGGGGATCTTTGACTACTAAGGATATTATCCAAAATCTTAGTACTGTCTTGAAATCGTAATAGTTATCATTTTCTTCTAATTTACCTTATAAGATATTTACCTCAACCTGATGTTGCTCTTCCTTTTCCAGATGTTGTTTCTTCAAGATTTTTGCAGCCTTTCTCCCTTCTTCCACTTGTTGCCTTAATTTGAGAATCTCATTTTCCTTTTCTTTATCTGCTTCATTCTGCTTATTTTTCAGTGATATCACTTCATCCTGCAGCATTTAACGTACTTTGAAGGCACACTTCAGCTAAGCGTTTAATCTGACAACTTCTTCTTTGAGGGCACACTCCCTTTTGTTAAACAGATCTTGTTGATCTATGATTTTACCTGATGCTTCATTTGCTTGTTCATCTTCAATCTGAGGTGATTCAGAATCTGAATACTTGCTTCCATCTAATGGCAAGTTGTCGTTGTTCCTTTGAGCTGTCTTCTTCTTCTGACGCGCTTTCTTTCCCATTGTTCTACGAATCTCCTTCAAGCGATCAAGCTTCTACCAAAGGACCTGCTCTGATACCAATTGTTGGAAATAATACTTAGGGGGGGGGGTGAATCAGTATTAGCAAATCACTAACTTTTTCATTTCCATAATTAGATTCATATACGCTACTTCAGTTAAGGGAACCCACGTGTACACGCAACTGTGTTTAATGCAACTAGCATATATCCAGTAAACTTATGATTCAGTTAATCCATTATATGTTGATCTTTAATCAGTGCATCAGAACTTCATTAACCATATAAACAGTAAATAGGTGCAGTAAAACAGAATAGATCATCACACATAAGAAACACACATGAACACCATGATATAAGGTGGAAACCCAATGCGGGACAAAAACCACCTGCTGCCATCTTCCTTTAATATAAGAAAAACCTGTTTACAATCTTGTACTGGCGCAAACTCATACCAGTACGCAGGCACCCACCTGCAGAAGGCTACAACCTTTTCTTGTTCTCCAGCTACTACTGGAAGGGAGCTACAACCCCCTGGCTCTTGTACTAGCCGATATGTTTACTAGTACGTAGGCGTCGGCCTACTGAAGGCTCCAACATTCACTCGTTTTCCAGCTGCTACTAGAAGGGAGCTCCAACCCCCTAGCTCTTGTACTGGCCGATATGTTTACCAATACGTAGGCGTCGACTTACAGAAGGCTACGACCTTCTCTCTTCCTCCAGGGACCACGTTTCATAAATTTTCATACTGGACCCATCAACAACATTGAAGCACAAAATTAAATCACCACTGCAATACACCCATCAACTAGATCTGCATCATCAATCTCTAAATCACCCAACACTGAAACACTGAAACCCTGTCAACAAAACACAGTCACCAGAATACAGAGCAGACCACAGAATTCTGCAACAACAACCAGATCCAACTGCAACTTCAAATATCATACTTCATACTGTATACGCTACTCTGATGAGCTGAACTAGCGTGTATACGCGCTTTTACCAAAGTGAACCCGCGTACAGATCTGCAAATATTTACTCATAACTTTGCAGCTATTCCAGACATCAGTCATACCCAGATCATAACATTTATACAATAAAACATGCGTCAATAATTCAGATCTAGTCTATCCATGATCAAACCACATAATGATAATACATTCCAAGCCTTATGATCCCGATCCATCATCCATCATCAACCGCATAGGTGCATCCTTGGTTCAGATCAAGCAAAGCATCACAAACCCATAACCAGCATACTAGATCTCACACTTCATCAGATATTCATCACTTGCACACTTTCCCTTTGGCCTAATGATCTTCTTCTCCTTATATAGGTTTAGGCCTCTCTCAATACCATGGTCCAAAACCACGTAGGACCAATACCTGGGGTCAATACCTCAGACCAAATACCATGGATCAATACCAAAATACCATGGACCAAATACCATGAACCAAAACTTAGTTTTCCAACATGTATGCGCCTTTCCTTCTGTGAAAGTGCGTGTGTACATTATACGCACCTTTGTATATAGTGATCCTGCATGTATACGCGACTTGGTATATAATGAACCTGCATATACCTTTTCGTATACGCGACTTTGCATACAGTGAACCTGCATGTATATGCAGCTTGGTATATAGTGAACCTGCGTATACCTTTCTTTCTTCATTCTTGTTGTTTACCTGCTATACTGTGATCTTTTATCTGAGAGAGTTGCCATCAAGGCCAACACTTGTGTCATACCTGTATCATAATGCCAACACTTGGAGCAAAAGTTTAGATCTACTCAGTTGCAGAAGGGGGAGTGAGTGGATCCATTTCTCACAAAGCTGAAAGAGACCCATGATGATTTGTCAGTCGCGGGGCATACACCTCAGGATTCGGAGTTAGTGAGACTGGCTCTAAATTCTGTCTCGGATGAATGGCAAGTTTTTGTCCAGTGTATCCTGGGCAGAGCAACATTACCAAATTGGGATGAGATGTGGGCAACTCTGAAACAAGAAGAGCTTAGGAGAGACCTGGTCAAGGTCAAACTTGAAGGGAGCAGCAGCAACAGAGGGTCGAAAGCCCAAATTGGAGGAAGAGGATAACGCAGCCCTTCCATCGAAGGGACAATCGGGGCAACATAGACGTAAGAAGAAAGTTTCCAAGGTGAAGTGCTTCAGATGTGGCGAGATGGGCCACTATGCATCGTAGCGTCCTTTGAAGAAAAAGGACAAGGATGAGAAGCATGATCCAAAGGTTGTAGCCGCAAAGATTGACGAGGAGGAGTTCCCCATGACAGTTGCGATACCTCCAAGAGGGAGGTGGGCTGATATAGAGTTGTAGTCGGGAGGACTGCAAATGGGCAAGATCCTTGAGGAGCCCACCTCTTGGATCATCACCTTGCTATGAGAGCCCATGATCAGTAGTAGCAGGATGGTGGAGTTTCAGTTGGTGCCATGGAGTGTTGATTTGACAGATGCAGTGGCTAGGAGAGCCAGAGACTAAGAAGCACAAAGCAGAGAGGCAACAATGCGAGGAGGCACAGTGCAGAGCTTCAACAACGTAGTGGCTTCAAAGGCAGAATGGGACTAACAGCAATCAGGATATCAACATTGAGGAGTATCCACTGGATACTTGCCCAGTTTTTGGTTTTTTTAGTTGTTTCTCTCAACAACTGAGTTGCAGTGTAGATGCAGTGTTGGGAGGAAGGACCAGCAACAACACGGATGCAGAGGGAGCTACAATACAAATGTAGCATTGGCAATGGCAGTGCCAAAGGCAACAATACAGTAGCATTAGCAACGCAATGGTTGGTGGACAACAGGTCAGACATCAACAACGCAAAGACGATGCTTCAGAGTCAGAGCATATGCAGAGAGGCAGTGTATTGCTAGAGCACATTCCTCACTAAGAGGGAGTGTTGATTTAGGGTAGCTCAGATCTGCTCTAAACCTCAAATTTTGCAAGGAGGCTTGGGCACAGGTATTCCAAAGAACCCAGAAAGCGTTTTGGGAAATTCCACCCAGAAGTGATTTTATTAAAATAATTAATATTTTTAATGGGGTTCCTAAAAGTCTAAACGTAGGAAAATTAAAACATTAATGGGTATTAATCTAATCAGGGGTGAAACTTCTAGAAAAAGCCATGGATCAAGTCAAAACGATCTGAGCCTTGATTATGTTTTAATCTAGGTTGTTGGTTGTCCAATAGGAAGATATAAGAAGGGGCTTGAGGGTCATTTGGAAAACACACTGAGAGATTGAGGAAATCGATTTTCTGAAGTGAGAATTTCTCAGGAGGAAAAATCGATTGAAGAGATCTCTTGCAGTTGAGGGGCAGAGATAGCAGCTTCTGGAAGGGCCACGCAGAAGTGACGCAGAGGTTGACGCAGGGCCAAAAGGGCCACGCAGATGTGATGCAGAGGTAGAGAGAGAAAATCGAAAGTTAGAGCAGAAGGTCAATTTCAGCAACCGGAAGCCTGGGTGTGAGACCAAGAGGCTGAGAGCAGTGAGTCTGGGCTACTGATCGATTCCCTAGTTGAGTGACACTATGCTTGAGACGGTTGATGCTAGGACAACGTAGAGGCAGCGCAGGGATAGCCCAGTGCCTGCTAGGGGCACTTCATCCAACAACCAAATCAGCCAGGACTTTTTTCTCAATGATTGTGTGAGGTAAACTCACAAAGCTTTTGTCAGTATTTCTCTCTAGAACTGAATAACCCTGTGAGGTATTCAGTGATGTATTCAAAATTTGCTACTACTTAATAATAATAAATCCTCAAAGCTGCTGCACCGGTTTTCCCGCATTAGGTTTTTCCGGGGACTTTTGTCCAAAAATAACTGTGTCATATGTGTTTCTATTTTCCTTGCTCTGTTTCTATGTGTCAGAATCATATTTAATTGGTGTAGGCTGCTTTAGTAACTTGCTTTGATATTTCATGAAGAAATCTGAAATAAGTTTGTAACTTAATTTACAATCTAGGAGAAGTAGATTCAATTGGTCGCAGTAAGATTCCTGAGATTGTTAGATCTAGGAATTTTCACAACCATTAGAAATTGAACCAGGGACCATCTAGAAAAGTATGTCCCATCCAAGGCAATAGAAACATTCTCTTACGGCTTGCACATCTGATTTATTTTTTCAACAAAGCTAGTTGCATTAGGAAATCCTCACGAAAGACCCAACATAGAAATTTGCTAGAACTGTTGCAGTCCATGTTTTGCACACAGAGAGACTGACCTAACCTTCATTCTTCAGCGTAGCAGAAGCAATACAATAATCTGTTGGATCAATTGACAGAATAGTTTCAATAAGTGATAAGGATGATGATGTGAATCTTTGAACTCTCTCATATACACCATGTATATGGCTGTTGTGGCTTGAAAATAGTTGCATGTAGCAATTTCGACTTTTTCCAATACTCCTCTGATGGTGAACCACAGATCTTAAATATTTTGTGCAACTGTTCTGCCTCTGTGCATTCATGAATTATTGGTTTCCCTGCCAATAATTCTACTAGGAGGAAACCAACACTCCAAAGATAAATAGTTGCATCATACTCTGTAGCCCCAATAACAGTTTTGGGGATCGATACCAAAGTGTAACTATACTACTAGTCATAGGTTGCTTCTGATTGGGATACTAAAGAAGCAATTTTCAAGACGCGTCCATTGTAAAGAAGCAGATTGGAACCCTTCATATTATGATGCAAGACACCTCTATCACAATATTGTTCAAGCCGTGAAAGCAACTATTGCAAATAGCATTTTACCTGAGGTTTACTAAAAATACTTATTGGAGAAGCTGCAAGACCTACAAGGCCATGCTCCATGTATTCAAATACAAGGTACAAACTACAAGGCATTTTCGAGCTTATCAGTTTCTCCAGTTTGACCAAATTATGATGTTCAAGCCATTGCAAGACCAAAATCTCCCTTGCCATAAACTTTACACTTCCAGATTCCAAATTGTCAAAACGAACCTTCTTTAGGGCAACAATTTTCCCAGTATCTATATATTGAACCTTGTAAATGTTGTTGTATTTCCCCAGTTTTCCCAGTATCTACTATTTTCCCACTATCTATATCTTGATCCTTGTAAATGTTGGTATTTGTCCCTTAACCAATCTTATTGAGTTTCCCAAAGGTGTTAGCTCTACATGGAAACCAGGCTTTAATTACTTCTCTATAAATCGTAGAAAGCCATGTAGGCCACCCAGCCACAACTTGTTCACCCTCAATATGCTTTGGAATGTTTCCTGATCTTGTAATCAAGTCCCATAGCACAAACCACCCTTCTCGCTTTTCTTCTCCGATAACCCATCTCCATTTTTAGCTGCCATGTGGCCATCCTACCCATTCTTTTGGTCAATTCCCTCTTTCTAATTCTTAATATTCTCAAGGTTAAGGGACACATTATCAAATTCCATGATAATCTTGACCCTTGCACTAATAACAATTTGAAAAATAGTATGAGTTTATAATCAGTCATATCATAACAGTGCAGAAAGCTCGCTGTATTTGTGGATGATAGCCTCGTCGATATACAATATGATTTACATTAAAAAAAACAACTGAAATACACAGAAACTCCATTCCATGATTTTCATCACTACAAAAACAAAACAGCCACAACCATAGTTTCATAAGGTTTGTCCCTGGGTCTTCTTTTTTTCAAACAAAAGACTATCACTAATGGTGCATTCTCTGTCAAATTCAAATCCCATTCATATATGTGGCCTAGTGTTTGCGTGAAGTAGCTTACTCTCGTTGAAAACGTGTTTACAATCAGCTGGCTTCCCGTGGTTTATGTTAATCAGTCTCCTCCTTTGCCTTACACTGTGCTCTATGTTTTTTATAACCATTGCCTATGACTCCTCTAAATTTGAAGTTAAGATTCCAACAAGATGTGACAAGTTCCCTTTCACCACCAATGCTTGCATGGTTGCATGTAGATAGAACGTGTATGAAAGATATATGATTTGGCATGAAACCTACTTGCAGCACTTTGGCAAATTGTGTAATGGTACTTGAGCAAAATAAAAAGCCTGCCTTATCACTGTCCAGAATCCATTTATAACGTATTTTGCAGTGAAACAGAAAAAGGTTTAAGGAATTGGCACACTGATTATACAGGCAATGGACCAGCGAACAATAGAGGGATGATTGGGCTGCTGTAGGGGATGCTTACGACACACTGCTGGAGGTGTGTACAGTCCGTGTGGCTTGCATATGACTTCATACAATTCTGGTGCAGCTTCAGAAATTACATTTGGTTTGGGGGATGTTTACAGGCTCGTGGACGTCCAACTATAACCTTGAATTTGCCCAGCAGAAAAAACATTGCTAAGAGGAGAGGGAACCAAACTAGGCAAAATGAAAAACACCCAGCAATTCTAAATAGGCCCAACAGTCCACTAGACTCAAGTAAACTGATTTGGAAACCTCCTATGTAAGCACAACGGCTCTGAGATGATTGCCATTGATCTTCAAACTCCGAGTATAATGGATGGAGGAAAATAGTGAGCCGTTGAAATTTATTAAATACTAGTGGGGATTATAGGATGAAACTATTTATCATAACCATGTGTGCAAATGGCACCAACAATACACCATAAATAACAACAATAATCTCACAGAGTACATAACATTAAAACACAGATATGGAGAGATGTTCCTGGAAACCCAACTGGGAAGAAAACCGGCTTGATTGAAGATTTTATTAAGCAGGCAATTAATTACAAAAGGGTGAGCTATACACCCATTTAGTGTATTATTACTCACTGACTGGAAATTTGCAGATGGCTATGGCTCAACAACAATCTTCACCCATCACAGGACAGAATCTGTCCTCCTCTCTTCTAATCATCAAGTAGATTGCTTCTTTGAGCTCTCATCTCTGCTATTCTCCATTTCCTTGTCATCTCTTCTGTCTATTGAATGCCCTTCTTCTCTAGAGCCTTCATTTTTAACGGACTACCTTTGAAGGCCAACCATTACAATGGTTTGTTTCAACTTCCAAGTGAATTATAGACATTTCCTCAACTTTGCCAAAATAAAAACAATTAAATGCTTGTTACAAAATCTACAAAGAGATTTTGGTGAAGATCCAATTCAGTCAACTTTCCTCTTTCTCCATCTGATCTTGTTTAGTTTTTGCTTGTGGTCTAGGACTTTGCTACTAAGTCAGTTGTAATTTTGTAGCATCTTCTATAACCACTATTTATGTTCTCAATACCTGTAGAGCATCGTAATTTTTTAGCTACCCCAATGGTTTCCATCCCCATAGGTTTTGCTTCTTTGGTTCTTTTACAATTTGGAGGTAGAGCTCAAATGCTTATCCCCGTGTTCTTTTCCAGAAGCCTTTCCTAATTGCAGAGCTTCAAATGCCATCATTACCAATCATGAAACCCCTTGTAAAATCCACCAAATATCTTTCAATATCTAAGAGACCTCGTGCCATGTTGATGTAAGGATACCTTGTATGTTAAAAATTTCATGCACAAATGATGATGTCATGCAAATTAAAGGGTCCCTTGATGCTTTGTTGATGGCTAGCTTTTTCCATCCTATTTTAATTTGATATTTGATGACAGAGTTGTTTTCTTGCTTCAAGTTTGGTAAGATTAAAGCTAATGTAGCTTTCTGATGTGTTTCGTTGCTAGCCTAGACGGCATAGACTTATTAATACTACCAAAACACTTTTCATTACACATTACATTGTGGGTACTGTTGACCACTGGAGTGGCACCTGATGATTATATGAAGAGTCCATGCCCAAGGATGATCCAGACGACACTTGTACCATCAGATATCGTCAGTCAACAACGTTTTTTAACTCTACTTCTATTTTCTCATCATCTTTCTTGTACCCAGATTCCACACCCTACGAGGAATTGTAATAAGTGATACTAGTAATCATGAGTTTGAGTCTGTAACAGGCCTAAGATGTTAGGACTCTATCAGCAAACAAATACACCTTGGAGTGTCTTTTTATCTGGTTAATTATCCCTTCGTTTTCAGAGGCGGATAATTTTCTAGGTTTTTCACTCACGTTTTACCCCAAAGCCGGGGTGACGATTTGAAGATTAAGCCCCTGACACATCTTAGCCTCTAAAGTCGATGTATATTACCATACTAGATCACACAAAAAATTTCGTGAAATTTGGTTAGGTCTAGGTAGTCATTTTTTAATTTTTAGATTTCCCGCAGGTCAAAAATCGCAAATAAAATTGTATTTAAATTGTAATAAGTGTAGTCTAGAAAAGTTGTATGGTGTATGAGTAATCAAAGTTACACCTCTCACCCTCAACTTTCTACTATGACACACTTTGAAGGGTTAATAATGTGTTTTGGACCCTCAAAACCCACTTTTCCTAAGTTTAGTGGAAAATCTGGCAATTAATTAAGCCAGAAATTAAATAAATTGAGAAAAATAAATATCCACACATGCTAAATGTTGTGGAAATGAGGTGGAAAATTATGGGGCAGTTAAGGTGAAATCCCAAGGTGATGTGGACTCCTAAAATCAAGGAAAGGACATGTGCTCAAATAAAATCAAATTTCTAGCATTAAATGAAAAAGCTGCTTGGAAATTCGAATTTGTGAAGTTAATGCACATTTGGGAGGATTTGGGAGAATATTTAATGGATATTTTTGTGGGAAACTGTCCCCACATGGGTTACCACCCATATACACTTGTCATTCCACCATAAAATTCGAATTTGGTACATAAGGGAAGAAGAAAATGATGTTCACTTGCCAGAATTCAATTATTACACTTGGCATTGGAGCTCCATTAAGCAAATTCGAATTTCTCTTTGGGGTTGTCACCTCATGCCATTTGTCATTGTCATTCTTCATTGGGATTTGCTCCCAACTCTCTATATAATAGAGCCATGGACTCCCACATTGGATAATATTGTTACTAGCTATTGTGCTTGTGGAAGCGTTGTTGCCTTGTACACTTTCAGAAATATCAATAAAGACTTTGGGGTTTCATTCATGAGGTGTTTCTCCTTTTCGAGTGTGATGAATTGTTGAGCATTGGTATAATTTCTTTTACTCATGCTTTGATCTAATTTGATTTCATATGCTCTTATAGATTTGTTAATGTAGAGCCATCTTGCATTGACATTTGATTTAGAAGTATGCTCTAGGTATAGAATGCTCTAGTTGATTTTAAATAAATCTCTAGAGTTTCTTATCATTGTTTATTGTTAAATCTATATGGAACTAATTCTTGATTGAAGTTTTATAGAGGGAACATCTTGTTGGGATTACAGAATCAAGCGTGAGGGGAAGTCTTTGGAGAGACCAACCCACTCTTGATACATTCTTAAAGGAGCTCTCATTTGTTCTTTGAACCTTCATAGTCTTATCTTACAAAGTGGTTTTGCAGGGATTTTGGCACATACCTTGTACACAAGCCGAAAACTTCTAAATTTAAATCTCTTTAAAAAAACACATTGTACTTCATTTCTTTCAATTGCTATCTAAGAGCTTGAAGATGGCTAAGCAAAGACGAGTTTACTCTCTCTTTAGCTTAGCCTTTTGTAAATTATAATTGTACATATACATTTCATCTTGCTGATTTTTCCATTAATACTTAACTTATTTTGCAGCCATTGTTTGGATTGTTTGCTAACTCTTGTGTGGCAGATTTTGAAGAGCAACTTCCCACAACATCTAACAAATGTTTGCAAGACCTTTGGCAAGTGTTAGGGGTTCGATTTCCAAGGTTGTCGTGAGCCCTTTTGAGGCTTATTTTGGGCAAGTCGAGTTCACTAGAGGGCTGCCCATTTTTCTCTTTAAGCCGTGGGCATTTGGAGGAAACTCACACCTTGTTTCCCTTGCATAAGTTTTGTGAGATCTTGTCACCACTCTCAAGAAAGGAGGTCTAGTGTCCAAGTTTCAGGCAATTATTGTGAGGACCCTCCTTGAAGTACAGTTGAGAACTTTTAAGGGTCTTATTCTCATTGTAATATTAATAAAAGATCTAACTTGCTTGTGGGAGCTTGGGATTTCTCCCATGGTATCCTATCTCCCCATTTAGAGGGAGGCTTCTCTTGGGTGAATTGACATTTGCATAGTTTAAGCTTTCATACTTCATTCACTTACATGCATGCTTTAATTGGGAATTAACACAACCTCACTATCACATTTCATTAAGTTAAGGTTTGTTACAATTTCATTTGAGCTTTGCATTTTCTTTCTCATTGTTGCTTGGAGCTACAAGCTTACACTTTACTTTGGACAATTCATCATTTACATGCAAGCATTTTATATTCTTAACAAACTTTGATTCATTTCCATTTACCTTGGTAAATTGTTTCATGAGCACTTGAATACATGCTTCAATTTTATGCTACATTGTTATCTTTAATATTGGAGCAATTTATTGTCATTGTCTATTTGAAACAAATTTTACTTTCAAACAAATTACTTGTATCATTTTAATTCATTGATGAAACACATGCAACACTTGTAAGCTAATTTTATTCCTCCAATTGAAGTTATAATTGCAACTTATGTTGAACACTATTTCATTTTCAAGCATTGCAAATCAATCTCTTTGAAACATTTGCGTGTAATTTGGGGAATTAACACAATTTGCATTTCATCTAGACATTTTAGTGTAGGAAGGCCCCAAGCCTTATTAAAATTTTATTTCCAACATAAGTTGGTTGAAGTAGACATCTTAGGGATCCTCTACTCCTCTATTGACTCCTCACTATGAGATCTATATCATTGGGCGAGGGTGAGGTCTGAGGATTGAAGAGTTAAATTGTAATCTTATTATAGAGCTAATTAATAAAATTAACCAAGAGCACTTTCCATTACATTTACTTTACTTGTCTCTTGATGGTTTGAGTTTTCATATGCAAAGTCTATTCCAAAAACAAGTATTGTAATCATTTCAAACAAGTGTTTTCTTTTCATGTTTCAAGTCTATTTGCATATTGATGTCTTGGTTTAACTCTTCCTTTCTTTTACATTTCCAAGTTAATTACTAATTTTTGGGTTTTGGCAAAGATATGTTTCACATGTTTTGATTTATAATGTTTATTATCTCAAAAGCATTTTGTATCTTACATATCTTGTGCTAACAATTCTTATTTACATTTCAGGGTTACTTTGTTTTCTCTTTTGAGAACATTGCATTTTACTTTGAGTAAATATATTTTTAAATTGTTGAGCAAATTCCTTATAAGGCACTGGTTTTATGGTTTTTAATCATATTAGATTGACGTTGTTATTTCAAGTTGCTTACTTCATATTTGCCCATAAATCCTTAAAAGTAATCCATTTTCACTATAACACTCTCCTAGCAACTCATATCTTTTAACTTAACTTTTCACTAGGGACCACCCCCCTTAGCTAACCTAGGAGATTGCTCAAATGGAGAGTCAGGATTAGTGTGACAGCCCCTTCTCTGAGTTCCCTGCCACCAACCACACCTTATGGGGTTGAAGGCTTTTCTCACTGACTTGTAGGTACGTGTAGGCGGCAGGGTCAACAGGTACTATCAAAAATTCGAATTTGAGAACGAACCATGGCAGACTTTTCCACTTGGACATTTTTCTAGTATCGTTTTGAGATTTTTTTTCCAATTGGACCATTGAAAACAAGCCTTTAATATCTTTGTCCTTGGAGAATGATATACTTTTTATAGCATAATATGGAGCATGTATTAAGTCCATTCTCTCATAGCTTGTGAAATTCTATCTCTAATTGGTCTTTTTGAATTTCCAGATTCATTGCAAACTCTAACCAACCATGTGCCAATATTTGTATTATGTACTGTGTATGAATCATCCCAGGCCCTCCCTTTTCGTAGCCATCTCTTGAATCAAGCAACTAAGAACATAAGTTTATGTTTTGCCTTGCACCAATTAAAAATTTCTAAGAAGAATGGGCATTCATATGTATTTTGGAAAGAATCTAACATGACTAGTAGGCATGTATAGTAGCTAGCACTCTTGAAGTGTAACCCATCATAGGCCTCTTTGTATCGCGTGTTTCTTAAGGGGTGAATTCATCCCCATTTGGGAGGGAATCCTCACCCATTCCACCTTTATTATTTGGTTTCCTAAATGAATCTGAATATCCAAATTGTAGAAATATAGCATTTTGTCAAAATTGTGGTAGTAAGTTGCTTGAGTATTACTTCAAAGTCTTTTTACCACAATCACTGTTGATTTGTTTTAAATTTGCTTCCTAATCCCTTGATACGTAGATCCACCAAAGATGAAAATTATATAGATATATGCATCATTGTATTTGAAGATAGTCCAATATGAAAGATGGTGAACAACAATTCTAGGAAGTTGGAAACTATTGCTTGTGAGAATTTCTAAATAGAAATCCTACAGCAGTAACTGATATTATTTCTTCTACTTATTATTTCAGAAATAAGTTATTCACAATGTTTCTACAACAAATATCAAAATAAATTCTATTGCAGCCTTCACAATTAAAACACTGCGAAAAGTAAATGCAAGGAAAAATACTAACACAAGTATAATCACAATGACAGTTATTTTTGGACATTTGTCCCCAGAAAAAACCCAATGTGGGAAAACCGATGCAGTAGATGAGGGTTTCTTTATTGATCTTCAACAAAAATATCATGTACAAGATACAACCAGCAGAATAGAAGAGGAATTTTTGTGAGAAATATTACAGATGATATTCTCAGCTAAATTCTGACTCTAGAGAGGACTTGCTGCCCCTCTACATTTCACTACGTCGGGACTGTGCAGTCCCAACGTCAATCCCAGCGTCACAACCTCAGTGTTGTCCTTCCTTTGCTCTGTGTCTTCTTTCTGCTCCTGCACCTCTCACCTTGATGCCCTCTCTCCTTCTCACCTACAACTCTCCCTCTGATTCGATTTCCTCTTGCCGAACTTCGACCAGTGAGAAAATCGATCTTACTTGAGTAACTTAGTATCTGCCCAGTGTGTTTTCCAAATGCCCATCGAAGTCCTTCTTATAATCCTTTAGTTGAGCAATCAACGACCCAAATTAGATTCTAATCAATGGCTTAGATCATATTGACTTCATTCTCATTTTCTTCTAAAAGTTTCACCTATAGTTTGATTAATACCCTTTAATTATTTTAATTTCCTAAGTTTAGACTTAGGCACCCATTAAAAATAATTAATTATTTTAATAAAATTGTCTCTGGGTGGAAGTTCCCAAAATGATTTTTGGGTATTCCGGAATACATGTGTCCAAGCCTCCCTACAAATTTTGAGGCTTAGAGCACATTCGATGCTACCATAAATCAACATTGTTGGTAGATGTTGTCATAATTATCATGTTAGATGATTGATGGATGAACCTACATTGTTGAACTTCTCCCATCTTCACAAACAAATCCTAGTTTTTTGTAGCTCAATGCAATATACCACCACAAGCAGAGCATTCTTCATGTTGTTTCATTAGATATGGAATTTTCATGGGCTTATATTATAGCCTGAAATATAAAGTAGTCGAGAAAGTGTTTCCTTCAAGCATTACTTCTTGAAATGACATCCATAGTAATCTCTTCTATGTTGGGAGAGCCTTTTCAACATGGGATCAAAACTATCCACAACACTAATATTCCAAAAGCAGTGTCTACATTCTAGATTTACAACCACCAATTTCTTAAGGATATAATTGACAATTGAAGGTATATCTAATTTTGTACACTAGCTCATGATGTAGTTCGAGAAAATAATGGTACATTGCACTGTTGGAAATGAGAGAACTAAAGAAACAAGTTGAAAAGTTCATGCCCATTTATGGAACTAGAATTCCAAGAACATGTTCATGCAAAGAACATTTAACATCTAATTCTAAAGAGTTGCACGGGCAGGATGGCCTTCTAGATTTGGGAAATACCAATGCTAAAGGAAACTACTCTTTCATCAGGATGATGTAAAATTTGAGCAAACTCAGAAACAAGTATGTAATGCAAAGGACCCTGTTGTGAATCCAAGTATTTTAGAAGTAGTTATGGAAACTTGCAATGTCGGCAATGAAGCTTGACTTTCTACACTGCTTTAGCACGATAAAAAATAAATGGCAGAAAATTCCCATATTAAAAAGTAAAGTGCATTTAAAGTAGCAAAGTTGATGAAAAAACTATGAAGATAAGAGGTACCTATGCCCACACGAAGCTACAAAGACTAATGCAGCGCCAAAGGCAGGTTATAAGCCCAAAAACATGGTAAGGTTGTTCTCGTACAAATAAACTCCCTCAACCAAGCAACTGTCTGGCCTTAGAAGTTCAAAAATCCACATGTGTGAAGTGAAAAGGGGCTAAATAGGTGGACAACTCCTCCAAAAGTGTTCATAAGTCCAATAGAGGGGTTTCCAAGGTAAGAATATATCCTCATAATCATCCAAGCGACCTCGTCAAAATAGATAGAAAAAAACAACATCTAAAGTGACAAAGTTCATGAAATAGCTATGAAACTACTAGATAGTTATGCCCACTTGTAGCTACCTAGGGTGCAAGAGATATGAAGACTGGTGAAGCACTAATGAAGGCAAGATTTGGAAATACGATCACCATGGTAGCTCTAGCATGAGAAGAAGTGACTTTAGAGAAGCAAAAGCAAAGGATACATCAGACAATGCTAGCACAAAAAAAGCAAAGGTGTGAGTTGCAATGAGCTAGTGACATACTACTGAAGACAAAAAATCTAACATGAGTACGTAGATGTTCAGAGAATGAGACAAGAAGAATGAAAATTATAGAAAAAGGTCGATATAGAATGAGAGAAAATTGGTTACGACAATAGGGTGGTAATAGCTAAGTAAGGGAGCAAAAGATTAGAGGAAGGATGTGTTGGATAAATGATTAAGAAATCCCATAGCTACAGTCTACATGATGCAACAACCAAAACCAAGGTTCTAAGGAAGTAACAAGGGAGGAAGGAGCATGTTGACTAGAGCCATCTAGGAAGAAGTATGTTAAGTTGGGCCCTACTCATTGTTAAAATTAAGCAACTGCGGTCAAATTCCACCTTGGACAACTCAGATGACATAGATGATTATTCAATTGAATTCCTCTTTTCGAGAGGACCAAAATCGACCTAAAGATCACCTCATTTGGACAAGCAAAAGTTGGTTTTCGAATTTATGTACCCACTCGTGTATATTGGATTAGGTCGGCCCTATGCACATGTACCAATTGACAGGTCGGCCTCAACATCAAGTGGAACCTCATGGAAGCCTATAAATAGAAGAGACCTCAATCTCATTTGGACATAATTGATCAAGCTCCCTTCTCCTCTTCTATTTTGTCTTGGCTTGGACAGGTCTAACAGAAGAAGCTCGCACAAGGGCCCGAAGCTACAAGGTTGACGCTCGCATGAATCTAGGGTTTCTAGTTTTCGAATGCTGGCACAAAACTGGGGAATTTCATCCTTGGATGTTGGCATCCTATGGTCAAGACAACGTCCAGGAAGCTATAGATGCTCGCATGCTAACTTGGAGGGAGCATCTAGGACCTCAGAAAGCAAATAGGGCATTAAGGTCCCTGGATGCACGCACAGAGTGGCCCACGTAGCATCTGGGGAGCCTTGGACGCATGCACAACAACTTTAAGGGTGCGTCTGGGGGTTTAAGGCAAAACAAAGAATATTTGTCCCTAGATGCACGCACAGAGTCCACTAGGGAGCGTCCAACACTGCTATAGACGCTCGCTCAGCTCTTCCTCCATGCGTCGGAGACGCAAAGATGAAACTGCAGTACTCCGAAAATTTCGCTTAGTGCCAACAGTGGTCAGTGGTAGGCTACAGGCAGTGATAGTACATTACAGTTATCAAAATCAGATTTTTGATGTTTAGATGCATTTCATGGATATTCTAGTTGTTGTGAAGATATGGATCATTGTACTCTCTTTTGCTGAATCATTTGATGACAATCTATTAGAAGAAGAATTTGCAATGGTTTTCCCCATAATGGGTTTTACCTTGGTCTCCGATCAATCCTGGTGTCTCTATGTATGCATGCTTTTCTTCCCGTGTTCCTTTATGTTCCGCTGCATTGATGATGATGTTATTTTCCTTTCTACATATTTGCATATGTTGATGAATAATGATGTAAATCTATATAATGTTATGATGCTATGAGGTGAAATTAATTTGTTAATAGAGAAATGCAATTATCAAAGCAAAGAACAATATAGCCCTATGGAAAATATAACGCTCATGACAATGACTTAGGGAATCAATCACTAGTGAGGCGACCAAAAATAGAGTTGACAAAATGAGAAAATATAGAGAGACGGGCAAAAAGAGTTAGTTTTTGTAGCATTGGATGTGCTCTAGCCACGAAACTTGGTGGGGAGGCTAGAATACATGAGATCTCTATAACCCAAAAATCGTTTATGGAAAATCCACTTAGAGATTACTTAATTAGATTATTAACCTATTTTTTAATGTTTCGTAAGTCTTAACTTAGGAAAACTGGTTAATTAATCAAAATTAATTAAGTCAAGGCGAGAATTCTATAGAAACTCACACGAATCAACAAAAGATTAATTTGAACCCTTGATTAAGATCTAATCTTGGTCATTGGTGGTCCAACAGAGGATTATAAGAGGTCGATGGGAATTTGGAGAAGACATTTGAGAAATTCGATTTCCTTGGCAAATAGATCTCCAGAGAGCAGCAGCAGTTGTCGGAGAGCTAGAGATCGAAGCAGAGACAATGAGGGGCAGGGGCAGTGATCTAGAGGTAGTTTTTCAGATCTGGAGAGACAACAGCAAGTGACAGAATGGATCCATGCAGAAGCAGCGCAAGGACTACGCAGTAACTGAAGCAGAGCAGTTTGATTTAGCTAGGGAGGAAGTCGATTCAGCTTCCAAAGGCTGGGAAAGTCTTCTAGAGGGCCGGAGAGTCATTTCCAGTAGCAGAGACATGCAAGACGACTTGTACAAAGGCTGATCTATGCCACACATGTGAGAGGCAGCGAAATGACTATGCAGAGGGTATACGAAGGGGTTTGGAAGGCTAGTTATTCTCGAGGAGCCAGTGCCAAGATTTCTTGTTCTATAATTATTTTTGTTAGATACTTCTTGTTTGGATTTCTAGTTGGGCATCCACAGATTGTACTCAGATTTCACTGTTGCATAATGTTAATTTTAGATAACAATGGTATGTTCTATGCTTAAGAGCAATTTTACTTCAATTTTCTTCTTAGCCCAATATCAATATCCAGATTAGCAATCACATCAACATGACAGTAAAATGCAGATAGAACATAAACAACAACAATAGAAGACAAGCCACGACAAGAAGACACAAGATATGGCACCAGAGAGGGACAAACCCCAATGTAGGGAAACTCTTTGATCAATTCTTCTTATTATTCTTCAAGAGTTCAGCAGAGAGAGAGAGTACAATATTATATATTCACTTGCCGAATCACAGTGAAATATGTCCCAACAAACAACAACTACAGAAAGCCCTAACTAGAAAGTCAACACTGGTCAATAGGGCAGACTTTGACCTCCACAACAGCTCGGTCAAACTTGGTCAACTCAACCTCCAACAGCGAATCAAATTAGCCTAAAAATAGTCTGTAAATATCCAATCAAACCTAGTCAATGAAAGTCAACACTATAGTCAAACCCTTCTGTAGTCAACATTGGTCAAACAATACGATCTGCCTCGATTTCTGTGCCCAAAAATCGGCCTGCCCAAACAGATATAACCCTCACAAAACCGCAATCAAACAGGTCAACGTTGCTGGTCAAAAACCCTTCCTGCAACTTCAATCGACATTGGTCAATGCAGGTGTAGTGCCCACTCTAGTTTCCTGACCCTAATACGACATTATCTTAGACACTCTATTCTTCGAGGACCTCAGATTGAGGATCTGGACCCATGACACTATTATTAGCGATTGAGATATTCATGGTTGTGATGTTATGAATGCTTTCCATTGATATTATGGTAGCATGAGTGGGTATGTATTTTATCTATCAGTATTCTGATGATTGCAATATTAAATATTTAAGTTGGTCTCTATTTGAAATTATGACGAGGGTAGTAAAGAATATGTATGCGCTCTACTAAAAGCATAATGAGGATAAATTTTATGCATAGGTATATTTCTACGATGTTACGATGTTGATAGCTTAATGAATATGTATGTTTCCATTGATGATTATTGATGATAGCCATGAGGGATGTGTCCCCTATGTTACCTACTTCCTTTAGTTCAGACTTGCAATGAACAATGATGTGAATGACCAGGAATTGTTAATGATGCTATTATGATAATTGACTAACATTGAGAAACCTTGTTACTGATGATTATTGAGTATGGCAGGAAACCATCAGAGGCACTCGCATATGACATGTCGATGACACCTGGTTTGATGAAAATTTATATTACTTTATCTTTGAAAGTGTAAGACGATTTTGGAATCTGCCATATATGTTTAACTATATTCTGATGATATATTAATGGTTGCAGGCACAGATTAGTTGCTTGACCGAATGACTCACATATGGGTGATGGGGTTGTACAAGTGGATGGAACTACATGGGAGGGGTGGGACAGAGTCCCTGATCTCACCCACTAGCACTCCCGCCGTGACTTGGGCTGGAAGTGTTGAAACCTTCGCCTTGAAGATCACGATGCCATGAGGGCAGGTTCCAAAGTTGGGTCGCTCATGAGGACTTTACCGAGGGGCGCGCATCAAGGCAGATTCCTTGATCCCTGACACCATTAGTCTCACTATAGCAGGCAACATAAGAGATGATAGTGGTCTATGACGTTGCACTATACTTTCCCCTCGTAATCACTGCATGCTTGAAGGGCAAGTGGTGTGGCACCCTTGGAACTTCAGGGGAATTTCTTGAAGGGCACGACCAACTTGGCACCCTTGGCATCACAAATAAACTATTAGGTGTGGCACCCTTGGAACTTCTAGGGAAGTTCTTGAAGGGCACAACCAAACTGGCACCCTTGACATCACAAATAAGCTATTAGGTGTGGCACCCTTGGAACTTCTAGGGAAGTTCTTGAAGGGCACACCCAAACTTGGCATCCTTGGAATCATAAAAAATAAATATATATAAGCAAGGAATGAAAACTAAGTAAATTTACATCAAGGGTAAATGATGATTAGAAACCAATGTAATTAAATCAAAAATAAAACTTGGAATAAGGAGGATCATAGGAAGAATTAAAATAGAGTACCTTAAAAACTCTACCCTTCCCATTTTAGAAAATACTAGGAAGATTATGTGGTTTAATTAGGAAAAAGGGGAAAGACAAACATAATGGTAAGGAGAAAGATTAATCCTAAACTAATTTAAACCTAATTAAGAAAAGAGGAAGGTGAATTAAAATGAGATTAATAAATTAAATTTAGAGAAATGTAGAGAAGCTCCATGTGTCAACAACCAACATAAGAATATCCATCTAGGAGATAACCTGAGTTAAATTAGGGAGTAGATTGGGGATAAAATCTTGACTCATTAATTGACTTCAAGTCATGAACACAAATTAAGGAATAAAAGGGAGGGAATAAAGAGACAACTAGGAGAAGAAATAGGAATCTTGTTGAGGTGAGGAAAATATTAGTTTTAAATAAAAATTTAAGTAAATAATTTTGGGAGACCCTTGATATGAGAATGACACATGGGTGGGTGAATAATCAAGCTATTGAATTATAAAAAAATAATTAATTATGCATGACATGACAAGTGTCACCTGAGGACTCCTATAAAAGAAGGGGCAAGCCATGGGAGAAGGGACTTTTTGGAACCCTATGGTTGGGTGGATGAGATGATGTCAGAGCAGTGATTACGAAGCTATAGTGAGTTTGGTGAGGTAGAGGATTTTAGAGAGGGGACTCTTGAGCCAAGGTGTGCTCTCCTCTACCAGCTAGTGCTTTCCTCCATTGTACAACCCCATTGCAGCTCGGGGGTCCGCGGGGAAGAAGAGTACCCAAGGAGTAGGCTGGGAGGTTAACCGGTGGGTCTTCGCATTCGGATCAAGTGCGTCATCATTCACTCGCGGAGGTGACCGGCTACAAGGGAATACCAGTAACAGCAGAGCAAGCGGAGTCTCGCCTTCTGGTGAACGGTACACATGTATTTCATTACTATTGATCTTAGTTAAACATATGTAAATGTATGTCATGATATGTTTTCCTGAAATGAGTGTCAGGAATGTGTGTGCTAAATAAGTTGAAATTTCAATGCGTTTCTTTTCTGGTTGTATTTGCTGCAAAAAAAATAAAAAAATATTTAGTCTGAATTGTGGTCCTTACACTTGGTATCAGAGCTAAGTTAAACCCTTGAGACCTATGGGCCCATGACTAGTTTTGATTAAATTTCTACAACATTCTACCCTAAAATTTTGTATAATGTACTTTAGAACCAATGTTCTAAATGACCATATGCTAAAATGATTTGTGAACAAGACTCTGCGGATAAAATAAGGTCCTGTAGTAATGCCGTGGAGACGGTCAACCTACAGGTTACCGTAGCTATGTCTACAACTTACTTAAAAGAGCTTGAACGAAAATCGGGACATTGTGGTCTTGAAAGCGGATAAAGGTGGGGCTGCCGTTATCCTGGATAGAAAGGATTACAGAGCTAAGATGCTTGACCATCTCTGTAATAGTGGGAGTTATAAGAAGCTTTCGAAAAATCCCCTCAAAAAGGTTTCCAGAGCGGTCGCTCTTGCGATCAAGTCGTGCAATTCCACAATTCCTCTAGCCCAGAAACTTATTGAGGGTAACCCCATCACTCCTAGGATTTATGGTCTCCCGAAAATCCATAAGGATGGGGTCCCCCTGAGACCCATTGTCAATACCATTGGTGGTCCGACTTACCTCCTGGCCAAGTTCCTCGCTGCAAAGTTGAGACCCTTGGTTGGGCAGACTGAGTCCTTTGTCAAAGACTCAGCTGCTTTTATTGAGGATCTTAAGAAAATTAATCTTGAGCCCGAGGACATTCTGGTAAGTTTTGACGTGGTCTCTCTTTATACTTGTATTCCTATCAATGAGGCCATGGTGGTAATTAATAAGCTAACTGACCCTGATACGGCTAAGTTAGTTGATCTTTGCCTGACCTCCACCTTTTTCAGCTTTGAGGGAGAGTTCTATGAGCAGACTTGCGGAGTTGCCATGGGCTCCCCCTTGTCCCCTGTCGTCGCTAATCTCTTCATGGAGGATTTTGAATCTAAGGCTTTGGCCTCCTCTCGTCTCTTACCGAAGCTTTGGAAAAGATTCGTTGATGACACTGGTGTTGTCTGGTCTCATGGTCCTGACGAGCTAGATCGTTTCTTCAGTCACCTCAATAACCAGTCCGCCGCCATTAAATTCACGATGGAAAAAGAAGATAATGGTTGTCTTCCGTTCTTGGATGTTCTCATCACTAAGAAGGTGGATGGTTCCTTTTCTCATCAGGTGTTTAGAAAGAAGACGCATACTGAACAATACTTGCATGCGTCTTCGCATCATTTCCCCGCTCAGAAGATAGGGGTTCTTAGCACGCTTGCTACACGTGCTGTCAGAATTTCGGATGAGGAGAGCTTGGAAGCAGAGAAGGCTCATCTCCTAGATGTCTTTGAGAAGAATGGTTACAATAGGTACCTAGGTCAAAAAGCCTTCCTCAGGGCCAAGAAGGAGCCTTCAATCCGAAGAGTCCCGAAAGACCATATCATGGGTGTGAACCTGCCTTACATCCAAGGGACCACAGATAGGATTGCGAGGGTTCTGAGGAAGTACGATGTGCCCGCGACTTTTAGACCGCTCCGCACGATCCGTGGCTCCCTCAGGTCTGTGAAAGACCCTATTGACCCTAAGGACATGAAGGGCGTCTATGTCATTCCCTGTTCCTGTGGAACCCCTTATATTGGTGAGACTGGTCGCTCTATCAATCAACGGATTAGTGAGCATTCGGCTGACTTAAGACATGGTAGGACTAAGTCCTCTGCCCTGGCTGAACATGCGGGGAAGACTATGCATCATGTCTGTATAGAAGATGCTCAAGTCATTGCCAAAGTTGCGCAGTTTCACCATCGTAAATTTAGAGAGGCCCTGGAGATTGAAAAAAGGCCGATCAATCTTAATAGGGATGATGGCTGGAAGATTAGCAGTTGTTGGGTCCCAGCCTTGTCTTCCTAGCCTCCTCTTTCCCCTTTTGTTAGGTCTTAGTGTTTCTGTCTTTCCCCTCCTCCAGTTCTGTTTTTGGTGGGTTTTTCATGGAGTGCAGGAGTTAGTAATATGTTGTTTCGAGCTAATTAAGGTATTAACCTTATCCCAGGGGGTATATTTAAATTTGATTAGATTATTTACTTGGACTGGTTCCCTATTTATTGATAAGTAATAACAGGGTTAATTTTAATAAAAAATTTAGTAATAAATATAGATATAAATTACTAATTTAGATTATGGATTTACATAATAATGATTTAACTAGAATACGTATTTAATATCAGAAATATATATTATTAGGTAAATATAGATTATTTAGTAAACTTAAATTATTGTATGAACTTATTATTTTAATTTCGAATGGGCCATCACATTAAAATAATTAATAAAAATGATTTATTTTGGAGAGGATCTTGGACCCTTAATTTTAATAATTCACAGTGACCTATTGTAACTATATTTTAATACTATTTATTCTATTTAGATAATTTTTGGAATAATAATAATAATAATTTATCATTATTCAGTTTACCATAATTTACCATTGGACCTTGTGATTTAAACAATTATTATTAAATAATTATACAGTTACCTATTATAACTAAATTCTAAGAATAATAATAATTTAATACTATTTATTTAAATAATTTAAAGATAATAATCAAATTTAGGTTTTTCATTAAATATTTATTATTAACTAATAATAATAAATTATTAGCTTCTATTATTAGTAAAATCTAGGGTTTGACTTTGATCCTCAGGTCAAAATTAGCCGTTGCAATATAGCCGTTGGAATCTCTGCACACTCTATTTAATCAAGCTAAACCAGATCAGTTTGTCAACTTGTCCTGACGATGAACCACACTGGTTGGTTCGAAACGCGTCGACAAATGATTGATTATGTGATTTTGCCGAAGATTTTTTAGACAAACTTACTTAAAAGTTAGAAGCCGCAGTACAATATATTATATTAGGCTTTGGAAGTCTTTGATTTTTAATGCTCATCACGTTATTGTATTTCTACTTGCATTCAAGATTTCCCACTGGGATGCCCCTGCAAAAATAGTATTGCTTAACCTTATTACGGATTTTGTGATATGTCTATTTTTGATCGCACCGAAAAATGAAGGCATCCGAATACGAAGAGATTCGAACCCTTCTCCTCCAGAATGATACCAACCCAAATATTTTCACATTCGTCCAGGATCGTTTCTCTTCCGTTCCCTTGGACACCTTCATTGCCATCTCCTCACAGGAGAAATCTCGCCGCCTCCGATCAGACTACCCCAAGCTCACCAAACCCCATTTAGTTCGCCAATATGTTGCAAGGTACACTGCGGGGGAAGATGTCTTAACCATAAGCCGGGACTCGGGACTTCCCCCCTGTCTTCTCTGCAGGTTTTTGTTCGAAAATCTTCTGGGCTTAAACAAGCAGCAGATCACGCAGTGCCTTAAAGATCCACTGAGCCTTCGT
This sequence comes from Pinus tabuliformis, assembly GCA_031772625.1. Classification (NCBI taxonomy): domain Eukaryota; kingdom Viridiplantae; phylum Streptophyta; class Pinopsida; order Pinales; family Pinaceae; genus Pinus; species Pinus tabuliformis. The sequence continues at coordinate 847,248,941 of CM062807.1, read as the reverse complement.
GGATTTGAAACAAATTTAAATTCGAAAGATAATGTCTCCATAACCGTTACCAAATTTATTCAGGATGCTGAGAAATGCGTGGAGTCGGACCAGGTTGCTTCGCCACGGGTTGAGATGATCCGCCGAGTTACTGGACTAGAATTAGTCAAGGCCTGCGCAGACCTTGTGGCTCTACAGTGGGGTATGGAGATCCATGTGGAAATAACTAGAAGGAGATTGGACTCGAATGGTTGTGTAGGGAACGCCCTGGTGGATATGTATGCTAAATGCCAGAGAATGGATATTGCATGCAACCTACTTATCCAAAATGTCTGAGAGAGATGTGGTCTAGTGGACGATGATGATCTCTGGGTATGGTTAGGATGGGCATGCCAACGACGCCTTGACGCTGTCCGTCAAATGAAATCGAGTGGCATGATGCCGAATTTCAATTGAGTTACCATTCTGAGTATAGTCCCGGCATACGCTGAGTTGGGCGATCTACAGGAAGACAAAGACGATATTCTACATCATCATTGCCACATGATTTTCCAAATATAAAAGCATCATGAGTCAGAAGACGTATTTCCATTGTGTTTTCACCCAAAAGCCACTAAATTGTGCTTGTTGGCCACCGTTTTTATTTAGCAGAGTTTTGGCATGATACTGCCCACTGGTTATGGGTGCATCCTTTCTAGCTCATTTATGAATATGGTTACTTATTAGTTGAAGAATGCTCGCAACGATGTTTTTGTCTATACCTGATATTAAATGGTACCCTTAGCAACAATGAAGCAGCAACCATTGTGCAGCCGGGTGAAGGGTTTGGAATGAAATGAATTTATATTATATATTGTTTATCTGTAACAGCATATAATGTAGAAGTATCCCTGCACAAATTCCATCCATATACAACATTCAGCACAAACATGTGGTATAGGTTTTCGAATGTTGAAATTTTGCAGCCTTTGGAGCCTTAGTATGTGATGAGCCAATTGAAGGTACATAAGGTAAATAAGTAGGAAATAAATCATGCTAGAGAGAACATAGAGTGAACAAATATGATGGAGGCATCATATGGAGTTCTGTGAGAATGGTTTACTGGATATTTAGAACTTGGTAGAAGAGGTACATGGGTTCAGAGAGTTTTAGGAAGCCTTTATCTATGGATTCTATTTTGTTTATTCCTTCTAGGAACAAAGCAATTCCTTTTTAACATACGTGCTTGATCATAACTTGAATTCTGTGTTCCTTTCTAATTCTTCATATGTTCAGGGCGCTTGAGCAAGCTCTTTGGTATGACATTTTGATTTACTCATTTGTTTTAGGCGCAAAGTAACACCTTGTTAAGAACTGTGCTTGTTAGTTTTGATAATGTTTTGGATTTGTCCCTCAACACTTTCTAAATATTCTAGGTTACCACAAAAAATATTTTAAAATTTCAAGTTTATTCTGAGGCTTTTGTGATATGTAAACTTGATCATGATATCCATTAATATTGTGTGCTACTAATTTGCCATTAAAGGATCTCTGTTTGTGGTAATCCATGACTGTCCAAGAGAATATATCAGTTAGTTTGGTACTTTTTAAAGCAAACAGTTTGCTTTACAGATCACTTGCGAGCCAGACTTCCACAATCGGAAATTGGTATTAACTTCTCTTCATGGAAACCCTGTGGGCAGTCTGTATGTAGTCTGGGACATGTATGTATCCAAGTAAATAGTATCTGAAACAAAATCTCCGTTTCATGGTATAAGTGCTTACAGTTGTACAAAATTTTACTGTGGGAAGCTTTTATATTATGTTCCATGCATTCCCAAATTATTGAAACTTGTCAGATCCAAATTACATGTTCCCTCGATACACAGAGAGGAGGGAAACCTTGAGGGATCAAAGTGAGTGTTGGTAGAAATTTGAAAACATCAGAGGGTGTGATGGAGAGGATGAAGCAGTTAACAGGACTGAAAACAGTGAGAAGAGGGTGAAGGGCCAGACCTATAACTCTACTAGTTTTATTATTTGGGACTGTTTTTATGCTCTTATTACTTCAATGGTTATACTCCATCCCACCTCCCAAGTTCAGCCCATAAACGTGCCCATCATGCAGATATAGCAAGGAAGGATATGTTTTGAAAGAGGAGTCAATTTGTACAGAGACTTATGGAAGAGTTTGTTTCCCTCGTATGACTTTCGGTCATTCTCAAGTCACAATTTGTGATGGTCAACCTCAATTTTATTCGGAGATGCCCAAGAAAATGCGTTTTCATATGGATGAACCTAGGAAAAAGGTTCCCGTGAGAGGTGGGTTTTGCCCTGGATGGGATCCTGATAATTAGAGGCCCCTAGAAAAGACAAACCAGGGACAAGTGGGTATCCGAAAATAAAGCATGCTTGGTGGATTCATGGATTGCAAATGGTAGCAGATCTCACTTTGATGCCTCATGGGAATGCTGGACCCAACCCACATCATGAGTCTGAGAAGGTCATCCCTGCCATTCTCATGTCTCAGCTATACTATTCTACCTTTTGCTGGTTTACAGACCCCTATGACCCATCATCCATTAGCATGTGGCTTAAGGGCCTGCTTAAGGTTTTGCATCGCAAATGGAGGTGGAGTATCTTCACCCCATGGTTGCTGATGAATTTCCAATCTGCTTTAAGGATCCATAACCTTTGCTGGATTGACTAATGCTGCCTACATTCCTAATGAATTTGCCCATGATTGGTTGAGACAGAAAGTCTTGGCACTGTAAAAACTCCTTGTATGAATGCTAGAAGGCCTTTGTTGGATGTTATCATATGCAATCGGCCTAATTCTCCAAGAAATATAGCTAATTTTAAAGAAATGCAGGAGTTGCTTGAAAAAGAAATGCATCTAGCAGTAAAAGTAATTGAACCTGGACCACTCGAGGTCTGTCAGCAAGTTAGGCTGGTAGCAGAGGCAGATGTTCTGTTAACTCCTCATGGGTCCCAAAATGCTGCAGTTTTGTTTTCATGTCCTAGCTCTAATTTTAGAGGTTTCCCTCTTCCCGATTACATTGATTGGCTTGGAAATTTGTTGCATGTTGGAAAAGTGTATCACTATGAACTTTATGGGACATGGACAACTGAAAGGTTGGGAATGCCTTTTCAAATGCGCCTATATGCAGTTATTTTGGGTTGGAAGAGATGCTTTTCTGTGAGGGGATGCATGAATTATGGAAAGAGAAGATTTTTGTGGATTTAGATCAATTAGAAGAGATTTTACACACCTTTACATACAACTGTCGTCTAGCAGTCCATGGATCAAGATGTCAGAGCATATGAAACACAATTAATTTTGCCTCTTGAACATTAATATTCTTTTAAAGTTTTCATTCCTCATTATTTGTTTCAGTATATTTGTCCTAGATGATCTCGAGAATTTCATATAAACTTTGCACATTGTGCTTTGTGAACTTGAGGTGGCTTTTGAATTGGTGAGCCTTCCAGAATTTTGAGGGCATCTGAATATATGCTGCATTCATCTACCCTTAGATATTAAAAACGGTTTTGTTCTGCTTTAAATCCTTCTCGCTTTTGCTCACATGGTTTTGTTTTTAAGGATGTTCTTGTCGATGAACTCCAATAGGTTTGGAGGACAAGGTTATAGCTTTACTTCCATTGGTCTAGCACATGACATTCATCACGTTTTCTGAGAAGAGAGAACATTATGAATTCGTTATTTACAACAAAGCGCTGTCTAGCTTTGTTTGTTAAGTGTTTGATTTGACTCAATGCTCAAGATCTATGCAAATTTGTTTTGGACAAATGGAGAAAAACGTTCAGTGCTTTAGGGCCCAATGAGGGTAAGAAGTTGGTAGATCTGGCAGTCATTAATTTCGAGGGAGGTGATTGTATTTGTCATGACTTAAAGTGAGATATTTGTACATAAAAATGGTAGTCAGTGACAGTCTTCTTCCTCACGCATAATTGCTTCGTGTAGCATGGGATCCAATGGTTTTCCAATAGTATTGACCACATTAACATTAAATCCTTCCATGATTTCTACGAACTGTTTATAAATACTCCAGGCAAATTAGGAGCATTATTAGCGTCTAATGGAAGCCAATCTGTAAAGTAAATTGGAATGATAGGATTGACGACTCCTTCATTTCTAAATTGTTTTCGTGCCTACATTGCTAAACTATTTTCGTACAGGGGTTCATAAAAATAATAATGAGCATTATAAAAATATTTGATAAAAAAAAAGTTTAAGGCATATCTTAAACAATTTAAGAAAATAACAGGGGTTCAAGGCATATCTTAAACAATTTCTATATTTCCAATTCAATTTTCCAATTGCCTGACATTAGCCATCTTACTGGCTTTCTTTTTAAGGAATTCTTGAACATATATCTCTAAAAGAATGTTGAATGAATTAATTCACATGGAGCAAACAGCTCAATGATAATACAAAGATATTTACAAGAATAGAAACATCAGGTTTCTATGTAGAATATCGAACAAACAGTTTCATCTAAGAAACTGCTAAAAGAATAAGAATAGAAACATCTAAAAGACTGAGCATTACTAAATAGAGATATAGAGATATATTCTAATACCCTCCCTTAATGCTCAATCTATTTACAACACCAATAGACCCGCGAAATTTTACAAATTTATCAGGACCAAGAGGCTTGGTAAAAATATCGGCGGGCTGCTCTGTGGTGGGAACATAGTGCAACTGAACTGAGCCGTCTTCAACCAGCTGTCGAATGTAGTGGCAGTGAGTTTCCACATGCTTTGTTCGTTCATGAAAGACAGGATTCTTGGCAAGTTTGAGCACTCCCTGATTATCACAAAACAAAGAAGTAGGCCCTGTCTGAAAAACATGCATATCTGCAAGCATATGACGAAGCCAAACTGCCTCACAGGCGGCCTTAACTGCTCCCCGATACTCTGCTTCTGTTGAGGAGAGAGCCACTACCTGTTGCTTCTTACTAGTCCAAGTAACAGCTCCAGATCCTAGACTAAACACATACCCAGCTGTAGATTTACGGTCATCAACCGAACCGGCCCAGTCAGAGTCAGTGTAGCCACTGAGAATAGGAGTGGAGCTGTGAGTATATAAGAGGCCATAATCAGAAGTACCACGCACATATCGTAGCACCCGCTTTGCTGCTATCCAATGATCAGCTTTAGGAGCTGACATAAAGCGAGAAATGTAGCTTACTGCAAAACTGATGTCAGGTCTGGTAGCAGTAAGATAGATGAGACTGCCCACTAATTGCCTGAATAAAGTTTCATCCACAAGAGGAGAGGATGACTGTGCTGAAAGTTTGAGCCCTGGTTCCATAGGAGTCGTGGCCGGTTTGCAATCCTGCATTCTGAACCTTTCCACAAGATTTTTGGCATACTTGGACTGAGAAAGAAAGATCTGATTTTCAGTCTGCCACACTTCAACCCCCAGACAGTAATGAAGAAGTCCCAAGTCTGTCATCTCAAAAGTTCTGCATAGATCTTGTTTGATCCCATGGATCAAATGTGCAGAGCTGCCAGTAATGATAAGATCATCCACATAGACAACTACAAACAAGATATCATCATCAGTATGCTTGATATACAGGTTTGCATCAGATGGACTCCGCTGAAAACCCTGATCTGTCAGATACTGATCAATTTTTATGTACCAAGCCCGAGGAGCTTGTTTCAATCCATAGATTGCTTTAACTAACCGACACACTTTCTGTTCTTGACCAGCAACCTTGAATCCTGGAGGCTGCGTCATGTAGACTTCTTCTTGGAGATCACCATTTAGGAAAGCACTTTTTACATCCATCTGATGAACTTTCCAATTGAACTGAGCTGCTAGGGCAAGCACAAGCCTGATAGTACTCATCTTGGCTGTAGGAGCAAAAGTCTCCTCATAGTCGATGCCTTCCTGCTGTGAAAATCCTCGAGCCACAAGCCTAGCTTTATACTTGTCTAAGGTTCCATCAGCTTTGTATTTGACTTTATACACCCTTTTGCAGCCGATGGGTTTTTTGTCTGCAGGAAGATCAGAAAGAGTCCATGTGTGATTCTTCTGAAGACTCTGAAATTCTGCTTCCATAGCCTGTTCCCACTCAGATATACCCTTAGCTTCTGAATATGTTTGAGGCTCAAAAGTACTGTGAAGGTTAGCCATAAGAGCAAAATTGACTGTAGACTGTTGTCTGTTCTTATGCCTAGAAGTTCTACCTTCAAGGAGCTCATCATCCCGGAGATCACCTATGGTTTTAGCCCACCATTTTGGCCGAAGAGAAGAAGAACCAATATCAGGATTAGAGGGACCAATATCAGGAGGAAGAGAGGCAGGCTCAAGAGCAATAGGGACAGCAAGAGGGGGATTAGCTTCTGGAGGAAGCTCAGATAGAGTAGTATCAAATCTTGATGCTACATCATCCCTCCCATCAGATGGACTGACTGGAAGAAGAACACTGTGAGGCGGATCCTCAGAACGCTGCTCAGAAGAAGAAGACTGAAAGAATCCTCTGTCTTCATCAAATACTACATCTCGACTGAAGCTAAGTCGACCAGTGGCTATATCTATCAGCCTATAAGCCTTGTGATGATCACTGTAACCTGTCATCATGAGTTTCTGACTTTTGGAATCCAACTTAGATCGCTTAGCAGATGGAATCCAAACATATGCAACTGAGCCAAAAACTTTGAGATGACTGATTTTAGGGTTACGACCAGACCACACTTCTTCAGGAGTCTTCCCTTTAACAGCCTGAGTAGGGGATCGGTTAAGAAGGTAAACAGCAGTAAATACTGCTTCAGCCCAGAATTTGTTTGGAACACTCCGGTGTTGTAACATGGAACGAGCCATTTCAACAACCGTGCGATTGCGACGCTCGACAACACTGTTCTGCTGGGGAGTGTAAGGTGTGGTGAATTGACGTTTGATGCCATGAATATCACAGAAGTTGGCAAAAGCTGAGGAACAAAATTCCCCCCATTGTCGGTCCTAAGGGTCATGATATTACAACCAGATTCGTTTTCAACTAAAGTTTTAAACTTCTGAAAGGTACTAAGAGCATCAGATTTATTTTTTAAAAAATACACCCACATCTTTCGACTGAAGTCATCTACAATAAGTAAAAAGTATTTGCAAGCAGTTATAGAAGCTGTATTCATAGGACCACAAATATCAGCATGAAGTAACTGAAGTACCTGGGATGCGCGCCAAGATTCGCCATTTTTGAATGACGACCGATGTTGCTTTCCTGCTTGACAGGCGCTGCATACCCCCAACTGCTGAGTCTGAATATCAGGTAATCCTGACACAAGTCCCTCCCGAGAGAGCTGAGAGAGATACTGCATATTGAGATGCCCATATCGCTGATGCCATAGAGTACTGATGGGAGAGACACGAGCTGCTAGTGCCACTTCTGGAAAGTCACCGGTGTCAAGTAGCCTGTATAGACCATGGTCCTCGAGGCCAGTAGCAACTGTCAGACTGGTCTCCCTGTCAATGATGGAACACTTGTGTGCACTGAACACAACATCAAGCTGAGGAGAATTCCTCATAATCTGGCTGACAGAGAGCAGATTAATCTCCATACCAGGAACATAGTATACATTTAGAAATATGAGCGTGCGTCCACCAGACTGAATTTGAACTGTACCCCTGCCAGCAACAGTGTACTTTTCACCTCCACCAAATACAACTGAATCACTGAAAGGTGAAAAGTCAATAAACCAGTCACGCCTGTGAGAGAAGTGGCGTGATGCACTAAAATCAATGTACCATGCAGAGGAAGGAACATGTTCTGAAGACCTTTTAGCCATAAAGGCGTAAAAGGCAAAATCTGTCTGCTCGGAATGTTCTGCAACATTCGCTGTCTGATGTGACCCTCCCTGTTTCTTTTGTTCAGCAGCAATCCTCTGCCTGCAGTCTTTCTTCATGTGACCGAACTTGTGACAGTAATTACACTGTACACTCTTCTTCCTGTTAGGATCAAAAGACTGAGATGATCCTCTCTGCTGAAAAGACTGAGAGGACTGATATTTTGCAGCAAATGCATTCTCCAAGGGCACTGATGCAGTACCACTACCAAACTGCTGTTTCCACCTATCTTGCTGCAGAAGTTTGGTACATAAATCTGAAAACTTCAGATCAACATTTGTGGTTGTAATGTTGAGTGTTTCAATGAAGTGTTCATAAGATTTTGGTAGACTCTTCAGGGTAATGACTACCATATCTTCTTCCTCCATGGTCCGACCAATGGCGTCGAGCTGATCTCGAATGTCTTTAATTTTGTTGAGATGTTCCTGTAAAGACATATGTTCATCCATCATGATGGAGAACAACTGATTTTTGAGAAAAAAAGCTCTGCTTTTATCAGATGTCTCATGCAATTCTTTCAACTGTTGCCAGATTTCAGCAGCTGTCTTGCCAGAAGGGATCTGTGGTAACTGATCATCAGCGACAGAGAGCTTGAGAAGCATAACAGCCTCTCGATTTCTATCATCAAATTTATCTTGATCGGTCCCGGCTGTACCTGGACGAAGCTCTTTGCCCAAAATGAGTTGATCAAGACGCCTGTACTAAAAAATGGTCAGCAGTCTTTGTTTCCAAATGTTATAGTTGCTGCCATTAAAGCGTTGATTTCCTTCTAACATCAAATTGGTGAGCGTGGCCATTTTCTTAAAGAAAATACAGAAGTCTGATACACAAAAAATTGTAGCTGCCTCTTTATCCTGATGTAAATCAAAACAGATTTTGTTCTGGAAAAAAAAATTACCCAGCAAAAATATCTCTCCCTGTCTAAAAAAATAGCAATACGGCTGTAGCTGTATCCTTCTTTAGGCAAATACCACAGGACAAAAATTTAATGAATGTAACAGGTCCAAATCATAAGATAAAGCTCGAGATTCCTTTCTCTGTCCAGTTCTGAGATTTTTCCTAAGGGAAGCACAGGTCTGACTGCTGCAATGTCCAGGCTATAAGCAGGTAATTTTCCTTCAAATCTGAGTTGTACTGGAGGCTGTCAGGATCACTGTGGGACAAAAATTTGCTGACTGGAAAACAACTGCCGGCAGACAAAAACTGTTTGAAAAATACGTAGATTGAGACAAGGAAAGGGACCCACGTCTGCTTCAACGCTTCACTTCCACAGATCTAAGATATATCAGTTATGATTTTAAGATTTTACGGCTCACAAAATAAATAAAAAATGAACCCACGTCTGCTTCAACGGTTCACGTCCACAGTTCTAAGGTAAAGCAGTTATGATTTTCAGATTTTACGGCTCACAATGGACCCACGTCTTCAGCCACGGTTTAATTGCTCACGGCTCACCACAAGAAAAGAACCCACGTCTTCACGTCGCAGCTCTGATTTAATTTGTTCCGGCTTCACGTCCACAGTGCCGCGGAATATTAAATCGATAAACAATTTCTTCTAAATCGAATATCAAACAGCATAGATATGGGAGGTATATACTAACTGAATGTTCATCCACGCATTTCTAAGATAGCTGACCATGAAAAATGGATGGGTTTGAGCATACCGAGGCGAGAATTTGAAGCACTCGAAGCCGAGAACGCAGATACCAAAACGCTGGAAGCCGTGAGGGTTTTAGAAATCAATATACGAGAGCTTGATTGAATACAGGTTCCACAACTTCAAAGCAAATAACCGGATTCGCCAGCCAAAACAGAATCCCGCTCCCACGAAAATAACCGGATATGCGTGCGATATCGTGACAGAAAAATACTAAGATGCTATGTTCCCGTGGTTATCGATTCACAATACTTCACTGACTGAAAACGCTGGTACGAGACTGAGAATTCACGGGCCAAAAAAAATAAACAAGACTTCAACACAGATAAACTGTTCAACCTACAAATCGACTGTTGTCCCCAGATTCAAAATGCCGGATTTAATTTCAAGAGAATTTCACGATCCCGAGTATCGCCACAAAGTTAATTCCTCATAATAAAGATAATGTAGAAGCATAATCCCTTTCTGTATCGAGATTGACGACTGTAAGCTTTTATCACAATGAGCAAAGCCGAAGCTAAGACTCAGTGAAGGCTACCTGGCTTACAGAGGGCTCGACCTTAGAAAGAAATGAAGAGGATAGCTGATCAAGAAATCTACAAACCCTGAGAGCAGTTTCGAAATGAACTCCTGAATTTTTCAAACTATGAAAAATTATTTCGAAAAATCCCTGTGCTCCGATACCATAAAAGAATGTTGAATGAATTAATTCACATGGAGCAAACAGCTCAATGATAATACAAAGATATTTACAAGAATAGAAACATCAGGTTTCTATGTAGAATATCGAACAAACAGTTTCATCTAAGAAACTGCTAAAAGAATAAGAATAGAAACATCTAAAAGACTGAGCATTACTAAATAGAGATATAGAGATATATTCTAATAATCTCTTTGTATTCTGAGTTTACCAGTTATATGGTGACGACGTAGAACTCTCAGTTGTCACAATTAATTCCTACATATATTGTTTCTCTGCTTTATTGGCAAAGAAAAATAAAGTTGTTGAAGAGTATTCAAAAGCCTTTTCCATTCATTAAAACATGGAACATGTAATCATATACATTCGACATTTTCCATTCATTAAAATTGGGTAAATCTAGAATATTTAAAATATCTTTCTTCGATATTTGTATTTCAATTTTCTTTGCAATGATTTTCCATTTCAATTGCATTTACAATTTTATGGATTCTGTGCGGTTGGTCAAGTATTTTGGTCTGTAAATTATTTGATATTTTAATGTTTTCGAGCAGGTTGTTTTGCCATGGAGAATTTAAGTGAGATATATTGAAGGTATTATTTTTAATTGAAATAAAATTTCCAATAAAAATTTACAGTGTAATTCTAATTATTTTAGTTTCTATTAAGTATTCAACTTTCTTGACTTATTGTGATTTTTCTCTTGATGTTTAGCTTGCTCATTTTGGTTCCCTATAAATTGATACAATAAAAAGTAATCTAATATATAAACTTAAATCATAATAGTAGTAATAGAACTATATTTATTCTTGAAACTTCTATAAAGAATTTATCAAATTTATAATGGAATAAACCCCTTGCTGGTAGATGAAGTTTGATTCCAAGAGTTCAGCCTTATTTAAGATTTATTTTATCCAACAACAAGGAATGATCCAGCAAAGAGTGATTATGTACATGCAATGTCTAAATAGGTCTTATTGTTTATCAATGGTAAAGGATTAACTGAGACTAATTCCAATTAGAACAATTGAAAATGGACCAGAACAACAAGAAGCAACATAGGAGCATATTACAATCATGATAATATTATACATTGTAATATTTATGATTTATATCTTAATCTGTGTTTTGGCTCTTTCAAAATTGTCCACCATAGGCAGCAGATTTTCAATTACATCACCTTGAATGTTAGATGCCAAACTTAGTCGTTCTTTCTCTGCTCTCTTCCTGTAATCTCACAAGGAGTTTGAGTTTCTCTTTGTTTGATTTGATTGACTTCTTTGTTCAATGTTTTGTAATGTAACAAGAAAACTTTTCCTTTATGACTTTTTGGATTCTTTGCTAGTTCGTAATGCAGAAATAGAGCTATAGTATTGGTTTATGGTTATCTGGAGCACCATACTTCTACCAATGCCATTCGATACAGTCAATGATCATTTTAGACATGGGTTTCTCTCTATTGTTTTACATTCTGTGCATATCTTTGGCTTCAATCCATATAGTTTTTAGTTCTGCTTGGAATCAAGCAAAGACTGGTAAATGATGTCTGCCTGCCAGCTTTGGTCACTAGTGAAACTTGCTATATGCTTTGTCTTCCATTAGCTTGGATGGCCAAACTGCGAGAATATGCATTCCTCATCACCAGGAAATTAAGAGCCTTAATAGTCACAACACCTTTAAAGATTGCAACAATATTGCACTCCTTATCATTAGATTCAGTAGGATTAAATGAAGATAGGCCCCAGATAGCCTCACTCGCTTACCCTAGCGAAAGGAAGTAGGGTAGCTAGGTTTGAAGGGATGAAGGTTTGGACTACTCATTCATTGCAAGTGATGATTACGTTCTATGTAGTTAACATCTTTTTATCTCTAGATAGTGTGTACCATTAGGTATCCACTAGAAATGAGTGGTATGTATTTATTTTAAAGTGCAAATGGTAGTTGTACAACATTGAACTTTCAGAACATGGATCATGAAGGTAAATCAAGTCTCTAAGAAGGTGTAGTAGGCATTGTTAGGTCCCCCTAGCAAGCAGTGGCATATGTTTATTTTCAAAGTACTAATTGTAGTTCCTAACAAAATTGAAGATTTAGAACATGGTAAACAAAGGTGGATTACGTCATAGGTGAAATATCAAACAATAATTAACACAATTATTATTGACCATTACAAATATTGAAGTCCAAGCTTAAGGTGGGTAGTTCCTCCAATGAAAAAGGCATAGGCATCCCCTATGAATTTGAGTTAATACAAAATTATTGCTATCTTAATTGCATGATTGAATGAATAAAACTAGAGAGATTTCTCCTAAATTAGTCAATTTGTCATTTGAAGGAAGGTGGGTGTTATTAATTGTTGCTTTAAATAGTTGTGATTTTGATTATGATGATTCTGTTGGAAAAGTTTATGTATGGCGCTTCCTTTAACTATTAATTCTAATAATATCTATAATGTATGTTTTGTACATTTATACAAAAAGTGGGTTGCAATGTTCCCCAGATATAGTCCTTTAGTTATAACGGAATTCGTGTTATAGATACCTTGGGAAAATTTTAACCTGCCCACCAGAAGGTTGGCAAGAGTTTCAGGAAGGGTTCCTAAGATTATGTGTCGCCGTTTCTCCTTTATGTTCTAAGGACTTCGGGACGAAGTCCATTGTTAAGAGGGGGTGTATGTAGTGCCCACTCTAGTTTCCTGACCCTAATACGACATTATCTTAGACACTCTATTCTTCGAGGACCTCAGATTGAGGATCTGGACCCATGACACTATTATTAGCGATTGAGATATTCATGGTTGTGATGTTATGAATGCTTTCCATTGATATTATGGTAGCATGAATGGGTATGTATCTTATCTATCAGTATTCTGATGATTGCAATATTAAATAGTTAAGTTGGTCTCTATTTGAAATTATGACGAGGGTAGTAAAGAATATGTATGCGCTCTACTAAAAGCATAATGAGGATAAATTTTATGGATAGGTATATTTCTACGATGTTACGATGTTGATAGCTTAATGAATATGTATGTTTCCATTGATGATTATTGATGATAGCCATGAGGGATGTGTCCCCTATGTTACCTACTTCCTTTAGTTCAGACTTACAATGAACAATGATGTGAATGACCAGGAATTGTTAATGATGCTATTATGATAATTGACTAACATTGAGAAACCTTGTTACTGATGATTATTGAGTATGGCAGGAAACCATCAGAGGCACTCGCATATGACATGTCGATGACACCTGGTTTGATGAAAATTTATATTACTTTATCTTTGAAAGTGTAAGACGATCTTGGAATCTGCCATATATGTTTAACTATATTTTGATGATATATTAATGGTTGCAGGCACAGATTAGTTGCTTGACCGAATGACTCACATATGGGTGATGGGGTTGTACAAGTGGATGGAACTACATGGGAGGGGTGGGACAGAGTCCCTGATCTCACCCACTAGCACTCCCGCCGTGACTTGGGCTGGAAGAGTTGAAACACCTTCGCCTTGAAGATCACGATGCCATGAGGGCAGGTTCCAAAGTTGGGTCGCTCATGAGGACTTTACCGGGGGACGCGCATCAAGGCGGATTCCTTGATCCCCAACACCATTAGTCTCACTATAGCAGGCAACATAAGAGATGATAGTGGTCTATGACGTTGCACTATACTTTCCCCTCGTAATCACTGCATGCTTGAAGGGCAAGTGGTGTGGCACCCTTGGAACTTCAGGGGAATTTCTTGAAGGGCACGACCAACTTGGCACCCTTGGCATCACAAATAAACTATTAGGTGTGGCACCCTTGGAACTTCTAGGGAAGTTCTTGAAGGGCACAACCAAACTGGCACCCTTGACATCACAAATAAGCTATTAGGTGTGGCACCCTTGGAACTTCTAGGGAAGTTCTTGAAGGGCACAACCAAACTTGGCATCCTTGGAATCATCAAAAATAAATATATATAAGCAAGGAATGAAAACTAAGTAAATTTACATCAAGGGTAAATGATGATTAGAAACCAATGTAATTAAATCAAAAATAAAACTTGGAATAAGGAGGATCATAGGAAGAATTAAAATAGAGTACCTTAAAAACTCTACCCTTCCCATTTTAGAAAATACTAGGAAGATTATGTGGTTTAATTAGGAAAAAGGGGAAAGACAAACATAATGATAAGGAGAAAGATTAATCCTAAACTAATTTAAACCTAATTAAGAAAAGAGGAAGGTGAATTAAAATGAGATTAATAAATTAAATTTAGAGAAATGTAGAAAAGCTCCATGTGTCAACAACCAACATAAGAATATCCATCTAGGAGATAACCTGAGTTAAATTAGGAAGTAGATTGGGGATAAAATCTTGAATCATTAATTGACTTCAAGTCACGAACACAAATTAAGAAATAAACGGGAGGGAATAAAGAGACAACTAGGAGAAGAAATAGGAATCTTGTTGAGGTGAGGAAAATATTAGTTTTAAATAAAAATTTAAGTAAATAATTTTGGGAGACCCTTGATATGAGAATGACACATGGGTGGGTGAATAATCAAGCTATTGAATTATAAAAAAATAATTAATTATGCATGACATGACAAGTGTCACCTGAGGACTCCTATAAAAGAAGGGGCAAGCCATGGGAGAAGGGACTTTTTGGAACCCTATGGTTGGGTGGATGAGATGATGTCAGAGCAGTGATTACGAAGCTATAGTGAGTTTGGTGAGGTAGAGGATTTTAGAGAGGGGACTCTTCAGCCAAGGTGTGCTCTCCTCTACTAGCTAGTGCTTTCCTCCATTGTACAACCCCATTGCAGCTCGGGGGTCCGCGGGGAAGAAGAGTACCCAAGGAGTAGGCTAGGAGGTTAACCGGTGGGTCTTCGCATTCGGATCAAGTGCGTCATCATTCACTCGCGGAGGTGACCGGCTACAAGGGAATACCAGTAACAGCAAAGCAAGCGGAGTCTCGCCTTTTGGTGAACGGTACACATGTATTTCATTACTATTGATCTTAGTTAAACATATGTAAATGTATGTCATGATATGTTTTCCTGAAATGAGTGTCAGGAATGTGTGTGCTAAATAAGTTGAAATTTCAATGCGTTTCTTTTCTGGTTGTATTTGCTGCAAAAAAAAAAAAAAAAAAAAAAAAAAATTTAGTCTGAATTGTGGTCCTTACAGCAGGAACAAAACTGCCCTTCTTCACACGTGTGGAGAGCTACCTCAGAAATCCATACCCAATCAATGAAGGAGAGAGAGATATGTGAGTGAGTGAAGTGTTTAAATGAGGAGGAGGCACCTTGTATTTATATGCAAACATTGAGGATGAATAGATGTGATTGTTGGGCTTCTGAGCCTACATTAGTTTGCTGGCCGACCTTGACAATTTGTCCATAAACAAAATAAATTCATAATTCCATTTGTACATGTCAGAATGAGATGATCTTTAGATCAATCCTACACCTCTTGGAGAGAGGAATCCAAAAAAGATATTAGCTGCCTCATATGAGCTGTCCAAGGTGAAGTTTGGGCCAAGTTGCCAAATTTAACACTCCCTCTCAACTAGGGAGGACTTCACCTACCAAACTTTTGACAATCTGCACCATCCCTGTCTCTGCTTTGCTTTGCTTTGCTCTACTGAACCATGAAGAAAGAAGAAATGATCGAGAATGTATCATACCATTCTCCATTGACCCAAAGTCAGTGTCCAATAATCGGGAGTATGTCATACCACTCTTAACTGACCCAAAATCAGTTTCCATTGATCCCATATCAATATCAAACATCCTAGCATAGGGACTACGGTAGTACACGATGTGTCCATCGGTAGTACTATGGTCCCTATCTTCATTTCCCTACTCATTGGCTAGATGAGAGGTACTTCCCATGAGTCCCAAACTGCATGGGTAGGATGTGTTGGCATGAGAAGGTGAACCACTCATCCTGCTCATATGCCATAGGAGAAGGTGAACCACTCATCCTATGCATATCTCAACATGGGGTATCACAGGGGAAGGTGAACCACTCACCCTATACATCGTGCACCATTTGGGGAAGGTGAACCACTCACCCTATGTCGCTCATCGCTCCAAGAAGTACCCCAAGCCCCCTAGAGCTCCCAAATCTCAACATCCATCTCATAAAGGAAACTCATAAGAGGGTCTCTCCACGACTCCAAGTTGTTCATGGAAGGTTATGAATTTGACCTTCCCCAAGGGCTTCGTAAGAATATCAGCAACCTGATCATTAGTCCCAATATGACGGAGCCTTATTGCTCCCCGTTGTACCATGTCCCTGATAAAGTGGTACCTGATATCAATATGCTTGGAGCAGTCATGAAACACAAGATTCTCAGAAAGACGAATCCCACTTTGGTTGTTACAGTAGATCACGGTGATATCCATCACATGTCCAAACAACTCACTAAAGAGCTTCCTCAACCAAATAGCTTCACAGGAGTCCATACTAGCAGCAATGTATTCATCCTCAACAGTGCTCAAAGAAACTGAATTTTGCTTCCTGCTCATCTAGGATATTGAAGCAGAACCTAGAGAGAAGCAACATCCAGATGTTTTTTTACGATCCACCACACTGCCAGCCCAGTCTGCATCAAAGTAACCATGGAGCCTCACATTCCCGACAATGTATCTCAATCCATAAGTGATTGTGCCCCAGAGATATCTCAAGAGATTCTTGGCAACAATCCAATGTATGTGATGAGGCGCGACCATAAACTGACTCAAAGTATTCACTGCAAAACATATGTCCAGACGGGAGTTCACCAAGAACATCAAGGCCCCCACAAGTTGACGATAGTCAAAAGGATTTCCCAAATCCGGCCCAGCAACACTTCCACATAACTTCTTGAAGTTAATTTCCATCGGAGTAGTCATGGACTTGCAGTCCACCATCCCAAATCTTTCGAGTAGCTTCACGATGTATTTTCTTTGAGAAAGGAAAATCTCACCTGGCTTTTGCCAGACCTCCAACCCTAGGAAGTAATGCATCAATACTGGGTCCTTCATCTCGAATTCAAAAGCCAAGTCCCTCTTACATTGTTGAATAAGAGGGTCTGCACCCGTCAGAAAGAGATCGTCCACATAAAGTACCAAGACGAGAGGTCTACCATTCTCAACATTAAAATAAAGATTCAGATCAGTGTCACTTCTTATAAATCCCAACTTCATCAGCTAGTTGTCGATCCTCTCATACCAAGCTCGGGGAGCTTGCTTCAACCCATAGAGGGATTTCTTCAATCTGCATACATGTGTCTGACGATCTTGAACTTCGAACCCCTTGGGCTGTTCTACATAGACTTCCTCCTTAATTGAACCATGTAAGAATGCGGCCTTGACATCCATCTGGTGTAGATTCCATCCTTGCGAGGCAGCAAGAGTTATAATCGAACGGATGGTGGTATATCGAGCAACATCTACAAATATCTCATTGTAGTCCACACCTTCCTTTTGAGAGAAGAATCGAGCAACAAATCTAGCCTTGAATTTTTCAACACTTCCATCGGCTCCATGCTTGATCTTGTAGAGCCATTTTGAGGTGACAACAGATTTTTCCTTGGGTCTAGGGGCCACATCCCAAACATCATTCTTCAAAATCAACTCATACTCTTCATTCATTGCATCCTTCCAAACTTGGTGCTTTACAGCTTCTTCAAAAGTGCAAGGCTCAGATTGAACAATGGTGCTCATTGCAGTTAAGTACCCTTGGTACCTATTCAACTTCTTACTTTCACGAAATGTCCCCCTAGGTGCAACATGTCTCTCGGCATCTTCGAGAGTTTCCCTAAGCCATGAGGGTCTCCTTTTTTAGGAGAAGGGCTCATGAGGGGGTGGATCAATGGGATCCATTGGTCCTTCAGCATCGGGCATCAACTCATCCTAGGGTTCTCCCTACTTTCCTGAATCTGCTTCTTTGTCCTTCCTTGGAATAAGAAGGTTACTAATCTTCCTAAGGGCAACATCCTCATCAAAGATGACATCATGACTTATCTCCACTTCTCTTTGACCAGGCACATAGATTCTATATGCCTTAGAAGTTTCACTATAGCCCACAAATGTTCCCTTCTTCCCAGAGGCATCCAATTTGCTTTTCTTTTCTTTCGACACATGAAAATATACAGGGCTACCAGAAATTCTAAAGTGAGAAGCATCAAGTTTCTTACTACTGAAAACTTCTTCGAGAGTTTTGGAGTCCAACACTTGATGAGGGTATCTATTTTAAACATACACAACAATGTTTGCAGCTTCGCCCCATAAGAACTTCGGAAGGCTTTGATCATGAAGCATGGCACGAGTGGCTTCTATGGTAGAATAGTTCTTCCTTTCAACAAAACCATTTTTCTCAAGAGTATATGCGGTAGTAGTCTCCCTCTTAATGCTAGCTTCTCTATAATAATTATTAAACTCATTTGATTCATATTCGGTTCCATTATCGGTCCTCAATATTTTGATTTTCTTCCCGAATTGATTTTCAAGCAAAGCTTTGAAAGAACGGAACCATGAGAATACTTCGTCCTTCTTCAAGAAATATATCCAAGTCTTGCGAGAGAAATCATCCATAAAGATAGCATAATATAGATATCCTCCCAATGAGTTCATGGGCATCATACCATATAGATCAAAATGAACCAATTGCAATATGTCGGTAGTCTTCCTATCACTTGAGGATAATGGTCCCCTTGTACACTTTCCTTCGGCACACCCCTGACAAACACCTTCATGTTCTACTTTAAATTCGGGCATACTTGTCACCATCTTCCCACATCGGGTAGAGCCTTATAATGTAGATGAGCAAACCTTCGGTGCCATAATTTGGCTTAAGTGATGTGTCGCAAGACATAGCTCCCAATGGACTTCCTCCAAGTGTAAATGCATCTTTGAAATTTTTATTCCACACACGTACCTTTCCATTGATGAATGCCACCTTGAATCCTTTGTCCTCCATCGCCGAGATAGATACCAGGTTCTTCTTTAAATCGGGTACATATAGTACTTCTTGTAGATGAATGGTGTTACCTTGATTCAATTGAAGAGTAATATTCCCAACTCCCTTCATGGGATAGGTGGCATTGTCTCCAATGATAACTTCCAAATTTGTATCCTTTTCAATTAAAATTGAAAGAGCTTCCTTATACCCAGTGAAGTGCCTTGAGGCACCAATATCAATCAACCAATTTCCCAAAGTGTCCGAAGGAGATGAAGTAGAGAGGGCAGATATAAGATAAAATTCTTTTTGCTTGTTATCGACAACATTAGATTCATCATACCTGGTGTTTCTTGATCTCTTGGGAGGGCAACCATTTCCTTGATGAGGAGTAGGAGCATTCTTTTTTCCTTGGTTGTTGAATCTGCCATACCTTTGATTGTTGTTGCCCCTGAAAATGTTGTTGTTGTGGTTGTCATCATCATGAGGTGTATCCCTTCTATTAGGACACATTCCTTAGCATAGTGGCCAAACTTGTTGCAAATGAAGCATCTTCCCTTCCTTCCATTCTTGAAACCCAGTCTTCCTTAGCATTGCTTCTTTGAACTTGCATTGTTCTTCTTTTTAGCATGAGCGAAGAATGCAGTAGGATCATTCCCATTTGAAGGCATATCTAGTTCCATCATCCTTGTTTCTTCTTGAGAACATCTAGTCAACAATTCTTCAAAATCTAGAATCCTATCGTTGTTAAGAATAGTAGTGTTGAACACGTGCCATTCACGAGGGAGTCCTCCAAGGGCAATGAGAGTAAACACTCTATCAACAATGGCTTCTCCAATCGAAAGAAGATCATTTATGAAATCAGTAATCCTCATGAAGTAGGATTGAATGTCTTCACCTCTTCCCTTCTTTATATCCTTCAGCTTGTTTTTGAGAAAGAGAACTTGGTTTGCATTACTAGATTTGAACATGCCAACCAACCTGTCATATATCTCCTTTGATGTGTTCAAATCGGAGATGTAAGCAACTAAATGCTCTTGAATAAAATCCCAAATGATCTTCTTTGCTTTCACTTCACCCTTCTTGTACTTTGTCTTAGCAGGAGCTGATGCATTAGAAGGAGGTTCCAAAATCTTTCCCTACAAATAGTCCATAACATCTTGCTCTTCTAAAGTCAAATCAAGAGACATCTTCCATGCATGATAATCAAACTTATCATGAAGCTTGTCATCAGACTTGAAGTAGGATGTGGAGGCCATTGAATCTTGTCCTTGATCAAAGGATCTCAGTGGTTGCTCTTCTTAGTGATTGCTCTTTTCACTCTTGCTTGGGCTTTGTCTTCACCTCAGCTCTGATACCATGTTAATTTTAGATAACAATGGTATGTTCTATGCTTAAGAGCAATTTTAATTCAATTTTCTTATTAGCCCAATATCAATATCTAGATTAGCAATCACATAAACATGACAGTGAAATGCAGATATAACATAAACAACAATAGTAGAAGACAAGACAAGACAAGAGGACACGAGATATGGCACTAGTCAGGGACAAACCACAATGTCGAGAAACCCTTCGATCAATTCTTCTTCTTATTCTTCAAGAGTTCCACAGAGAGAGAGTACAATATGCAATATTCACTTGCCCAATCATAGTGAAATCTATCCAAACAAACAACAGCTACAGAAAGTCAACGCTGGTCAACAGGGCAGAATTTGACCTCCAAAACAGCTCGATAAAACTTGGTCAACTCGGCCTCCAACAACAAATCAAATCAGCACAAATATAGTCTACAAATATCCAGTCAAACTTGGTCAACAAAAATCAACGCTACAGTCAAACCCTTCGTAGTCAACGCTGGTCAAATAGTACGGTCTGCCTCAATTTCTGTGCCCAAAAATGTGGCCTGACCAAACAGAGATAACCCTCACAAAACCACAGTCAAACAGGTCAACGTTGCTGGTCAACACTGGTCAAAAACCCTTCCTGCAACTTCGGTCAACGCTGGAACAAAACTGCCCTTCTTCGCACATGTGGAGAGCTACCTCAGAAATCCGTACCCAATCAATGAAGGAGAGAGAGATATGTGAGTGAGTGAAGTGTTTAAATGAGGAGGGACCTTGTATTTATGTGCAAACGTTGAGGATGAATGGATGTGACTGTTGGGCTTCTGAGCCTACATTAGTTCCCTGGCTGACCTTGACAATTTGTCCATAAACAAAATAAATTCATAATTCCATTTGTACATGTCAGAATGAGATGATCTTTAGATCAATCCTACACCTCTCGGAGATAGGAACCGAATAAAAATATTCGCTGCCTCATATGAGCTGTCCAAGGTGAAATTTGGCCCAAGTTGCCAAATTTAACACTCCCTCTCAACTAGGGAGGACTTAACCTGCCAAACTATCTAACACTCTGTACCATCCCTGTATTTTCTCTGCTCTGCTCTAATGAACCATGAAGAAAGAATAAATAATCAAGAATGTATCGTACCATTCTCCACAAACCCGAAGTCAGTCTCCAATAATCGGGAGTGTGTCATACCACTCTTAACTGACCCAAAGTTAGTTTCCATTAATCCCAGATCAATATTAAACATCCTAGCATAGGGAGTACGTAGTACACGATGCGTCCATCGGTAGTACTATGGTCCCTATCCTCATTTCCCTACTCATTGGCCAGCAGGCAACATCCGCAAAAATAAACAAGCTTTCCTCTAGGCCAGAGGAAAAGTTTGTTATGTTCACAGATATACCTCTAGGAGTGAGGTGGGGTGATTTGGTGTTGTAGCCCCAGAGAGCTACAAAGATGGGCAGGGTCCTTGAGTAGTCCACCTCATGGATCATCGATTAGTTACGGGGGCCCATAGGTATTCAATAGCAGGATGGATCAATGGAAGTTGATGCAATCAGTACTAGAGTGACAGTTGTAGACTAGCAGCAGGCAAATACTAAGGAGTGCAGTGCAGTATTGATAGTAGAGCAGGGGGCACAATACAGAGTTGGCAGCGACGCGAATTCTTCAGTGACAGTGCAGAGGCTAGTAGTAGCCAGGACTCGGGAGATAGATGCATTATACTGAACACAATTGATACAGTATTTCGGGTGCTGCTTAGTTACAGTTGTTGCAGTTGCAACAACAGATGAAAGGGAGTTGCAGTTCACATGCAGAGTTAGCAGCAATATGTCAGTGTCAGCAGCAACACAGGTGCAATGTTAGAGTCACACAGTAGTTCGTGGGCAGCAGCAGCCAAGCATCAGCAACGTGACAGAGGACAATACAGAGATAAAGTGTTGTCGGAGGGTGTGCAACACTAGAACCAATGTGGAAAAAGTGGGCAAAAAGTCCCAATTAAATTGCCAAAATCCAATTTTTTGGGTTGGCCGATTTAATCAGCTGACTTTGTGCTGACTATTTCACTGCTGAAGAACTCAAGTTTTAATCGTAAAAGTCGTGTCTTTATCGAGGGTCGACCCACAAAGTTGTTGAGCCCGCCCAGGCCGTGAATAACTGGTGGAAAAAGGAAAAAAATAGTCATTTCTCACTCTTTTTGCTGCCATTCATCCCTATGGAGAGGGGAGGTGTTTTCCAAGGTTGAAGAGGAGGAGATTTGCTAGTTTTGTGGTGTGGTTTTAGAGATTTGTCCACTGCTCAACATGTGTCGATTTGTTGCTGCCAGGTCTCTACTTTAATTTCTCTCTTAGTCTTTGTTACACAAATGGCTTGTTAAATCTTTCTATAATTCTACTAGCTTGTTTTTATCTTATTTTTGCTTTAGAAATTTGAATCAAAACATTGTTTAGAATCTAGATTGAATAAAAACTTCAACTTTCAAGAATCAAATGACAAAAATTCAAACCCTTGTTTAGTGAATTTGAGTTTGTTCAAGCAAGTGAGAAGAGGCATTTAAAATTTAAAATCAACAATTACATTTGTGTTTGCTTCTTATGTGATGGGAAATTTTTTTTTTTGAAGTTTTTTTGTGCCAGGGTTCAAATTCAAGTTCAAAGTTTCAAACAAAATGCCAAGGCTTTTGGACCAGTGTTGCACGAAGCGCCCGCCCCCCCCCGGTTCCAAGCCCCGAAGCGCGTCCCGTACGGAAGCGCCTAGGAAGCTTGGCCGGAAGCGCGCTTCCGAAATTTTTAGACGCTTCCTGGAAATTTGGAAGCGTTGGCGCTTCCGAAGCGCCGAAGCGCGCTTCGTACTACGCTTCCCAGACGCTTCCCAAGCGCTTCCCAGACGCTTCCAGGACGCTTCCAGAAAAGCTTCCGGAAAAGCATTTAGAAAATCGTTTTTTTTTTTCAATTTTTTTTTAAATTTTAGGTGAGTTTGCTTGTTGGGGGTGGGTCCACCTTGGGTTAGGGTGACAAATGAAAGCAAAAAAAAATATAAATATAGCAGATGCTCCCTCATGGTAATGTTAAATTCTTAAAGTAAAAGTGACATTCTCCTTTATTTTTCATTTTCATCCTTTTACTTAAATTTTTAACATTACCATGAAATGACTCAGAATGTTTGAGAGTGGTTCCAGCCTCATTGGACTTCATATGGAGAAAATAGAATTTCATATCCTATTCAAAATTCAGCAGACTTAACAGTTTTCAGGTATTCAGGATCAATGGGATTGTGGCATTTCATTAGATTATATCAAGTATGAAGGTATGCGATTAGCATTTAATAAAGAGCACCAAGCCCTATATGTACCCTGGTGTTGGTGGTGTTAATTGTTGAACTCCTTTGTCACGCGGCACACCCTTAGCAAAAAATTACCTTTCAATCAAGTCAAAATCATCGATCAAACATGTTAAGCTTTTTCTACCATATTTTAAGTCTTGAATTAGGTAGTTTGATCAAAATTGGGCAATGTTGACTAATATCCCTAGACAATCGAGGTAGAGGCAAAGGCTAGACAAGAGGAGAAGAATCTAGATTCTAGATCATTAACGTACAATGGATGTTATATCTATCTTGATTTATGCAAAAATATGCATGTTTTCATGTCTTCTACAATTAATTTGGTATTTGGAATGTTTGTTTTGAGTATAAATGCAAAAAAATATAAATATATATATATATAGCAGACGCTTCCGCGGACGCTTCGCTTCCTAGATTTTTGGAAAATGACGCTTCCACGCTTCCGCTTCCGCTTCCGCTTCGCTCCCGCTTCGTGCAACATTGTTTTGGACCCTATGTGGGAATATGGTGAACCTGATACTATACCCGAATTTGGGGGGGTCAATAGAATGTATTTGATTTGCAAGTTGTGTGGCAAGCATATGTAATGGGGTGTCAACAAATTAAAATTCCAATTGGGGAAATTCTGGGGTAAAATATAGAACTTTTCCCAAATCCAACTCCAGAAATCATCCAATAGGCCATTAAACCGTTGATGGATAAAGAGGTGGGCAAAAACACCAGGAAAGCACTAAAAAATGAAATTGTAGGGGCCTAAAGTGTGGGGGGAAGTGAGAGTTGTTCTTCAGCATCTCCTTCCACACCCTCATGTCCCAACCCCTCATCTTTCTCATATTTATTTGTTCCTAGAACCACACCTGGTTCACAACCTGGCATCAAATCGACACTTAAAAAAGAAAAGGAAAAGGCAGAAGCTGACAGGCTGGTCAGTAAGTGTCTTCTACGAAGTGATGTTCCTTTCAACATTACCAAGAAAAACCCATTCTACCAAACTATGTTTGATGTTGTTGTTCTCGTTGGCCCGGGGTATAAAGACTCTACCTTTGCAGAGTTGAGAGGGCCTCTTCTTCAAGATGAAAAAATTGATTGCACTGCTAGATTGGAGGAGTTTAGGGCATCATGGGAACACAATGGATGCACAGCCATGTCAAATGGTTGGACTAACTAGAAGGGTAGGACCTTTCTTAACTTCTTGGTTAGTTGTCCCAAGGGGAAAATGTTTATGAAATCTGTTGATGCATCTGCACACATTAAAGATGCACATTTATTATGTGAGTTGTCGAACATCTTCATTTAGGAGGTAGGCCCAAAAAATATTGTCCAAGTCATAACAAACAACGCTGCAAATTATATTGCAGCTGGCAGGTTGCTTATGGAGAGGTATCCTAACTTGTTTTGGACAACTTGTGTTGCTCATTGTATTGACTTCATGTTGGAGGATATACGTAAGATTCCTCTTGTGAGGGATATTGTTGAATCATCCAAGAGCATAACAAAACTTATATATAATCATGCATTTGTGCTTAGCTTGATGAGAAGATTCACCAACAACAAAGAGTTGGTGCATCCTGCCATTACACGATTTGCCACTACTTTCATCTCTCTTCAGTCCCTGTTGAATTCTGTGTGGGATGTGAAGAGCATGTTTCTTTCATAGGATTGGTGTGCTTTATCTATTAGCTGCAAACCAAATGGAGAGGGCATATGCAGACTAGTTTAATATGATCAGAGCTTTTGGGCAGGAGTAGAGGTGTGTGCCATTTCAGAACCTTTGGCAAGGGTTATTCATTTGGTTGATGGATACAAGCCCGCAATGGGCTACTCGTATGAGGCCATTGATAGGGCCAACGAAGCAATCCATGCTTATTATGAAGATATGGGAGACAAGGGGTTAGAGAAACAACAGGCCATATGGAGAGCGATTGATGAACGATAGAACAATAACCTCCATTGCCCCATTCATGTTGCAGGTATCTACCTCAACCCCACATTTTCTTACTCTTGTGGTTTCATATTTCATGCCGAGGTGATGGATGGATTCTTCACCTGTGTTGAGAGGATGGTGTCATCTAAGCAAGAACGTGAAAACATTTCTAAAGAAATGGAGATATATAGGATGGTAGGTATCACATTTGGTTTTACCATGGCTATTAAGAATAGGACAACCAAAATGCAAGGTAAGCTTCAACTTGTTTCAACCTTCAACTTTCAAATTTCATAATTCATTGCCTCTTCATAGTTTGCTTCAAGTTGAGAATTTCAATGTTTTAACTTTTTCTTTTTTTATGTTTCTCATTTTTCTTTTAACTTGTAGATGCTTGGGGGACAAGCTATGGTGGCAGAGAACCCCATCTCCAAAAGCTTTCCATTCGACTGCTCAGCCAAACATGCAATTCCTTTGGGTGTGAGCGCAACAGCAGTGTATTTGACAAAATACACAACAAAAAGAGCAACAGGTAAAGAACTTTCAAATTAAATATTGAATTCATTTGATTATTTTTAATATTTAAATTTTCTACGTACTAATTTACAATCTATGACCCTAATACAGATTGGAGTCCCAACGCCTCAATGACATGGTCTACGTCTACAACAATCTTCGATTGTGGGTGAGACAACTTCAAAAAACTCCTGATGTGGAAGCCATCTCATTGGACAATAGTGATACCACCGATGCATGGAGGGTCGAGACTAAGAGGCCGGCCATGGACTTGATCCCTGATTGGTTATATGTGGATCCAGAGGCACTAGCGACAAAGGAGGTAGCAGTTGCAGGGGAGGCAGAGTCAGAGGTCAAGAAGGAGGTAGCAGTTCCAGGGGAAGGGAGAGCAGGAGGAGGAGGAGGTGACACCATCTAGTATGGGCAACAATAGAGGACAGGGGCCACCTCTTTTATTGGCTTCTAGAGGACGACTGAGTCCATTTGTATTCCCAAGGGGCAGGGCTTTCTTCCTCTAGAGGAAAAGGCAAAGCCATTCCCTATTCCAGAAAAAGGGGCAAAGGATCTCAGTGACTAATTACTTTATGACATGTACATGACTCATGCTATACG
This sequence comes from Pinus tabuliformis, assembly GCA_031772625.1. NCBI lineage: Eukaryota > Viridiplantae > Streptophyta > Pinopsida > Pinales > Pinaceae > Pinus > Pinus tabuliformis. The sequence continues at coordinate 847,222,061 of CM062807.1, read as the reverse complement.
TTTATTATATTTTTTGTTGATATTTTGACTCTTGAGAGTTGAGACTGAGACAGGACTCAAGATTCAGGACTTGATTCACTATTTTGATATGTGATGTAGCACTAGACTTCATATAAATATTATATATTAGCTTTCTTTACATGTTTATGTGGAAATGCATTTATTTGATGTTGTGGACACTTTAGATGCTAATTTTTTTTTTTAATGAACATTTTTGTATTTTTTTAATTTTTCCGACTTTTTCAAAAACCTCCGGACTTTAATGAGTTTTTCAATTTCTAGACCCTTGTCAATTTAAACTCGACTTCGACTTTTTCCACATTGACTAGAACACAATGCTCGCTAATAGGGGGTGTTATTTTCTGTGGCATCAGATGTGTTCTAGTCACGAAACTTGGTGGAGAGGCTAGAATACATGAGATCTCCATAATCCAAAAGTCATTTCCGGAAATTCCACCTACAGATGACTCAATTATATTATTAGCCTATTTTTTAATGTTTCCTAAGTCTAAACTTAGGAAAACTGGTTAATTAATCAGAATTAATTAAGTCAAGGTGAGAATTCTCTAGAAACTCACATGGATTGACAGAAGATTAATTTGGGCCCTTGATTAAGATCTAATCTTGGTCGTTGGTGCCCGAACAGAGGATTATAAGAAGAAGTCAATGCGCACTTGGAGAGGGCACTTGAGCAGTTCGATTTCCTTGGCAGATCAATATCCAAAGAGCAGTAGCAGTTATAGTGAGGGGTAGGGACAGTGATCTGAAGGAATTTTTCCAAATTTGGAGAGGCTACAGCAACTGACAAAAGTGATCCACGCAAAAGTAGCGCAAGGACTGTGCAGTAGCTAAAGCAGAGCAATTTGATTTAACTGTGGAGGGAGTCAATTCAACGTCCATAGGTCGGGAAAGTCTCCCAGAGGGCAGGAGAGTCACTTCAAGTAACAAAGATCAGCAAGACGACTTGTTCAGAGGCTGATCTAAGCTACACGTGTGAGAGGCAGTGCAAAGACTGCGCAAAGGGCCTACAAAAGGGTTTGGACGGCGAGTTTTTCTGGAGGAGCCAATGTCAGGATTGCTTGTGGAGTGTGAGAATTTCTTCTCTCTAATTATTTTTCTCAAATACTTGTTTGGATTTCCAGTTGGGCATCCATAGATTGCATTTAGATTTCATTGTTGCATAATAATACAAAACCCTCAACTACTATGTTAGACTCTCTCATAAAACAATAATAAATCCAAAAATAAATTAATTAATTAAAAATTCCAAGTTAGGAATTTGTGCCTAACTCTTGGGTTGTTCCTCTAAGATAGGAGTTAGTTTAGGCAACTCCTATATTGGTGTGTCTGGTGAGAAATTATCTCAACCAAAGATGTCCAAGATAGCACGCACTATCTTGAGACCAATATCTCTCATCTATTTATTTGTAACACTATTTCAATTATTTAGATGTAAGAATGAGAGTGAGAGAATACATGAGGCTTCAGCCTTTTTCCGTCAATATTGTGTCTCTGATTTTTATATGTGTTTTTCTGTAATTTGTGTGAGTTAATCTCATTCTTCATCATGTGGTATCAGAGCTACGGTGAGATTAATTAGAGCTGAGCATGAGCTTAAGGGTTTTGATAGTGGAATGTGAGATTTGAAGTTTGGATTCTAACATTGCTCGTGAAGTCCGACTCGGAGATTATAAAAATTAGAGGCAGGGCAGAGCTTGGCTGTAACCTGGAAGCGATCCCCTTACGCCCTAGATCGAATCTGGTTCAGGGGAGACCATTGCACAGTAACTTTGATTGCAATAGTCTTAACAAATATCTCATATCACTGGGCACCTGATTTCCTGCATGAAATATATTTGAATGGCTTGTTTCCATGCTTGGACCTGTTGCTTCAAAGCATAAGCCCAGCACTCGTATCAATATTTATGTGTTCTTGTCTTGGAGGTCTAAGTCGATTTGCCGGATCCAGATCATTTCTGGTGCAATCCTATTGCACACAACAGGCTAAATTTGCGGCGTATCAATATGGTCGATCATGGTTTGCAGAGTCACAACGGGTTGAGCATGGCACTGTGGTGTCAATTTTGATCGATGAAGCTTTCTGCATTTCGTCCAAAGCTGTCAGAGGACCCTGCACACAACAAATCGCAAACCAGGCTACCGGGTAATTTTTTCATATAAATTGAAAACAGTTTGGTGCGAAATTTGAAGAATTTGTTGTTCGATTTGAAATGGCTATTTCTTGTATTTCTGTGTTTTCTAATCTACTGCCAAACGTGGAAATATTGAGACTTCAAGTAGAATCACTGCCTGGAAGCCCATGTGTAGTAGCTGCTGTTCGAAAGGACTGCATAGTTGGCTACTGTAGCATTTGACGTTGATAGTAGAGGCAGCTAGAGAAAAATTTGATCTGGAGACAAAGGTTGTAGATAAACATCAGCATCGTTCAAAGCAGGCTTCATCTTCAGTAATGGATGGCCGCTCCTCCTTGTATATCCTCCAGCAAAACCAGAAAGTGGCGTACTAGTTGTAGATGCAGTTGCTGTCGCTGACGAAGCGGATGCGTGGTGGAGCCGAGTGTTAAGAGAGTGAGTTGTGGTAAGGATTATCTGCCCAATATCATTTGAAGTTGTTCAATTCTGAGTGAGAGTCGAAAGTTTTTTTTTGGCCTGAATGCATGAAAAAGCGAAGAAGCTTTTGAAAGTTCAACAGTCGGTGCTTCATAACTTTAGAATGTGAAACAGGGAAGAGCTTTTGAAAGTTAGATGCTTGCTCTCATCGTTATGACACACTTCTGTTCATAACTTTCGATTAGTCTCCGCTGCCAGTTGCCGGAAGCCTGTAAATTGAGATATTCAACTAATTTTCTTCCACCAGTTGGATTTGGAATGAGAAATTATATCATCATTTTTCTTTATGTATATAGCCTGTAACATTTTCCAGGCCGTACTCTACCAGCTCTTCCAGCCCTCTGCTGAGCAAAAGCTTTTGATATAGGTGCCACAACCAAGCTTTCAACAGCTGCCTAGACAAATGAAGACCGAAGTTTCCACGTGCAATCTCAGATTCAAACTGACTTAAAAAGGTGAATAGACGGTCCATACAGAAGACAAAACGATTAAAAGGTAAACACTCTCACTGTGTTGAAAAAGTAAATCGATTTACAGATGAGTGATTTAGCATCGTGAAAGTAGCCTTACCGTGGAGAATCTTTTGAGAAGACATGTATGGTTAACACTCCTTAAATTTTTATATGCGTAAAGGGAATGGCTCATACACTTTTACATACATAAGCAACGTGAATTCAAGTGATCTCATAAAGTTTTAATAACTATTTTAATGGGAAGTATGTAAAGTCACTTTTTAAAGAGTGATCATAAATTATTTTAATGGAGAGATAAGGTATGCTTTTTAAATTGTAAAATTATTTTGGAGTGATAAGTTTTTTGGAGTGAGAAGTAAGAAGTGTTTTGTAATTTTAGGAGAGATAAGGAGTGAATAAAATAATTTATTTGTAAGGGAGGGATAAGGTAAATTTTATTTTGTAATTTTGGAGCTATAAGTGTGCATTTTTTTAAGTGTGGAGTGACAAGTGAGATTCTTTTATAAAGTAAGGGATTATTTCCCTGTAATGGAGTGATAAGGATTGAGTTTTCTCTGTAAGTTTGAAGTGATCGGTTTTTCAAAAGAAAGCTCATTGATATAGGAGATTGAGTCAGGTTTTTTGAATGCCTTTTCTTCCAAATTTGTGATTCTCATTGTTTGAGAAAGCTTTCATGGCAATGTTGTAAAAGATGAAAGGTTGATGATCTCAATACTCAATAAAGACATTATTTGTGGTGATTGTGTCCAAGATCCGCCCGAAATTGAATAAGGGGATCTTAGGTACACCATGTGTATTTGTGATGGAGTGTTTTTATGTCTTCATGTTGTTGCTTATGATTTGTGTCTAATTGTGACACATAAATGATCGCATTTACCACACACATAAAGTTCAATGCAAGCAAGAACAACACTTGTAAAAGAATAGCGTCAAGGAAGGACAATTGAACTCGACACTTGCATCTGTGCAAATACAACTCATAATCATAGATTGTCAACATCAACATTCTACATCAACAAGCAAATTCACTTAAACAAGTTAAAGCATTTCAAAGCAAAGTCTACATCGACATTCTTGCAAACAAATTTAAGAACTTGTAAATCAAATTCCAATTACATTGCATTGTACGGGTGCATTCTCGGTTGAAACCGACACCCATGTTTTGATTTGATCAGAAGTCAAGCACGTCAATTCTCTTCAACTTAGTCAAATTAAGACAAGTGAATTCCTTGTTTTATGTGAGTCATTCAAACCATTGTAAGCTTTTTGGGTGCATTTTCGACAGTGTTCGACACCCTTCCTTTAAAGCACAATCAAGTGAGTCCATGAGTTTTAATTCCTTGAAACAACCATCACAGCAACCAAAACAAGTTCAACTCTAACAAGTTGAGTTCGTCATCAAGCGAGCGTGAATTCCAGAAAGTTCTAACAAGAGTTCTCAGCAAGTACAATAAGCAACAAATCAAGCAAGTTGAGATCAACAAATCAAGCGAGCGTGACAGTCAAGTCCCATAGCAAGCGAGCCTGTCATCCAAGTAACAAAATCAAGTGCAACAGTACAAAGCACAACATATACAACAAGAGAGCCCGACTTCAAGTGAGCAAGTTCAGATGGCGCAGCATATTCAGTTATTAAACATTCTTCATAGTTTGATCAACTCCAATGAGAAAGACATGGTGCACGTCAGCAAAGAAACTCTTGCTGATATTTCACGGCATCTACAGCAAACGCATGAAACCATTGAGTTTCTTCAGCTTGAGTCCAACTTCAAAGGAATGAATTGCAAGAAAAGAGTGATACATTCAAGTCTTTGAACCATCCAGATGATAAGTCATTCATCCCAACAACTTCAAGTGTCGAAGTTGTTCATGATAAAATTCAAATTTCTTCCAAAGCCATCATCAAGCCCTGGGAAGAAATTCAAAATAACAAGCATAGACGTGGCTTAGGATATGTCCCTGATGACACCAACTTACAAATCCCAGATTATTCCAAGCCAATTAAGTTTGTGAGTGCAGGCTTTCTTGAACCACTCACCTCAGTAGGTTCTGAGAAAGTTGTAGACAAACAAAATTGCATGCAACCTGAAGTTCATGTTCAACCGAAATGCTCTCATTGTCAAAGAGCCGGTCATATGGAAGATCAATGTTTTGATCTCCATCCGTGTTGCCATTGTGGCAAGCACAATCATTCCTCAGAAAAATGTCGCAACCAACAAAAATCTGGCAGATTGAAGATCCATTATGAATGGATTGATCCTTGGGATTGGTCATCCACAGTCAAACGGTTGTCTCAGTTCTACAACCGACTACATTCACACATAGTGCAGCCAGCAGTGAACAGATGATGGTACTCTCATGCAGTTGAATGAGGGAGTACAACAGTGAAACTCTCCTACACCTGAAGGGGGGGAGTTCAAATATATTTTGGAGCAAATTGTCTCTCCTTTCAGCTGACAAAGGGGGGAAAATGTCAATGAAATTGACAAGTGGTTGTCAGACTGAAAGTCTCGACAACATCAGCGAAGCAGCCAGTGGGCATCTTCATCAGCCAGTGGGCATTTGTCATCAGCAGTGAGCATCAGCAAATTCGCCAGTGGGCGATCGACAGCCAAAGCAGCAGTGAGCAGCTTTCATCATAGCAAAAGCAACATTGAGTTGTTTTTCGACATCTTCAGCCAGTGGGCAATCATCATCAAATTGTGTCAGTGGACACCGGATGCTGTTTTCAAGCAAAGGACAGTTGGATCCTTTTGCGGCTTGGCACATGATGGAGTTGTCAAGCGTCCTTCAGAGATGAATCAAGCATGCAGCTGATTCATGTTCTCTTCAGATTTGAGTTTTTTCCAGCATCCAGTTTTGGCAGTTTTTTCAGGCAATGTTTTTGAGGATCAACATGAGAACTTGGAAGATGGTTCTCGTTTTTGGATTTATCATTGAGGGGGGGAATGTTAGACTCTCTCATAAAACAATAATAAATCCAAAAATAAATTAATTAATTAAAAATTCCAAGTTAGGAATTTGTGCCTAACTCTTGGGTTGTTCCTCTAAGATAGGAGTTAGTTTAGGCAACTCCTATATTGGTGTGTCCGGTGAGAAATTATCTCAACCAAAGATGTCCAAGATAGCACGCACTATCTTGAGACCAATATCTCTCATCTATTTATTTGTAACACTATTTCAATTATTTAGATGTAAGAATGAGAGTGAGAGAATACATGACGCTTCAGCCTTTTTCCGTCAATATTGTGTCTCTGATTTTTATATGTGATATATGTATTTTTCTGTAATTTGTGTGAGTTAATCTCATTCTTCATCATACTACACTGGTTTTCCCAAGTTGGGTTTTTCCGAGGACTATTTTCCAAAAATAACTTTGTAAATTTTGAGTGTGTGCTAGATTTTCTTAGTTTCCAGCGCTATTTTCTTTTGTAGTTTTATTTGTGAAGTTTGCAGTAGTGATTAATTCATTGTTGCCGTAAGAAATAAACTACATAATTAAATCATTTAGAATAATTAATTCCAGTCGCTGCAATAACAATTCGCAGCAAAATTTTCTCAGCTGCAGAATAATTTCGTAGCGCGAAACTTTCACAAAAAGAAAAAAATGGAAAAGACTAATTCCCATGGCCATGAATGATTCACAGGTGGGAGATTATTATTGCATGCTAAAAAATCAAACATGCTAATCTCATTGTCCAAGCAAGCTATATACCTACACTGATAATATTTTTGGGTTGGCTCAAGTTGAGGGAAAGGCAACACCAACTCAGCCTAGAAAATTTACAAGAAAATCACATGTCATCCACAAGGTAAAGGAGACTTATGACAATAAGCAAAGTATGCCAAATGTAAACAAAACCATCGAAGATAAAGGGTTGCCCCCCAAAAGATGAAATCTTTTAGGATCAAGAGGTTCAATATCCCTCCCGAAGGCATGGTAGAAGCCTAAAAACATGGTGAGATTTCCCTCTTAGAAATAACCTCCCTCGGGCAAGCCAATGTCTAGCCTAAAAAACATGGTGAGGTTTCCCCCCTACAAATAACTTCCCTTAGGCAAGCCAATATCTAGCCCCAAAATCAGGGTGTCAATCCACCTAGGTGCACCTCTATGAGCTTCTTGAGTCCCCAAAGGTGAGTGGCACTGATGCGCTTTCTCCTCAATGGTGAAACCAACTTGAGTTTACTAATGCTCATACTATGCCTCTAGCCCATGTACCCTATACCAAGACCAATATCTTATACTTGCGAAATTGGTGTTCAATCAAATCTCACTATAATAGCCACTTCAAAACTTAACTTCAATTACAGTTTACTTCAATTAACTTAAGTTCAACAATAATCACATTCATTCATAAACAACACAAATCATGTACATAAATAACACTTCAATAAATGAGAGGGGGAACTCCCAAAACAATTTCCCAACTGCTCTTTGACTATAAAACTTCAATACACAAAACTTCGGTTTATAATGGACTTTGGTTCGGTTGGGAGGAACTCCAAACAATTTGCTGCCACAACCCTTCACAGATACAAATATACAATAACCGAGTTACAACCCTTCAACTAGTAACCCACAAACAAACCTCATAAATAACCATGTTGAGGCTCTCCGACCCACAAACAACCTCAATACACAAATACCCCACGGTGTACCACCCTCGACAATACTTTGTTCCACAAGCTTGCCCAACTTCCTTCCACAACTTGCTTTAGAGAGTGAGCTCCTTCGTGAGACCCAACTCTCTTCTTCCTTCATTGTCTCCTTTTCTTGCGATGACAGGTTGTTGATCTTCAGTTGATTGGAATTCTAACTCCTCTCCTATCATCTTATATATATGAGTCACCCTCCATGAACAGTCGTGTCTCTTCCAAGGGACATGTCGGTTGGCCATCCAAGTCGACCTTCCTTCATTTGATCTGACCATAAACTCCAAATTATGTTGCATCATTTGTTGTATACAAACTTTACTTCATCATCAATCGTGTCCCTTCGCATCTCATCCTCATTTGTGTACCTTCACAATTCGGGCAAGTGCGTCTCAGCTTGGTATGCCTTACCTTTGGTTGGTCTCGTCTCGGCTGGGCGCACCTTGTCTTCGGTCGGGTGCACCTCGTCTAGCAAACCTTTTCGTGCAAACTGTCAACATTGTTCCAATAAATCCACCAAACTCATCTCAGGCACATTCTTTGTGCGCTCGTCTCACCAAAGTCTTTCCATCGAACTCGTCTCAAGCACGCACTTCATGCCAACCAAGTTGTTCCATCGAACTCGATTTGGCCTAACTCAGGTATGCCCATGTGCCTAGCCAAAGGACTTGACAACCTCCCCCACATCAAAAATGGTTTTCGTCCTTGACACTCCACCCATCAGTAAACTTCTTAACCAAATCTTGAGGACTTTCCTCATCATGAACAACCTTCGCATCAACTGTCTTCATCAATACAAAAGAATCTCGTCTCTAACATATATCCCATGTCTATGCATGTACCGCAACATGTAAGAATGACATGTGTTGGATCCCCTCGTGCAATCGACTAGTACAGTAGCTAATCTAACCATAGCATCAACTCCACAAGAACACATGCACCAAAAATGTGCAAACATTGTCACCTCTTTCCATGTCACACAATCTTTCCTCTGATTATGCTCATCATGAGGCACCATTCAATAGCATCTAAACCTGCCAGGGATCTCACCATCTCGAGTGAAAATTCCTAGATCTAACAATCTTTGGAATCCTACTGCAACCAGCTAAATCCACTTCACCTAGATCTTAAATTAGATTACAAACTTATTTCAGATTTCTTCCTAAAATATTGAAGTAAATTACTAAAGAAATCTACACCATATTAAATATGATTCTGAAACATAGAAACTGAGCAAGGAAATGCAAACACATAGGACACTGTTATTTTTGAACAAATGTCCCTGGAAAAACCCAATGCGGGAAAACCGGTACAACAATGCTAAGGATTTCATTATTGTGCAGGAGATATTCTGAGTATAATTCTAGGATGCTCAACTAGCAAATCCAATACAAAGAGAATACTGGGCAAAAGAATGGTGAAATGATCTCACTCTGTCACTGGGAGAATCAATGACTAATCTTGTTGAACTGGAGGCTCTACGTCACCCTCTGCGCAGAACTGCATCACTCCCGACAGTTTCTGCATCACCCCTGTTGGGTATTATGCTACCCCTCTTCCAGATCCTCTGTTGGTTGATAAAATCGATCTTCTGCCTCCTAGACTCCCACCCCAGCTCCTAGCAACTGAAACTCGACTTCCCTTAGCAGAAAACTCGACTTCCCCTCAAGGACTACGCTGCCTCTGCGTCAGCACTGCGTCAGCCTTTCTCTGGAAGTCTTTTTATCCTCCCTCTGCCTCGTACTATCTGGAAATTCCTTCCTCCGGATTCTCACTGGCCCTCTACTGCAAGAAATCTCTTCAATCGATTTTTCCTCTGAGAACTTCTCACTTCAGAAAATCAATTTCTTGATCTCTCTTGGTGTGTTTTCCAAATGATCCTCAAGCCCCTTCTTATATCTTTCTGTTAGAGAACCAACGACCTAAATTAACTCCTAATTGAAGGCTCAAATCGTTTTGACTTGATCTCTGTCTTTATCTAGAAGATTCACCCACAATTAGATTAATACCCATTAATATTTTAATTTTCCTAAGTTTAGACTTAGGAACCCCATTAAAATATTAATTATTTTAATAAAATCGTCTCTGGGTAGAATTTTCCAAAACGGTTTATGGGTTCTTTGGAATGCATTTTGCCCAAGCCTCCCTGCAAAATTTGAGGCATAGAGCACATCCGATGCTACCCCAAATCAACACTCCATCTTAGCGAGGAATGTGCTTTGGCAATATACTGCTACTGCATACTGCTTTGACTCTGAAGCATCGTGCTCTACACAGTTGATGTTCGACATGCTGTCCACCAACTACTACACTACTGTTGCAACTGTACTGCTACCTTTGACACAACCACTGCCAGTGCTACATATGTACTACAACTCCCTCTCGAATGTTGCATCTGCTATGCTGCTAGCTTTGCCACTACTAAGACTACATCCGTACTGCAACTCAGTTGCTGAGAGAAGCAAATGAAAACACCCAAAAACTGGACAAGTATCTAGTGGATACACCTTGCTGTTGAAAGCCTGACTGCTACTAGTCCCACGCTGTTTTTTGAAGCCATTGTGCTACTGAAGCTCTGCACTGGGCCTCCACGCATTGTTGCCTCTTTGCTCTTCACTGCTCAAGTTTTGGCGTTGCTAACTATTGCATCTGTCGCTCCAGCACTCCATGGCACCAACTGAAAACTCCTCTATCTCGCAACTACTGATCATGGGCTCTCGTAGCAATGTGATGATCCAAGAGGTGGGCTCCTCAAGGATCCTTCCCATCTGTAGCTCTATCAAACTACAGTTCTATATCAGTCCACCTCCCTCCTGGAGGTATCTTGGCTGACATGGCAAACTCCTCCTCTTGTTCGATCTTTGTGGCTATAAACTTAGGATCGTGCTGCTCATCCTTGTCCTTTTTCTTCATAGGACACAGGGATGCATAGTGGCCCATCTCGCCACATCTGAGACACTTCACCTTGGAGATGTCCTTCTTTCATCTCTGTTGCCCCTACTGCCCCTTCGATGCAAGGGCTGCATTATCCTCCTCCTCAACTTTGGGCTTCGAACCATTGTTGTTGCTGCTTTCGTCAAGTTTGACCTTCACTAGGTCTCTCCTCAACTCTTCTTGTTTTAGACATGCCCACATCTCATCCCAATTTGGCAATGCTGCTCTGCCCAGGATACTCTAGACAAAGACTTGCGATTCATCCAAGAGAGAATTTAGAGTCAGTGTCACTAACTTTGAATCCTGAGGTGTACGCCCCGCAACCGACAACTCATCACAAGTCTCTTTCAGCTTCGTGAGTGATCTGATAATCACCCTAAGAGTGACCTCAGTTGAAGATTTCTTAAACAAAAAGGTATTACAGACCCATGTGCCGGTGTGTGTGTTCTATGTTATTGAAACAACGGATCGATCAGATTGCCAATACACAGACAATAAAGGGAAAGACAACAGAGAAATACAGTAAGCAACACAAAGACACAAACAGTTTTTAATAAGGAGTTCACCCTATTCTCCAGGGCTACGTCTCCGGTCCAGCTTCAGTGGTGGCCTTGTTTTATTGTGTCTTTCAGCAGAGAAATTACAATGCAGGGACTCAATATGACTTCTCCTATAACACATTTTGCTTGGCAGGGTGGTTCTTGGATTCCCCAAGCCACTCGAAGTTCACAGACTCTTTTCCTTCCTACCAGCTCTGTGACCCTCGGTCTACAGTGGAAAGAGCCAACTGTGATGCTCAATCCTGACAGATTCCTCTATGGGAAGGCTTGATTCTTCAAGCTCTCTGGTGCCCGATGCTGCCTGTGGTCAGCTCGGCCCTCTGTCTCCTCTGCTTGGCTTTACTGCTCTCCGTGCTCAATCCTCCTCTCAGGGTTCACTGTTCACTGTCTCTCTTGGTCGCTTGGACTCTTTGCTTTCTCTCTGAATCCCCATTCAACTGTCTCTGTTCATGGCTTTAGCCATTCGATCTCCATGCCTGTTCGGTTCCTCTCCCGCCTGCGTCGATTCGCCTACCGCCTGCGTGCTTGGAGTTCCCTGTTCGGCATCAGCATAAACGCTCGGGAAGTAGCCACGTGTCCCCATCGGAACTACGCCAGCCTGCTCGTCGATTCATTTCTTTCTCCACCGTGGCGGTCAACGGATTCCAAATCCCCTTAAATCGCGGCTTAATTCCCTGTCGATTCCGCTTCTGTCTATCAGGCACAATCTCAGCCGTCCAATCTGGGCTCCTCTAGATCCAACGTCATACGCACGTTGAGCGCGGTTGACTTGCTCGACCGATAACGCGAGAGAACGACGGTTTTTCTCTCACCTCCGCTGCCACGCGTCGATCTCTGAGTGGGATCGCTCCGCTCTCCTCCAAAACCTCTTACCGTTCAAGGGCGCCCCGATCAATACTGCTGGTTTCCAGGTTGTGGGTCCCACCTTCGTACGTTGGCGCTTTTTGTTTCTTCGCCCGCGGTTCTCTGACTCCCAACGTGACCAAGGGCTTAAGGCCCCTCCATTTCGACCTTGTTTGCCCTAATCGCACGTCGAAAATTAGCTACTTTTCCCGTTCCGGGGCTCCCATGGGCTAAATCGACCTCTTGCACAGTCTCCATGGGCCTCGGTCAGCGCGCTTTGACCGAGGTCCTCGTCGTTCCGCACCGGCTGCCATGGCCACTGGTTCAGGGTGTCTCCGATTGCTGTTTTGGATTCTTCAAGGATTTGTTTCGTCCCGATACAGTTAGGGTTCTTTGACAGTCGTTTATGGATCCGATTCGAATCAGTGAGGAATGGATCCACACGTTCTCCGTTTTACATCTAAGTAGATCTCAGCTTCTATTCCAAGTACACCTTTTGCTGCTCAGAAGATCCTTGATACAACGTGGCCAAGGCATCCCACATTTCCTTTGCAGTTCTATATTAGCAATGCGACACACCACATGATCCTTGACTCCATCCAAGATCTTCCTCTTGGCCTTTGCCATCTCTGCCTTGTACTTCTTCAGCGGATCTACATCTGTAGGTTCAACTACCACACTATCAACATACGTCTTGAGTTGCAACAACAACAGATCAAAGGGAGTTGTAGTGCAGATGCAGAGTTCAATATACAAAACTACGATTTATAATGGACTTTAGTTCAGTTGGGAGGAACTCCAAACAATTTGCTGCCAAAACCCTTCACAGATACAAATATACAATAACTGAGATACAAACCTTCAACTAGTAACCCACAACCAAACCTAATAAATAACCATGTTGAGGCCCTTCGACCCACACACAACCTCAATACACAAATACCCCACGGTGTACCACCCTCGACAATACTTCATTCCACAAGCTTTCCCAACTTCCTTCCACAACTTGCTTTAGAGAGAGCTTGTTCATGAGACCCAACTCTGTTCTTCCTTCGTTGTCTCCTCCTTTCATTGTGATGACATGTTCCTGATCTTCAGTTGATTGGAGTTCTAACTCCTCTCATATCATCTTATATATACGAGTCACCCTCCATGACCAGTTGTGTCTCTTCCAAGGGACGTGTCGGTTGGGCATTCGAGTCGACCTTCCTTCGTTTGATCTAACCATAAACTCCAAATTATGTTGCATCATCTGCGTATACAAACTTTCCTTTACTTCACCATCAATCGTGTCCCTTTGCATCTCATCCTCGTTTGTGTACCTTCACAACTCGGGCGAGCGCGTCTCAACTTGGCAAGCCTTACCTTCGGTCCGTCTTGTCTCAGCTGGGCGCACCTTGTCTTCGATCAGGTGCACCTTGGCTAGCAAACCTTTTCATGCAGACTGTCAACATTGTTCCAATAAATCCACCAAACTCATCTCAAGTGCATTCTTCGTGCGCTCATCTCACCAAAGTCTTTCCATCGAACTCGTCTCAGGCACGCACTTCGTGCCAACCAAGTTGTTCCACCGAACTCGATTTGGTCTAACTCAGGCATGCTCGTGTGACTAGCCAAAGGACTTGACAACCTCCCCCACATCAAAAATGGTTTTCGTCCTTGACACTACACCCATCGGTAAACTTCTTAACCAAATATTGAAGACTTTCCTCATCATGAACAACCTTTGTATCAACTGTATTCATCAATACAAAAGAATCTCGTCTCTAACATATATCCCATGTTTATGCATGTATCGCAACATGTAAGAATGACGTGTTGGATCCCCTCGTGCAATCGACTAGTCAGGTAGCTAATCTAACCGTAGCATCAACTCCACAAGAACACATGCACCCAAAAATGTGCAAACATTGTCACCTCTTTCCATGTCACACAATCTTTTTACTGATTATGCTCATCATGAGGCACCATTCAATATTATCTAAACCTCCCAGGGGTCTCACATCTCGTGTGGAAATTCCTAGATCTAAAAATCTTTGGAATCCTACTGCAACCAGCTGAATCCACTTCACCTAGATCGTAAATTACATTACAAACTTATTTCAGATTTCTTCTTGAAATATTGAAGTAAATTACTAAAGCAACCTACACCAAATTAAATATGATTCTGAAACATAGAAACTGAGCAAGGAAATGCAAACACATAGGACACTATATTTTTGGACAAATGTCCCCGGAAAAACCCAATGCGGGAAAACCTGTACAGCAGCGCTAAGGGTTTTATTATTATGCAGGGGAAATTCTAAGTACAATTCTAGGGTGCTCAACTAGCAACCCAATACAGAGAGAATACTAGACAAAAGAATGGTGAAATGATCTCACCCTGTCACTGGGAGAATCAGTGACTAATCTTGCTGAACTGGAGGCTCTATTTCACCCTCTGCGTGGCCTCTGCGCAGAATTGCGTCACTCCCGGCAGTTTCTGCGTCACCCCTGTTGGGTATTACGCTGCACCTCTTTCGGATCCTTTGTTCACTGATAAAATCAATCTTCTGCCTCCTGGACTCACACCCTGGCTCCCGATAACTGAAACTTGACTTCCCTTAGCAAAAAACTCGACTTCCCCTCAAGGATTGCGCTGCCTTTGCGTCAGCACTGCGTGGGCTAGCATCATCCTTTCTCTGGACGTCTTTCTGTCCTCCCTCTGCCTTGTACTCTCTGGAAATTCCTTCTTCTGAATTCTCATTGCCCCTCCGCTGCAAGAAATCTCCGTAATCGATTTTTCCTCCTGAGAACTTCTCACTTCAGAAAATCAATTTCTTGATCTCTCTTGGTGTGTTTTCGAAATGACCCTCAAGCCCCTTCTTATATCTTCATGTTGAAGAATCAACGACCTCAATTAACTCCTAATCGAAGGCTCAGACCATTTTGACTTGATATCCGTCTTTATTAAGAAGATTCACCCACAATTAGATTAATACCCATTAATATTTTAATTTTCCTAAATTTAGACTTAGGAACCCCATTAAAAATATTAATTATTTTAATAAAATCATCTCTATGTGGAATTTCCCAAAACGGTTTTTGGGTTCTTTGGAATGCATTTGCCCAAGCCTCCCTGCAAAATTTGAGGCTTAGAGCACATCCGATGCTACCTCAAATCAACACTCCATCTTAGCAAGAAATGTGCTCTAGCAATAAACTGCTACTGCACACTACTCTGGCTCTGAATCATCGTCCTCTGGGATGTTGATGTCCGACATGCTATCCACCAACTACTACACTGTTGCTGCAACTGTACTGCTGCCTTTGACACTGCCACTGCCACTGCTACATATGTACTACAACTCCCTCTCAAATGTTGCATCTGCTATGCTGCTAACACTGCATCCGTAGTACATACTGCAACTAAGTCACTGAGAGAAGCAACTGAAAACACCCAAAAACTGGACAAGTATCCAGTGGATACACCTTGGTGTTGAAATCCTGACTGTTGCTAGTCCCATGCTGTCTTCTGAAGCCACTGCGCTACTGAAGCTCTACACTGTGCCTCCACGCACTATTGCCTCTCTGCTCTGCGTTGCTCAAGTTTTGGCGTTGCTAACTGTTGCATCTGTCGCTCCAACACTCCATGGCACCAACTGAAAACTCCTCCATCTCGCTACTACTGATCATGGGCTCCCATAGAAATGTGATGATCTAAGAGGTGGTTTCCTGAAGGATCTTGCCCATTTCTAGCTCTATCGAACTACAATTTTATATCAGCCCACCTCCCTCTTAGAGGTATCTTGGCTGACATGGCGAACTCCTCCTCTTGTTCATCTTTGTCGCTACAACCTTCGGATCATGCTTCTCATCCTTGTCCTTTTTCTTCAAAGTACACTGGGATGCATAGTGGCCCATCTCGCCACATCTGAAACACTTCACCTGGGAGACGTCCTTCTTTCGTCTTTGTTGCCCCTTCGATGCAAGCGCTGCATTATCCTCTTCCTCAACTTTGGGCGTCGACCCACTGTCGCTGCTACTTCCGTCAAGTTTGACCTTGACCAGGTCTCTCCTCAACTCTTCTTGTTTTAGAGTTGCGAACATCTCATCCCAATTTTGCAATGTTGCTCTGCTTGGGATACTCTGGACAAAGACTTGCCATTCATCCGAGACAGAATTTAGAACCAGTCTCACTAACTCTGAATCCTGAGCTGTATGCCCCGCAGTAGACAACTCATCACGGGTGTCTTTCAGCTTCGTGAGGAATGGATCCACACGTTCTCCCTTTTTCTTCTAAGTAGATCTTAGCTTCTGTTCCAAGTACATCTTTTGCTGCTCGGAAGAAAACTGATACAACATGGCCAAGGCATCCCACATTTCCTTAGCAATTCCTTTGCTAGCAACGTGACACACCACATGATCCTTGACTCCATCTAAGATCATCCACCTGGCCTTCGCCATCTCAGCCTTGTACTTCTTCAGCAGATCAGCATCCGTAGGTTCAGCTACCACAATATCAACAGATGTCTTGAGTTGCAACAACAACAGATGAAAGGGAGTTGCAGTGCAGATGCAAAGTTAGCCGCAGTATGGCAGTGTCAACAGAAACACAGGTGCAGTGTTAGAATCGCGCAGTAGTTGGTGGGCTGCAACAGCGAAACATCAGCAGCGTGACAGAGGATGATACAGAGACAAAGTGTTCTCGCAAGGTATGAAACACTAGAACCAGTATGGAAAAAGTCGGCAAAAAGTCCCAATTAAATCGCCAAAATCCAATTCTTTGGGTTGGTCAATTTAATCAACTGACTTTTTGTTGACTATTTCACTGCTGAAGAAGTCGAGATTTAATCATAAAAGTCGTGACTTTATCGGGGTCGACCCAAAAAGTTGTTGAGACCACCCAAGCCGTCAATAAGTGGCGGAAAAAGGAAAAAAAAGTCATTTCTCACTCTTTTTGTTGCCATTCATCCCTATGGAGAGTGAAGGTCTTTTCCAAGGTTGAAGAAGAGGAGATTTGCTAGCTTTGTGGTGTGGATTTAGGGATTTGTCCACTCCTCAACATGAGAGATTCAAGGTGTCGATTTGCTGCTGCCAAGTATGTACTTTAATTTCTCTCTTCGTCTTTGTTGCACAAATGGCTTCTTAAATCTTTCTATAATTCTATTAGCTTGTTTTTATCTTATTTTTGCTTAGAAATTTGAATCAAAACATTGTTTATAATCTAGATTGAATCAAAACTTCAAGTTTCAAGAATCAAATGACAAAAAATCAAATCCTTGTTTAGTGAATCTGAGTGTGTTCAAGTGAGTGAGAAGAGGCATTTAAAATTTAAAATCAACAATTACATTTGTGTTTGCTTCTTATGTGATGGGAAATTTTTAATTTTTTTCAATTTTTTTTGTGCCCAAGTTCAAATTCAAATTCAAAGTATCAAACAAAATGCCAAGGCTTTTGGACCCTATTGACCACTATGTATCAATGACCCATAGCAGTACACCCCCTTTTTTCACAAAAGGAATAGCACGTGATCGATATGTTCGTGTCGTCCAGCGATCATCATCAGCCTAATTGTCATGTTATAATGTAAACCCATTCTGCATATATGTGATGTAAATAATCTCAGCAGATCTATGTCATGTATGTAATTGCCTACGTAAACCCATTTTTCTGATAACAATCTACATTCCGAGAGGCTTTTTGTCTTACCGATCCATTCTCGGATGGTCAACGGAGTTTTCCTTCAACCCTACCCAAAAGCCGAAATGAATTTTGTCACCAAGATCTTAGGCAAGTCCTAATGTTATAGATTGAGTTTATGTAAAAGTGATTTGAGAATAATCCTAACTATTTGGTTAGGTTATTTTATTACAAATTGCTTAGTCTGCGGGATTATATTTGTGTCACAGAAATGGGTAGTCTGTGAAAGTCCTTTTCAGATGGGTTTTCCCCCTTGAGATGTAAAAAATGTAAAAATCATGATGTAAAGTGTTTTGAGGGTTAGAAAAATAATTTATCCCCTTATAGGTTAATTAATTAAATTTTCTGGACAAAATTAATTAAAATCCTAAGCCAAAAATTTAATTAATTATAGGACTTAGGTAAATTTAAATTTTCCAAAGGCAAAATTCGGGGGTCCTTTAAAAAATTAAATTTAAGAGGTCCAGGGACTAAGGTTAATTGAGTATTTTGCTAAATTTTAAGCCTTTGGTCCCTAGGGTTAAGTCAAAGTCAAAATTTTGAGGAAATTAACTCAAAAATTTAATTTTTGAATTAGTTAAAATGCATTAATTGAAAAATTCGAAATTTCCTCAATATTTAAAATTTCGACAGATGAGATTAAAATAAATTTTGATTCTCATCAACGATCGAGATTACTTTGACAAGGATCACTCGAACTAGCTGTTGGAAGATTTATCTTTAAATAGGAGGTCAGTTGTCAGTTGAGATCATCCGATCTCTGGATCGTGTAATAAGCTCTCAAGCTCTCTTTTATACTTTTTTGAATTAATGCAAAAGTCTTTGGGGTTTCAACGTGCTGTAGTGTTCTTCTTCATGAATTTATGGTAACATTTTTTAAACTTTTGCTTAATATTATGTGAAAGCTATCAATCAATAGCTCCCTTAGAATAATCTGAATACAGGTGTCTTATTCAGTTTGTTGGATCTAGAGTAACATTTTTAATTTTGATTGAAGTAGCAGTTATCTCTATTTCTTCATAATTTTATTGTTGTTCTATTTCTCTACTTGATTTGATGGTTGATATAGTGTTTGCAGAAGATCTCTCAGGCTCTCATTGAGCGTTTGGGGATAGTCTTCGATTAGACCAGCCAACTCTCAACACATATTTTCTGAAGAGCTTATTTCATACAAGCCTCAAGATTTTTCTAATGATAATCTTTTTTCGGCAATGTGTTTTTGCGCTAGTACCTCTAAAATTTCAAAATCTTTTAAACATTTTGTGAAAATTTTGATAGATCTAGCTATTAAGAGCCTTAGATTATCAGATCTGGGAGCGGAGTTGGACTCATACTCCTCAGATCTGATAGATCTGTAAATTATTTGTATAGATCTGTTATTTACTTGTGTAGATTTGAAATTTTGTAACATAATTTTGAGTTTTAACACTTCGGCTTTTGGGATTTTCTCTATTTTTGTATATATTGGGTATTGGGTTTTTTTCTTTTCACTTGTGCAGAAATAGATCTGAGAAATCAGCCAAAAAAATCTTCAGATCTGAGCTAGATCTAGATCCTGGAGGGAAAGATCTGGGCTCAAAGATTGTTTGCGAGATAGATCTGAGAAATCAGCCAAGTAAATCTTCAGATCTGAGCTAGATATAGACCCTGGAGGGCAAGATCTGGGCTCAAAGATTGTTTGCAGGAATAGATCTAAGAAATCAGCGAAGTAAATCTTCAGATCTGAGATTTTTCAAGCATATCTGGGGGTTTTGAGACAGATCTAGGCCCTAAAGGGCAATATCTTATCCCAAATCTTTTTACAAGGCCAGTGATTAAAGATTTTGCAATAAATCTGAAGATCTGAAGCAATTTTTTTTTTTTTTCAGAACAAGGGTTTCAAGTTTTGGGGCTCTTAAGCCCAGATCTACCTTCTCCTAGCCCAACGCTAGTTCTATTGGGCCTAGTGCTAGCTCTCATTGGCCCTAGATCCCCTTGCTCCATTTCTGATCTAAATATTTAATTTTCTGAATCTAATCATTGGTGGACTTTTGTAGAAAATTTTCTAAAAATTTGTGTTTCAAGTATTGAAATTTTTTTGGCAACTTGGGCAAGTGATCTTCAAGGCCTAGGACCTAAGGGTTTGATCTCTAAACCATCTTTTTCCTCACTGTTTTCTACAGCAGTCATATACATTTCTAATAGTGGTGAAAAAAACATCTAAATGATTTGAAATTAACTAAAAAATTGTTAAATATATTAATAAGTCATTTATGTTTGATGTGTATTAAGAATTTGGCTTAGATCTACATTTTGGGTCACTGTTACCTCTGAATAATTCTGTTTCTGAAGTCTGAAATATAACAGTGGAAAAATTTCATGTGGGTTAGCCTAAAATCAGTTCCTAAGTTGCCTAATACATTAAGGAATTAATTTCTTGAGTTGGGCATTCATCATTACGCTTATTTCATGTTTTAATTGATGGTTGTAATAAGTATATCAAATCTGATATAATTCCGGAAATCACATCACAACACGCTGAAAATTTCTGATAATTCATGTGGGCAAGTTTGGAAAAATTTCGGTAAATTTTTGGCATAAAGATATCATTAATAGCTTACTGTTTTCATTGTCATATTGCTGCTGTCATAAAGTTTTTCTTACTGCTGTCCTAAAAATTAACTTTTGAAAATTAAGTACTCTGTCATGGAATTGTTATAAAATGCTTATCCTTTGTTTCATAAACTGAGTATTTTTTTTGAGCATCTGTTGACATTGATATCAAATTGCAAAGTTGTTTTTGTTCTCTTTGAGCTAAATTGTATCAAAAAGATTTGAAATACACTGGTGTTTTAACTATAGTATCTTCAAAAGTTTATTTTCCAAGTCTTCATCTAAAAAAGGTGAGCATTTAATTTGGGTAATTGAGGGCTTTTACGGTGTAAGTGTTTTCCCATTCTCGAGTCTGACTTCATCTCATCTTCTGGTGCATTTGCATATAAGTTAACTTTGCATAGATAAAATTTACTTCCAAGCATAAGCTTGGTCAATACACAGATAGATCTTCATCCGTCTTTTCTTGAGAAACCTGTTTTAATAGTACTTAAAACAGTGACCTTGCAGTCGTCAGAGCCACAGTTTTCTGCAGCGCCAGAAGCACCGGGTATGTTAGAATTTCAAGAAAGGTATCGTTAATCACACGTTAGTGTGCTTCTCCTGATCTTCTCTCTGCCAATTACTACGAAATCAGGCTCAACACAGAAAAGATTGAAGGGTTCACATTTAAATAGGCATTTAACTAAAATTAACCAAGATTCTTGCATCCCACATTAGTTTTACGATCTACATTTCATATAAAATAGTCATTCATCTAAGCAGCAGTTGCTAATCGATTACTTGGTTTTAATTTCCCTAGCAAGTTCGTTGACTCCAAAAGGCACTGGTATCAATCATTTAAAATCTAATCAAATCCTATAAGTCTTGTTAAATCTTAATCAAGTACTTGATCGCTTCACTGTGTCTCCCGAACTGGCTGGTTCCCAACTAGTTCTCCTTCATTCCACTTTTCCAAAGGGTCTACCCCCCTTAGCGTGCTATAGGGAGACAGGTTAAACAGAGAGATTGGGGATCAGGGTGACAGCCCCCGATCTGAGCCGTTGTCGCGGTGCCTATACATTCTGTGCAACAACAGACCCTATGTGGGAATATGGTGAACCTGATACTATACCCGAATCTGGGGTGCTCAATAGAATGCATTTGACTTGCAAGTTGTGTGGCAAGCATATGCAATGGGGTGTCAACAGATTAAAATTCCATTTGGGGGAAATTCTGGGGCAAAATATAGAACTTTTCCCAAATCCAACTCCAGAAATCATCCGACGGGCCATTAAATCGTTGATGGATAAAGAGGTGGGCAAAGACACCAAGTCAACACTAAAAAACGAACTTGTAGGGGCCTAAAGTGTAAGGGGAAGTGAGAGTGGTTCTTCAACATCTCCTTCCACACCCTCATGTCCCAACCCCTCAGCTTTCTCATATTTATTTGTTCCTAGAACCACACCTGGTGCATAACCTGGCATCAAATCAACACTTAAAAAAAAAGGAAACGGCAAAAGTTGATAGGTTGGTCAGTAAGTGTCTTCTATGGAGTGATGTTCCTTTCAATATTGCCAAGACAAACCCATTCTACCAACCTATGTTTGATGTTCTTGTTGTTGTTGGCCGGGGTACAAAAACTCCACCTTTGCAGAGTTGAGAGGGACTCATCTTCAAGATGAAAAAAATGATTGCACTGCTAGATTGGGGGAGTTTAGGGCATCATGGGAACACACTGGATGAACAGTTATGTCAGATGGTTGGACTGACCAGAAGGGTAGGACTCTTCTTAATTTCTTGGTTAGTTGTCCCAAGGGGACAACGTTTATGAAATCTATTGATGCATCTACACACATTAAAGATGCACATTTATTATGTGAGTTGTTGGACATCTTCATTTAGGAAGTAGGCCCAAAAAATGTTGTCCAAGTCATAACGGACAATGCTGCAAATTATGTTGCCACTGGCAGGTTGCTTATGGAGAGGTATCCTAACTTGTTTCGGACACCTTGTACTGCTCATTGTATTGACTTCATGTTGGAGGATATACGTAAGATTCCTCTTGTGAGGAATATTGTTGAATCATCCAAGAGCATAACAAAAATTATATATAATCATGTATTTGTGCTTAGTTTGATGAGAAGATTCACCAACAACAAAGAGTTGGTGCATCCTGCCATTACACGATTTGCCACTACTTTCATATCTCTTCAGTGTCTGTTGAATTCTATGTGGGATGTGAAGACCATGTTTCTTTCACAGGATTGGCATGCTTTATCTATTAGATTCAAACCAAATGGAGAGGGCATATGCAGACTAGTTTCATTATTTCATATGATCAGAGCTTTTGGGCATGAGTAGAGGAGGTGTGTGCCATTTTAGAACCTTTGGCAAGGGTTCCTCAGTTGGTTGATGGAGATGGGCCCGCAATGGGCTAATCATATGAGGCCATTGATAGGGCCAAAGAAGCCATTCATGCTTATTATGAAGATAAGGGAAACAAGGGGTTAGAGAAACAACAGGTCATATGGAGAGTGATTGATGAGCGATGGAACAATACCCTCCATCGCCCCATTCATGCTGCAGGTATCTACCTCAACCCCACATTTTCTTACTCCTATGGTTTCAGATTTCATGGCGAAGTGATGGATGGATTCTTCACTTGTGTTGAGAAGATGGTGTCATCTGAGAAAGAACGTGAAGATATTTCATGCTGCAGGTATCTAACTCAACCCCACATTTTCTTACTCCTGTGGTTTCAGATTTCATGGCGAGGTGATGGATGGATTCTTCACTTGTGTTGAGAGGATGGTGTCATCTGAGCAAGAACGTGAAGATATTTCTAAAGAAATGGAGATATATAGGATGGCAGGTATCACATTTGGTTTTACCATGGCTATTAAGAATAGGACAACCAAAATGCCAGGTAACCTTCAATTTGTTTCATCCTTCAACTTTCAAATTTCATAATTCATTGCATCTTCATAATTTGCTTCAAGTTTAGAATTTCAATGTTTTAACTTCTTTTTTTTTATGTTTCTCATTTTTCTTTTAACTTGTGGATGTTTGGGGGACAAGCTATGGTGGCAGAGTACCCATCTCCAAAAGCTTGCCATTCGAATGCTCAGACAAACATGCAGTGCCTTTGGGTGTGAGTGCAATTGGAGTGTATTTGACAAAATACACAGCAAAAAGTGCAACTGGTAAAAAAACTTTCAGATTAAATTTTTGAATTCATTTGATTATTTTTAATATTTAAATTTTCCAAGTACTAATTTACAATCCATGACCCTAATACAGATTGGAGTCCACATGGTCTACGTCTACTACAATCTTCGATTGTGGGTGAGACAAATTCAAAAAACTCCTGATGTGGAAGCCATCTCATTGAACAATATTGATACCACTAATGCATGGAGGGTTGAGACTAAGAGGCCGGCCATGGACTCAATCCCTGATTGGTTAGATGTACATCCAGAGACACTAGTGACAAAGGAGGTAGCAGTTGCAGGGGAGGGAGAGCTAGAGGTAGAGGAGGAGGTAGCAATTGCAAGGGAGGGAGAGTAGGAGGAAGACAAGGAGGAGGAGGTGACACCATCTAGTATGGGCAAGGACAGAGAACAGAGGCCACCTCTTTTATTGGCTTCTAGAGGACAACTGAGTCCATTTGTATCCCCAGGGACAGGGCCTTCTTCCTGTAGAGGGAAAGGCAAAGACATTCCCTATTCTATTAAAAGGGGCAGAGGATCTCAGTGACTGATTACTTTATGACATGTAGATGACTCATGATATACGTTTATTATATTTTTTGTTGATATTTTGACTCTTGAGAGTTGAGACTAAGACAGGACTCAAGATTCAAACTTGATTCACTATTTTGATATGTTTATGTGGAAATGCATTTATTTGATGTTGTGGATACTTTAGATGCTAATTAAATTTTTTTTTAAATGAACATTTTTTAATTTTTCCAACTTTTTCAAAAATCTCCGGACTTTAACAACTTTTTCAATTTTTGGACCCATGTCGATTTAATCTCTACTTCGACTTTTTCCACATTGACTAGAACACAGTCCTCGTTAATGGGGAGTGTTATTTCCTGTGGCGTCGGATGTATTCTAGTCACAAAACTTGGTGGAAAGGCTAGAATACATGAGATCTCCATAATCCAAAAATGATTTCCGGAAATTCCACCTAGAGATGACTCAATTAGATGATTAGCCTATTTTTTAATGTTTCTTAAGTCTAAACATAAGAAAACTAGTTAATTAATCAGAATTAATTAAGTCAAGGTGAGAATTCTCTAGAAACTCATAGGGGATTATAAGAAGAAGTCGATGGGCACTTGGAGAAGGCACTTGAGCAGTTCGATTTCCTTGGCAGACCGATTTCAAGAGAGCTGTAGCAGTTATAGTGAGGGGTAGGGACAGTGATCAGAAGGAATTTTTCCAGATTTGGAGAGGCAGCAACAAGTGACAAAAGTGATCCACGCAAAAGCAACGCAAGGACTGTGCAGTAGCTAAAGAAAAGCAGTTCAATTTTGATGGGGAGGGAGTCGATTCAGCTTCCATAGGTCGGAAAAGTTTCCCAGAGGGTAGGAGAGTCACTTCAAGCAACAAAGACCAGCAAGACGGCTTGTTTAGAGGTTGATCTAAGCCACACGTATGAGAGGCAGTGCAAGGACTGCGCAGAGGGCCCACACAAGGGTTTGGACGACTAGTTTTTCTGGAGGAGCCAGTGTCAGGATTGCTTGTGAAGTGTGAGAATTTCTTCTCTCTAATTATTTTTCTCAAATACTTGTTTGGATTGCCAGTTGGGCATCCATAGATTGTACTCAAATTTCATTGTTGCATAATAATATAAAATCCTTAGTTGCTCATTGGTTTTCCCAAGTTGGCTTTTTCCGAGGACTATTGTCCAAAAATAACTTTGTAAATTTTGTGTGTGCTATAGATTTTCTTAGTTTCCAACGCTATTTCCTTGTGTAGTTTTATTTGTGAAGTTTGCAGTAGTGATTAATTCATTGTTGCCGTAAGCAATGAACTATGTAATTAAATTATAGTTAGAATAATTAATTCCAGTCGCTGCAATAAAAATTCGTAGCAAATTTTTCTCAACTGCAGAATAATTTCGTAGCGCGAAATTTTCACAAAAAGAAAAAAATGGAAAAGACTAATTCCCGCCATGGCCATGAATGATTCAGAAGAGGGAGATTATTATTGCATGCTAAAAATTCAAACACGGTAATCTCATTGTCCAAGAAAGCTATATATCTCCACTGATAATATTTTTGGGTTGACTCAAGTAGAGGGAAAGGCAACACCAACTTAGCCTAGAAAATTTACAAGAAAGTCATATGTCATCCACAAGGTAAAGGAGACTTATGACAATAAGCAAAGTATGCCAAATGTAAACAAAACCAACGAAGATAAAGGGTTGTCCCCCAAAGGATGAAATCTTTTAAGATCAAGAGGTTCAATATCCCTCCCGAAGGCATGGTAGAAGCCTCAAAACATGGTGAGGTTTCCTCCTAAAAATAACTTCCCTCAGGAAGCCAATGTCTAGCCTGAAAAACATGGTGAGGTTTCCCTCCTAGAAATAACTTCCCTCAAGCAAGCCAATGTATAGCCTCAAAATCAAGGTGTCAATCCACCTAGGTGCACTTCTATGAGCTTCCCGAGTCCCCAAAGGTGAGTGGCACTGATGCGCTTTCTCCTCAACAGTGAAACCAACTTGAGTTTGCTAATGCTCATACTATGCCTCTAGCTCATGTACCTATACCAAGACAAATATCTTATACTTGTGAAATTGGTGTTTAATCAAATCTCACTACAATGGCCAATTTAAAACTTAACTTAAATTATATTTTACTTCAATTAACTTAAGTTCAACAACAATCACATTCATTCATAAACAACACAAATCATGTACATAAATAACACTTTAATAAATGAGAGGGGAAACTCCCAAAACAATTTCCCAACTTCTCTTTCACTATAAAACTTCAATATACAAAACTATGCTTTATAATGGACTTCGGTTCGGCTGGGAGGAACTCCAAACAATTTGATGCAAAAACCCTTCACATATACAAATATACAATAACTGAGATACAACCCTTGAACTAGTAACCCACAACCAAACCTAATAAATAACCATGTTGAGGACCTTCGACCCACACACAACCTCAATACACAAACACCCCACGGTGTATCACCCTCGACAATACTCCGTTCCACAAGCTTTCCCAACTTCCTTCCACAGCTTGCTTTAGAGAGTGAGCTCCTTCGTGAGACCAAACTCTCTTCTTCCTTCATTGTCTCCTCCTTTTATTGTGATGACAGGTTGTTGATCTTCAATTGATTGGAGTTCTAACTCCTCTCCTATCATCTTATATATATGAGTCACCCTCCATGAACAGTCATGTCTCTTCCAAGGGACGTGTCGGTTGGGCATTCGAGTCGACCTTCCTTCGTTTGATCCGACCATAAACTCCAAATTATGTTGCATCATTTGACATATACAAACTTTACTTTAGTTCACCATCAATCGTGTCCCTTCGCATCTCATCCTCGTTTGTGTACCTTCACAACTCGGGAGGGCACATCTTAGCTTGGTACGCCTTACCTTCGGTCAGTCTCATCTCGGCTGGGCGCACCATGTCTTTAGTCGGGTGCGCCTTGGCTAGCAAACCTTTTCGTGTAGACTGTCAACATTGTTCCAATAAATCCACCAAACTCATGTCAAGCGCATTCTTCGTGTGTTCGTCTCACCAAAGTCTTTCCATCAAACTCATCTCAGGCACGCACTTCGTGCCAACCAAGTTGTTCTACCGAACTCAGTTTGGCCTAACTCGACCATGCTTGTGTGCCTAGCCAAAGGGCTTCACAACCTCCCCCACATCAAAGATGGCTTTCGTCCTTGACATTGCACCCATCGGTAAACTTCTTAACCAAATCTTGAAGACTTTCCACATCATGAACAACCTTCGCATCAACTGTCTTCATGAATACAAAAGAATCTCGTCTCTAACATATATTCCATGTCTATGCATGTATCGCAACATGTAAGAATGACATGTGTTGGATCCCTTCGTGCAATCGACTAGTCAGGTAGCTAATCTAACCGTAGCATCAACTCCACAAGAACACATGCACCCAAAAATGTGCAAACATTATCACCTCTTTCCATGTCACACAATCTTTCCCCTGATTATGCTCATCATGAGGCACCATTAAATAGCATCTAAACCTCCCAAGGGTCTCACCGTCTCGTGTGAAAATTCCTACATCTAACAATCTCTGGAATCCTACTGCAACCATCAAAATCCACTTCACCTAGATCATAAATTACATTACAAACTTATTTCAAATTTCTTCATGAAATATTGAAGTAAATTACTGAAGCAACCTACACCAAATTAAATATGATTATGAAACATAGAAACTGAGCAAGGAAATGCAAACATATAGGACACTGTTATTTTTGGACAAATGTCCCAAGAAAAACCCAATGCGGGAAAACCGGTACAATAAGGCTGAGGGTTTGATTATTATGCAGGAGAATTTCTGAGTACAATTCTAGGATGGTCAACTAGCAATCCAATACAGAGAGAATACTAGACAAAATAATGGTGAAATGATCTCACCCTGTCACTGGGAGAATTAGGGACTAATCTTGCTAAACTGGAGGCTCTGTTTCACCCTCTGCATGGCCTCTGCGCAGAATTGCATTACTCCCGGCAGTTTATGCGTCACCCTTGCAGGGTATTACGCTGCCCTCTTGCGGATCCTCTGTTGGCGGAGAAAATCGATCTTCTACCTCCCGGACTCAAACCTTGGCTCCTGACAACTGAAACTCGACTTCCCTTAGCAGAAAACTCGACTTCCCCTCAAGGACTGCGCTGCCTCTGCGTCAGCGATGCGTGGGCTAGTGTCAGCATTTCTCTGTACGTCTTTCTGTCCTCCCTTTGTGTCGTACTCTCTGAAAATTCCTTCTCCTAGATTCTCACTACCCCTCTGCTGCAAGAAATCTCCTTAATCCATTTTTCCTCCTAAGAACTTCTCACTTCAAAAAATCAATTTCTTGATCTCTCTTTGTGTATTTTCCAAATGCCCCTCAAGCCCCTTCTTCTATCTTCCTATTGGAGAACCAACGACCTATATTAGCTCCTAATCGAAGGCTCGAATCGTTTTGACTTGATCTCCATCTTTATCTAAAAGATCCACCCACAATTAGTGTGAGGACCATACCCAGACTGTATGCATTTTTTTTTATTTTTATTTTTATTTATTTATTTTTTTTTTTTTTTTTTACAGCACATACAACCAAAAAGAAACGCATTGAGATTCAAATTTATTTAGCACACACATTCCTACCACTCATTTCAGGAACATACCATAACATTTTCATACCTTTAACTAAGATCAATAGTAATGAAATACATATGTACCGTTCACCAGAAGGCGAAGACTCCGCTTGCTCTGCTGGTATTCCCTTGTAGCTGGTCACCTCTGCGAGTGAATGATGACGCACTTGATCCGAATGCGAAAACTCACCGGTTAACCTCCCAGCCTACTCCTTAGGTACTCATCTTCCCCGCGGACCCCCGAGCTACAATGGGGTTGTACAATGGAGACAAGTACTAGCTGGTAGAGGAGAGCACACCTTGGCTCAAGAGTCCCCTCTCTAAATCCTCTACCTCACCAAACTTACTATAGCTTCGTAATCACTGCTCTCACAACATCTCATCCATCCAGCAATAGGGTTCCCAAAAAGTCCCTTCTTCCATGGCTTGCCCCTTATTTTATAGGAGTCCTCATAGGTGACACTTGTCATGTCATGCATAATTAATTATTTTTTATAATTCAATAGCTTGATTATTCACCCACCCATATGTCATTCTCACATCAAGGGTCTCCCAAATTATTTACTTAAATTTTTATTTAAAACTAATATTTTCCTCACCTCAACAAGATTCCTATTTCTTCTCCTAGTTGTCTCTTTATTCCCCCCTTTTATTCCTTAATTTGTGTTCATTACTTGAAGTCAATTAATGAGTCAAGTTTTTATCCCCAATCTACTCCCTAATTTAACTCAAGTTATCTCCTAGATGGATATTCTTATTTTGGTTGTTGACACATGGAGCTTCTCTACACTTCTCTAAATTTAATTTATTATTCTCATTTTAATTCACCTTCCCCTTTTCTTAATTAGGTTTAAATTAGTTTAGGATTAATCTTTATCCTTACTATTATGTTTGTCTTTCCCCTTTTTCCTAATTAAACCACATAATCTTCCTAGTATTTTCCAAAATGGGAAGGGTAGAGTTTTTAAGATACTTTATTTTAATTCTTCCTATGATCCTCCTTATTCCAAGTTTTATTTTTGATTTAATTACATTGGTTTATAATCATCATTTACCCTTGATGTAAATTTACCTAGTTTTCATTCCTTGCTTATATTTATTTATTATTATTTATTTTTAATGATTCCAAGATGCCAAGTTTGGTTGTGCCCTTCAAGAACTTCCCTAAAAGTTCCAAGGGTGCCACACCTAATAGCTTATTTGTGATGTCAAGGGTGCCAGTTTGGTTGTGCCCTTCAAGAACTTCCCTAGAAGTTCCAAGGGTGCCACACCTAATAGTTTATTTGTGATGCCAAGGGTGCCAAGTTGGTCGTGCCCTTCAAGAAATTCCCCTGAAGTTCCAAGGGTGCCACACCACTTGCCCTTCAAGCATCCAGTGATTACGAGGGGAAAGTATAGTGCAACGTCATAGACCACTGTCATCTCTTATGTTGCCTGCTATACTGAGACTAATGGTGTCGGGGATCAAGGAATCCGCCTTGATGCGTGCCCCCCGGTAAAGTCCTCATGAGCGAACCAACTTTGGAACCTGCCCTCATGGCATCGTGATCTTCAAGGCGAAGGTGTTTCAACCCTTCCAGCCCAAGTCACGGCGGGAGTGCTAGTGGGTGAGATCAGGGACTCTGTCCCACCCCTCCCATGTAGTTCCATCCACTTGTACAACCCCATCACCCATATGTGAGTCATTTGGTCAAGCAACTAATCTGTGCCTGCAACCATTAATATATCATCAGAATATAGTTAAACATATATGGCAGATTCCAAGATCAACTTAGACTTTCAAAGATAAAGTAATATAAATTTTCATCAAACCAGGTGTCATCGACATGTCATATGCGAGTGCCTCTGATGGTTTCCTGCCATACTCAATAATCATCAGTAACACGATTTCTCAATGTTAGTCAATTATCATCATAGCATCATTAACCATTCCTGGTCATTCACATCATTGTCCATTGTAAGTCTGAACTAAAGGAAGTGGGTAACATAGGGGACACATCCCTCATGGCTATTATCAATAATCATTAATGAAAACATACATATTCATTAAGCTATCACATCGTAGAAATATACCTATCCATAAAATTTATCCTCATTATGCTTTTAGTAGAGCGCATACATATTCTTTACTACCCTCATCATAATTTCAAATAGAGACCAACTTAACTGTTAATATTGCAATCATCAGAATACTGATAGATAAGATACATAACCATTCATGCTACCATAATATCAATGGAAAGCATTCATAAACATCACAACCATGAATATCTCAATCGCTAATAATAGTGTCATGGGTCCAGATTCTCAATCTGAGGTCCTCGAAGAATAGAGTGTCTAAGATAATGTCGTATCAGGGTCAGGGAACTAGAGTGGGCACTACATACACCCCCTCTTAACAATGGACTTCGTCCCGAAGTCCTTAGAACATAAAGGAGAAATGGCGACACCTAATCTCAGGAACCCTTCTTGAAACTCTTGCCAACCTTCTGGTGGGCAGGTTAAAATTTTCCCAAGGTATCTGTTGACCTCTACTGGTCAACTACCCGTGCAGTGCACCCCGTTTTTCTTGACAGAAAGAAGCAGCACCTGATCAGCATGTCCGTGCCATCCTGCCATCATCAGCAGCTTGATCTTTTTGATTGTAAACCCAGTCTGCATGTATTAACTGTAAATAATCTTAGCAGACATGAAGTCATGTATGTAATTTGCCTAGGTGGACCTAACTTTTTGATGATAATCTACGTCCCGGAAGGTTTTTTGTCTCACCGATTCACGGAACGGCAGAGTTTTCCTTCAAACCTGACCCCAAAGCCGGGATTGATTTTGTCATTAGAACTTTAGGAGAATCCTAGTGTGTTGATCTGCTAGATTATCGTTGTGTCGCAGAGCTGGGTGTTTCGTGAGGGTCTGTATTAAATGGGTTTGTCCCTTAAGGTGTAATTTTGTAAAAGTCATGATGTAATGTGTCCTGAGGGTCGAGAAATGTTTTAAATCCCCTCATGAGTCCTAGGTCCTAGGTCCTAGGTGATGTTTCCGAAGGTTTAGTTCAGTGATCCATTTTAAAATGAATTAAAAAATTAAAAAATGAATAAAAATAATAAAATAATGAAAAATAATAAAAAATTAAAAAATCAAGCAAAAACCCTAACTAATAAAATAATAATATTTTAAGTGAATAAATCGACGGATGAGATCAAGAGATGTCTTGATCCTCATCACTCGAACTAGCCGTTAGGATCGTTTCCTTTATATAGGGTCTTAGGGGGTCATTTCAATTCATCTGATCTGTGAGTCTGTACTGAAAGCTCTCTTGTAATCTGATTTCTGATTAATAAAGAAGACTTTGGGGTTCAAACTGGCTGGTGTTACTCTCTGGAATTGCTGTGAGATTATTGCTTTTCTGCATGTTTTAGTTTTCAGCAGTTAAAATAGCTGGTTTTTCAGAGCATTGTGAGTACAGGTATCTTGCTCACGTGCTAGGGTTTGAGGGCTGCTAGGGTTTCTGAAATAATGGCAGGTATCTCCATTATTTCCTGAGATCTAGCAGTTTTCTCTCTCTCTTTGCTGATGGTTGCTTGAGATGTGCAGGAAAACATTTTTTGAAGGAAATTTAGTGGGCGTTCGGGGAAGTTCTCGGCTGAACCAGCCAACTCCCGCAAGCACTTTCTGTGCAGAGCCCAGCTGATTGTTACCTGGGTTAATCATTTAAAGTTTCTTTTCTGTTTTACACTGAGGGATTTTCTTTCTGTTCACAGTGAAGTTCAAAAAATTTCTAATATACTGAAAACATTACTGCAATTATTGTCAAATCTAGCATTTCAGGGGCCAAATCTGTAAATTATTAAGCTGTCTTAGGGTTTCATTTTTTAGGGTTTTCAAACTTCTGCTTTTCAAATTTTTGTTTTATTCAATTTTTTCATTAGGGTTTTGTATTTCTGTGTTTTCAGCTACAGGGTTTTTTTTTAGAAAATATCTGTCAGAGCGTAGCTGCAAAACCAGTTTTCAAAAAGGCTGCGTGCATGGGTGATAATATATTCTGCTGCCAACAAATTCTCTGCATAACCAAAGACAGAGGGTGACTGCGTGGGCATCGAAATTTATATATATACGCTGGCAGTTGTATATCTTTAGACGGCTCAGAAAACGATTTCCTCCTTCCGCCGTCCAAGTGTGGCTATTCAGCGTGGAAAAGGTTCAGCCGCCTTTGACGTGATCCGCTGTCACCGCCAGTATACCTGCATTTCCAACTCGATCCACAATCAATACATGTTTTCAACACTGATTGAGCCTGCATCTGAGCTACAGTTCACGCCTAGTGCAGCATTATGCTAGCAACATCTCGTGGAAATGACTATATGAAAGAGTTACTCCAGAAATCGTGTTCAAGCTGCCGACAAAAACGCCTTGTCATCAGGCCATCGAAAAAGCTCCAAATCTGCAAACGCTGGAGGGTTTACGTAATAGCTGGAACTCCGAATCCATAAACTCAACTCCAAATCTGCAATCGCACCTGCAAATACACAAATAAATCAAATGATGCGGGCCAGTTAGGGTATCAAAACGCGGCATCAAATCAGGCTCCAAAACGGGTTCGTATCCATCGCTGCCATTTTTATCACGATCGAGGTCCAGACGCAGGCGGCTCCACGAAATTTGAGGGTAAACGGATTCTCAAAGCCGCTCAGGTAATGTTAATATAGTTTTATGAAGGGTTTCGATGCCATTTTTTGTGAATAGATCCGACGTCGTGATATGATTGTGCAGAAATCGAAATTTGCAGTGGGATTATTCTGTTGATCATTGCTCAGTGTATTTTATTTTAGGTTTTACCATATAGGCATATTCGCATTTCGGATTTTTTTTAGTTTTATTGTTTATAAAAAAATAAAAATAAAAAATATATGTATATATATGTTGCATAGTTTAGACTTAAGTTATTTGATTTCATTTCGTTTTTGTTTTTTTTGTTTCTTTAAATATACATATGAAAATCAAAAAGGGATAGCGTAGGTTCTTTTGGTTAGTTTACAGTTTCATTTTTTTCAATTTAAATAAAAAACAAAACAAAAAAATGCGATTTGGCTTTTATGTTGTATATATTAAATTTCATTTTCTTTTCTTTTTTTTTTTGACTTAGGATATTGTATGTATATATATATGTGTTGACTTTTAGATTTAAACTTAAATTCTAAATTTTATTTTTAGTCTAGGTCCTTTTTTGGTTTAATTTCGTTTTATATAAAAAAATAAAAAAATAAAAAAGAGATTGATTTTAGACTTAGTTTTATTTTTTATATAGTTTAGTGTTAGATTAATTTCTAGATTTCATTTTTAGGCTTTTGTTTTTTTTTTTTAAAATTAAAGAGAAAAAAAAAAAAAAAAAAAAAAAAATTGAATTTTATTTGTTTTGTCGGATTTCAGTTATTTTCGGGAGCTATCATGTTGTATCTTTCATGCTGAGATCTAAATTTTTTTAAGTCGAGATGCGAAATATGATATCTGGTTAATGGTTTATGATTCGTGTTGGTTTAAAGCATTCATCTTTTTTCTCAATTGCTGGATATCGTTTTGATCATTCTAAGAGCATTTAGCTGATAATAGATGATTAATGTTCATGATTCATGTTTTATCTCATTTAACAAGTAATCATTTAAATAAAAATCTCTTAAGGCACTGGTCTTTTAACTTCGAATCCATTTTAGTGCTTTCGTGTCTCGTGTCTCCCAACCAACTGGTCGACAGTTGGTCTCATCATCTCACAGGGTCTACCCCCCTTAACCGCGGGAGACAGGCTTAAACGGAGGGATCGGGGATCAGAGTGACAGCCCCCGGTCTGAGCGTTGTCGTGTCAATCTGCGCGACAACATTTTTTGGCGTCGTTGTCGGGGACAGAGTTTTTCTGTTCTTGGGGTTTCATCGACATTCAGCTTCTCATCTTCTCATCTCTCATTTGAGCTGGCAGATTCAAATTTTTTGGCATCTTTTCATCACATATCAGCAGCATCTCTTCGGTGTGTTTCTTGTTTGGGTGGCGACTCCACTTCTTTCATCTTTTGATTTTCTTGAACAAAGAGCTAGTTCTATCATCCATCTGATCCCTTATTGTTCATCATGGATTATTCATTTAAACCATGTCATTTTACTGATAATCTCCATGATCTTCCGAAAGAGGCCATTGGTAAATTACTTAAGTTCTCGGGTGATGATTCGGTCGCTGTTAAAAGACATTTAAACATGTTTACTTGTGTAATGATCTTATACTGTAGATTTCCTCAATATAATAATGAAGATTTCAAGATGCGTCTATTTGTCCGTTCTTTAGAGGGTGATGCCTTGAATTGGTTTAATAACTTTCCTAATGATTTTTTCACTTCTTTACAAGACATTCTCAATGCTTTTAAAGATAGATATGATAGTCCAAACAGCTTGCCTTCTACTTCTAAAATTGTTGAACAGAAAGAAAGTAATTCAGCTGTTGAAGAAAGATTTCAAGGTCAGAATGTGTCATCCACCGGAAATATTGCAGATCATCATAGTGAAAAATCAGGGATAAATGACAATGAAAAGGAGGAGCAAAAGCAAATAATACAAGATTTAAAGATGCTGGTGAAAAATCTGGAAAGCAACCAAACTAATCTTATCAATGATGTTAAAACTTTACGCACCCATCTGGAAAAACGTAATAAGGAGATTGAGGACACGCAAAATCAGCATGCTAAGGAAATTGAGGCCATGAAAACTAAACATGAAACGGAAATTGGAAACATGCAAGCGAATCATGAAGAAGAAATAAATTCCATGCAGCATTGCTTGATGAACATAAAGGAAGAAAATGTTAAAGTAATAAAAGACATGGAAGAACATCATGCCAGACAAATTAGTGCTATAAAGGTTGAACACTCTAGACAGATGGATGCCATTAGAATACAAGTTCAAAAGATTCAACAATGGTCAGATGATAAGAGAAACCAGGAGCCTTCTCATTTGCCGCAACAAGTTCCATCTTACTATGAGGAGGTCATTAGGTGGATAATTGAAGGTGATCCAGATAAGCTAAAAAACGATAAAAATCAGATGCAAGACACAAAGGGACTTAGCATGCATATCTTACACACTTCATCTAATAGTTTCGAAACAGAAAGTTCCAGATCATCAGTAATTCATCCTGCCAGAAGGAAGAAGATTAGACGAAGATTTGATGCATCAGACGGCCGTGAGCAGCTTGATTTTCGGATAGGAAAGAGTCCTACCATATGCAAAATTGGACATGGCACATCCGACAAGCAGCCGACAGATTTGCCTGAAAGCAGGCAAATGCTCAGTATGCACTATATTGAACACATCTGATGCCGTAGGGCATCCTTTGTATCGTATTTCTAACCCTACTTCCTTGTTTTTTTTCCGCATTTTCATTTCTGCTTTAGATAGTTAATAAATGAAGAGCTTTATCTTTATTGTGCTTAACGTATATGCTGATTTTTGGATGGACGCTACTTATTTTTGGTGTTGTATGGATGCAGATTATGGATTCTCACATTCCTGCAAGCAGCAACGTGTCCCCAAGTAGAGCCAGATGTTGACCTCTATTGGTCAACTACCCGTGCAGTGCACCCCGTTTTTCTTGACAGAAAGAAGCAGCACCTGATCAGCATGTCTGTGCCATCCTGCCATCATCAGCAGCTTGATCTTTTTGATTGTAAACCCAGTCTGCATGTATTAACTGTAAATAATCTTAGCAGACATGAAGTCATGTATGTAATTTGCCTAGGTGGACCTAACTTTCTGATGATAATCTACGTCCCGGAAGGTTTTTTGTCTCACCGATCCACGGATCGGCAGAGTTTTCCTTCAAACCTGACCCCAAAGCCGGGATTGATTTTGTCATTAGAACTTTAGGAGAATCCTAGTGTCTTGATCTGCTAGATTATCGTTGTGTCGCAGAGCTGGGTGTTTCGTGAGGGTCTGTATTAAATGGGTTTGTCCCTTAAGGTGTAATTTTGTAAAAGTCATGATGTAATGTGTCCTGAGGGTCGAGAAATGTTTTAAATCCCCTCATGAGTCCTAGGTCCTAGGTCCTAGGTGATGTTTCCGAAGGTTTAGTTCAGTGATCCATTTTAAAATGAATTAAAAAATTAAAAAATGAATAAAAATAATAAAAAATTAAAAAATCAAGCAAAAACCCTAACTAATAAAATAATAATATTTTAAGTGAATAAATCGACGGATGAGATCAAGAGATGTCTTGATCCTCATCAACGGTCGAGATCATTTCTACATGGATCACTCGAACTAGCCGTTAGGATCGTTTCCTTTATATAGGGTCTTAGGGGGTCATTTCAATTCATCTGATCTGTGAGTCTGTACTGAAAGCTCTCTTGTAATCTGATTTCTGATTAATAAAGAAGACTTTGGGGTTCAAACTGGCTGGTGTTACTCTCTGGAATTGCTGTGAGATTATTGCTTTTCTGCATGTTTTAGTTTTCAGCAGTTAAAATAGCTGGTTTTTCAGAGCATTGTGAGTACAGGTATCTTGCTCACGTGCTAGGGTTTGAGGGCTGCTAGGGTTTCTGAAATAATGGCAGGTATCTCCATTATTTCCTGAGATCTAGCAGTTTTCTCTCTCTCTTTGCTGATGGTTGCTTGAGATGTGCAGGAAAACATTTTTTGAAGGAAATTTAGTGGGCGTTCGGGGAAGTTCTCGGCTGAACCAGCCAACTCCCGCAAGCACTTTCTGTGCAGAGCCCAGCTGATTGTTCCCTGGGTTAATCATTTAAAGTTTCTTTTCTGTTTTACACTGAGGGATTTTCTTTCTGTTCACAGTGAAGTTCAAAAAATTTCTGATATACTGAAAACATTACTGCAATTATTGTCAAATCTGGCATTTCAGGGGCCAAATCTGTAAATTATTAAGCTGTCTTAGGGTTTCATTTTTTAGGGTTTTCAAACTTCTGCTTTTCAAATTTTTGTTTTATTCAATTTTTTCATTAGGGTTTTGTATTTCTGTGTTTTCAGCTACAGGTTTTTTTTTTAGAAAATATCTGTCAGAGCGTAGCTGCAAAACCAGTTTTCAAAAAGGCTGCGTGCATGGGTGATAATATATTCTGCTGCCAACAAATTCTCTGCATAACCAAAGACAGAGGGTGACTGCGTGGGCATCGAAATTTATATATATACGCTGGCAGTTGTATATCTTTAGACGGCTCAGAAAACGATTTCCTCCTTCCGCCGTCCAAGTGTGGCTATTCAGCGTGGAAAAGGTTCAGCCGCCTTTGACGTGATCCGCTGTCACCGCCAGTATACCTGCATTTCCAACTCGATCCACAATCAATACATGTTTTCAACACTGATTGAGCCTGCATCTGAGCTACAGTTCACGCCTAGTGCAGCATTATGCTAGCAACATCTCGTGGAAATGACTATATGAAAGAGTTACTCCAGAAATCGTGTTCAAGCTGCCGACAAAAACGCCTTGTCATCAGGCCATCGAAAAAGCTCCAAATCTGCAAACGCTGGAGGGTTTACGTAATAGCTGGAACTCCGAATCCATAAACTCAACTCCAAATCTGCAATCGCACCTGCAAATACACAAATAAATCAAATGATGCCGGCCAGTTAGGGTATCAAAACGCGGCATCAAATCAGGCTCCAAAACGGGTTCGTATCCATCGCTGCCATTTTTATCACGATCGA
The DNA here is from genome assembly GCA_031772625.1 of Pinus tabuliformis. NCBI lineage: Eukaryota > Viridiplantae > Streptophyta > Pinopsida > Pinales > Pinaceae > Pinus > Pinus tabuliformis. The sequence continues at coordinate 847,183,651 of CM062807.1, read as the reverse complement.
GGTCCAGACGCAGGCGGCTCCACGAAATTTGAGGGTAAACGGATTCTCAAAGTCGCTCAGGTAATGTTAATATAGTTTTATGAAGGGTTTCGATGCCATTTTTTGTGAATAGATCCGACGTCGTGATATGATTGTGCAGAAATCGAAATTTGCAGTGGGATTATTCTGTTGATCATTGCTCAGTGTATTTTATTTTAGGTTTTACCATATAGGCATATTCGCATTTCGGATTTTTTTTAGTTTTATTGTTTATAAAAAAATAAAAATAAAAAATATATGTATATATATGTTGCATAGTTTAGACTTAAGTTATTTGATTTCATTTCGTTTTTGTTTTTTTTGTTTCTTTAAATATACATATGAAAATCAAAAAGGGATAGCGTAGGTTCTTTTGGTTAGTTTACAGTTTCATTTTTTTCAATTTAAATAAAAAACAAAACAAAAAAATGCGATTTGGCTTTTATGTTGTATATATTAAATTTCATTTTCTTTTCTTTTTTTTTTTGACTTAGGATATTGTATGTATATATATATGTGTTGACTTTTAGATTTAAACTTAAATTCTAAATTTTATTTTTAGTCTAGGTCCTTTTTTGGTTTAATTTCGTTTTATATAAAAAAATAAAAAAATAAAAAAGAGATTGATTTTAGACTTAGTTTTATTTTTTATATAGTTTAGTGTTAGATTAATTTCTAGATTTCATTTTTAGGCTTTTGTTTTTTTTTTTTAAAATTAAAGAGAAAAAAAAAAAAAAAAAAAAAAAAATTGAATTTTATTTGTTTTGTCGGATTTCAGTTATTTTCGGGAGCTATCATGTTGTATCTTTCATGCTGAGATCTAAATTTTTTTAAGTCGAGATGCGAAATATGATATCTGGTTAATGGTTTATGATTCGTGTTGGTTTAAAGCATTCATCTTTTTTCTCAATTGCTGGATATCGTTTTGATCATTCTAAGAGCATTTAGCTGATAATAGATGATTAATGTTCATGATTCATGTTTTATCTCATTTAACAAGTAATCATTTAAATAAAAATCTCTTAAGGCACTGGTCTTTTAACTTCGAATCCATTTTAGTGCTTTCGTGTCTCGTGTCTCCCAACCAACTGGTCGACAGTTGGTCTCATCATCTCACAGGGTCTACCCCCCTTAACCGCGGGAGACAGGCTTAAACGGAGGGATCGGGGATCAGAGTGACAGCCCCCGGTCTGAGCGTTGTCGTGTCAATCTGCGCGACAACATTTTTTGGCGTCGTTGTCGGGGACAGAGTTTTTCTGTTCTTGGGGTTTCATCGACATTCAGCTTCTCATCTTCTCATCTCTCATTTGAGCTGGCAGATTCAAATTTTTTGGCATCTTTTCATCACATATCAGCAGCATCTCTTCGGTGTGTTTCTTGTTTGGGTGGCGACTCCACTTCTTTCATCTTTTGATTTTCTTGAACAAAGAGCTAGTTCTATCATCCATCTGATCCCTTATTGTTCATCATGGATTATTCATTTAAACCATGTCATTTTACTGATAATCTCCATGATCTTCCGAAAGAGGCCATTGGTAAATTACTTAAGTTCTCGGGTGATGATTCGGTCGCTGTTAAAAGACATTTAAACATGTTTACTTGTGTAATGATCTTATACTGTAGATTTCCTCAATATAATAATGAAGATTTCAAGATGCGTCTATTTGTCCGTTCTTTAGAGGGTGATGCCTTGAATTGGTTTAATAACTTTCCTAATGATTTTTTCACTTCTTTACAAGACATTCTCAATGCTTTTAAAGATAGATATGATAGTCCAAACAGCTTGCCTTCTACTTCTAAAATTGTTGAACAGAAAGAAAGTAATTCAGCTGTTGAAGAAAGATTTCAAGGTCAGAATGTGTCATCCACCGGAAATATTGCAGATCATCATAGTGAAAAATCAGGGATAAATGACAATGAAAAGGAGGAGCAAAAGCAAATAATACAAGATTTAAAGATGCTGGTGAAAAATCTGGAAAGCAACCAAACTAATCTTATCAATGATGTTAAAACTTTACGCACCCATCTGGAAAAACGTAATAAGGAGATTGAGGACACGCAAAATCAGCATGCTAAGGAAATTGAGGCCATGAAAACTAAACATGAAACGGAAATTGGAAACATGCAAGCGAATCATGAAGAAGAAATAAATTCCATGCAGCATTGCTTGATGAACATAAAGGAAGAAAATGTTAAAGTAATAAAAGACATGGAAGAACATCATGCCAGACAAATTAGTGCTATAAAGGTTGAACACTCTAGACAGATGGATGCCATTAGAATACAAGTTCAAAAGATTCAACAATGGTCAGATGATAAGAGAAACCAGGAGCCTTCTCATTTGCCGCAACAAGTTCCATCTTACTATGAGGAGGTCATTAGGTGGATAATTGAAGGTGATCCAGATAAGCTTAAAAACGATAAAAATCAGATGCAAGACACAAAGGGACTTAGCATGCATATCTTACACACTTCATCTGATAGTTTCGAAACAGAAAGTTCCAGATCATCAGTAATTCATCCTGCCAGAAGGAAGAAGATTAGACGAAGATTTGATGCATCAGACGGCCGTGAGCAGCTTGATTTTCGGATAGGAAAGAGTCCTACCATATGCAAAATTGGACATGGCACATCCGACAAGCAGCCGACAGATTTGCCTGAAAGCAGGCAAATGCTCAGTATGCACTATATTGAACACATCTGATGCCGTAGGGCATCCTTTGTATCGTATTTCTAACCCTACTTCCTTGTTTTTTTTCCGCATTTTCATTTCTGCTTTAGATAGTTAATAAATGAAGAGCTTTATCTTTATTGTGCTTAACGTATATGCTGATTTTTGGATGGACGCTACTTATTTTTGGTGTTGTATGGATGCAGATTATGGATTCTCACATTCCTGCAAGCAGCAACGTGTCCCCAAGTAGAGCCAGATGTTGACCTCTATTGGTCAACTACCCGTGCAGTGCACCCCGTTTTTCTTGACAGAAAGAAGCAGCACCTGATCAGCATGTCTGTGCCATCCTGCCATCATCAGCAGCTTGATCTTTTTGATTGTAAACCCAGTCTGCATGTATTAACTGTAAATAATCTTAGCAGACATGAAGTCATGTATGTAATTTGCCTAGGTGGACCTAACTTTCTGATGATAATCTACGTCCCGGAAGGTTTTTTGTCTCACCGATCCACGGATCGGCAGAGTTTTCCTTCAAACCTGACCCCAAAGCCGGGATTGATTTTGTCATTAGAACTTTAGGAGAATCCTAGTGTCTTGATCTGCTAGATTATCGTTGTGTCGCAGAGCTGGGTGTTTCGTGAGGGTCTGTATTAAATGGGTTTGTCCCTTAAGGTGTAATTTTGTAAAAGTCATGATGTAATGTGTCCTGAGGGTCGAGAAATGTTTTAAATCCCCTCATGAGTCCTAGGTCCTAGGTCCTAGGTGATGTTTCCGAAGGTTTAGTTCAGTGATCCATTTTAAAATGAATTAAAAAATTAAAAAATGAATAAAAATAATAAAAAATTAAAAAATCAAGCAAAAACCCTAACTAATAAAATAATAATATTTTAAGTGAATAAATCGACGGATGAGATCAAGAGATGTCTTGATCCTCATCAACGGTCGAGATCATTTCTACATGGATCACTCGAACTAGCCGTTAGGATCATTTCCTTTATATAGGGTCTTAGGGGGTCATTTCAATTCATCTGATCTGTGAGTCTGTACTGAAAGCTCTCTTGTAATCTGATTTCTGATTAATAAAGAAGACTTTGGGGTTCAAACTGGCTGGTGTTACTCTCTGGAATTGCTGTGAGATTATTGCTTTTCTGCATGTTTTAGTTTTCAGCAGTTAAAATAGCTGGTTTTTCAGAGCATTGTGAGTACAGGTATCTTGCTCACGTGCTAGGGTTTGAGGGCTGCTAGGGTTTCTGAAATAATGGCAGGTATCTCCATTATTTCCTGAGATCTAGCAGTTTTCTCTCTCTCTTTGCTGATGGTTGCTTGAGATGTGCAGGAAAACATTTTTTGAAGGAAATTTAGTGGGCGTTCGAGGAAGTTCTCGGCTGAACCAGCCAACTCCCGCAAGCACTTTCTGTGCAGAGCCCAGCTGATTGTTACCTGGGTTAATCATTTAAAGTTTCTTTTCTGTTTTACACTGAGGGATTTTCTTTCTGTTCACAGTGAAGTTCAAAAAATTTCTGATATACTGAAAACATTACTGCAATTATTGTCAAATCTAGCATTTCAGGGGCCAAATCTGTAAATTATTAAGCTGTCTTAGGGTTTCATTTTTTAGGGTTTTCAAACTTCTGCTTTTCAAATTTTTGTTTTATTCAATTTTTTCATTAGGGTTTTGTATTTCTGTGTTTTCAGCTACAGGGTTTTTTTTTAGAAAATATCTGTCAGAGCGTAGAACCAGTTTTCAAAAAGGCTGCGTGCATGGGTGATAATATATTCTGCTGCCAACAAATTCTCTGCATAACCAAAGACAGAGGGTGACTGCGTGGGCATCGAAATTTATATATATACGCTGGCAGTTGTATATCTTTAGACGGCTCAGAAAACGATTTCCTCCTTCCGCCGTCCAAGTGTGGCTATTCAGCGTGGAAAAGGTTCAGCCGCCTTTGACGTGATCCGCTGTCACCGCCAGTATACCTGCATTTCCAACTCGATCCACAATCAATACATGTTTTCAACACTGATTGAGCCTGCATCTGAGCTACAGTTCACGCCTAGTGCAGCATTATGCTAGCAACATCTCGTGGAAATGACTATATGAAAGAGTTACTCCAGAAATCGTGTTCAAGCTGCCGACAAAAACGCCTTGTCATCAGGCCATCGAAAAAGCTCCAAATCTGCAAACGCTAGAGGGTTTACGTAATAGCTGGAACTTCGAATCCATAAACTCAACTCCAAATCTGCAATCGCACCTGCAAATACACAAATAAATCAAATGATGCCGGCCAGTTAGGGTATCAAAACGCGGCATCAAATCAGGCTCCAAAACGGGTTCGTATCCATCGCTGCCATTTTTATCACGATCGAGGTCCAGACGCAGGCGGCTCCACGAAATTTGAGGGTAAACGGATTCTCAAAGCCGCTCAGGTAATGTTAATATAGTTTTATGAAGGGTTTCGATGCCATTTTTGTGAATAGATCCGACGTCGTGATATGATTGTGCAGAAATCGGAATTCGCAGTGGGATTATTCTGTTGATCATTGCTCAGCGTATTTTATTTTAGGTTTTACCATATAGGCATATTCGCATTTCGGATTTTTTTTAGTTTTATTGTTTATAAAAAAATAAAAATAAAAAATATATGTATATATATGTTGCATAGTTTAGACTTAAGTTATTTGATTTCATTTCGTTTTTGTTTTTTTTGTTTCTTTAAATATACATATGAAAATCAAAAAGGGATAGCGTAGGTTCTTTTGGTTAGTTTACAGTTTCATTTTTTATAGTTAAATTTCAATTTAAATAAAAAACAAAACAAAAAAATGCGATTTGGCTTTTATGTTGTATATATTAAATTTCATTTTCTTTTCTTCTTTTTTTTGACTTAGGATATTGTATGTATATATATATGTGTTGACTTTTAGATTTAAACTTAAATTCTAAATTTTATTTTTAGTCTAGGTCCTTTTTTGGTTTAATTTCGTTTTATATAAAAAAATAAAAAAGAGATTGATTTTAGACTTAGTTTTATTTTTTATATAGTTTAGTGTTAGATTAATTTCTAGATTTCATTTTTAGGCTTTTGTTTTTTAAAAAAAAAATTAAAGAAAAAAAAAAAAAAAAAAAATTGAATTTTATCTGTTTTGTCGGATTTCAGTTATTTTCGGGAGCTATCATGTTGTATCTTTCATGCTGAGATCTAAATTTTTTTAAGTCGAGATGCGAAATATGATATCTGGTTAATGGTTTATGATTCGTGTTGGTTTAAAGCATTCATCTTTTTTCTCAATTGCTGGATATCGTTTTGATCATTCTAAGAGCATTTAGCTGATAATAGATGATTAATGTTCATGATTCATATTTTATCTCATTTAACAAGTAATCATTTAAATAAAAATCTCTTAAGGCACTGGTCTTTTGACTTCGAATCCATTTTAGTGCTTTCGTGTCTCGTGTCTCCCAACCAACTGGTCGACAGTTGGTCTCATCATCTCACAGGGTCTACCCCCCTTAGCCGCGGGAGACAGGCTTAAACGGAGGGATCGGGGATCAGAGTGACAGCCCCCGGTCTGAGCGTTGTCGTGTCAATCTGCGCGACAACAGTATCTATAACACGAATTCTGTTATAACTGAAGGACTATATCTGGGGAACATTGCAACCCATTTTTTTGGATAAATGTACAAAACATACATTTTAGATATTATTAAAATTAATAGTTAAAGGAAGCGTCATACATAAACTTTTCCAAAAATCATCATAATCAAAATCACAACTATTTAAAGCAACAATTAATAACACCCACCTTCCTTCAACGGCAAATTTGACTAATTTAGGAGAAAACTCTCTAGTTTTATTCATTCAATCATGCAATTAAGATAGCAATAATTTTGTATTAACTCAAATTCATAGGGGATGCCTATGCCTTTTCCCTAGGAGGAACTACCCACATTAAGCTTGGACTTCAATATTTGTAATGGTCAATAATAATTGTGTTAATTATTGTTTGATATTTCACCTATGACGTAATCCACCTTTGTTTACCATGTCCTAAATCTTCAATTTTGTTAGGAACTACAATCAATACTTTGAAAATAAACATCTGCCACTGCTTGCTAGGGGGACCTAACAGCCTATCTTCATTTAATCCTACTGAATCTAATGACAAGGAGTGCAATATTGTTGCAATCTTTAAAGGTATTGTGACTATTAAGGCTCTTAATTTCCTGGTGATGAGGAATGCATATTCTCGCAGTTTGGCCATCCAAGCTAATGGAAGACAAAGCATATAGCAAGTTTCACTAGTGACCATAGCTGGCAGGCAGACATCATTTACCAGTCTTTGCTTGATTCCAAGCAGAACTAAAAACTATATGTATTGAAGCCAAAGATATGCACAGAATGTAAAACAATAGAGAGAAACCCATGTCTAAAATGATCACTAACTATATCGAATGGCATTGGTAGAATTATGGTGCTCCAGATAACCATAAACCAATACTATAGCTCTATTTCTGCATTACGAACTAGCAAAGAATCCAAAAAGTCATAAAGGAAAAGTTTTCTCGTTACATTACAAAACATTGAACAAAGAAGTCAATCAAATCAAACAAAGAGAAACTCAAACTCCCTGTGAGATTACAGGAAGAGAGCAGAGAAAGAACGACTAAGTTTGGCATCTAACATTCAAGGTGATGTAATTGAAAATCTGCTGCCTATGGTGGACAATTTTGAAAGGGCCAAAACACAGATTAAGATATAAATCATAAATATTACAATGTATAATATTATCATGATTGTAATATGCTCCAATGTTGCTTCTTGTTGTTCTGATCCATTTTCAATTGTTCTAATTGGAATTAGTCTCAGTTAATCCTTTACCATTGATAAACAATAAGACCTATTTAGACATTGCATGTACATAACCACTCTTTGCTGGATCATTCTTTGTTGTTGGATAAAATAAATCTTAAATAAGGCTGAACTCTTGGAGTCAAACTTCATCTACCACCAAGGGGTTTATTCCATTATAAATTTGATAAATTCTTTATAGAAGTTTTCAAGAATAAATATAGTTCTATTACTACTATTATGATTTAAGTTAGATTACATTTTTATTGTATCAATTTATAGGGAACCACAATGAGCAAGCTAAACATCAAGAGAAAAATCACAATAAGTCAAGAAAGTTGAATACTTAATAGAAACTAAAATAATTAGAATTACACTGTAAAAAAAATTTTATTGGAACTTTTATTTCGATTAAAAATAATACCTTCAATATATCTCACTTAAATTCTCCATGGCAAAACAACCTGTTCGAAAACATTAAAATATCAAATAATTTACAGACCAAAATACTTGACCAACCGCACAGAATCCATAAAATTGTAATTGCAATTGAAATGGAAGATCATGGCAAAGAAAATTGAAATACAAATATCTAAGAAAGATTTTTTAAATATTTTAGTTTTACCCAATTTTAATGAATGGAAAAGGCTTCTGAATACTCTTCAACAACTTTATTTTTCTTTGCCAATAAAGCAGAGAAACAATATATGTAGGAATTATTTGCGACCACTGAGAGTTCTACGTCACCATATAACTGGTAAACCCAGAATACAAAGAGATATATGTTCAAGAATTCCTTAAAAAGAAAGCCAGTAAGATGGCCAAAGTCAGGCAATTTGGAAAATTGAATTGGAAATATGGAGACTGTTTAAGGTATGCCTTGAACCCCTGTTATTTTCTTAAACTGTTTAAGATATGCCTTAAACTTTTTTTTTTTTCAAATATTTTTAAAATGTTCACAACTACTTTTAACGAAATATCTAAATGGACAAGGAAGAGATCATACTGCTGCTATGGGGGTTTTAAGAATAGCTCCAGCATAATTCACCAATGGCGGGCAGACAAGAAGCTGGAATATTAGTACCCCTACACCTTAAGAAGAAACAGCATATAAAAATAATCAATAGTTATTTGTTATTTATCCGTATCTGAAAAGATAGTAATGCAATGATTCAAATATAAAAATTAGAATAGCAAAAAGATGTGGACTTCTTTTGAATCAAGAAATTAAAATTTTGATGTCGGATACTCCTCAAAAGAGAACATATAGGTCCTTGTTCCTACTGGACCATTGTGTAAAGGAGCTTCAAATCCTCTGAGAAGAGCATCCTGAAAATCATTAGGATGGGAATCAATTACACAAGCTAAACAGGAGATATTTAATCCTAGTCTAACCAACGGATTGATGCCACACCAGATAAGTCCCAGATGAACATACTTATATCCATTCTCAAGTCCCCATTGGATATCTTCCGATTTCAACAGTGGTATCTGATAATTGGGTTCAAACTTCGGACAAACGAATTGGGGTACTTACAGATGTATAGCAGAACAAACTAGCAGCTTTGAATTTAAACATTGGCAATTCATAAATCTGCTATGGTCTGGAGAGCACAATTGTCTTATTAATGATCTCAATATGTTCGTCAGTCTAAGATAAAAACATATGGAGAACATATAACTTCCGTGTTCTCAGTTTCCACTTGTTCATGCCATGTGAGTGAAAATAGATGCTAGCTGAAAACTTAGAAGTTAGCAATGCATGCAGAAAACTTAGAAGTCAGCAATGCATGGTGAACCTATACATGGGCGTGAAGGCTTGATTTCGTAGAGTGTTTGTTAACTTGTGCAATTTATGTCATCCTCTGCAGCAAAAGCAAAATTGTTACAAGTTTTGGCTTCATCAAATCCTCACTGCAATTAGGTCTTTAAGGTCAAGATACCTTTCTGTTTACAAATAAGCAAATCTCCAGTCTCACATAGATGAAGGTTTGTGATGAATCTATTTGAAATGTGGTCAAATCAGTAGCAATAATTAGCTTCCAATTGATATGGCATGATGGTTATTCTGTTCGTCCACATCATGCAGAAGAAAATTTGTGTGAGGACTCATGATTATAGCTTGCCACCTTCACCTGTCCAGTTAACCTCCCCAACGCTGCATAGATTATCTTGGGTTCTCGGTGTTATATATCTGCTATGATAAATGCACGCCTCTTGATCTTTAGCACAATCCAAGTCCATCCAGATTCCTTGTTCACCCATTGTAATTCCTCATATTTCTTACCTTTGTTACATAAGTCTACTTGCCAGCTGCAGCATAAATGTTTTACAGCAGCACATAAGTTGCTGGATACAACGAGTCCAAATAAAAACGCATTCTGCTGCATGTTTCCCTAGCTCCATATTCCCATGGGTTCTTTAGGCATCCATGAAAGCTGCCACATTATGGCAGGTGATTCATATAGCATTTTGTTGATCTTCTGCTTTGGAAACATTCCTAGCTTGGCCATGGAGGTCAACCAGGCATATTGCTCCAATTTTATGTTGTGCTATGATCCTAATTAATGGAATCAAAGTAGTGGCATCCCTTGTTCACAAGGCCTGCATGCAAACAAAATACCTAAAAAAAAATGATGTTATCTGGCTTCAAACCTGCCAGTTACATTTTCTAAAAATGTTGCCTCATCACTATTCATGGATCTTGCCCACACTCTAATCACTATTAGATAGTTGGCAAGGCCATCCCACCCATCGGAATGCCACCACTTAGAACATCGGAGAGCCTCCTCTGCTTCTCCATGCTGGACATATCCCACAATCAGTAGTCCATGAGACCAAGTTTTGTTCAATCATTCTATCAAAAATAGTGTGAATCCATTATGCTTCCACATTTGGAATCAATATCAACTAGAGCACTTTCAGCAAAGACATCTGAGTGAAGCTGATTTTTATGAATGTGGGCATTACCTACATTGCCCTGTTCCAAAGCTTCTACGCTGGCACATGGTGCAAGACCACTGGATAATGCAAATTAATCTCCTTTCATGGCTAGCCTTTGCATTTGGAAAAAGAGTTGCAAAGCCTCCGCACCATGTCCATGTTGTCCATAACGAGTAGTCATCCATGAAACTGTGTCTTGTTCAGGTAATTTGAAAGACTTTGTTTGCATCTATGTTATACCAAGTGTAAGGACCTCTGTACCGTGACTTTTAAAAACTATCAACGTACAACACATTCCAACAGTCTTATCAATTTATGGAGAAGGCAATCTAATACAATCGGATTAGTTCTGTCAATGAGTAAATACCACTGAAATTACAACATAAATTTGGCAATAACGTGAGAGTGCAAGAGCTCATATAAAGGCTGTTTTAAATGACAATCTCACCATACTTGTGGGTTGACCGTTGATATGTTACTGCTCTGTTCTAGGGCTTCCAAAATGGGCACAATTTATAAAATTATATTGACAATGTGGAAGAAGGCAGAGAAAAGTAAAGGGCTTTATACCCTATCCCTAAACAGCATTATACCCAAAACAGAGACACGTTTATAGATCAATTTCCAGCGCTAGTACCACAGCATTCAGTGTTAAATATGTAACAATATGAACTCAGAATTTTAACAATAAGCTACTTGCAATGACACCTTTAAGAGTTCAATTGGTAATTCAACAACATTTCCATAAATGATGACATCTAGTTATGCGTTTAATTCAGAAAAATGACAGTTCGAAACTACCTCAGCAATACTGCAATTTGTTTGGAGTTCAATAGGGTTTGTATTGTTAAAAGAAGACACCACAATCCTTGAATGAAAACTACTTAACATATGCCATATACAAAGATCATTAATCATTCATCGAAGAGCATTAATAATGAAATCAAATCTTGGCTACCCGGAGCGCCTCCACGTAACCTGGAATTCAGAATGAGCGTTGAGTTCTTTGTGATGTTATATTCTTTTATCTATGCAGAGTCTTATAGGATTTTTCCGGCAAATTGTAAACATTGATATCTTTTGAGTATCCCTTACAGAGTCTGTGTATCTGATCCAAAACGATAGGGATTTCCCACTGAAGTTTTTTATAAAATCTGGCAACTATCATTCTCTGTCCTCAGTCTGTTGAAAATGAAAAACACCACACATGGATGAACCCGAGTCCGAAAACCCATAGCCATTGTCCATCCAATAAGCACGGTCACTGGTGCGAATGATCATATAAAATAAACCAAACCATGCAGAAATGTATGGCACATAGACCACAATACTGTTCCCATCCATAACCAGTATTGCAATAGACGCAGGGACAAATCAGGTACCATAGCCCCCGAAAAATACCCACACGAGATTCCAGAGAGATTATTATAAGGAAAGAGCATGAAACTGGACAAGAGAATAGTAATAATTTTCCAGACCAGCATGCCCAATTCGTCCAGACCCTCCAGATCAGCATGGTTGGGACGCCAGCAGTGCGAGGTGCAGAACAAAGAGAATCACTATTAGTTTCTGGTTTCAGATGATTTGAAAGCCCTGTAGGCGGAGACCTCCGCAGGGCCGAAAGCCCCAGTCACAACATATACTTCGGAACCGGAACACTGAAACCCAAGACTCGCCTGCGTGAGGGGAAACTCAACATGACCTCTACCGACAATGTATGCCCACCAAAGACCAGAAGCCTCAAATCCAAAGACACCTTAAGAACCTGTCGTAAGACTGTTCATGGCGGCCCTGCATTTCTTCCATTGGATCGCCCGGCAAAATCCCGATTATCAACACACTTCCCAGGCCTATAAAAAAAATGCTTCACATCTTAGCCCGAATGCGGGATTTTTTGACGAGGTCTGGGAACTGCTCGACGAAATGCACCAACAAAATAAAATAACCCTCAAGGCCCTTAGCGTCGTTTTATCAAAGTATGCACGGAGAAGGTCGTTCGATGAAACCCTAGAGGACCAGATTCAGACTAATAAAATGTAAGGACCAGATTCATGAAATTTAAACAGAGATGTTTTAGAATTCATCGGCGGATAGAATTTCAAAGGAAAAAAACAGAGCAACAGCTACAATTGACGAATTTGTGAGCATAGATTATTTTAAATTCCCCGTCAGACGAAATTGCAAGGGTAAATGAAGGAGGAGGTCGGAGTTCGTCACATCACTATAATAAATCTACAACTAAGCACTGAAAATCAGAATTCCAATGATGTTCAGATCCAATTTTCCATAATCTAGATGGTCAAAGGAAGCCAGAGACAATTTTTGCAACTTCAGATAGTTTTAAGTCTTCACTGAAGGCAAAGCATATACACGCAATTGCATCAGAGAAGGATCAACTTCGACTTCATACACCTGCAGTTGACCATTCTGCTGGAGAATCAACTCCCTGTGTAATTGTGGTGCAGTGTCCTCCAAAGGTTGGGAAGTCTCTAATTATGAAATTACTTGTAAAGCATTACACCCTACATAATCTTTCAGATATCTGTGGTCCAATAACTGGTGTATCAAGTAAACAAATACGACAACAGCTTGTGGAGTGTCCAAATGATATGGATTATATGACTGATGCAACCAAATCAGTCGGCTTTGTTTTGCTTCTCATAGATGGAAGTTACGGTTTTGAAATGGAAACTTTTGAGCTCTTGAACATTCTTCAAGTTCATGGATTTCCCAAAATTATGAGGGTTCTTATGCATTTTAATTTTAATGATGTTAAAAAGAAGGGATTGGGTGAAAAAGATGAGTTGTTTATGCGCCAATATCATATTTGGGTGATCTCCTATATGACCAGGACATTGTTTACATAAATACAATGATTATATGGTTCAATTATCCAAACCAAACAATGAAGATGGAGAAAAAGAAAAATAGTTTTAGAGAAATACTTATATTTAGCAAACCAAACTAGTCAAGCATGCATGGGCCCATAGGCTTCAAGGGTTCAACCATGCTCTGATACCAAGTGTGAGGACCATACCCAGACTGTATGCATTTTTTTTTTTTTTTTTTTACAGCACATACAACCAAAAAGAAACGCATTGAGATTCAAATTTATTTAGCACACACATTCCTACCACTCATTTTAGGAACATACCATAACATTTTCATACCTTTAACTAAGATCAATAGTAATGAAATACATATGTACCGTTCACCAGAAGGCGAGACTCCGCTTGCTCTGCTGGTATTCCCTTGTAGCTGGCCACCTCCGCGAGTGAATGATGACGCACTTGATCCGAATGCGAAAACTCACCGGTTAACCTCCCAGCCTACTCCTTAGGTACTCATCTTCCCCGCGGACCCCCGAGCTGCAATGGGGTTGTACAATGGAGACAAGCACTAGCTGGTAGAGGAGAGCACACCTTGGCTCAAGAGTTCCCTCTCTAAATCCTCTACCTCACCAAACTTACTATAGCTTCGTAATCACTGCTCTCACAACATCTCATCCATCCAGCGATAGGGTTCCCAAAAAGTCCCTTCTTCCATGGCTTGCCCCTTATTTTATAGGAGTCCTCATAGGTGACACTTGTCATGTCATGCATAATTAATTATTTTTATAATTCAATAGCTTGATTATTCACCCACCCATGTGTCATTCTCACATCAAGGGTCTCCCAAATTATTTACTTAAATTTTTATTTAAAACTAATATTTTCCTCACCTCAACAAGATTCCTATTTCTTCTCCTAGTTGTCTCTTTATTCCCCCCTTTTATTCCTTAATTTGTGTTCATTACTTGAATTCAATTAATGAGTCAAGTTTTTATCCCCAATCTACTCCCTAATTTAACTCCGGTTATCTCCTAGATGGATATTCTTATTTTGGTTGTTGACACATGGAGCTTCTCTACACTTCTCTAAATTTAATTTATTATTCTCATTTTAATTCACCTTGCCCTTTTCTTAATTAGGTTTAAATTAGTTTAGGATTAATCTCTATCCTTACTATTATGTTTGTCTTTCCCCTTTTTCCTAATTAAACCACATAATCTTCCTAGTATTTTCCAAAATGGGAAGGGTAGAGTTTTTAAGGTACTTTATTTTAATTCTTCCTATGATCCTCCTTATTCCAAGTTTTATTTTTGATTTAATTACATTGGTTTATAATCATCATTTACCCTTGATGTAAATTTACCTAGTTTTCATTCCTTGCTTATATTTATTTATTATTATTTATTTTTAATGATTCCAAGGATGCCAAGTTTGGTTGTGCCCTTCAAGAACTTCCCTAAAAGTTCCAAGGGTGCCACACCTAATAGCTTATTTGTGATGTCAAGGGTGCCAGTTTGGTTGTGCCCTTCAAGAACTTCCCTAGAAGTTCCAAGGGTGCCACACCTAATAGTTTATTTGTGATGCCAAGGGTGCCAAGTTGGTCGTGCCCTTCAAGAAATTCCCCTGAAGTTCCAAGGGTGCCACACCACTTGCCCTTCAAGCATCCAGTGATTACGAGGGGAAAGTATAGTGCAACGTCATAGACCACTATCATCTCTTATGTTGCCTGCTATAGTGAGACTAATGGTGTCAGGGATCAAGGAATCCGCCTTGATGCGCGCCCCCCGGTAAAGTCCTCATGAGCGAACCAACTTTGGAACCTGCCCTCATGGCATCGTGATCTTCAAGGCGAAGGTGTTTCAACCCTTCCAGCCCAAGTCACGGCGGGAGTGCTAGTGGGTGAGATCAGGGACTCTGTCCCACCCCTCCCATGTAGTTCCATCCACTTGTACAACCCCATCACCCATATGTGAGTCATTCGGTCAAGCAACTAATCTGTGCCTGCAACCATTAATATATCATCAGAATATAGTTAAACATATATGGCAGATTCCAAGATCAACTTAGACTTTCAAAGATAAAGTAATATAAATTTTCATCAAACCAGGTGTCATTGACATGTCATATGCGAGTGCCTCTGATGGTTTCCTGCCATACTCAATAATCATCAGTAACACGGTTTCTCAATGTTAGTCAATTATCATCATAGCATCATTAACCATTCCTGGTCATTCACATCATTGTCCATTGTAAGTCTGAACTAAAGGAAGTGGGTAACATAGGGGACACATCCCTCATGGCTATTATCAATAATCATTAATGGAAACATACATATTCATTAAGCTATCACATCGTAACATCGTAGAAATATACCTATCCATAAAATTTATCCTCATTATGCTTTTAGTAGAGCGCATACATATTCTTTACTACCCTCATCATAATTTCAAATAGAGACCAACTTAACTGTTAATATTGCAATCATCATAATACTGATAGATAAGATACATAACCATTCATGCTACCATAATATCAATGGAAAGCATTCATAAACATCACAACCATGAATATCTCAATCGCTAATAATAGTGTCATGGGTCCAGATTCTCAATCTGAGGTCCTCGAAGAATAGAGTGTCTAAGATAATGTCGTATCAGGGTCAGGGAACTAGAGTGGGCACTACAATTAGATTAATACCCATTAATATTTTAATTTTCCTAAGTTTAGACTTGGGAACCCCATTAAAAATATTAATTATTTTAATAAAAACGTCTCTGGGTGTAATTTCCCAAAACATTTTCTGGGTTCTTTGGAATGCATGTGCCCAAGCCTCCCTGCAAAATTTGAAGCATAGAGCACATCCAATGCTACCCCAAATAAACACTCCCTCTTAGTGAGGAATGTGCTCTAACAATATACTGCTACTGCATACTGCTCTGAGTCAGAAGCATCGTCCTCTGCAATGCTGATATCCGACATGCTGTCCACCAACTATTGTGCTACTGCTGCCTTTGACACTGCCACTGCCACTGCCAATGCTACATCTCCCTCTCAAATGTTACATTTTCTATGCTGCTAGCACTGCCACTGCTAACACTGCAACTCAGTGGCTGAGAGAAGCAACTGAAAACACCCAAAAACTGGACAAGTATCCAATGGATACACCTTGGTGCTAAAAGCCTGACTACTACTAGTCCCACATTGTCTTCTGAAGCCACTGTGTTGCTGAAGCCTCGCATTTTGCCTTCACGCACTACTGCCTCTCTACTCTGCGCTGCTCAAATTTTGGCGCTATTAACTGTTGCATCTGTTGCTCCAACACTCCATGGCACCAACTGAAAACTCCTCCATCTTGCTACTACTGATCATGGGCTCCCATAGAAATGTGATGATCAAAGAGGTGGGCTCCTGAAGGATCCTGCCCATTTGTAGCTCTATTGAACTACAGTTCTATATCAACCCACTTCCCTTCTGGAGGTATCTTGACTGACATGGCGAACTCCTCCTCTTGTTCAATCTTTGTCGCTGCAACCTTAGGATCGTGCTTCTCATCCTTGTCCATTTTCTTCAAAGTACACTGGGATGCATAGTGGCCCATCTCGCCACATTTGAAACACTTCACATTAGAGACGTCCTTCTTTCGTATTTGTTGCCCCTGCTGCCCCTTCGATGCAAGGACTGCATTATCCTCCTCAACTTTGGGCTTCGACCCACTGTTGTTGCTGCGTTCGTCAAATTTGACTTTGTCCAGGTCTCTCCTCAGCGCTTTTGTTTTTAGAGCTGCCCACATCTCATCCCAATTTGGCAATGCTGCTCTGCCCAGGATACTCTGGACAAAGACTTGCCATTCATTCAAGACAAAATTTAGAGCCAACCTCACTAACTCCGAATCCTGAGGTGTATGCCCCGGAGCCGACAACTCATCATGGGTCTCTTTCAGCTTCGTGAGGAATGGATCCACACGTTCTCCCTTTTGCATCTGAGTAGATCTCAGCTTCTATTCCAAGTACATTTTTTATTGCTCGGAAGATCCCTGATACAACGTGGCCAAGGCATCCCACATTTCCTTAGCAGTTCCTCTGCTAGCAATGTGACACACCACATGATCCTCGACTCCATCCAGGATCATCCTCTTGGCCTTTTCCATGCCAACCTTTACTTCTTCAGCGGATCTGCATCCGCAAGTTTAGCTACCACACTATCAACATACGTCTTGAGGGCATGCTCATCTAGAAGGAAAGACATTCTAGCCTTCCAGATGACGTAGTTGGAAGCTCCGTACAACTTTTCTTGATCCCTCAAGCCACCGGTTTCCATATCCTTCGAAAACTGTCGAACAACTCCCTCTTTCTCCCTACTGCGTAGCTTCTAGGCTGGCTTACGTACTCCCTGATGGAGGTGGTAAGTCTATTTCTCCTATCCTGCCCAGCGAATGAGAAATAGTAATTTCCTCGTCAAGAAATCACCAAGGAAGTATTCCCTCATTATAAGATCTGCTTCCTTTCCTGACGGCTTTTCTGCCCATCACTTAGCTTGCAAAAACTGCGTCCCTCTAACTCTGCGTTGAGGCTTTGCGTGGCTCCCTCTACCTTGGCAAATTCTCGATCTGGTAGTCTTACCCCTTTGTCGACTCATTCAGAGAGAGACAACCCCGAAAATATAGCCCTCCTAACTAGAACTGCGCTATCCCTCGGGGGACTCGAATTGCAACAAGTTGGCCCTTGCTTCAGTGCTAGATCTTCTCTTCCTGTTTCACATCAACAACTCTGATACCATGTGAAAATTCCTAGATCTAACAATATCTGGAATCCTACTGCAACCAGCTGAATCTAATTCATCTAAATTGTAAATTACATTACAAACTTATTTCAGATTTCTTCTTGAAATATTTAAGTAAATTATTGAAGCAGCCTGCACCAAATTAAATATGATTCTGAAACAAAGAAACTGAGCAAGGAAATGCAAACACATAGGACAATGTTATTTTTAGACAAATGTCCCCAGAAAAACCTAATGCGAAAAAACCGATGCAGTAGCTCTAAGGGTTTTATTATTATGCACGAGAAATTCTTAGTACAATTCTAGGATGCTCAACTAGCAATCCAATACAAAGAGAATAATGGACAAAAGAATTGTGAAATTATCTCGCCTTGTCACTGGGAGAATCAGTGACTGATCTTGCTGAATTGCGTCACTTCCGACAGTTTCTGCGTCACCCTCTGCGTGGCCTCTGCGCAAGACTGCGTCACTTCCAACAGTTTTTGCATCACCCTCTGCGCAAGACTGCGTCACTTCCAACAGTTTTTGCGTCACCCTCTACGTGGCCTCTGTGCAGAATTGCGTCACTTCCGATAGTTTTTGCGTCACCCCTGCTGGGTATTACGTTGCCCCTCTTCCGGATCCTTTACTAGCTGAGAAAATCGATCTTCTGCCTCCCGGAATCACACCTCGGCTCCCGGCAACTGAAATTTGACTTCCCCTCAAGGACTACACTACCTCTACTTCAGCACTGCGTGGGCGAGCGTCAGCCTTTCTCTAGACGTCTTTCTGTCCTCCCTCTACCCCGTACTCTCCGAAAATTCCTTCTTTCGAATTCTCACTGCCCCTCTACTGCAAGAAATCTCCTCAATCGATTTATACTCCTGTAAAAATTTCTATTTCCCACCCTGGTTTTCTGTTTCACCTTATTTCTACCATATAGTTAAATGTCCTTTCCCATTTCCATACATTCAACAACTGAAAAAATAAATTTTTGCTGAAAACACAAATTCTGGAAATTTTACAGAATGCTGGAAAACGCAGAAATAAAAATCAGCGAGTACAAACAGCCATTTAACACATTTGAACACAGTGATTTTTGGTCAATGTGACCCTGGAAAAACCCCCTACAACTCTTGGGGAAAACCAGTTCGAGAGCTCTTTCTTATTTCTGAAAAATGCTTTTACAGTGAGAAATATTCAGCAAAAAATCAGCAAGCAAATTTTACAACTTATCTCGTTTTCCGTGCCTCACAACCAACTGGAAAATACTAGCAAACAGCAAAACAGGACAGCAATAAATGTTGTACGGCCTCCTCGATTTTCGTGCCCACTTTCAGCCTTAAATGCTATTGTACGACCTGCAATAAATACACTGTACGGACCTCGATTTGCGTGCAAAAAAACAGCAATACGCTGTACGGATTTCCTTGGAAAATGTGCCAGCAAACTGCTCGATTTCTGTGCAAACTTCTCCTCGATTTCTGTGCAAATAGCTGTACGGATTTCTAGAAAATCGTGTCAAAATCTGCCTTTCACTGTGTGCTAACTCAGCTATACGGATTTGCTAAACCGCTGCCTTGGAATGTGTGCCACGCTGCTGTCTCCTTCTCCTCCCTGTCCAGAAATCTCTCTTTCTCTCTTGCTCTCCTTCTCTCAATCTGCTCATAAAAAAATGAATGACATTTTCCTCCTTTTCCTCCTTTAATCTAACCCTAAGTGACTTTTGGGTGATTCCTAAATCCAATGGATGAAATAGATTGAGATCTAGGATTGAGATTAAATGCTCATTTAAAACTCACTTTCTATTTTTTAATTCACCCCACTTTAATAAAGACCCACTTAGTCATTTATTTCCAAAGTCATTTTTCCTTTCTAATTTTACATTGACTTTATTAAAGTCACTTTAAAATTACACTTTAGTAACTTTATCACTTAAAGTCACTTTTAAATTAGATTTGACTTTATAAAAATTATAAAGTCACTTTAGGAGAAAAAATAAATTCTTTTTGAACACTTTTCTCTAAGCCAAAGATCAAAGCCTTAGGTAACCACTTGTCCTCCGATACCAAATTTCAACACTCCCTCTTACCGAGGAAGGTGTTCCTCACCACACCCATCTTGTCTTTGAAGTAGTCATGCTTGCCCCGTGGTAAGGCTTTGGTAAGAATATCTGCAACCTGCTCATCAGTGGGAATATACTCAAGCTTCACAACTCTTTTCTGAACACAGTCTCTGATGAAATGATATTTGATCCCGATATGCTTTGACCTGTCATGAAATATTGGATTCTCCGTGAGTTTAATGCAACTCTGATTATCACAGTAAATCACTGAAGGTCTCAACGGCTGACCGAATAAGCCAAACAACATCTTGCGAAGCCAGATGGCCTCACAACTAGCTAGACTGGCTGCCATATACTCTGCTTCCGCTGAACTCAATGCTACTGACTGCTGCTTCCAGCTGAACCATGACACTATTGCTGAACCCAACCCAAAACAACACCCTGAAGTGCTCTTCCTATCAGAAGCACAACCTGCCCAATCAGCATCAGTATAACCTGCCAGTCTCACTCCATCCCCCTGCCTGTAGTCCAGACCATAATCCACTGTCCCTTGCAAGTACCGCAAAATGTGTTTTGCAGCCACCCAGTGAACCTTTCTAGGCTCACACATAAACTGACTCATCGTGTTGACTGCAAAACAAATATTTGGTCTAGTGTTGACCAAATACATCAAGGAACCAATCAGCTACCTGTACAATGTGGGATCCACCAACTCAGAATCCAAAGCATGAAGCTTCTTCCAATTGGTGATCATCGGTGTCGACATGGGTCTACAATCCTCCATGTGGAATCTGCTAAGGATGTCCACAATATACTTCCCTTGCCCCAGGAAGAAATGCCCCTCCTCCTGCCACACCTCCAAACCCAAAAAGTAATGCATCAAGCCGATGTCCTTCATCTCAAACTCTGCCGCAAGATCTCTCTTGCAGTGCTCTATGAGTCTCTCTGCACCTGTAATGACCAAGTCATCCACATACAACACCAGAATGAGAGGCTCCTCACCTATCACAATAAAGTAAAGGTTCGGATCTGCCTCACTCTTTGTGAAACCCATCCCCTGCAAGTATGTATCTATCCTGGAGTACCAAGCTCTGGGAGCTTGCTTCAGGCCATAAAGGGCCTTCTTCAGTCTGCACACATGGGACTCCTTCCCATGCACCTCAAAGCCCTATGGCTGCTCAATGTACACCTCCTCTTGTATGAAGCCATTGAGAAATGCAGTCTTCACATCCATCTGGTGGATCTTCCAACCCATATCTGCTGCTATCGATATAATGTAGTGGATTGAAGTATATCGAGCCACGGGAGCGAAGGTCTCCTCATAATCTACTCCCTCTACCTGGGAGAACCCTCTAGCCACAAACCTCGTCTTGAATTTCTCAATGCTGCCATCTGCAGCATGCTTTACCTTGTCAAGCCATCTGGAAGTAACCACGGATTTGCCCTCAGGCCTTGGCACCACCTCCCAAACATCATTCTTCATGATAGAAGAATACTCCTCCTGCATGGCCTCTCTCCGGACCTGCTAGCTAGCTGCCTCCTCATAGCTAGAAGGCTCAGAGTCAAGGATGCTGGTAGCCATTGCCATATAGCTACAAATCCTCTCAGGTGGTCCACTCTCCTCTTAGGCTCAGTAACAGATGTGGCATCTCTCAAGGTGTCCTGAAGCCACTTGGGCTTCCTCTTCCCTGAGCGCACTTCTCCCATTGGAGAATGAAACTCCTCCTCATCATCATTAGGAGCCTGAGCTCCTGACTGTCTGTCTGTTGTCCTCCTACCTGCACCTGAACCTGTAGAAGCTGAGGTACCGTGTGAACTGTCCATCAGTGGACTCCCTAGTGAACTGCTCTGTGAATGGCTCTGCACGCTGCCCGGAGCACCACCCCTCTGGCTCGACGAGCCACTGCTCACTGAGGGACCTGACATCCTCATAGATGTACCTCCGGATCCTCCTGATCCCTGCGACTGACTCAACTGCTGCTGAGGGTTTGGCTGATCCAGATACTCTAACTCCCGTGACCTCCTAAAGGCCCTGTCCTCCTCGAACTTCACATCCCGCCTGACAACAACTTTCCTCTGTGCAGGAATGTAAATCCGAAAGGCCTTTGAGGTCTCACTGTAGCCCACAAAGATACCCTTCTCTGCGGTGGGTTCTAGTTTGGTCCTCTTCTCCTTGGGTATGTAGGAGTATGTGATGCACCCAAAGATACGAAGATTACCAATATCAGGCTTCTTCCCAGAAAAAGCCTCCTCCGCAGTCATATGCCCCAAGGCACGATGCAGACTCCTGTTCTGCAAATAAACAGCAGTGTTGCAAGCCTCTGCCCACAAGAACAAGGGCAACCCCTGATCATGTAACATGGTTTTGGCAGCCCCTATGATGGATCTATTCTTCCTCTCTGCAACCCCGTTCTACTGGGGGTTGTAAGGAACAGTGAACTCCCTCCTAATGCCTGCCTCCGCACAATAGTCAACAAACTCTCCAAGGGTGTACTCTCCTCCATTGTCCGACCTCAAGGACTTGATCTTCCGACCTATCTGTGTCTCCACAAGAGCTCTGAACTCCTGAAACCGCTTGAAGACCTCACTCTTGGTCTTCAAGAAATAAATGCAGGTCCTCCTGGAGTGATCATTAATGAATAAAACATAGTACTCATATCCACTCAAGGAAACATGAGACATCTGACCGCTCACATCGGAATGAATCAAATCAAGTATCCCAGTCGCTCTATTGTCACTGCTAGGAAAAGGGGATTTGGCAAACTTTCCCATCGCACATCCTCTGCAAGTATCAAAGTGATCAGTACTGAAATCTGGCACACCTGTAGTGATCTCCTGCAATGTCCTCAAGGCTCCATGATACATATGTCCCATCCTACGGTGCCAAATCTCACACAGCTCAGAACTGCTAGCTCTGCTTTCGGTACTACTGCTGAATGCCAAAAGGGACTGGAATGCAAACTTGTACACCTTTGCATGGCGTACACCTATCACTCTAGCTGAATTAGCTGGAGTGCCCCTAGGATACATCAACACCTATCCTCCCTTGAACAGTACCTCATATCCTCTGTCCTCCAAAGCTGAGACGGATATGAGGTTTTTCCTCATCCCTGGCACATAAAGAACATCTGACACCTTCAAGGGAGGTTTGGACTCCCTCTAAAATGTCAGTGTCTCCACCCCGACTGCTCTAACAACTCTGTCATCACCGAGTACTACCTCTATATCAGTGCCACACTCTGAAAGCTCTGAGAAGTACTCACGGACTCCTGTCATGTGACGTGAAGCCCCACTGTCCACATACCAGATACCCGAAGATGCTCCACTAATCGAGGGAAAAGCATGCTCCCTCTGAACCTGTGTGGCAGGTGATCCTGCACTAGAGGACTCATACGTAATGAACCCAAACTCCTAGTCAAAACGAACTGCAAAGTCCTCAACCTCTGCTGAAGCTGCCACGTTCTGGTTCTTCCCCTTCTTCTTCTTCTTCTCTAGACACACAACTGCATAGTGTCCCATCTTTTGACAATTCCAACACTTCACCTTGGAATAGTCCTTCTGTGTGTTACCCTGTTTACCTTTACCTTTGCCTTTGCCCCCACCATTGCTTGTGGAAGCTTGCTTCTTCCCTTTGCCTTTCTTGCCTCCTGCCGATAGTGCTACATCCTCATCCTGCTCAATTGGCTTGGCTGCCCAAAGCTGACCTTTTCTAATCTCTGTCTGAATGCAATCATCCCAAAACCTCTCCCATGTGGGAAGAGTTTCACGTGCACAAACCCCATCAGTAAAGTTCATCCATGAACGGGGGAGGCCATTCACTGCAATCCGCACCAACTCAGTGGGTGGAATGACCTCTCCAATTGCTGCCAAGTAATCTCTCACATTAGTAATCTTTGTGAGATATCCAACTGCACTATCATTACCCATCTTAATGGTCTTCAGTTTCTCTTTCAGGACCATTTTCCTATTCTCATTGGTACTCTGGTAGAGATTGGACAATGTTGTCCACATCTCATGGGCATTTCTCTTTCCTCTCACATGAGGAATGCAATGGCCTTTGACTCCGTCCAGAATTAGTCTCTTACCTTTGTTGTTCCTTTTATTATATTCAGCCAACTAAGTAGCATCAGTAGGCACAACAACATGGTTCTGTGTGGTATGCACCTATGTCACAAGGTTCGTCGAACTTTAACCTTGAGGTTCGAATTTTGGCGAACCTTAAAAAAAATTCGAGGTTCGGTGAACCTCATCGAACCTCATAGCCATTGACCAAGTCCATAGATCAAAACTCATAACTTCATGTCACAACTCAAGCTTGTAATTTATCCTTGCAGTTTCCATGTCTATGATAGCATTTTTGATGTTTACTGATGTTGATTTCTTACTATTTTATCCTATAATTCATTATATATATATATATATATATATATATATATATATATATATATATACGAACCTAATGGCGAATCTCATCAAAACATTCGAACTCAAGCCGAACATAATCATTGCCGAACCCGAACTCGAACCCGAACCATGTGACATTGGTATGCACCATGATGTCCCAGATTTCTGCCTCCTCAAAGATACATTGCATTCTCTTCTTCCAAACGTTGTAATTTGCATGCCCATCCAACCTATCCTCCACCCTCAATCCCAATGACATCTTGCTGTCCTAAAACTGAAAAAAATAGCACTGCTGTAGTAAAGATAAAACTGCTGTTTGTGAAAAATCAGTTTGCTGGAATTTTCTGAGTGAAAAATCAGCAGGCTATAATTTTCCTCCTTGCTGTCCCAAACTACACTTCAACACTCAAGCTCTGACACCATTTAAAAATTTCTCATTTCCCACCCCGGTTTTCAGTTTCACCTTATTTTTCCCATATAGTTAAATGCCCTTTCCCATTTCAATACATTCAACAACTGAAAAAATAAATTTTTGCTGAAAACACAAATTTTGGAAATTTTACAGAATGCTGGAAAATGCAGAAATAAAAATCAGCAGGTACAAACAGCCATTTAACACATTTGAACACTGATTTTTGGTCAATGTGACCCTGGAAAAACCCCCTACAACTCTTGGGGAAAACCAGTTCAAGAGCTCTTTCTTATTTCTAAAAAACACTTTTACAGTGAGAAATATTCAGCAAAATAACAGCAAGCAAATTTTACAACTTATCTCGCTTTCTGCGCCTCACAGCCAACTGGAAACTACTAGCAAACAACAAAACAGGACAGCAATAAATGTTGTACGACCTCCTCGATTTTCGTGCCCACTTTTAGCCTTAAATGCTGTTGTATGGCCTGCAATAAATACGCTATACAGACCTCGATTTGCATGCAGAAAAACAGTAATACGCTATATGGATTTCCTTGGAAAATGTGCCAGCAAACTGCTCCTCAATTTCTTTGCAAACTTCTCAATTTTTGTGTAAACAGTTGTACGGGTTTCTAGAAAATCGTGCCAAAATCTGCCTTTCACTGTGGGCTAACTCAACTGTACGGATTTGCTAAACTGCTGCCTTGGAATGTGTGCTACGCTGCTGTCTCCTTCTCCTCCCTGTCCAGAAATCTCCCTTGCTCTCTTGCTATCCTTCTCTCAATCTGCTCATGGAAGAATGAATGATCTTTTCCTCCTTTAATCTAACCCTAAGTGACTTTTGGATGATCCCTAAATCCAATGACTAAAATAGATTGAGATTTAGGGCTGAGATTAAATGCTCATTTAAAACTCACTTTCTATTTTTTAATTCACCCCACTTTAATAAAGACCCACTTAGTCATTTATTTCCAAAGTCACTTTTCCTTTCTAATTTTACATTGACTTTATTAAAGTCACTTTAAAATTAGACTTTAGTAACTTTATCACTTAAAGTCACTTTTAAATTACAATGACTTTGTAAAAATTATAAAGTCACTTTAGGAGAAAAATTAAATTCTTTTTGGACACTTTTCCCTAGGCCAAAAATCAAAGCCTTAGGGAACCACCTGTCCTCCGGTACCAAATTTCAACAACTCCTGAGAACTTCTCACTTCAAAAAATCGATTTATTGATATCTCTTGGTGTATTTTCCAATGACCCTCAAGCCCCTTCTTATATCTTCATGTTGGACAACCAATGACCTAAATTAACTCCTAATCGCAGGCTCAAATCGTTTTGACTTAATCGCGTCTTTATTTAGAAGATTCACCCACAATTAGATTAATACCCATTAATATTTTAATTTTCTTAAGTTTAGACTTAGGAACTCCATTAAAAATATTAATTATTTTAATAAAATCGTCTCTAGGTGGAATTTCCCAAAATGGTTTCTGAGTTCTTTGGGATGCATGCGCCTAAGCCTCCCTGCAAAATTTGAGGCATAGAGCACATCTGATGCTACCCCAAATCAACATCTCGAGCAAGTGACAGTAAGCCCATCTCCTTCATGACCTTCAAAATGATGATGGTGTGGGGAAGTCATACGAATTCCCTTTCCACATCACAAGGCCATCTCTCCTCGTCTTCGATAAGAATCCACCCATACCTCCTATGAAATCTCCATACTTCTTTACAGTATACTCTTCTTCAAGTTGATCCTCGGTCGTGCGTGTTGTCGCCAGGATTGTACAGTCACTGCGATGACCGCTCAGGGTGGGGGCCGTCACTCTGATCCCCGCCCACTCCATTCTAGTTGTCTCCAAACAACAGAGTATGGGGGGTAGTCCCTACGAAATGAGGTGAAGGAAAACAAGTTGGGAACCAACTTGTTTGGGAGACACGGAAGAGTGGCCTAGATACTCGGTGGAATTTTAGCAAGAGTAATGATTAGATTAGATTTCAGGTATGAGATCAATGCCTTATCGAGTCCCAATTCTTGCATATTTTAAATTGAAACCAAGTAACTAGATGGACACCCGCTACTTAATATGATAGACTATCCTATATGATGTGAAAATCCTAGGATCTATGTGTGATGCAATGATCTTGGTTATTTTTAATTATATGTCTACTCTAAGTAGAACCTCTTCCATAACTGTTTTGAGAAACAATAATCAGAGCAGGTTGTAAAATGGAAGCAAACAGGAAGCGGGCAGTGGCCTGATTAATGATACCTCCCCTTTTGTTCCACCCACCTAGTGCCTTCGACACTGCAGAGACTGTGGCTTTAACGATTGCAAGGTCCCCATGTTAACCACCAAGAAGAGTTGAATCCCTCATGCTAATTGGAAAAGGGGTGCCCCCCTTGTGTTCCGCCCAGCTAGTGCCTTCGACGCTGCAGACACTGTGGCTTTGACGATTGCAAGGTCACCATGTTAACCACCAAGAAGAGTTGAATCCCTCAAGCTAATTGGAAAAGGGGTACCCTAAGAATCTATAAACCTAGCTTATGCTAAGAGTTAAGTTCTTAATGCAAGCTAAATCCTAGAATGCTTATGCAAGATAGATTGAGTGAACTTATTTGAGATTGGTTTATGTTATCTAAGTACTTAGTGTGAATTATCTTATAGTAAGAGTACTCAACAATGATGAGATCAAAATCTTAAACAAGATAAATGCTTAAGTGCCAATATTTAACAATATCCCACAAGATGCTTAGAAAATGCCAAATAACCAATGAAACTTAAGATTCCAAGTGCTTAAGATAAACAACCAAGATATCAAAGCCTCTTAAGGTTTGATTTCTTTAACAATGCCTCAATTAGATGTCAAACACAATGATCCCAATTAGATCTCAAGGCTCAAACAACTTACATCATTAATGAGATTAGAGAGTCTTGAGTGTGTTAAGTGCCAAGTTAACAAATGTTAGGTTCAAAAACTAACAAGAACACTTCAACAATTATTATGATGATGTATTCAGTCATAAATCAAACCTGAAGTAAGTTATTACAACAGTAAATAAACTAATGGATCAGCAAGCTAATCATGCCACAACCAATGGCTGCTCAATATGCCCAAAAACAGTAAAAATTCCCCAAATTTGAAAAAATCAATTTTTTGACCCTTCTTTAGATGTGTGATTCATAAAATTGCAGATCTGATTCAGTGAATTATGCAGGAAGTTACAGCAAACAAAAATCTAGATCTAGGCAAGAGGCTAAAATTCATGAAAATTTAGATTTTACAATTTTGAGTGATTTTGACCAAGTTATACGTGATTTTAGGGCCTAATTATCACTGTTATCACTGTTGTAATAAAACATAGGCAAAATGAGGGTTTAAAGATCAAACCCTAGGGCCAAGGCCTTGAAGATGAACTTGCCCAACTAGCCCAAAATTTCTCCAATGGTCTTGCACCTAAAAACACAAATTTTTGAGCAAATTTCTCCTGCAAAACCACCGAGGAATCAATCTTGAAAATTCCATATATGGATCTAGGGAAAATTAGGCCTACCAAGGCTAGTTTTGAGGGCTAAGGAGTCTGGGATTGTTAATTTATGGTATGTTCTATGCTTATAACAATTTACTTCTTTTTATTATTATATTCCACAGATTAGCAATCACATGTACATAAAGTAAAGTGCAGATAGAACATTAAACGATCGACAGAAAACAAGCCAAGACAAGAGATACAAGATGTGGCAGCTAGCCAGTGACAAACCCCACAATGTGTGGGGAAACCCTTTGATCAAATCTTCTTTTATCTTCAATAATTCAGCAAAGAGAAATAGTACAATAAATCTGATTTATATCAACAGTAGCAAACCCTAGATCAGCAGCATCAACATTAGCGGCTTCCCCATCAAAACTAGGGCAGTCGATATCTCATAAACTAACCGTCGGATCGACTTGATTCCACCACCAAAATTTGCAGCCTTCAAAGGAGGTTTAGATGAACCTACAACGCAGATCAGAAGAGGAGGTTTGATGGTCCACGCTGGTCAAACTTTGGATCTGCAGTGGCAGCGTCAGTTTCAACAGCTTCCTTCAAACTAGGGCAATCGATATCTCGCAAACCGTCCGTCAAATCGACTTGATTCCACCACCAAAAGTTGCAGCCTTTAGAGGAGATGAACCTACAACGCAGATCAGAAGAGGAGGTTTGATGGTCCACGCTGGTCAAACTTTGGATCTGCAGTTGCAACTTCAGTTTCAGCAGCTTCCTTCAAACTAGGGCAGTCGATATCTCGCAAACCGTCCATCGGATCGACTTGATTCCACCACCAAAAGTTGCAGCCTTCAAAGGAGGTTCAAATGAACCTACAACGTAAATCAGAAGAGGAGGTTTGATGGTCCACGCTAGTCAAACTTTGGATCTGTAGTTGCAGCTTCAGTTTCAACAGCTTCTGACTTCACATGTGTGAGAGAGAGAGACCCTTTTCTGCGCGTTAGAGAAGAGACTCTTTTCTGCGTAGTAGAGAGAGAGAGATGTGATGAGATGAGTGAGTGCAAATGAGGAAAAGTCCTCATGTATTTATACACAACATTGATGTTTGAATAGATGTGACTGTTGGCCTTCTGAGCCTGCATGAGTTGTATGTCGGCTTGATAATAATTCCATAATCAAAATAAATTCATATCTCCATGAATACTTATCGGAATCAGATGATCTTTAGATCAATCCTACACCTCTCGACGAGAGGAATCTAATGAACATATTATCAGCCATGAATAAGATGACTCACATGAAGTTTGGCCCTAGTTGCCAATTTAACACTCCCTCTCAACTAGGGAGAACTTCATCTGCAATCTGTCTATCGGTTGCTACTATTCATCCATCAAATGCACTGCCCTGTACAACCTAACCCTTGCCCTGCTCTGCTTTATTCTGCCTATTCTGCTTTGTCTTGTTCTGCCTTGTACTAATCTGTATTGTCCTGCTCTGTTCTGCTCTACTCTTGCATTGTTCTGCTCTGCTCTGCTTTTGTCCGAATTATGAAGAAGAAGAAATGATCGAGGATGTATCATACTGACTCAAAGTCAGTCTCAGAGTAGGTACCACTGGTCCCAGACCGGTCTCAACCAACCCGAAGTCAGCGTCATAGTGAGTACAACTCCACTAGTCCCAGACCAGTATCATCCTCCACTAACTCAAAGTCAGTCTCAGAGTGCGTACCACTAGTCCCAAGCCAGTAACAACCAACCCGAAGTCAGTGTCATAGAATGTACCACTCTTACCACTGGTCCCAGACCAGTATCATTGATCCCAGATCAATGGAGGTCATCCTAGCATAGGGAATATGGTAGATACAACGATGCGTCCATCGGTACTACTATGGTCCCTAACTTCATTTCCCTGCTCACTGATCAGATTAGAAGTACTTCCCATGAGTCCCAGACTACATGGGTAGGATGCCTCGACAGGAGAACTAATCAATCCTATCCTCACAGGAGAGCACATCAATCCTGCTACAATTGCCATGGAGAACACATCAATCCAGGCCTCACAGGAGAACACATCAATCCTGCTATAATCTCCATGGAGAACACATCAATCCTGCTACAATCGCCATGGAGAACACATCAATCTAGGCCTCACAAGAGAACTAATCATCCTACTACACAGGAGAGCGAATCATCCTGTTCCACAAGAGAGCGAATCACCTTGTCCCACAAGAGAGCGAATCATCTTGTTCCAATGCGCACCACCAGGGGAGGGTGAGTCACCCTGTGGTCGTATGTTGCTCTAGTAAGAAACGCAAGCCCTTAGAGCTCCCAGAGCTCAATGTATGCAACACGCAGGACCCTTGTACAAGGGTTTCTTGACGACTTCAAGTCGTTTGGGAAAATCACAGATTAGATCTTTCCTCGGGGCTTTGACAAGGTGTATCGACCTGTACATCATCTTAATGCAATGGAGCCTCCTTGCTCATCGACTTACCATATCCCAGATGATGTCTATCTGCTGGAGCAATCGATGAATACGGGATTCCTCAATAATCGAATCCCACCTCTAGTTGTTACAAAGAATCACAGTGGTATGTGTTCAAACAACTCACTGAACAACTTCCCCAACCAGGCAGCGTCATACAAGATCATACTCGTAGATATGTATCTGGTCTCGGCGGTGCTTATGGCAATCGACTTCTGCTTCTTGCTCATCCATTATATCGAAGCAGAATCCAAAGAGAAACAACACCAAAAGTGCTCCAATGATCCTCCACACTACCTACCTAATCAACATTCGAATAATCATGCAGTTTCATATTTCCAGCAGTGTATCTCAATCCATGAGAGGTTGTATCCTGAAGACATCTCAGAAGATTCTTGGCACCAATCTAGTGAGGCTCAACCAAATATGAGTTCACAATGCTAACTGCAAAACATATGTTCGAACGGAGGTTCACCAAGAACATCAACGCGAATGAGTTTTTGAAACTCAGAGGCATTTCCAAAATCTAGTCCGACATCACTACCGTATAACTTCTGAAAGTTAAGATCCTCGAGGTAGTCACAGGCTTGCAGTCCATCATACCAAATCTTTTCAGAATCTTCACCACATATTTTCCTTGAGACAGGAAAATTTCCCTTGGCTTCTGCCACACTTCAAAATTTCCCTTGGCTTCTGCCACACTTCAAGTCCTTGGTTCTTCATTTCAAATTCAGAAGCCAACTCCCTCTTACATTTGTGAATGAGAGGGTATGCACTTGTCAAAAATAGTTTGTCCGCATAAGGTGCCGGTATGAGAGGTCTATCATCCACAACATTCGGGTAATGGTTTGGATCAATTTCACTCCTAGTGAATCTCAGCTTCATCAAACAGCTATCAATCCTCTCATACTACGCCCAGGGTGTTTTGCTTCAAGCCATAGGGGGCTTTCTTCCACCTGTATACATGAGATTCCCATTCATGAATCTCAAAATCCACGGGTTGCTCCACATAGACCTCTTCTTTGATCGAACCGTGCAAGAACGCGGTCTTGACATCCATCTGATGTAGGTTCCATCCTTGTGAAGCCACAAGGGTTATGATCAACCGGATGGTTGTATCTCTGGCAACAGGTGCAAATATCATAGTCTATACCTTCCTTTTGGGAGAAACCACGAGCAACAAAACGAGCCTTATACTATTCCGTACTTCCATCTGCTGCAGCTTTATCTTGTAAAGCCATTTGAAGTAACAATTGTCTTGTCCTGGGGTCTGAGAACTACTTCCCAGACATCATTCTCCATAATAGACTCATATTCTTTGGTCATAGCATCCTTCCATACTTGATGCTTGACGCATCTGAGAATGATGAAAGCTCATTTTGTATGATCGTGCTCATGATGGTCAGGTATCCCTGATACCTGTTAGGTTTCTTACTTTCACGGAAGGTTCCTCGAGGTGCAGCATGTCCTTCAACATCATCAAGTATCCCCCTAAGCCATGAAAGCCTCTTCCTAGAAAAGGAAGGCCCAGGTGGATAAATAGGATCCATGGGTTCTTCCACATCAGGCATTGTTACATCATCTACCCATAGAGACAGCTTCCACAATCGTACGGTTCTTCCTTTCCGCCACACCATTCTGCTCAAGAGTATGTGGTGTAGTAGTCTCCCTCTTAATGCCAGCCTCAGATATGCTTGAGTGAACCAATTGTAATATATCGGAGGTCTTGCTTTGGCTTGAGGGGAATGGTCCCCTTTTGAGCTTTCCTTTGGCACATTCTGGACATACACATTCTTTCTCTACTCGAAATTCGGGCATCCCTGTCACCATTTGCCTTACACCGAGTAGAGATTTATAATGAAGGGGGTCAAACCTCCGATGCCAAAGTTTGGACTGAAGAGATGTGTCATAAGACATGACACCTAGCGGACTTCCATTGCCCTGATATAATGAATCAACACGAAACCCAAGAGTAAAGGCATCTTTAACATTATTTTTCAATATATGTACCTTGCCATCGCTGAAGATTACCTTGTAGCCTTTGTCTTCTGTTAGAGTCGGTCTTGAGCCCTCCATCAGCGATCAAAACTCTTTGCATTTGCATAAGTAGGTGTCTCATCAGTGTCAATTTTTGCATCCCATTAGGCATGCCATAACCCTGATGGAGGAGCTGGTGTGTTTATACCCCTCTTGGCATTGCTGGATCAGGTCATTTCAGTCATTAAGCTCTTTCAAGCTTGTCTTGTCTTGTCTTGAGGTCAAATTCCTAGGTCTAGGGTTTTGGTCAAGTATGTCTACAAGGTCATGTTTCTAAAGGTCAATAAGTGTTCAGCAAGCCAGAGGGATGTTTGTAAAGATGTTTCTTCGAAGTTTTTTATCTTGTACAGTTAATTTTCACCTTGGATTTAAAAACTTTGTTTTTAAAGCCAAGGTCATTTTTCAAATTTTTGTAAAAAGTGATGAAATTTCAAAAGACTTCAGTGGACAGTATGCAACCTTGGTCCCCTTGCCAAGATCCCTCAGATGATCTCCCTGCAAAAAGAATCAAGCCAAAGCACTAAATGAGTCAAATTTCAAGATAAAGGAAACCAAAAAGTCAGTTTTATAAAGTGTCAAAGAGAAACATTAGAAAGTGGGTTTGAGCATGAAATTTATTCAAATGAAACCTATAAAGACCCAATCTCCCTCCTTTTACTCTCATTGTGCATCCAAGACACTTGCAAGAGAGTTGGGCGAGTGATTGAGTGAAAGGAGTGAAAGTTGAGCGAATTCGGGCGATTGACAGGCGCGCGACCCGTCAGGCCAGGCGCGCGACCCGTCAGAGGCGCGCGACCCGTCAGAAGGGTTCCTGTAGTGTATTTTTATAACAGGCGCGACCCGTCAGGCCCGCGCGACCCGTTGGGTGAGGCGCGCGACCCGTCAGCGACCTCCCTTCCAAACCCTTTGCAAATTTGTTCAAGCACCCACCAAATCATCAAATTGCTTGAGGTAGGTTCTCCAAACTTGGAAATGATTGCTGGTTATGTTTGAAGGTCATCATGATTGTGTTTTTAATGATCAAATTGTGCAAGAGAACGCTCCATATGGCTGTATGTAAATTTGTAAAAATTTGCTAGGGTTTGTTGCTATTTCAATGGTTTTCCCTTGTAATCATTTTTCCTCATTCCCATTTCATTTTCCCTGTATGTCCATATAAATTTCCCTTTTAAATTTGTAAAGAAAATAAACCCTACCCCTTTTCCCTAAAAAATAAAAAATCAAGCCCTAAACCCTACCCCTCATAATACCCATGTAAACACATGAATTTGATGATGCATGTGCAGTGATGTTTGCAGTGTTTTTTCCCTAAATTCCCTGTTATATACATGTATTCCCATTTTCCTTGTAAAAATGTCCCTCCCCTAACATTTCCCTCATGTTCCTTGTCCCCTTGAAACAGCATATAAATCAGCTTTTTACAGGCAGAAATAGCAGCACAGTTTGTCCACTTTGCTCCTTAAACAATGTCAGAAACCGAAACCTATGAGCAAAGTGATGACCAGTCATCAGCTTCAGAGATTGAGGTACAGAGGAGGCCTCATAAGGGTGGTAAGGGTGGACATCATAAGCGAGAGGAGCCCACCTCTTTAGCAGAATTACAGGCTTGTCCTATGGCAGTCACATGTTTCCAGTATATGTCTTGCTATGAGTTTTGTGAAAGGATCTCTCGGATTCAGCACCACAGAGAGTTGGCTCGCTTATTTGTTTTACACTTGCATGATGGACATGTCAACCTTGCAGGAGTGAACTTTACATTGACACCCGAGGTGATCTCACATGCCACAGGGATACCTAATGTTGGGGAGGTGTGGAATAAGCGCAAGGTGCTGGATAATGTTCACTTTGAGCCTTTTGTCCGGCCACCATTCATGAGACATTTGGCAGGTGTGTTTCCATTCAGGTTTCTCAGGAGCGAGTATGCTCCCATGATGAGGCTCATCATGCACTATTTTACCTGTGAGGGCAGATTTTCACAGGTATATTCATACCATATTCGCCTCTTGATGCACTTCACCCGAGTGAGGATGATGAACATCCCTGTTTTCTTCTATCAAAACATTTAGAGGATGGTGCCCATGTTGCAGAGGAAGAGCCCGGCACAGCAGTATAGGAGCCTGTACCATTATGGTTTGATTCAGCTTGTAGTATTGCATCAGTTGGCTCAGCAAGGCATCTCATGGGAGGAGTTCATCTCTCGTGAGTTTTTCACAGCACCACCCTCGCCACATCCTGAGGTTGTTCACGAGGAGGGAGGACCATCCCAACAGCATGACATCCCTGTCACTAGACATGTCAGCTCCTCACCTTTGATTACCTATCAGAAAGGCCCGAGGGCGTTATTTGCAGCAGCTCGGCGAGTACTATCTCCACAGCAGGTGGAAGGGGTCTCGCCTTCATCATCAGCTCAGCGAGTGTTATCTCCACATCAGGTGGAAGGGGCCTCGCTCTCTTCAGCAGCACAGAGGGGCAAGCAGCCCATGATTGATGAGGGGCCATCAGGAGTTCCAGATATTGAGCTTGTTGATCTTGAGGCCATTTCTCCGAGCCAAGAGGCAAAGGAGGTCATTCAGCACCTTAGAGCTGAAAATGAGGTATTGCAAAAGAGACTAGAAGGTGCACAATGGACAATCTCATACCTGGAGCAGCGCAACAAACAGTTGGAGGATGAGAAAGCACTTGATGAGCTGTGGAGGATTCGTAGTGACCGAATCTTGAACCGAAGAAGACCCGGTGACCCATTACCCGCTGACCGAGAGTCCATGCTCATCCAGGTAAATGCACACTTGGAGAGGCTGTTGGCTAAGGCCAACCAAGAAAAGAAATTGTTGAGGAACATGAAAAACCATTACTGGGCAAGGATGCATGTGTGCAAGGCAAAGATGAAGATGTTTCAAAGGCGGTTGACCGAGGCACTAAAACGGAGAAAGAGGCCCAATCCCCTCCGTATCTTGGCTGAGGCTTCACTCAAGGATCAAGGCACTAAATAGCTTAGCCTCAGCACAAATCCCAAAAAAAATTGAGAATTTTGGGTGAATTTTGGCATTTTCAGGCAATTTGTAGGTTTTTCCCATTAACGGGTCTCACCCCCCGCGCGACCCTTCATCATGGCAACTCCTTTTGACAAAAACTCAGCATTTCCAGATTTTTCATGCAAAGTTACACATGCTCATGGATGGACTTGAGATTTGGTGAAGTTTTGGGCCTCCAGAAAGTCAAAAAACTAGCAAAAAATGACTTTCTGCCACTTTTTTGAATTGCAGAAAGCAGTCTTGGGAGATTTGATTTTTGATAGGGCAAATGAACTCCAAATTCAAAAATTCCAGTTGGGTTGGAAAGTAGACTCACAGACCTTTCCAACAAGCCTACTTTTGCTCAATTTGGCCACCTGCAAGTGCCCCAAAGATGGCTCCAAAGGCGCGCGACCCGTCAGGCAGATTTTTCCAAAAATGCGTTGTACAGCTCGGAAAAGCACAGTTTGACCCAGTTTGACTTTTTGGGATGAATTGTGATCCTCTTTGATGTAATTATTGTACTTTTTAGACACTTTTACTCTTATGTAACATTTCTAGAAGATTCATTCATGAAAAGGGTAAATATTAAATGAATGAATTGGTTTCCTAGCTTATAGAGGCAAGTTGTTTTGACTGCCTAGTTTGTAGTGCTTAGTTTAGAAGTGGTTGAAACAGCTCCTAGGATAGTGAGCTCGACCCATGGAGGCAGGGAAAGAGGTTAGATCATCTATATTATGTACTTTCTTGCTCATTTTCAAGGTGGGACTCTTGAGGGATAAGCTATCATTGTATTATTCACTGTATCTCTGCAATTTTTGGCTAAGGAAGACCAGGGTTTTGCAGTCCTCTTTGGGATTCTTGTGGACTCATGTGTTAATGGTGTGTTTCTCAATGTACTTGTAAGTGTGTTATGTGACTCATTTCCTTTCTTTTACTTCTGCACATTAAACAAATGAAGTGTTAAAGTAAGAATTCATGCCTGCCATGCTCTGCTTTTAAGTTTGTTTAAATTCAATGTTTTCTACTGTCTAAAGAGAATTCAAAGTTATTGTTTGCTCTCTTTAGCTCTTCACCTTTCATTCCTGACCATCCACCTCAATCAAAGGCATCAATACTGTCTCCTACCTCGCCCCAAAGAACCCCCTGCAGAAACTGTGTCCAATCCCCGCACCCAAAATTGCCCTCTCCTCAATTTGCCACCAAAAACCCAAAAAACCCCAAATCAAACTCTGATCAGTTTACTAACCTAATATCAGTGTTACCTTATTGGTCATCTCATCTATTGAAGATTTTACCGAGATAGACCGGAGAGAGCCTTCTCCTGCCCCGTAGGGCTAGCTACGAGGCTAGATGGTTTGATGTTGCCTTGAGGTTTACCTTTCTCAGCCTGAGGTGAAATTTCAAGCGCTAACATCTTCCATTGCCGAGATGGCCACCAGGTTTTTTTTTAGGTCAAGGGCATTTAATACATCCTGGAATTTCTAGCCTTCTTGAATGGTTGTCCTCTTCCTTGATTCCCAACTCTCCTCTTTCCTTTGTTATTGAATTTGTCATTCCTTTGATTGCCGTCAGAGGGATTTTGAAAATCGTCCCGGTGTGAGTCCTCTCTATTAGGGCACTCCCTTGCATAGTGACCTGTTTTATCGTAGATGTAACATCGTCCTTT
This sequence comes from Pinus tabuliformis, assembly GCA_031772625.1. Classification (NCBI taxonomy): domain Eukaryota; kingdom Viridiplantae; phylum Streptophyta; class Pinopsida; order Pinales; family Pinaceae; genus Pinus; species Pinus tabuliformis. The sequence goes on along the minus strand of CM062807.1, from coordinate 847,146,002 downwards.
TCTTCCACCCTTAGGTCAAGCCTTTCCTTTTGATTTAGTCCCGGAATTATTTCTTTTCTTAGCATGAGAAGAAAAAGCAGCAGGAGGACCTTTAGGCATGGGCATTTCTTTCTCTTCTACCCTTGTTTCTTCTTGAATGCATCTAGCCATTAATTCCTCAAAACTAGGAATTATATTATTGTTCAGAAGAGTAGTCCTGAACACGTACCATTCAGATGGTAATCCTCCAAGAGTCGTGAGTGCCATTTCTCTGTCAGTAATAGTCTCCCCAATAGATAGGAGATCGTTCTTGATCTTAGTGATTCTTAAGAAGTATGCTTGCATACTCTCATCTTTACCCTTCTTGATTTCCCTCAGCTTATTTCTAAGAAACAAAACTTGATTTACATCATTGACTTTAAATAAACTCACCAGTTTATTGTAGATTTCCTTGGAGGTGTCTAGTTCAGAGATGTAGGCCACCAAGTGCTTGTCGATAGAGTCTCGGATGATATTCTTTGTTTTGACTTCTCCGTTTTCTATTTGTTCCAGGCAGCAGCGGATGCATTTGATGGAGGCTCAATAATATTGCCTCTTACATGGTCCAACACTCCTTGATCTTCTAGGGTTAGATCGATAGACATCTTCCATCCGTGATAGTCAGCTTTCTCACGGAGCTTGTCTTCGACAGGAAAGAGTGTTGAGGACCCCATAGTTCTTTTAGGATAGCCTTGCCAATCTTCTCTTCGGTGATTGCTCTTGCTCTTGCTCGGGCTTTGTCTTCTCCTCAGCTCTGATACCATGTTAATTTATGGTATGTTTTATGCTTATAACAGTTTACTTCTTTTTATTATTATATTCCACAGATTAGCAATCACATGTACATAAAGTAAAGTGCAGATAGAACATTAAACGATCGACAGAAAACAAGCCAAGACAAGAGACACAAGATGTGGCGACTAGCCAGGGGCAAACCCCACCATGTGTGGGGAAACCCTTTGATCAAATCTTCTTTTATCTTCAATAATTCAGCAGAGAGAAATAGTACAATAAATCTGATTTATATCAACAGTAGCAAACCCTAGATCAGCAGCATCAACATTAGCGGCTTCATCATCAAAACTAGGGTAGTCGATATCTCACAAACCGACCGTCGGATTGGCTTGATTCCACCACCAAAAGTTGCAACCTTCAGAGGAGGTTCAAATGAACCTACAACGCAGATCAGAAGAGGAGGTTTGATGGTCCACGCTGGTCAAACTTTGGATCTGCAGTTGCAGCTTCAATTTTAGCAGCTTCCTTCAAACTAGGGCAGTCGATATCTCGCAAACTGTCCGTCGGATCGACTTGATTCCACCACCAAAAGTTGCAGCCTTCAGAGGAGGTTCAGATGAACCTACAGCGCAGATCAGAAGAGGAGGTTTGATGGTCCACGCTGGTCAAACTTTGGATCTGCAGTTGCAACTTCAGTTTCAGTAGCTTCCTTCAAACTAGGGCAGTCGATATCTCGCAAACCATCCATCAGATCGACTTGATTCCACCACCAAAAGTTGCAGCCTTCAAAGGAGGTTCAGATGAACCTACAGCGCAGATCAGAAGAGGAGGTTTGATGGTCCACGCTAGTCACACTTTGGATCTGCAGTTGCAGCTTCAATTTCAGCAGCTTCCGGCTTCACATGTGAGAGAGAGAGAGACCCTTTTCTGTGTAGTAGAGAAGAGACTCTTTTCTGCGCAGTAGAGAGAGAGATGTGATGAGATGAGTGAGTGAAAATGAGGAAAAGTCCTCCTGTATTTATACACAACATTGAAGTTTGAATAGATGCGACTCTTGGGCTTCTGAGCCTCTACATGAGTTGTAGGTCGGCTTGATAATAATTCCATAATCAAAATAAATTCATATTTCCATGAACACTTATCGGAATCGGATGATCTTTAGATCAATCCTACACCTCTCGACGAGAGGAATCTAATGAACATATTATTAGCCATGAATAAGATGACCCACATGAAGTTTGGCCTTAGTTGCCAATTTAACAGGGATGATAGACGAGGGGCTAAAGAGGAAGGAAAAGGTCAAAAAGAGGCAACACTGGTGGGAGAGAGGCACCAAAGGCTGGACGTTGGGGTTTTAAGGGTAGACGACTACAGTTTAGGGGCTAAAGAGCCCCTAACTTGCCCTAAGGCAATCGTCTGGGGTCTCAATGGGAGTCCGAGGCTTTTTAAGCCCATGGCCAAGCCACTTAAGGCCTTAAACCCTCTGCGCAGGGGCTAGGAGGGGAGGTTGAAGCCTTTAAGGCTTACGACCTACCCTAAAAGGGCCAAAAAGGAAGACGCTGGGGCCTAAATGATTGACATTGTCCATGGGAAGGACACTCGCCCTCAAGGGGCAACATCTAGGCCTCGGAAACTTGAAAAGTGAAATCCTTAACTCAAATTTTTTTTCTCTTTTAAATCTAAATTTTGCTACAAAATCTTCAATGGGTAGCCCTGCAAAATTTTCTAGAGCCTAGATCTAGGCCCTTGAGGGTAAGATCCGGGCCTAGATCTAACCCTACTTCACAAATTCTTAAAATCCAAAACCCCAAGTTAGCAAAAATAATTTTCAAATTATATTTACAAAATTACAAAATATAGAAGGGTTTTGAAAATTAAAATTTTTAAGAAATAGAATTTTTATGGCTTTTTTCTTTCTTTGATAAATGGCTAAAAATGTTTCAGAAACCCCATGCACACTATAGCCTTAGCGACAATTTAATCCACCATATAAATATTTAGGATCTAAAAAAAAAATCTTTGCCCACAGTTTGTGAACTTGGAGACCAAGGACTGAAGTACTTGCAAACATTATGTATTTATCTCAAAATAATCATATATAAGCACAACATAGGAAGCTTGTAGTCAGTACATACCACAAATCAACGAATAAGTACACCCCAAGTTGCAACCCAAAGTCTTTATTATGATAGAAAAAATAGTTCCCAACGGGACAATAGTTTACACAAATGCTTCAGCAACAATTTCTTAGCCAATCATAGAGTCATCCCAAAGAGTTCTTGGCCAAAACGTGTCAAATCCATAAGAGTGAGGTCCATGCTTAAAAAAATAGATAGGAATGGTGTTAAGAAGCAAGCATAAGTGAAATGCATAAAAACCAAGGATGAATAGTTAGAAATATTATAGTTATATTTAACAAAAGAGGTGTCTTCATGTTGCAACTTGTTGAAGGATGCGAAAGATGTGAGAATGGTAACATCGCTACCAAAATAGGTTATAATCCTACAATGGTCATGTTAGAGTTTTACCTTTAGGGAGGTAGAAGGTGACACTGACTCCCTAGCAAGGACACGAGGTGAACAAAATCAAGACAAGAAAACATGGGGCGTATTGACACTACCATCAAAAATAAAAGGCATAAATTTCCATATTAAAAAATAAAGGGCATATGAAGTGAAAAAGTTGATGAAATAGCTATGAAGCTAAGAGGTAGTTATGCCCACATGTAGCTACCTAGGGTGCAAGAGATATGAAGACTAGTGAAGCGCCAAAGGCAGGTTATAAGCCCCAAAACATGGTAAGGTTGTTCTTGTAGAAATAAATTCCCTCAAGCAAGCCAATGTTTAGCCCTAGATGTTCAAACGTCCACGAGTGAAGTGAAAAGGGGATAAATAGGTGGACAACTCCTCCAAAAGTGTTCATAAGTCCAACAGAGGGGTTTCTTAGCTATCCACTTCGCACTTCTACCCAGCAACAAGATTTTCGCACTTCTGCCCAGTAAATGAGAAGATGAGAAGTGATGCTCCAAATGAATTCATAGTCCTTCCTTTTATAGGCTTCTTGTGGGGTAGAATGGGTCCTTAGGCTGACTTGATCTTCTCTTAGGCTGACATCATGTGGAGGTTCCATAATTCATATTTTACTCAATACTAAACCTTTTTACATGATTCAAAAGCCCAAGAAGGGTCTCTTTAAATGTACAATAATTCTGTAGACTCAAAATAAATCCTAGAAATCCTCAATGGGGACTTTGACCTAAAACATGGTGACCCAAACATGAAACCCGTGTTTTAATAAGTCACAATAATAATAATAACAATTCTTTTCTTTATTCTTTTGACAAGTACATTACATAATGACTCAAGTACATTATTGAAGACCGAACATAGTTACTTTTTCCAACACGCCCTCTTAACTAGGGAGGTAATCATAATGTACATATACATGGAATATCTCAAACTATATGAACCTTGAATAACTTTAGGCACCACAATGCCATGGGCTAGATTCCTAACTAGGGCAATCTATCCAACCAGTGACTCAACAATTTAGGCACCGCAATGTCATGGACTAGATTCCTTACCAGGGCAATCTATCCAGGTGGGACTAAGGTGGACTCAAGCTTTCAACCCCTCTAGGTACCATCAACCTTACTTGCTAACCACCAACCCAAAGATCCAACTATGTATCCAAAACAGAGCTCAATAATCAACACCACCTTTCCAACTTCGGGGACTCAGACATCAACACAAAGTGTCAGCCAAATGTCTCCCCAAGCAATGCTTCACTCGCAAAGCCTCAACACTCCTTGATCCAGCAGATCAAGAATGTCCAATCTCTCCCAATCAAACTGATTGGTGACCAGCATGCTATCAAATCCTTCAAGAGATTCACCTATACAAACACAACCCCAAACAATAACATCCTTTCACATGTACATAATCAAATACAAACCTCCGGGGTCTTCCAAGAAACAGATATTGCTTCTCAACTTTCCATAATAGGCCTATCAACCGAATCTTTGACAGAAGATTCCTCAATCATATTTGCTAGTTTACATGCAACAACATATCTTCCGAAATTCATTCTTCAATTGATACCAAGATATGCCCTCCCTCTCAACCAGGATGCATCTCTTTATCCAGACTCCCTCTTAATCTTAGCGAGATCTCTTATATTCACGCTTCCTCAGGGAGATCAGCTTCTTCTTTTCAACATCAGAGAATCTTCAATGGCTTCCAACCATTTTATTAGAGTTATCATCATCCCCATCATGCTCATCACATCTTCACCAAGTTGAAGATTGTGTAGCTACACAACTTGCTTGTCACATCGAGCATCTTCACCAAGTTGAAGATTGTGTACCTACACAACTTGCTTGTCACATCAAGCATCTTCATCAAGTTGAGGATTGTGTACCTGCATAGCTTAAATAGAAAGTACAACCAAATCTATAGAAGCATGATGTTAGCCATATCAAAATCACGGAAGCATTTCAACTTTATTCATATCAGATACCCAAATTTTTAAACAAGAGACATATACTCTTCAACATCTTGCTAGGGACTTTGTTATGCACCCTACACTATTTCATAACCACATTCATTCCATCTAAGGTTTCAATATGTTTTCCAAAGGCATGACATACCTTACTACAACATATAGCAAACCCTAGAAACTATTCACACAAATATAGATCTTCAAAGTATCTAACAACCTTTCAAAACATATATGTTAGACTTCTCACTAGGGATTCATACAAATCCTAGATTTCATACAAACAAATCCATCAAAGTCAATCATACCTTAACTTGATCAATTTTCACTAGGGTTAGTTCGAAACCCCTAGATTTCTGAGCAATCATCAAACCAACCACAAATTCCAATTTCAACCATCTCTTCACAAATCTCAAATTATCATATAGTTAACATTCATCAGAGATTTCTACTTCAACTAAGGTTTAACTCCAAAACCCTAGAGCTCACAAATTCATCAATTTTTATACAAATCTCAAATCATCATATTCTAGAGATTTTACTTTGACTAAGGTTTAATTCCAAAACCTTAGAATTCCACTCAACAATGATTACATACGTAAATCTCAAATTGTTATATTTCACACTAGACAATGTCACTACTAAGATCTAAACCCTAGTTTTTCAGATACCATCATCGTAGAATCTTAGACAAGGACTTCCATAAACATCCTAAAACCCATGACCATTAGTGACTAGGTCAACACACATATCTAGGAATTTATAACCATACATAAGCATATCATATGTTCATATTTGATCTAGACAAACCTAGGACTTCAACCAAAAGGACATATCTATATATGCCTAGATTTTATTTTTTTTATCATCATGCAAATGTATCATATCATGTGTTAGTCAAACCCAAATTTACAACAATATCAAATAAGAGTTTAGACATACAATCAATTTGATTACACTAGGGTTTGATCAGACAAACACACACATACCAAGTAAATCAATTCTAAGACAATGTAAGGGTCTTGATCACACATTCCACCAAACCCCGATGAGCTAGGGTTCCAATGTAGAACACACAAAAAACCCTACATTACCAAAACTTCAAAGGTTCGAGATTTTAGACCTCATCATTCAACCCTAACAAGTTAGGATTTCCAAATCACACCAAAATCCTGAACAAGACATCATCAATAAAACTTCAACTAGCATTTCATAATCACCCTAAGCAACTTTAGGATTTCAGACATTCACATTAGCATACCCTTCTGTTAGGGTTTCCAAAACCTGTCTAGGATTCTACATAATCAATCAAGAATATGAGCAGGCTGGGTAGACTTATCAGGAGATGAATCACCCAAACAAGAATCACTAGGATTCAATACAACTAGTCATGACAGAGTTAGTAATAGATCATCAAATGAATAATCCTCTCAAGCAATGTATTCAAAGGATACCTTCGTTTCTTGACTAACCTTGTCTTGAGGGATCCTCCTTCTTTCAGGTGTTTTCCCTAACCAAGACAACAGAGGGAGAAAGGTGCTTAGTATTTAATATAATCAAAACTAAATGGGTACATGAACCCAAAACTAAAAAGACATGAGATACTTATCTTTGAGAGTTGTTGGTAGCTCCCTCCAAAGCTTGAGGGAAACCTACAAACTTGAAGCAATACAGAAATTTCTTTTCCAAAGATGTGTTAAAAACCTATAAAATCTAAAACATATAAAACAAATTATGTAAAGCAAATGACTTAATAGTGTAAGTCCCTAATGTTGGATTCTTCAGGATTGACTTTCATTGAGTCTCCTTCAACAAAGTTGGCTTGATCTCTTCCTCTCTTCTTATTCCTTGGATTCGCGGGGCAATCACTCTTGTAGTCACCTTTCTTATGACATTGATAGCACTCTATCTGAGACATGTAAACTTTCTTCCTTCATCCCTTCGATCTATTTTCTTTATGATGAGCAACATAAGCATTTGATACTTCTTCAGGATTGGCAACCATTGAGATCCTTAATTCTTCTTGACTACATGCGGTTCATAATTCTTACAAGGTGGGAGCTACCTTCCAACTGTTGAGACCTGAAGCAAAAGCACTCCAAGAGGGTGGCAATACTAATATAGCAGTGATCACCAATTCTTTGTCCGGAATAATCTCATCAATGGCTAAAAGATCATCCCTGAGTCTAGCTATCTTTACAAAGAAGGTTGCAACAATATCTTCTTTAGTCATCTTTGTATTCCTCAGCTCATTCTTTAAACTTGCTACTTGACCAATGTTCTTAATAGTGAACAGCTTCGACAAGGCTTCATACATCTCCCAAGCATGATCGATGTTAGCTATGAATGTGACAAGATTGTCTTTTATCCCTTCTACCATTAGAGTCATAGCCACCAATTCTAAATCCCTTGAAATTCACTTTGTCGGCATCACTAGCTTCTTCGGTAGGCTTCTTTACATTTACTTTTACCAAATCTAGCACCTTGTTCTTCTCAAGGATTAGGTCAATCCTCTTCTTCCAGAATATGAGGCTAGATGCTCCTTCAAGCTTGTTCTCACCCTTGATAGAGTTAGACATCTTCCTTGAATATGATAGATTCCTTCCCTAAGATAGTGCCTATGAATGGATCTACCTTTTTCTTCTTTCTTCACCAAACCTCAGATACCATATTGGAAAATCAGAAAGGCAGTAAAGATTTTCTCGATCTTGATAATTACTTGTGATGTTTCTTATTATTACAATTCCTCTCTATCTTCTTTCTTTAGTTCATCAAGCAGTGACCAAAAGCACCAACACATAAAACAATGAACACAAGATGTAGGCACATTCCAGGGCAAAACCCCACTCGAGGGGAAATCCCAGTCAAAGTAATTCTTCCTTTCAATAGTATTCTTTGAGACTCTTCACCCTAGACCTTGACCAAACCTTCCCTCCACACCAAGTCAGCCTCCAGAAGATTGACCTCTTCCCAGCAACTTCGACTATGCAGCAACTTGTAGCAGCCAACAGCTTCTAATAGCAATGCAACTTGGAAGACTTCAATCTCCCAATCCAGAGCATGAAACAAAGTGAGACCACCACCAAAATTTCGATTTTTCTCTTCTCCTTAGACTCCCCCAAACTCGCATTCACTTCAACTTCCCGGCAATAGACTTTCCCAGCTATCCACTTGGCACTTCTGCCCAGTAAATGAGAAGATGAGAAGTGATGCTACAAATGAAATCATAGTCCTTCATTTTGTAGGCTTCTTGTGGGGTAGAATGGGTCCTTAGGCCGACTTGATCTTCTCTTAGGTTAACATCATGTGGAGGTTCCATAATTCATATTTTACTCAATACTAAACCTTTTTACATAATTCAAAAGCCCAAGAAGGGTCTCTTTAAATGTACAATAATTCTATAGACTCGGAATAAATCCTAGAAGAAATCCTAGAAGTCCTCAATGGGGACTTTGACCTAAAACATGGTGACCCAAGCATGAAACCCATGCTTTAATAAGTCACAATAATAATAATAATAACAATTATTTTCTTTATCCTTTTGACAAGTACATTACATAATGACTCAAGTACTGTTAAAATTGGACAACTAGGTCCAAACTCCATGTTCTGATGCTCAGATTAAGAGGCTAATATTTTTGTTGGATTCCTCTTTCTGAGAGGTGTAAAATCCATATAAAAATAGTCTTAATCCGATGAGCAGAACTTATATTTTGAATTTATTATTCTTAATAAATTATATGTGCAAGGTCAGCCAGTTTTGTAATGTAGGCTCACATGCCCAACAGATGTGTCACACACCCTCATTGATGGATATATATACAGGAAAAGTTGGAGAGAATTTGAACAACTCAACTCACATCTTCCTCTCTCATCCTAAAAGTACGAGCTACCAGGAGGGTTGTTGTGACACATGCTGGGCTGGCTGACCAAAGGAGACTTTGCTGGTTGAAGCATCCTGTTGACCGCCGAAACGAACACATTCATTTTTCTTGTTTCTGATTTGTCTTCTGTAAGATCTGCTTATATGTTCTATCTGCATTTTGCTTATCTACTTGTATGATTGCTGTGAGAAAAGTGAAATTGCTCTTAGCATAGAACATCTACAAAACTTTACATGGTATCGGAGCTGAGGTGAAGACAAACTCTATCTATAGCAATCATCATCGAAGAAAACACATTCTTGAGGTAATCTCCTCCTCTCCACGTCTTGGGTTTTTGGAGAAGGAGTGAGACATCAAGAATAAGATGCTGGCCCATGATGCCCTAGCTCTAAATCTCAGCAATATGAAACCCTATACGCTGGGCATTCATATAAATATCTTGGAACGCAGTCATATTATATACGCTGCAGTAATGTAAATGCTGGAAATATATACGCTGGGCATTCATATAAATATCTTGGAACGCAGTCATATTATATACGCTGCAGTAATGTAAATGCTGGAAATATATACGCTGGGCATTCATATAAATATCTTGGAACGCAGTCTATACACGCACAATTGGAGAACTTAGCCGCTGTTCACATGGTAGCCGCATAGATATATTGACATGTTGGAACCCACAGTCTATACGGGAAACGCATTCAGGTATGGAAATACGCACAACAAAGAAGAAAAGTCCTCCGAATCACGGAAACGCGTGAAAAATTAAAGGTCAAGTCAAGGTTAACTTAACACCGCGGTTAAATGTCCCAACACAATAAGCAACAGTGGCGCACAGAGTCCCGGCACCCTTTGCATGGGTAGTGGGGGAGCACTCTGTCCGGCGTATGACAGCCTGCCGGATGGACCAAACTAAAGGTGATGTCCCTCGTGGCAGGAGCACATTCGATGACCAACAGCCTGGAAGCCACGGAAACAGATTCCACGTCATCACGACGAGCCCCCGATTGAAACGGCAATATTTAGTATGGCCCATGGGTGCCCGTCTCAGATCTACATAACCAGTTTATTTCATTCGTCTTGCTCGAAGATTCTAGCGAAACGATGGGGTGTTGTTTCTCAGACATCGCCGGCGCGCAGCAGGCGGTGGGTAGCGTCAATGCGGACATATACACGGTGGGCGCCAATGAGGCTTACAGTGCAGTTCAAAATTTCTTGAAGTCCCGCGGAGTTGAGGGCCTTTCATATCTAATGGAGTAATAAAAAGACACAGTCAAGCGCAGTCTAAATTCCACAGTCCTGAGGTGTAGCTGGAGTTATGTATACGTTGTGCAATTATACGCTGGGCAGTCATGTCATACATTGCAGTTATGGTTATACACATTCGCTAGACAGTCCTGTACACATCGCATGAGGTTATATATATACACGCAGAGGTCCTGTACACGTCGCAGAAGTCTTGTATGCATCGCAGAGGAGTGATATTAGCCGCGGAGGTTTTATACAATGTTATATAAGTCACAGAGGTCCTGTACACATCGCTGAGGTTATATATATACACGCAGAGGATGCCAAAGACTTATATATACAAACAGAGTATGCAAATGTCTCTTATGTATATTCGCTGAGGCTGCGGAGGTTTCATACAATCGCATTGGTATATGGTCTCACATTCGTCTCTTTGATGTGGTATGACATTTGCATAATATCCCTGGTTATAATGGCATATGATTACATCCCTCAATGGCATATGATCGCGATACTGTGATGATATGTGATATTGCTCTGGTGTGAAAATTGATACAAAGATGTATGGCATCAGCGTTATATGACAGGGTCTCGATATATATGATCTTGCTCCAGCAGTATATAGGGTCTTAATATGTATCTGGTCTTGATGTGTATGGTCTTTATATATACGGTAGACTGTACTGACGATGGGCAGTAATCGCTGGACAATATACGCTATAGTACATAAGTTATATATATATGCTGGACATGTATATACGCCGTGCAGTCAATGATAAACATTGCTCGTGGAATACATCATCGCAGAAAATGTGTGGATGTTAACACTGGGTTCACGCAGTCACATGTGATATACGCAGTCAACGTGTGGGTTATACGTTGTTATATTCACGCAGGTCAACATGTGAATGTGTTACACTATATTCACGCAGTTATATATCAGACACAGTCAACGTGTGATACGCTGTTTTACGTTATCATATTCACACAGTCAAATCACTGTCAAAATGAGGTAGCTGCAGACCATACGTGAAGAAGCCACAGACTCCTGTGAGTATCCTCGAATGAAGAAAGCGGATGTATGTGATCTGGGCACATCTAGTCTTGATGAGCTAAGATCACAACAGTTATAAACATTGAACAATGATCTCGATTTTTGTTGGATAAAGAAGATCTCATTGACATACAACAGCCTTGAAGCATTGGATGATGTTTCTATATGCTGTAGTGATCTCCTCTGAAGAAAGTAAGGGACAAGGATCATAATCTTACAGTACAGTAAGATGCAGTTATGATCTCAAGGTTCAAAGATCATCTCAGCCTCTCGGAACAATCATGGTGTGTAATCACTCATCAGAGCAGAGATGAGATCATTAGCATGAGTAGCATAATGAAGCATGCTGTAGATCATGGGCAACATGATATATGGGTGACATGATGCATGAAGCATGGGCAGCTTGATGATGTCTGATGTAGATTATGGGCAACATGATGTAGATCATGGACAGCATGATGTATGGGCAACATGATGAAGGTCATGGGCAGTACAGTATGAGAGCATGAGCAGCATGATGGTGCTACACAGTAAGGTGCAGCAAATGGACGAGATGCAGCACGATGATAGGTGAAGGAGTCACCTTGAGAATCAGTTGAAGCAGAATGTCTTCAACTGATCTCATCATGATACGAAATGATCTATGCTAGATCTAGATAAGTCAAAGTATTGACTTTTGTTGTAAATAGAAGCTGGCATTAAGAGGGAGACTACCACTGCATATACTCCTGAGCAGAATGGTGTTGCTGAACGCAAGAATAGGACTATTGTGGACGCTGCTCGTGCCATGCTATGTGACCAGGGTCTTCCAAAGTTTCTGTGGGGAGAAGCTGCAAATACTGCTGTGTACATTCAAAACCGATGCCCTCATTCCGCTTTGGACTCCAAAACTCCCAAAGAGTTTTTCTCTAGTAAGAAACCTGATGTCTCACATTTTAGAATTTTTGGATGTCCTGTCTATTTTCATGTGCCGAAAGAAAAGAGAAGTAAGCTGGATGCTACTGGGAAGAAAGGAATGTTTGTGGGCTACAGTGAGACTTCTAAGGCATATAGAGTCTATGTACCTGGTCAAAGGGAAGTAGAGATAAGCCATGATGTCACTTTTGAGCATGATGCTTCCCTGAAGAAAGTAGTAGATCTTCCTAGATCTGAAGAAAACCATGAAGAAAGCCCTCTATGGGTTAAAGCAAGCACCCAGAGCTTGGTATGAGAGGATGGATAGTTACTTGATGAAGCTGGGCTTCACTCGAAGCAATGCTGATCCAAACCTTTACTTTAAGGTTGAGGAAGGAAAGCCTCTCATTCTAGTGCTATATGTGGACGACCTCTTCCTGACAGGTGATGACCCTCTCATTCATCAATGTAAGAGGGAGCTTGCTGCTGAGTTCGAGATGAAAGACCTAGGACTAATGCACTATTTCCTAGGCCTGGAGGTCTGGCAGAGACCTGGAGAGATTCTCCTTTCTCAAGGAAAGTATATTGTGAAGCTTCTGGAAAAATTTGGGATGGTGGACTGTAAGTCCGTGTCGACACCAATGGAACTCAACTTTAAGAAGTTGAGTGGCAGCGCTGCAGGGCCTATCTTGGCCAATCCTACTGAGTATCGTCAACTCATAGGAGCTTTGATGTTCTTAGTGAACACCCGTCCGGACATATGTTTTGCAGTGAATACTTTGAGTCAACAGATGGTTGAGCCTCATCATTTTCACTGGGTTGGTGCCAAGATTCTTTTGAGATATCTTCGGGGCACGATAAACCATGGGCTGAGATACACTGCCGGGAGTGTGATACTCCGGGGATATACTAATGCCGATTGGGCTGGCAGTGTGGTGGATCGTAAGAGCACATCTGGATGCTGTTTCAATCTTGGTTCTGCTTCGATCTCATAGATGAGCAGGAAGCAGAAGTCGGTGGCTTTGAGCACCGCGGAGGCCGAATACATTGCTGCTAGTATGGCCTGTTGTGAAGCAGTTTGGTTGAGGAAGCTCTTTAGTGAGCTGTTCCAACATGTGTTAGATACCACTGTAATACTCTGTGATAATCAGAGTGGGATTCGTATGACTGAGAATCCTGTGTTCCACGACCGATCCAAGCATATTGATATCAGGTACCACTTTATCCGGGATATAGTACAGCGAGGCGCCGTAAGGCTCGATCATATAGGAACTGATGAGCAGGTCGCGGATATTCTCACTAAGCCCCTGGGGAAGGTCAAGTTCCTAACCATCCGTGAGAGTCTTGGTGTCGTGGAAAGACCCTATGATATGGGTCCTGTTGGACGATGAGCTCTGGGAGCTCTGGGGGGCTTTGGGGATAGCTTCTCGGAGCTATACGCACTCATAATGCTTCTGCCCCACCCTTGTGATTATTGAGCTGGTTCGCCACTCATTTAATCTGTGCCCCGTATGCATCCTACCCATTGAGTTCAGGGCTCATGGGAAGTACCTCTCATTTGGCCAATGAGGTGTGGAAAAGCTAGAGACTATTAGCAAAGACTGATGGACGCATCAGAGATTGCCGTACTCTCTATCTAGGATGGCATGGTCCAACCACTTGATCTGGGATCAAGATTTGTGAGGTCTGGGACCTCTGGACTGATTATGTCAGTCGGGGAATGATGTCTTTGTGACTGACCCACTTCTGTTCTGAAATAAAGAAGCCAGCAAAGCAAGTTTCGGCGGGATGACTCACGATGTTAATTGCACTAATAGATGGAGTTCTCCCTAGTTGAGAGGGAGTGTTAAAATTGGACAACTAGGTCCAAACTCCATGTTCTGATGCTCAGATTAAGAGGCTAATATTTTTGTTGGATTCCTCTTTCTGAGAGGTGTAAAATCCATATAAAAATAGTCTTAATCCGATGAGCAGAACTTATATTTTGAATTTATTATTCTTAATAAATTATATGTGCAAGGTCAGCCAGTTTTGTAATGTAGGCTCACATGCCCAACAGATGTGTCACACACCCTCATTGATGGATATATATACAGGAAAAGTTGGAGAGAATTTGAACAACTCAACTCACATCTTCCTCTCTCATCCTAAAAGTACGAGCTACCAGGAGGGTTGTTGTGACACATGCTGGGCTGGCTGACCAAAGGAGACTTTGCTGGTTGAAGCATCCTGTTGACCGCTGAAACGAACACATTCATTTTTCTTGTTTCTGATTTGTCTTCTGTAAGATCTGCTTATATGTTCTATCTGCATTTTGCTTATCTACTTGTATGATTGCTGTGAGAAAAGTGAAATTGCTCTTAGCATAGAACATCTACAAAACTTTACAAGTACATTATTCAAGACCGAACATAGTTACTTTTTCCAACAGGCAATACCTTGTTCCACAATCTTGCACAACTTCCTTCCACAGTTGGGTTTAAAGAGCGAGCTCTGTACTGACCCATCTCGAATTAAAGGGAGCATAGGGATATTAGCATGTGTACGAGGCATGCATATGATAGCTACATATGCATGCATCGCATGTGCTGCACTAGTATACATACTAACTAAATGTCCAAGTATAGGGTAATGAATTAATTATTGGAAATACTAAGTAAATACCTAACTCATGAGAATATAATGAATAAGTGAGTGGGGTACTTGATATGTATACCACCATTATAATATATAGTTAATACCAAATTAAATACCTAACTATTAAAAGTAATAAATGCATTAAGCTTAGGACTCTATAATATCATCCAATGGGTATTCTAAAGTAATACTTCAATTAATAAAGTTTATTAACTAATAAAACTCTGATAATAATAAACCTTATTAATTAACATACTCATTAATTAATGTAAATATAATAATTAACCTTATTAATTAGTATACTCATTAATTAATGTAAATATAACATTAATAAAGTATATTAATGATTATACCTTGGTTAAAATGCATTGAGACAAACTTCATTTTAATTCTTTTTTAAAGATTAGTCGTTATCATGCCAGCAAGAGGCATCAATGGATTTGGGAATATAAGGAGACCAAGGGGACATGAGAGGGGGAGTTTTTTTTTGGTCTTTCATAAGAAGCATAGACTGAGGAAGACATACAAAGAAGTAGTAGTCAGAGGAAATTTGTGGAGAGAAACTTGATAATTGAGTAATTGTTCTTGGAGTTTTGGGCACGGGGGCCAGAAGACCTCAAATACGAAGTCTTTTGGGTCTGGGAACCAGATAGGTTGATCCCAGATAGGTTGGGAGGAAAAGGGTCGGTTTGGTAGCAAGAGAGGGAGCAGGAGCAACGACAGTCCAAAATTGCCTTCAAACACAAGTTCCAAGTATTTGCATTTGAATTGTTAAAATTCAGATTGTTAGGTTAAATTGCAAATTAGGGCATCAAAGTTAGTTTAAATTGTTGAATTTAAGCTCATTCATAAATTTAGGGCACAAAATTTTCATTTCTGGTTAATTGTAAAAATCAGGTATTACAAGCTCCTTCATGAGACCCAACTCTCTTCTTCCTTCGTTGTCTCCTTTTCTTGCGATGACAAGTTGTTGATCTTCGATTGATTGATGTTCCAACTCCACTCCTATCATCTTATATATATAAGTCACCCTCCATGAACATTCGTGTCTCTTCCAAGGGATGTGTCAGTTGGGCGTTCGAGCCGACCATAAACTCCAAATATGTCGCATGATTTGTTGCATACAAACTTTCCTTCAATTCACTGTCAGTCGTGTGCCATCACGTCTCATCGTCGTTCGTGTATCTTTGCAACTCGGGCGGGTGTGTCTTAGCTAAGCACACCTTGTCTTCAGTCATGCGCATCTCGGTTGGGCGTGTCTCAGTTGGGCACATGCCGACTCTCAAATTTGTTCCAATAATTCCACCAAAATCATCTCAGGTGTGTTCTTTGTGTGCTCGTCTCACCAAAGTCTTTCCATCGAACTCGTCTCAGGCACACCTTTCGTGCCAACCAAGTCGTCCCACCTAACTCGAGTCAGCCTAACTAAAGCCCGCTCGACTGCCTAGCCTAAGGGCTTAACATCCTCCCCCACGTCAAAATGGTTGTCGTCCTCGACAACACACCCCTCGAAAAACTTCTTAACCAAATCCTGAAGACTGTCCTCATCATGAACAACCTTCGCATCAATTGTCTTCATCAATACAGAAGAATCTCGTCTCTGACATATATCCCATGTCTATGCATGTATCGCAACCTGTAAGAATGACATGTGTTGGATCCCCTCGTGCAATCGACTAGTCAGGTAGCTAATCTGACCATAGCATCAACTCCACAAGAACACATGCACCCAAACATGTGCAACCATTGTCACCTCTTTCCATGTCACACAATCTTTCCTCCGATTATGCTCATCATGAGGCACCATTCAATGGCATCTCAAGCTCCCAAGGGTCTCACCATCTCGAGCAAGTGACAATAAGCCCATCTCCTTCATGAGCTTCAAAAAGATGGTGGTGTGGGGAAGTCATACGACTTCCCTTTCCACATCACAAGGCCATCTCTCCTCGTCTCCAAGAAGAATCCACCCATACCTGGTATGAACCCTCCATACTTCTCTGCAATATACTCCTCTTTTTGTTGATCCTCAGTCGTGTCCATTCACAAATCGAATGGATGCGTCTCGGCTGGGCGCACCTTGTCTTTGGTCGGGCACACCTTGTCTTCGATAGAGCATGCCTCGATTGGGTACCTTTATCATGCCGACTCACCAAGTCGTTCCAATTTTTCCACAAAACTCATCTTGGGCACGCTTTTCATTTGCCCGTCTCACCAAAGCCGTTCGACTGAACTCATCTCGAATGTGCTCTTCATGTGCCCAACTCACCAAAGTCGTTCCACCGAACTCCATCTCAGTCGCACTTCGTAGCTTGCAACCCATTCCACCAAACATGACTCAACCTAACTCAAGCACTTTTGAGCAACTAAGCCTCAGGGCTTGATGGTGGGAGGTCCACAAGTGTGAAGTGAAAAGGACCAATTATGCTAAAAACTCCTCCAAAATAGCTCATAAGTCAAAGGAGAGGCTTCGAACATAAGAATATATCCTAAAAATCATGCACTTGACCTCCAAAAATAATGAAATGACCCTCTCCATGTCAAAAATAATGAAGCCACGTGTTCGCAAATAGCAAGTAGATGTGTCTACAAAGGGTTGGGAGTTCTATTCTAGTGCAAAACAACTAGAAAGATGATGAAATAGAAGGTCGTTTAAGGATATTCAACATGGAATGTTAAGAGGATGCCCGTGCATTCAAAATTTGCCTAAATGGGAGTTGAATGAGGTGATCAATGTCATGGCATATGTGTACTACCATGTCAACTATGAAATTGCCCCATGAAATGTGATGCCACATGAACAATCATAGAATCATCTCCCATTGTCCCAAGTGAAAATGTGTCGAATACATAAAATGGGATACATGTTGAACAAGCTAGATAAGAGTAGAGTTAAGCAAGAAGCGTAAACGAAATGCAAAAAGAATAGGAAGAATAGTTATAATTATGATAATTATAATTCACTAAACAAAACAAATGTCTTGATGTTGGAGCTTGTTGAAGGATGTGAAGGATGTGAACATGGTAATCTCAATACCAAAATAAGATACAATCCTGCAATGACTATGTTATAGTTTTACCTCTAGGAGAGAAGGTGACATCGGCTACTTAGCAAGGACAAGAGGTGAACAAAATCAAGACGAAAAAACAAGGGAGGTATTGACACTAGTTGAGCACCTGGCGTGTAAGGAGGATGTCGATGCATGCAAAAGTTACCCAAATGTGCCTCAAATAATGTGACCAATGCCTTGGGATATGTGTACTACCACCTATGAAATTGCCTCACGAAATGTGACACCACTTGAACAATCATAGTCATCTAAAAGAGTCCTTGGCCAAAATGTGTCGAATCCATAGGAGGGGGATCCATGCTTAAAAAAATAGATAGGAATGGTGTTAAGAAGCAAGCATAAGTCAAATGCATAAAAACCAAGGAAGAATAGTTAGAAATATTACACTTATATTTAACAAAAGAGGTGTCTTCTTGTTGCATCTTGTTGAAGGTCACGAGGCGAACAAAATCAAGATGAGAAAATAAGGGACATATTGACACTACTTTAGCACCATCAAAAATAAAATGCAGAAATTTCAATATTAAAAAATGAAGGGCATTTAAAGTGGCAAAGTTGATGAAATAGCTATGAAGCTAAGAGGTAGCCACACCCACACATAGCTACCTAGGATGCAAGAGATATGAAGGCTAGTGAAGTGCCAAAGGCAAGTTATAAGCCCAAAAACATGGTAAGGTTGTTATTGTAGAAATAAATTCCCTCAACCAAGCCAATGTCTGGCCCTAGAAGTTCAGACATCCACATGTGTGAAGTGAAAAATAGGTGGACAACTCCTCTAAAAGTGTTCATAAGTCCAAGAGAGGGGTTTCCAAGGAAAGAATATATCCTCATAATCATCCAAATGACCTCATCAATTGCAAAACGGATGGAAATAAAGGGCATCTAAAGTGGCAAAGTTCATGAAATAGCTATGAAACTATGAGATAGCTATGCCCACCTATAGCTACCTAGGGTGCAAGAGATATGAATATTGGTGAAGCACCAATGAAGGGAAGATTTGGAAATACGATCACATGATAGCTCAATAAATGAGAAGTAGTGACTTTCGAGAGGCAAAAGCAAAGGCTACATGAGATAAGATTTGGAAATATGATCACATGGTAGCTCAAGCATGAGAAGTAGTGACTTTCGTGAGACAAAAGCAAAGGCTACATGAGACAATGTTAGCACAAAACAAGCAAAGGTGCGAGTGGTGATGAGCTAGTGACATACTAGTGAAGACAAAAATATCTAACATCAGTATGTAGTAGATGTTGAGAAGATGAGAAAAGAAGAATGAAAACAATAGAAAAAGGTTGATATAGAATGAGAAAATTGGTTACAACACTAGGGTGGTACTAGCTAAGTCAAGGAGCAAAAGATTAGAGGAAGGATGTGTTGGATAAATGATTAAGCAATCCCATAGCTGCAGTCTATAGGATGCAACAACCAAAACCAACGTTCCAAGGAAGTAACAAGGAGGAAGGAGCATGTTGACTAGAACCATCTAGGAAGAAGTATCTCAAGTTGGGCCCTACTCATGACAATGACTTAGAGGGAATCAATCACTAGTGAGGTGACCAAAAATAGAGTTGACAAAACAAGAAAATATAGAGAGAGAAGCAAAAAGAAAAAAATGGAAAAGACTAATTCCCGCCATTGGCATGAATGATTCACAAGTGGGAGACTACTATTGCATGCTAAAAATTCAAACATGGTAATCTCATTGTCCAAGCAAGCTATATACCTCCACTGATAATATTTTTGGGTTGGCTCAAGTAGAGGCAAAGGCAACACCAACTCCTTAGCCTAGAAAATTTACAAGAAAGTCACTTGTCATCCACAAGGTAAAGGAGACTAAGACAATAAGCAAGGTATGCCAAATGTAAACAAAACCATCAAAGATAGAGGGTTTCCCCCCAAAGGATGAAATATTTTAGGATCAAGAGGCCCAATATCCCTCACGAAGGCATGGTATAAGCCTCAAAACTTGGTGAGGTATCCCTCCTAGAAATAACTTCCCTTAGGCAAGCCAATGTCTAGCCTCAAAATCTAGGTGTCACGCCACCAGGGCGCACCTCTGAGTTATGAACTTCCAGAGACCCCTGAGGTGTTCGGCACTAGCGCACTTTCTCCTCAATGGTGAAACCAACTTGAGTTTACTAATGCTCGTACTATGCCTCTAGCCCATGTACCCTATACCGAGACAGATATCTTATTCTTGTGAAATTGGTGTTCAATCAAATCTCACTACAATAGCCACCTCAAAACTTAACTTCAATTACAGTTTACTTCAATTAACTTAAGTTCAGCAATAATCGCATTCAATCATAAACAACATGAATCATGTACATAAATAACACTTCAATAAACGAGACAAGGAACTCCCAAAACAATTTCCCAACTGCTCTTTGACTATAAAAATTCAATACACAAAACTTCGGTTTATAATGGACTTCAGTTTGGTTGGGAGGAACTCCAAACAGTTTGTTGCCACAACCCTTCACAAATAAAAATATACAATAATTGAGTTACAACCCTTCAACTAGCAACCCACATCCACACCTAATAAATAACGACATTGCTGCCCTTCGAAATAAAAACAACCTCAATACACAAATACCCCTCAGTGTACCACCCTCGGTAATACTTCGTTCCACAAGCTTGCACAACTTCCTTTCGCAACATGCTTTAAAAAGCGAGCTCCTTCGCGGGACCCAACTCTCTTCCTCCTTCGTTGTCTCCTTTTCTTGTGATGACAATTTGTTGATCTAAGGTTGATTAAAGTTCTAACTCCTCTCCTGTCATCTTATATATGTGAGTCACCCTCCATGAACAGTCGTATCTCTTCCAAGAGATGTGTTGGCTGGGTGTTCGAGCCGGCCCTCCTTCGTTCGAGCCGACCATAAACTCCAAATTATCTCGCATTATTTGTCACATACAAACTTTCCTTTAGTTCACCATCGATCGTGTGCCTTCACGTCTCATCTAGGTCGTGTAACTTCGCAACTCAGGCAAGCCCGTCTTAGTTGGGCATGCCTTGTCTTCGATCAGGCCCATTTTGGTTGGGCACGCCTTGTCTTTTGTCAGGTGTGCCTCGGCCAAGTACCCTTGTTGTTCAACTCTCAAATTTGTTCCAATAATTCCACCAAACTCATCTCAGGAGCGTTCTTTGTGCACTCGTCTCACCCAAGTCTTTCCATCGAATTCATCTCAGGCGTGCTTGGGTGCCTAGCCTAAGGGATTGACAACCTCCCCCACATCAAAATGGTTGTCTTCCTCGACAACAAACCCCTTGACAAACTTCTTAAAAAAATCTTGAAGACTGTCCTCATCATGAACAACCTTTGCATCAATTGTCTGCACCAATACAGAAAAATCTTGTCTCTGGCATATATCCCATGTGTATCCATCTATCACAACCTGTAAGAATGACATGTGTTGGATCCCCTTGTGCAATCGACTAGTCAAGTAGCTAATTTGACCATAGCATCAACTCCACAAGAACACATGCACCCAAACATGTGCAACCATTGTCATCTCTTTCTATGTCACACAATCTTTGCTTCGATTATGCTCATCATGAGGTGCCATTCAATGGCATCTCAAGCTCCCATGGGTCTCACCATCTCGAGTAAGTGACAGTAATCCCATCTCCTTCATGAGCTTCAAAAAGATGATGGTGTGGGGAAGTCATACGACTTCCCTTCCCACATCACAATGCCATCTCTCCTTGTCTCCAAGAAGAAGCCACCCATACCTAGTATGAAACCTCCATACTTCTCTCCAATATACTCCTCTTCATGTTGATCCTCACTCGTGTGCATTCCCAAATCGGACGACTGTGTTTCGGATGGGCGCACCTTGTCTTTAGTTGGGTGTGCCTTGTCTTCGATAGAGCGTGCCTCAGCTAGGTACCCTTGTCATGACGACTCACCAAGTCATTCCAATTGTTCAACCGAACTCATCTTGGGAACGCTCTTCATCTGCCCGTCTCACCAAAGTCGTTCCACCAAAGTAGCTCATTAGTCCACGGAGAGGTTTCAAACGTAAGAATATATCCTAAAAATCCTGCAAGTGACCTCCAAAAATTATGAAATTACCCTCTCCAAGTCAGAAATAATGAAGCAACATGTTCGCAAATAGCAAGAGGATGTGTCCGCAAAGGGTTTGGGGCTTTATTCTAGTGCAAAAAAGCTAGAAAGGTGATGAAATAGAAGGTCTTTCAAGGATATTCAATATGGAATGTCAAGAGGATGCCCATGCATGCAAAAAAAGCCTAAACGGGCCTTGAATGATGCAACCAATGTCGTCGCATATGTGTACTACCATGTCAACTATGAAATTGCCCCATGAAGGGTGATGCCCCCTGAACAATTATAGAATCATCTCCCATTGTCCCAAGCCAAAACAAGTCAAATATATAAAATGGGGTCCATGCTTAACAAGACAGATAAGATTAGTTTTAAGAAAGAAGCATAAATGAAATGCAAAAACCCAAGGAAGAATAGTTATAATTACGATAATTATAATTCACTGAACAAAACAAATGTCTTGATGTTGGAGCTTGTTGAAGGATGTGAAAGATGTGAACATGGTAATCTCAATACCAAAATAAGATACAATCCTACAATGACTATGTTATAGTTTTACCTCTAGGAGAGAAGGTGACATCGGCTACTTAGCAAGGACAGGAGGTGAACAAAATCAAGACGAAAAAACAAGGGAGGTATTGACACTAGTTGAGCACCTGGCATGTAAGGAGGATGCCCATGCATGCAAAAGTTGCCCAAATGTGCCTCAAATAATGTGACCAATGCCTTGGGATATGTGTACTACCACCTATGAAATTGCCTTACGAAATGTGACACCACTTGAACAATCATAGAGTCATCCCAAAGAGTCCTTGGCCAAAACGTGTCGAATCCATAAGAGGGTGGTCCATGCTTAAAAAAATAGATAGGAATGGTGTTAAGAAGCAAGCATAAGTGAAATGCATAAAAATCAAGTTAGAATAGTTAGAAATATTAAACTTACATTTAACAAAAGAGGTGTCCTCATGTTCCAGGTTGTTGAACGATGCGAAAGATGTGAGAATAGTTACATCGCTAGCAAAATAGGTTATAATCCTACAATGGTCGTGTTAAAGTTTAACCTTTAGGAGATTAGAATGTGACACTGACTCCCTAGCAAGGACACGAAGTGAACAAAATCAAGACGAGAAAACTAGGGATGTACTAAGACTGCTTTAGCACCATAAAAAATAAAAGGCAAAAATTTCCATATTAAAAAACAAAGGGCAATTAAAATGGAAAAGTTGATGAAAAAGCCATGAAGCTAAGAGGTAGCTATGCCCCCATGTAGCTACCTAGGGTGAAAGAGATACAAATACTAGTGAACCACCAAAGGAAGGTTATAAGCCCAAAAACATGGTAAGGTTGTTCTCGTAGAAATAAATTCCCTCAACCAAGCCAATGTTTGGCCCTAGAAGTTAAGACGTCCACATGTGTTAAGTGAAAACGGGCTAAATAGGTGGACAACTCCACTAAAAGTGTTCATAAGTCTAAGAGAGGGGTTTCCAAGGTAAGAATATATACTCATATTCATCCAAGCGAGACCTCGTCAATTGCAAAATATATGGAAATAAAGGGCACCTAAAGTGGCAAAGTTCTTGAAATAGCTAAGAAACTACGAGATAGCCATGCCCACCTATAGCTACCTAGGGTGCAAGAGATACGAAGATTGGTGACGCACCAATGAAGGCAAGACTTGGAAATATGATCACCATGGTAGCTCTAGCATGAGAATAAGTGACTTTGGAGAGGCAAAAGAAAAGGCTACATGGCAAAATGCTAGCACAGAACAAGCAAAGGTGTGAGTTGCGATGAGCTAGTGACATACTAGTGAAGACAAAAATATCTAACATGAGTATGTAGATGTTGAGAGAATGAGAAAAGAAGAATGAAAACAATAGAAAAAGGTCGATATAAAATGAGAGAAAATTGGTTACGACACTAGGGTGGTACTTCCTAAGTCAAGGAGCAAAAGATTAGATGAAGAATGTGTTGGATAAATGATTAAGCAATCCCATAGTTGCAGTCTACACAATGCAACAACCAAAACAAACGTTCCAAGGAAGTAACAAGGAGGAAAGGGCATGTTGACTAGAACCATCTATGAAGAAGTATCTCAAGTTGGGCCCTACTCATGACAATGACTTAGAGGGAATCAATCACTAGTGAGGTCACAAAAAATAGAGTTGACAAAACAAGAAAATATAGAGAGAGAGGCAAAACGATATTGGTCAAGGTTGTCATTGATGTCAATATGGCATTGTTGGAGATGGCAAATATTCTTGTGATGCATGATGTTGCCCTAGATGCCCATGAAACCGTAGCTCTGGATAGCTCTGTTGATTTTTGGGTAGCATTGAATGTGCACTAGCTCTAAAATTTTGTGGAAGGTCTAGAACACATGAGATTTCCAAGACCTAGAAATCGTTTGGTGAAATTCCACCCGAATTGTATTTTATAAAAATAATTAATATTTTTAATGGGGTTCCTAAGTCTAAACTTAGGAAAATTAAAATATTAATCGGTGTTAATGAAAACATGGGTGAGAAGCTTCTAAGATACGAGTATCAAGCCTAATTTAATCCTAGCTGTTGATTAGAGATTAGATTACGACAATTGATTTCTCAATGGGAAAAGTATAAAGGAAGGCTTGGGGTCAGTTGGAGAAGACACGCAGAGAGAAGCACTTGAGCTAGATCGAAATTCTGGGGCGTAGTTTGCTGAGAATTTCGGAGTACGCTTACAGTGCAGAGAGGGGCATTTCGGCAACGAGACTTTCATTCAAGGCCGCGAATACATAACAGAGAGGCAGAGCAGCACCAGTAAGAGACAGCGCAGCTCCAGAAGGGTGACGCAGAGGCTGGAGAGCTGACGCAGTCACACAGAGGCAGCGCGGGGGTTTCTGTGAGGCAGATCGGGCATCAATTTAGCAGATCGATTTCTAAGACGGGAAGGCTCATTGGAAGGGTTATGTAGCTCCTAGAAGAGGTGGCACAGTTCCAGTGCAGAGCTGGGAGCAGCCATCGCTCAACAGCACTAGGGACAGCGCAGTCACCTATGGGGTTTGTTCATCCAGTTGTTGGATCCGCCAAAATATCTGTCTCCGAATAGAGGTACTTCTGCCGAGTTTATTCTCTATTGGGTGAGCCGGATTTGGCACCCTAGTTGTATTCAAAAATTTGCTTAATAATAAAATCCTCATATCTATTGCATCGGTTTTCCCGCATTAGGCTTTTACGGGGACGTTTATTCCAAAAATAAGTGTCCTTTGTGTGGTCGTTTCACTTATTTTTCAGTATTTGATCTCTATATTGGTGTAGGCTAAAGTGTATTTGCATTAATATTTTCTGAATAGTTCTGAAAATAACTTGTTAAAACGAGGAACACAAGTAGGTAATGCAAATCAGTTTATTGCAGTAGGATATCTGGTTTTCACATGGTATCTGAGCGATTGCCAATCAAGGAGGACTGAAGCCATCGGTGAATGAACAAAAGAAAATATGTGTGCAAACGCAGTTGTCCCAAGTCAAAGCGCAGTTTGTGGCCGCGAGAGCAGAGGAGGGCTGTCGTAGTCACCAAGGGAGG
Source organism: Pinus tabuliformis (assembly GCA_031772625.1). NCBI lineage: Eukaryota > Viridiplantae > Streptophyta > Pinopsida > Pinales > Pinaceae > Pinus > Pinus tabuliformis. The sequence continues at coordinate 847,120,327 of CM062807.1, read as the reverse complement.
CTCAAGCAGAGCCTGCGTCAGCCTTTTTGTGTGACGTTGTTGCTGCAGAGGGCAGCGCAGTGATTTTTGGGCCAGCGCAGAGACTGTTGAGTCTCAGTTTTCCAGTTGTCGGGGCTAGAGGTGCAGCCCATATTTCATCTAGAGTTGTTGGTGGGGTGTTGATTCTTTTGGTGCAGAACAATACCTAGTGGGGCAGAAGCAAAGTAGAGGGAATCAATTCCTCAGAAGATTTCTTGCCAAGAAATCTAGATCCAATGCTGAGCAGCAGCAAAGAGAGATCAAGGAGGGATGGTTCGACAGTTCTTGGCAGAAGGATTTCTGTGAAGGTAATCAAATTTCAGATGGAGCTTGTTCTTTAGAGGATTTCTAGCGCCAAAGAAATCCAGATCCGAGTTTTGTTGGAGCAGCAGTGAAAGAGGGAGAAGAGAACCTGTTCAACACTCATTTGAGCAGAGATGGCAGTTAATGGACTGAGGGATCAGGACAGGTTGGATGGAGCATCCAACTTTGTCAAATGGAAGGTCAGAATCCTGGCAATTTTGGACAAAAATCGCATCAAGGATTATGCCTTGAAGACAATTGTTGTTCCGGTTGATGGAAATACTAAGGGGGGTGAATCAGTGTTTCTTTTCAATTTTTATTATTACCAGTTTTATTCTTTGCAATTTTAATCAAAGAAATGATTTTATTAAATATAAAAAAATGTTGAATACAATATCTCATGAGTTATGCCAAGCACCAACTTTGACTTTGATAAGGCTCCAACTTCTAGGGCTCCAACCCTGTCTTAGCAAGGCACCAACCTTGAATTTAGGAGCACCAACTCCAAGGACACCAATCCTTCCAATTCCGGGGCACCAACCCCAAGGGCTCCGACCATATAGATTTACTCTGTCAAGAAATGTTTGATTGTATTATACTACTTCCATGAACTTCTTTACCAAATCCTGTCCTTGTAGTCTTTGCAACAGGTCATTGTCTGCGTTGTGGCTTCACTTCGGGTCCGAACCTTCCAAGATGAATCAGTTCAAAAGATTGTCATCCTGCTCTGTCTTATGCTTCCTTCTTTGCTCAGCTTTCGGTTTCTGTTGCACCTTCGTCTTCAGCTAGACCTTCGGCTTCCTCTGTCTTTTCAAGTTCACGAATTGTGAACTTTTTAATTCTTCTCTGTGCCCGATCCCAATCGATGCATAATGTGAAGGTATTATAACTTGTGTTTATACGGGTTTCCCCAACACCCAAAAGACACGTTAATTTGGAAGAGTAACCGACTTATTGTATATTCACTATATCGAAACAGTCTGTCATCCAGTTATATCATAGACTTGATTAATCACAGAAATCACATAAAAGAGGCTATACCCATAGGGAGGAACAACATGCCATGTCACTACCTCAATCGCAATCGCAACTTTCGAAGGTCTTTTATAAGTCGTGCCCATAACATAGCCGATGGCTGATTGCCCCTACTGGATGTGATATTATATTAAATTGTTTTGATAACTCCGTTGGGTTCACCACTCTATCGCAATCGTAAATTCACAAAAATCAAGCAATCGCAACCCTATGGCTTCACGATGTAATATTTTCAACACCCCTACTGCCGATGGAGTTTTTAATACATCTTCGGATCCACATCTTTATCACAATCAGCGGTCCGTCAGGTCCACAGTAATAACGCAATCGGTGCTTTTGAACGTGTCAAGCCTTCATTGAAACTTGTGACGCAATGGATGCGATATTTTTACAAATCGTTTAATAAATCTGTCGGGTCCACATATTATATCGTAATCGCAGTTTTGGTGAGGCATTTCTTTAAGACTTGGGGTACATAACTTCTGATGCGAAGGTTCTGGTATGGTGGATGCGATATAACAATAGAGCATATTGTAAAGGTGCAGCGGGTCCGCAACATTATATCGCAATCGGCAGATTTGAACGTGACATCCTTTAAGACTTGCGATATGACAGTTCCGATATAGCGGACACGATGTTTCATTAAGTCATATTGTAATGGAGCTATCGAGTCCGTGTTGTATATCACAATCGGGGGTTTTGAGCGGTGGCAAGGCTTTAAAGTTCGCGATGCAGTGGATGCAATATTTTCTTAATAGCATTGTTACCATAAACAATTCGGGTTTGTATTATATATCGCAATCGGCGAGATTTGAGCAGTGACATATAATAGAAAACGCTGATATTATACACTGTCAATACGATTTCTCCGATAACTTTGTTTATGCTCCTCTGCCGCAATGCTCCTCCGTTGTTTTCTTCCTTTCGGTCCTTACTGTTGGGTTCTCGCTTCTGTGGCTTCTCTTTACTCTTTCGTTCTTCCGATAGATCTTCTTCCAATATCTTTCCAATGGCTTCCCTCCTTGGCTTCTTGCTCCTGTTGCTTCACTGATCTGCTTCTCCTTGGCTTCACATCATCATTTGGTATCCCAGAATATTGCCATATTGACATCAATGACAATCTAGATCAACAATCTCCCCCTTTGACATCAATGGCAAAGGAGTGCACAAGGACTCCCCTTGTCGAACCGCTCCCCCTGTCATGCCGCATCTTAAGAATCAGTTTAGTGTGATGCTAAAGCAATAACCCCCATCTTTTGACGGAGATGTTCAAATGCTTCTCGAGAAAGAGGTTTGGTGAAAATATCTGCAATTTGTTCCTTAGTATTGATATATTCCAACTTGATGTTTTGTTCAGCCGTCTATTCACGGAGAAAATGATACTTGATTGGTGTCTGTTTGGTTTTGGAATGCATCACTGGATTTTTACTGACACTGATAGCACATGTGTCGTCACAATAGATGGTGATTAGCTGTTAAGTTTCTATGTTGACATCCTTCAAAGCTTCCTTCATCCATAGTATTATATATTCGTCTTCTGCTGTAGAGAGAGAGATAGATGATTTTTTTTGCTGAGCCAAGCTACCTAGCAATCTCCCATAAAAAATGCATTTCCACTGGTGCTTTTACGATCATCCATGCTTCCAACCCAATCAACATTGGTATAAGTTGTCACTGTAGTATTTGTGCTTTTGGGATACCAAAGACCAAAGTCAAGGGTTCCTTTCAAGTATCTGAGAATTCTTTTCACAGCCAACATGTGGGATTCCTTAGGCGCTGATTGAAATCTTCCCACCATTCCCACTGCTTGCATAATGTCGGGCCTTGTAGCAGTTAAGTACAAGAGACCTCCAATTATCGACCTGTAAAGAGTTGCATCTACCGGGGGGGAATCATTATCTTTGCTTAGTTTGCAGTTTGTGGTCATCGGTGTGCTCATTGGTGCACATTCTTCCATTCCATATCTTTTAAGCATATCTTTGAGATATTTTGTTTGAGAGATAAACATGCCTATTGTGGTTTGCGATACTTGTAGCCCAAGAAAGTAGGATAGCTCACCAATCATTGACATTTCGAATTCTTTTGACATATTTTGAGCAAACTCATGGCTCATTTCATCATTATTGCTAGCAAAAATCAGATCATCAACATATACAAGGGTGATTAGTAATTTATCCTCATCCATCTTCATGTAGAGATTATTTCCTACCACCCCCTTTTTGAAGTTTTGTTGTTATATATAGTGATCCAATCTTGCGTACCACACCCTAGGAGCTTGTTTCAAACTATATAATGCCTTTTTCAACTTACATACGAAGTCTTTTCCTTCTGCTAGATCAAAACCTTATAGTTGCTCCATGTAGACTTCTTCCTTGAGTTCCCCATTCGGAAATGCTGATTTTATGTCCATTTGATAGACGTTGAATCCTTTTGAGCATGCAAATGCCAAGAACATCCTTATAGCTTCCATACGAGCTACCGGTGCAAAGGTTTCTTCAAAATCGATTCCTTCAATTTGTGAATAACCTTTACAAACAATTCTTGTCTTATTTCTGATGATTTGTCCATCTTCATTCATTTTGTTTTTGAACACCCACTTAGTTCCAATTATATTTTATCCTTTGGACGAGGTACCAGCTCCCATGTCTCATTTTTCTCAATTTGAGACATTTCTTCTTCCATGGCTTCCACCCAATGAAGATCCTTGCTTGAGTAAAAGTTTCTGGTTCTATCATAGATAGGAGAGCAACATCATCTCTCCTTGGTGTACTTGTCATCCTTCTTCTAGTTTGTATTCCTTCATCTACATTGCCAATAATTTGTTCTTCCAAGTGATGTTTTTGGAGGAATTTTACTTTTGAAGGAGTTTGAGATGGTTCTTTTTCTTTTTGTTTTTCTTGATCTTTTTCTTCCTTTTCAGGTTCTTCTTCGCTTTCTTCAATAAAGGGATCAATTTCATGATCTTCAATTTTCTTTTCTAGAAGCCCTTCATCAATCTTCACATCAATACTTTCCACTATTTTCTGTAGTCGATTATTGTAGCACTTGTAAGCTTTTCTTCTGGTAGAATACCCAAGAAATATTCCTTCGTCAACCCGAGAATCAAATTTTCCTGGTGAGTCATCATTGATCTTTATGAAGCATTTGCTTCCAAAAATCCCTAAGTATTTTACTGAAGCAGGTCTTCCTTTCCATAATTCATAAGGAGTCTTCTCATTATTTGGTCTTAGTTGAGCTCGATTCAAGGTATAAATTGTTGTCCCAACTGCTTCCTTCCAAATTTTGACTGCAAGTCGGCTACTAGTAACATAGTTGTGGCCATTTCTTGAACAATTCGGTTTCTCCTTTCAACTACCCCATTTTGCTTAGGTGTTCTAGCAGCAGAGAGCTCTCTTTCAATTCCATGTTCTTTACAGAATTCATCAAATTCTTTTGATGTGAATTCTCCTCCTCTATCTGTTCTAAGATATTTAATTTTGGAATCCTTTTCATTTTCTACAAGAGCTTGAAGATTCTTAAAACATTCAAATGCTTTAGATTTATATTTTATGAAATATACCCACATCATTCTAGTATAGTCATCAACAAATAAAGCAAAATACCTTTCTCCTTGGAGTGTTGGAGTTCTGGTTGGCCCACATAAATCTGCATGAATGATCTCTAGAGGTTTTGATGTGGAGAACTCCTTAGTCTTGTGGTTGGTTCTAGTTTGCTTGCCATGTTGACATGGGCCACATACAACCTTGATCTGGTTTGGACATCTTTGGAATGTCCCTTACTGCGTTGATTTTTTGATATTGATCAAGTTATTAAAACTTGTATACCCTAGTTGTTTATGCCACAACCAGCTTTCACCTATTTGACTTAGATAACATTTATCTTCTTGAATTTTGTTCAGAATGTAGACGTTATCTGATGTTCTAACTCCTTTCGCCACAAGTTCTCCTGAGGAAGAGTTCCTTATTTCACAATTTTTAGTGTTGAAGACAACATTATGTCCTTGATCACAGATTTGGCTAACACTCAAGAGATTGTGTTTGAGCCCATCTACCAACAAAGCATTTTGAGCCTTTCCTTTTCCATTAATAAGGGTAACGGTTCCTTTTCCAGCAATTTTGGCAGACCCACTCCCAAAGGATACATTTCCTTCCTTTTTGTTTAATGAGACAAACTTCCTTTTGTCAACTATCATATGTATAGAGCACCCACTATCCACAAACCAAAGATTTTCCTCACTGTGAGCACATAAAGCTAGACCACATTTATCCATATTGGGATTTTCATCTTTTGCTTCTCTACTTTTGAGGGGGCAATTTTGTTCACTATGTCCATTATCATTACATAATGAGAAAATTGGATCAAATTTGGCCAAAGGATCAAACGAGTTGAAAGTCTTGATTTGTCCTTGCCCTTTGGGACTACATGGTTTATTTGTCTAATCCTTCAATCTTGGTGCTTCATTCTTACGAGCCATGCAATGTTTAGCTTGATGACCAATTTTTTTTAAATAATAACATTGTCCAAGAAAGATAGTTTGGTACCTGTTATAATAGCCATAATCTGAATAAACCTTCTTCCTTGGAGTTGCTCTTTCTTCATTCTTTGGATTTGAGTTCGGCCTTTCATGAGATGATTTTTCTTCTTTTGGATTGTTGCAAAGTACGTCGGCATAGCTTCTTGTATTATCCTTGGAACTTGATGAAAAACAGATCCCGAACTTGTCACTTTGAGATTTCTAAGTGTTGAGAATGTGATCAAGTGTTTGAGAACTTTGCCAAATTCTTTTGATTTGTTCCATTTCCTTTTTGAGAGATACTATTTCAGCTTCATGTCTTTCACATATAATGTCCTCCCTTCTTTTAGCTTCCTCTTTGTCTGTTTTAAGAGAGATAACCTTCTTTCATAACTCCTCATTTTCTTCAATGGTACTTATCAGTAATTCATTTGTATCTTCTTCATTTTCCTGTCTTGGTTCATCATCTTCAGTGAATGCCATAAATAGTACTTCCTTGCTTCCAACATAGTCATTCTCTTCATCTGATTCATCATTACTTTCTTTGTGATGGAAGATATCTTTGGATGATTTCTTCTTGATGACCACATATTCATCCTCATCAGATTCATCTTGTTTAGAGAGGAAATTCTTCTTAGTAAATCCTTTCTTTTTGTATATCCTTCCTTCCTCATTATCATCGTCATGCTTATGAGGACATTTTGCAGTGTAATGACCTATTCTTCCATAGTTGAAACAAATAAGAGGATGCTTACCTTTTAGTTTGAATCCTTTCTTTAGTCTTCTTACAAATTGCGCCAATTCGGATTCAACATCAAAGTCATCACTGCTGGTATTGAATCCTTTTCCCTTTTTTGATTTTGAGGCCTTGAATGTTGCATCTTTGGAACTTGGGATTCCTTTTCTCATCTCATAGGCAGTGAGGATTCCATGAAGTTCATCCATTTTGAGAGTGTCTAGTTCCTTCATTTCTTCTATAACACTTATTTTGGAGTCAAATCTATCTGGGAGAGATCTTAAGACCTTTTGAACAACAATGCTTTCTTCAATCTTTTCTCCCAATCCTTTAAGAGAGTTGACTACTTCAGCTACTCAGAGGAAGTATGATGCAATATCTTCTTCATCATCCATTTTCAGACTTTCGAACTGCCTCCTATGAGTTTGAAGCTTTGCCTTCTTAACCTTGGAGTCCCCATCATATAAGCTAACCAGTTTATCCCATACTTCTTTGGCCGAGTCACAATTCAAGACTTTTGTAAACTCAGAATTAGTAATTCCACTGGTAATGGAATTTAGAGCTTTGGCATTGGCAATATACGCTTTCCTTTCATCTTGATCAATAGGAAGAGTGGGAGGGGCATTGTACCCATTCATAACAGCATTCCAAACTTTAGGTCCAAGGGACATTAAGTAGTAAGACATTCTCTTTTTCCAAAAACCAAAATTAGTACCATCGAACAAGGGAAGCCTTCCTGCTATCATTTCTTGATTCTTCATTGTAACTAAGAATCCTTCTTCCAGTTGTTAGGCTGATTCTGAAGAAGTTGGCTCTAATACCAATTATTGGAAATATTGAGAGGGGGGTGAATCAGTATTTCTTTTCAATTGTTATTATTACCAGTTTAGATTCTTTACAATTTTAATCAAAGAAATGATTTTATTAAATATAGAAAAAAATTGAATACAATATCTGATGAGTTTTGCAAAGCACCAACTTGGACTTTGATGAGGCTCTAACCTCTAGGGCTCCAATTCTAAGGCACCAACCCTAAGGTCTCTGACCCTATAGATTTACTCTATCAAGAAATGTTTGATTGTATTATACTGCTTCCAAGCACTTCTTTACCAAATCTTGTCCTTGTAGTCTTTGCAACAAGTCATTCATTGTCTGCACTATGGCTTCACTTCGGGTCCGAACCTTCCAAGATGAATCAGGTCAAAATATTGTCCTCCCGCTCTGTCTTCTGCTTCCTTCTTTGCTCGGCTTTCGGCTTCTGCTGCACCTTTGTCTTCTACTAGATCTTCGGCTTCTCGACCTTTGGCTTCCTCTGTCTTTTCAAGTTCACGAGTTGTGAACTTTTTAATTCTTCTTTATGCCCAATCCCGATCGATGCATAAGGTGAAGGTATTATAACTTGTATTTATACGGGTTTCCCCAATACCCAAAAGACACATTAATTTAGAAGAGTAGCCGACTTATTATATATTAAACTATATCGAAATAGTCTTTCATCCAATTATACCGTAGACTTGATTAATCACAAAAATCATATAAAAGAGGCTATACCCATAGGGAGGTCCCACATGCCACTTCACTACCTCAATCACAATCGCAACTTTCGGAGGTCTTTTACAAGTCGTGCCCATAACATAAACAATCGTTGATTGCCCCTATTGGATGCAATATTATATTAAATTTTTTTGATAACTCCGTTGGGTCCACCACTCTATCGCAATCGTAACTTGATAAAATCCCGCAATTGCAACCCCTTGGCTTCACAATGTAATATTTTCGATACCCCTACTGCTGATGGAGCAGATGCGATATTCTATAAGTTGTTTCTAATAAATAATTGGATCCACATCTTTATTGCAATCGGTGGTCCGTCGAGTCCACAATAATATCGCAATCGGCGCTTTTGAATGTGTCAAGCCTTCATTGAAACTTCTTGTTGATTTGGGGTAGCAACGGATGTGCTCTAGCCATCAAAATTGGTGGAGAGGCTATAACACATGAGATCTCCAAGACCCAAAAATGGTTTGGTCAGATTCTACCCGGTTAAGGAGATATTAAAATAATTAATATTTTTAATGGAATTCCTAAGTCTAAAACTTAGGAAAAATAAAATATTAATGGCCATTAATATAAAACTGGGTTAGAAGGTTCCAAATGACATGGATCAAGCCAAATCTAATCTTAGCCATTGATTAGAGATGTAATCTCGGTATTTGAAGGACAAACAGGAAAAGTATAAGAGGAGGCTTGAGGATTAGTTGGAAAATACACCAGAGTGATCAGTTATTCGATTTACTAGAGCAGGGTTGCTAAGTAAAGTCGAATTAGTGATCAGCGGCGAGGGGCAGCGAGTACTGGATAGAGAGGCAAAGATAGTGCCAAGAGACCAGCGCAGAGGCAGAGAGGCAGACGTAGAAGCCAGAGCAGGCTACGCAGAGCCCAACAAAGACAGCGCAGAGGCTAGAGGGACTGCGTCATCCACGGAGAGGGCAGTAGGAGTGACGCAGAGGGTCCCAGAGGCTGGGTAGTGCCTCAGAGTGTTGACGCAGAGAATTCTGAGGTTGACACAGAGGCTAGGAGGGCTGAAGCAGTGCTTCAGTGGTGTTGGAGAGGGTTTCGTGGGGCAGATTTTCTGAATATCTGCTTTTGAATAGAGAGGTATTATTGTCGGTTATTTTTCTCTTTCGGGTGAGCCAGTTTGGCACCAAGTTGTACTCAAGGATAGACTGCATAATAAAATACCCTCAGAATTGTTGCAATTGTTTTCCTGCATTTAGGTTTTTCAGGGGACAAGTTGTCCAAAAATAACGGTGTCGCTTGTGTGTTTGCTATTTCTTTCAGCTATTAATTTGTAGATGGTTGAGATTGTATTGTGTTTATTTCGATGTTTATATGTTTAAATAACTTGTTCGTAATTAACAAGTAGCAGAAATAAACCAAAAGAATACAGATAAAATTTCTAACGGATAGACTTTGAAATTCCAACACTTGCGACACAATGGATGTGACATTTTAATAAATCATTTAATAAATCCGTCGGGTGCACATATTATATCCCAATCGCCATTTTGGTGAGCCATTTTTTAAGACTTGGGGTACATAACTTCCAATGCAAAGCTTCCGATATGGCAGATTCGATATAACAATAGAGCATATTGTAATGGTGCAGCGGGTCCGCAACATTATATTGCAATCGGCATATTTGAACATGACATCCTTCAAGACTAGTGATATGACAATTCCGATAGAGCGGACGCGATGTTTCATTAAGTCGTATTGTAATGGAGTTATTGGGTCCTTGTTGTATATCGCAATCGGGGTTTTTGAGCGGTGGCAAGGCTTTAAAGTTCGTGATGCAGCAGATGCGATATATTCCAATAGAGTTGTTACCATAAACAGTTCGGGTCCATATTATATATCGCAATTGGCGGGTTTTGAGCAATGGCATATAATAGAAAACGTCGATATTATATATTGCTGATACAATTTCTCCGATAACTCTGTTTATGCTCCTCCACTGCAATGTTCATCCGTTGTTTTCTTCCTTTCGGTCCTCACTGTTGGGTTCTCGCTTATGTGCCTACTCGTTACTCTTTTGTTCTTCTGATAGCTCTTCTGCCGATATCTTTCCAATGGCTTCCCTCCTTGGCTTTTTGCTCCTGTTGCTTCACTGATCTGCTTCTCCTTGGCTTCACATCATCATTTGGTATCCCAAAATATTGACATCAATGACAATCTAGACTCTAGATCAACAATCCCCCCCTTTGTCATTGGTGGCAATATTCTTCTTCTCTCCCCCTTTGACATCAATGGCAAAGGAGTGCACAAGGACTCGCCCTATCGAACTACTCCCCCTATCAAACTGCTCCCCCTATCATGTGGCATTTTAAGAATCGATTTAGTGTGATGCTAAAGTGTTAAAATTGGCAACTAGGGCCAAACTCCATGTGGGTCATCTTATTTATGGCAGTTGATATTTTTCTTGGATTCCTCTCGTCGAGAGGTGTAGGATTGATCTAAAGATCATCTAATTCCGACAAGCATTCATGGAGATATGAATTTATTTATGTTATGTGACAATTCGTCAAGGTCGGCTAGCAACCAAATTACCCCCACTTGTCCTCAACGTTTTACCATAAATAGAGGTGGCCTTCAAGTCATTTGGTCACTCATCTCTTGTAATCTCTCTCTCCACTCGTTTGGGTTTTAGTGCAAAGAGAGGCCTAGAAGAGAAGGCACATACGATGTCCTCGGGAGAAGGTCGATATGCTGCCCTAAAGGAGATGCCCTAGCCCTAAACGCAGTCGAAGAGAAGGCTATACACAATCAATGAAGCATACCCTAGCTGCAGGCAAGGAGGAGTCTTATCACATCAAAGAAAGGCTCCTACATTGTCCTAAAAGAGGCTTATATAACGCAGCAAGAAGAGACCCTAAGCTACTGTCCTAAAGTGCCCTAAACGAAGGTCTAGAAGAGACCCTAAATGCAGTAAGGAGAATACTTAATCACAGCCATGAAGGAGATCTAACCACAGCGAAATGATGCCCTAATACGTTGTCCTAGGCCGCAATCATTGAGGATTTGTATGCAGCAAGAGGAGGCACTTAAACGCAGTAAAGGATAGGCCTTAATCCTCAACCAAGAGGAGACTTAGCCACAATAAAAGAGGTCTATTATGCAGCTGAAGGAAAAGACCTAGTTGTTGTCCAAAGGTACTTTAATTGCAGGTCTAAAGGAAGTCTTTGACGCAGTTGTGAAGGTGCTTTAGAGGCCCTATGCGCAGTAATAGAGAGGCCCTGATCCAACGTTCATATATGCTCCTACCTGCAACTAGCCGCAGTCAAATACACATTGTTATACACAGTCAAAGGTAGCTTAATTTCGGTGTTACTACTCATAGTCAAGAGGAAAATTAATTAATTGTTCTAAGTGGTCCCAATCTGCAATTAAGGGTGAACCTAATCACTATTCAAAGAGGCCCCTATACATTGTATAGAGAAGGCCTAACCGAGACCTAAAGTGCCCTAATCACAACAGGTTGTCAACGTGAAAGTGGCATGGTTTGGGCATCTCTTTTGTGACAGTATAAGGATGTTTTCATCTTGCAAGAGGATCGAGTTAGAGGAGCATAATACCAGACCTGTTGAGGTGTTATTGAAGGGACAAGCAATAATGAATCTGCTGCCTGAAGACTGTGTGTTAGGCCGTAGGCCATAACACCAGTCAAGCATTTCGTATGAGTGTATGAGGACCTATATATGCCCAGATCTTCAGCATAATCTAGGAGCTGTCTTGGGAGATAATTCTGCTGAGATCCAAGGCTATCTTGATGACTATTGGAGGGTTGTATGATGTTGATGCAATATGAGATGGACAGAGCTATTGTCATGGGTTAGCATTACTGCGTTCAGGATTAGTCAGGTAGCTAGGTGCAGCATGGTGATGGAATCACCTTGGAGAATTAGCTGAAGAATGAGAAATGATAAGTATGCCTTCCCCTGACTTTAGAACTGTAGTCCTTATCATCAGATCTACAACCTCATTGTGTCATCTTCATGGTGAAGACCTCCGATGTCTGATCTCTTATTTTGGCAAGTCAAAGTGTTGACTTCAAATGTATTTGTACTATCTCTCTACTATTGAAAAATATCAGAAGAATTGAACAGGGGTTCCCCCACATTGGGGTTTGTCCTTGGCTAGTGCCATATCTTGTGTCCTTTTGTCTTGGCTTGTCTTCTGATGTTTATGTTTATGTTCTATCTACACTTTACTATCATGTTGATGTGATAGCTAATCTGAATATTCTCAATGAACTAAAATGAAAAATTGAACTAAATTGCTCCCAACATAGAACATACGTAAAATTAAACATGGTATCAGAGTTGAGGCGAAGACAAAGCCCAAGCAAGAGTGAAAGAGCAATCACCAAAGACAGTTGGACAAGGTCAAAGGCTCAATGGGTCCCTCATCTCTCTTCCCTACTGAAGACAAGCTCCGTAAAAAGTCTATCATGGATGGAAGATGTCTCTGAACCTGAAATTTGAAGAGCAAGAAGTGTTGGATTACGTGAAGGGTAAAATCCCTGAGCCTCCATCAAATGCACCAGTTTCTACAAAGAACAAGTACACTAAGGGTGGAAGGAAAGACAGATGCCTTGCTTGCAATAAGTTTGGCCATTATGCGAGGGAGTGTCCGGATAGAAGGGACACATCACTTGATGATGATAACAATCATTCCAAGGGCATCTTCAATGGTTGAAGGAATGACAGGTACAATGGAAAAGGAAAAAGGAACGCAGGTCATCAAGGAAACGGCCAATTCTTCAAGAAAGAAACGAACTCCAAGTATGAAATCAAATGTTGTTTCTGATAAGTAAAAGAAGTATTACTGTATGTCGGCCCTCTCCACTACCTCTTCTCCGGACTCTTTGGGAAATTGGCTTATTGATAGTGGTGCCTCAAGGCACTTCACCGGATACAAGGAGGCGCTCTCTAATATGATAGAGAAGGAGACAATCTTGGAGATTATCCTTGGAGATGATGTCAACTATCCCGTAAAGGGTGTAGGGAATGTTACTCTTCAATTGAATCAGAGTAACTCATTTTCAAAAAGTTCTTTGTGTACCTGATCTCAAGAAGACCCTGGTGTCCATTTCAGCAATGGAAGTCAAAGGTTTCAAGGTTGCATTCATCGATGAAAAGGTATGTGTTTGGAAAAGGAATTTTAAAGATTCTTTTACTCTTGGGTTCAGTGTTGGTAATTTGTATCAAATTGCAGGAAATCGAATGGTGACCATGTCGTGTGACACATCTCTTCTATGGCACCGGAGGTCTACCCATCTTCATTGTAAGGCCCTACCTGATGTGAGACAGATGATGACAGTGATGCCTGAATTCAAAGAAGAGCATTAAGGTACATGTTCGAGATGTATAGAAGGAAATCTTACAAGGGGACCATTCCCCTCATGTAATAGCAAGACCACAAATGTGCAACAACCAGAGGGATTTGAGATTCATGATCGGGAATCTCATGTATGCAGGTGGAAGAAAGCTCTCTATGATTTAAAGCAAGCACCCCGGGCTTGGTGTGAGAGGATTGGCAGTGAACTGATAAAGTTGAGATTCACTAAGAGTGAAGTCGATCCAAACCTTTGTTTTAAGGTTATTCGTGATAGACCTATCATACTAGTATTTTAGGTGGACGACCTCTTTCTAACAGGTGCAGACCATCTCATTTGCAAAAGTAGGAGAGAGTTGGATTTCGGATTTGGAATGGTGAACTACAAGCCCGTGACTACCTCGATGGAGCCTAACATTAAGAAGTTATGCGGTAGTGTTGTCGGACCTAATTTGGAAATGCCTCTGAGTTTCGTCAACTCATAATAGCATTGATGTTCTTAGTGAACTCTCGTCCGGATATATGTTTTGCAGTTAGCATGTTGAGCTCATATATGGTTGAGCCTCACTGGATTGGTGCCAAGAAAATTGAGATATCTTCAAGGCACAATCACTCATGGTCTGAGAGACACTGCCGAAGATGTGAGGCTGCATGATTATTCTAATGTTGATTATGTTGAAATTTGGTACCGGAGGATAGGTGGTTCCCTTAGGCTTTGATCTTTCGCCTAGGGAAAAGTGTCCAAAAGAATTTAATTTTTCTCCTAAAGTGACTTTATAATTTTATAAAGTTAAATCTAATTTAAAAGTGACTTTAAGTGATAAAGTTACTAAGTCTAATTTTAAAGTAAATGAAAAATTAGAAAAGAAAAGTGACTTTGGAAATAAATGACTAAGTGGGTCTTTATTAAAGTGGGGTGAATTAAAAAATAGAAAGTGAAATTTAAATGAGCATTTAATCTCAACCATTGATCTAAATCTATTTCAGCCATTGGATTTAGAGATCACCCAAAAGTCACTTGGATCACCCAAAAGTCACTTGGAGTTATATTAAAGGAGGAAAAGGAGGAAAAGGTCATTCATTCTTTCATGAGCAGATTGGGAGAAGGAGAGCAAGAGAGATTTCTGAGCAGGGAGGAGAAGGAGACAGCAGCTTGGCACACATTCCAAGGCAGCAGTTGAGCAGATTTGTACAGCTGATTCAGCACATAGTGAAAGGCAGATTTTTGCACAAAAATCGACGAGCAGTTTGCTGATTTTTCTGCACACAAAACGGAGGCCGTACAGCATTTATTGCTGTCCTGTTTGCTGTAATTTCCAGATTGCTGTGAGGCACGGGAAAGGAGATAAGTTGTAAATTTGCTTGCTGATTTTTGCTGAATAATTCTCACTGTAAAAAGGCAATTTTCAGAAATAAAGAAGAGCTCTCAAACTGGTTTTCCCCAAGAGTTGTAGGGGGTTTTTCCAGGGTCAAGTTGACCAAAAATATCAGTGTTTTAATGTGTTTTAATGGCTGTTTTTGATTGCTGATTTTTAATTCTGCAATTTCCAGCATTCTGAAAAATTTCCAGAATTTGTGTTTTCAGCAATATTTATTTTTTTCAGTCTGTTAAATGTATGGTTATGGGAATGGGAATTTAACTACATGGGAGAAATAAGGAGAAACTGAAAACCGGGGTGGGAAAACAGAAATTTCTACATGGTATCGGAGCTTGAGTGCTGAAGGGCAGTTTGGGACAGCAAAAGGAAAAATTACAGTTGCTGATTTTTCACTCAGAAAATTCCAGCAAGCTGATTTCTTCATAAACAACGGTTTTATCTTTACTACAGCAGTGCTATTTTTCAATTTTAGGACAACAGGATGTCATTGGGATTGAGGGTGGAAGATAGGTTGGATGGGCATACAAATTACAGTGTTTGGAAGGAGGGAATGCAGAGTATCTTTGAGGAGACAGAAGTCTGGGATATCATGGTGCATACCGCACAGAACCCTGTTGTTGTGCCCACTGATGTTACTCAGTTGGCTGAGTATAAAAAGAAGAACAATAAGGGTAAGAGGTTGATTCTAGACGGAATCAAAGACCATTGCATTCCTCATGTGAGAGGAAAGAGCAATGCCCATGAGATGTGGACAGCATTGTCCAATCTCTACCAGAGTACCAATGAGAACCGGAAGATGGTCCTGAAGGAGAAGCTGAAGAACATTAAGATGGGGAATGATAGTGCAGCTGGATATCTCACAAAGATTACCAATGTGAGAGATGAGTTGGCAGCGATTGGAAAGGCCATTCCATCCACTGAGTTGGTGCGTATTGCAGTGAATGGCCTCCCCCGTTCATGGTTGAACTTTGCTGATGGGGTTTGTGCACGTGAGACCCTTCCCACATGGGAGAGGTTTTGGGATGATTGCATTCAGACAGAGATCAGGAAATGACAGCTTGGGGCAGCCAAGCCAGTTGAGCAGGATGAGGACGTAGCACTGGTGGTAGGAGGCAAGAAAGGCAAAGGGAAGAAGCAGGCTTCCACAAGCGGTGGTGGGGGCAAAGGCAAAGGTAAAGGTAAACAGGGGAACACACAGAAGGACTATTCCAAGGTGAAGTGTTGGAATTGTCAAAAGATGGGACACTATGCAGTTGTGTGTCCGGAGAAGAAGAAGAAGGGGAAGAACCAGGACGTGGCAGCTTCAGCAGAGATTGAGGACTTTGCTCGTCGTTTTGACCGAGAGTTTGCGTTCACTACGTGTGAGTCCTCTAGTGCAGGATCACCTGCCACACAGGTTCAGAGGGAGCATGCTTTTCCCTCGATTAGCGGAGCATCTACAGGTATCTGGTATGTGGATAGTGGGGCTTCACGTCACATGACAGGAGTCCGTGAGTACTTCTCAGAGCTTTCAGAGAGTGGCACTGATATCGAGGTAGTACTCGGTGATGACAGAGTTGTTAGAGCAGTCGGGGTGGGGACAGTGACATTTCAGAGGGAGTCCAAACCTCCCTTGAAGGTGTCAGAGGTTCTTTATGTGCCAGGGATGAGGAAGAACCTCATATCCGTCTCAGCTTTGGAGGACAGAGGATATGAGGTACTGTTCAGGGGAGGACAGGTGTTGATGTATCCCAGGGGCACTCCAGCTGATTCAGCTAGAGTGATAGGTGTACGCCATGCAAAGGTGTACAAGTTTGCATTCCAACCCCTTTTGGCATTGAGCAGTAGTACCGACAGCAGAGCTAGCAGTTCTGAGCTGTGTGAGATTTGGCACCGCGGGATGGGACATATGTATCATGGAGCCTTGAGGACATTGCGGGAGATCACTACAGGTGTGCCAGATTTCAGTACTGATCACTTTGATACTTGCAGAGGTTGTGCGATGGGCAAGTTTGCCAAATCCCCTTTTCCCAGCAGTGACAGCAGAGCGACTGGGATACTTGATTTGATTCATTCTGATGTGAGCGGTCGGATGTCTCATGTTTCCTTGAGTGGATATGAGTACTAGGTCTTATTCATTGATGATCACTCCAGGAGGACCTGGATTTATTTTTTGAAGACCAAGAGTGAGGTCTTCAAGCGGTTTCAGGAGTTCAGAGCTCTTGTGGAGACTGAGACAGGTCGAAAGATCAAGTCCTTGAGGTCGGACAATGGAGGAGAGTACACCCTTGGAGAGTTTGTTGACTATTGTGCGGAGGCAGGCATTAGGAGGGAGTTCACTGTTCCTTACAACCCCCAGCAGAAGGGGTTGCGGAGAGGAAGAACAGATCCATCATAGGGGCTGCCAAAGCCATGTTACATGATCAGGGGTTGCCATTGTTCTTGTGGGCAGAGGCCTGCAACACAGCTGTTTACTTGCAGAACAGGAGTCTGCATCGTGCCTTGGGGCACATGACTCCGGAGGAGGCTTTCTTTGGGAAGAAGCCTGATCTTGGTCATCTTCATATCTTTGGATGCATTACATACTCCTATATACCCAAGGAGAAGAGGACCAAACTAGAGCCCACCGCAGAGAAGGGTATCTTTGTGGGCTACAGTGAGACCTCAAAGGCCTTTCGGATTTACATCCCTGCACAGAGGAGAGTTGTTGTCAGACGGGATGTGAAGTTTGAGGAGGACAGGGCCTTTAGGAGGTCACGGGAGTTAGAGTATTTGGATCAGCCAGACCCTCAGCAGCAGTTGAGTCAGTCACAGGGATCCAGTGGGCAGGGATCAGGAGGATCCGGAGGTACATCCATGAGGATGTCAGGTCCATCAGTGAGCAGTGGCTCGCCGAGCCAGAGGGGTGGTGCTCCGGGCAGCATGCAGAGTAGTTCACAGAGCAGTTCACTAGGGAGTCCACTGATGGACAGTTCACACGGTACCTCAGCTTCTACAGGTTCAGGTGCAGGCAGGAGGACAACAGACAGACAGTCAGGAGTTCAGGCTACTGATGGTGATGAGGAGGAGGAGTTTCATTCTCTTATGGGAGAAGCATGCTCAGGGAAGAGGAAGCCCAAGTGGCTTCAGGACACCTTGAGAGATGCCACATCTGTTGCTGAGCCGAAGAGGCCGGTCAGAGAGAGTAGACCACCTGAGAGGTTTTGTAGTTATATGGCGATGGTTACCAGCATCCTTGACTCTAAGCCTTCTAGCTATGAGGAGGCAGCTAGCCAGCAGGTCTGGAGAGAGGCCATGCAGGAGGAGTATTCTTCTATCATGAAGAATGATGTTTGGGAGGTGGTGCCGAGGCCTGAGGGCAAATCCGTGGTTACTTCCAGATGGCTTTACAAGGTAAAGCATGCTGCAGATGGCAGCATTGAGAAATTCAAAGCGAGGTTTGTGGCTAGAGGGTTCTCCCAGGTAGAGGGAGTTGATTATGAGGAGACCTTCGCTCCCGTGGCTCGATATACTTCGATCCACTCCATTATATCGATAGCAGCAGAGATGGGTTGGAAGATCCACCAGATGGATGTGAAGACCGCATTTCTCAATGGCTTCATACAGGAGGAGGTGTACATTGAGCAGCCACAAGGCTTTGAGGTGCATGGGAAGGAGTCCCATGTGTGCAGATTGAAGAAGGCCCTTTATGGCCTGAAGCAAGCTCCCAGAGCTTGGTACTCCAGGATAGATGCATACTTGCAGGGGATGGGTTTCACAAAGAGTGAGGCAGATCCGAACCTTTACTTTATTGTGATTGGTGAGGAGCCTCTCATTCTGGTGTTGTATGTGGATGACTTGATCATTACAGGTGCAGAGAGACTCATAGAGCACTGCAAGAGAGATCTTGCGGCGGAGTTTGAGATGAAGGACATCAGCTTGATGCATTACTTTTTGGGTTTGGAGGTGTGGCAGGAGGAGGGGCATTTCTTCCTGGGGCAGGGGAAGTATATTGTGGACATCCTTAGCAGATTCCACATGGAGGATTGTAGACCCATGTCGACACCGATGATCACCAACTGGAAGAAGATTCATGCTTCAGATTCCGAGTTGGTGGATCCCACATTGTACAGGCAGCTGATTGGTTCCTTGATGTATTTGGTCAACACTAGACCAGATATCTGTTTTGCAGTCAACACGATGAGTCAGTTTATGTGTGAGCCTAGGAAGGTTCACTGGGTGGCTGTAAAACACATTTTGCGGTACTTGCAGGGGACAGTGGATTAGGGTCTGGACTACAGGCAGGGAGATGGAGTGAGATTGGAAGGGTACACTGATTCTGATTGGGCAAGTTGTGCTTCTGATAGGAAGAGCACTTCAGGGTGTTGTTTTGGGTTGGGTTCAGCAGTAGTGTCATGGTTCAGCCGGAAGCAGCAGTCAGTAGCACTCAGTTCAGCGGAAGCAGAGTATATGGCAGCTAGTCTAGCTAGTTGTGAGGCTATCTGGCTTCGCAAGATGTTGTTTGGCTTATTTGGTCAGTCGTTGAGACCTTCAGTGATTTACTGTGATAATCAGAGTTGCATTAAACTCACGGAGAATCCAGTATTTCATGACAGGTCAAAGCATATTGGGATCAGATATCATTTCATCAGAGACTATGTTCAGAAGGGAGTTGTGAAACTTGAGTATATTTCCACTGATGAGCAGGTTGCAGATATTCTTACCAAAGTCTTACCACGGGGCAAGCATGTCTACTTCAGAGACAAGATGGGTGTGGTGAGGAACACCTTCCTCGGTAAGAGGGAGTGTTGAAATTTTGTACCGGAGGACAGGTGGTTCCCTTAGGCTTTGATCTTTGGCCTAGGGAAAAGTGTCCAAAAGAATTTAATTTTTCTCCTAAAGTGACTTTATAATTTTATAAAGTTAAATCTAATTTCAAAGTGACTTTAAGTGATAAAGTTACTAAGTCTAATTTTAAAGTAAATGAAAAATTAGAAAGGAAAAGTGACTTTGGAAATAAATGACTAAGTGGGTCTTTATTAAAGTGGGGTGAATTAAAAAATAGAAAGTGAGATTTAAATGAGCATTTAATCTCAACCATTGATCTAAATCTATTTCAGCCATTGGATTTAGAGATCACCCAAAAGTCACTTGGATCACCCAAAAGTCACTTGGAGTTATATTAAAGGAGGAAAAGGTCATTCATTCTTTCATGAGCAGATTGGGAGAAGGAGAGCAAGAGAGCAAGAGAGATTTCTGAGCAGGGAGGAGAAGGAGACAGCAGCTTGGCACACATTCCAAGGCAGCAGTTGAGCAGATTTGTACAGCTGATTCAGCACATAGTGAAAGGCAGATTTCTGCACAAAAATCGAGGAGCAGTTTGCTGATTTTTCTGCACACAAAACGGAGGCCGTACAACATTTATTGTTGTCCTGTTTGCTGTAATTTCCAGATTGCTGTGAGGCACGGGAAAGGAGATAAGTTGTAAATTTGCTTGCTGATTTTTGCTGAATAATTCTCACTATAAAAAGGCAATTTTCAGAAATAAAGAAGAGCTCTCAAATTGGTTTTTCCCAAGAGTTGTAGGGGGTTTTTCCAGGGTCAAGTTGACCAAAAATATCAATGTTTTAATGTGTTTTAATGGCTGTTTTTGATTGCTGATTTTTAATTCTGCAATTTCCAGCATTCTGAAAAATTTCCAGAATTTGTGTTTTCAGCAATATTTATTTTTTTCAGTCTGTTAAATGTATGGTTATGGGAATGGGCATTTAACTACATGGGAGAAATAAGGAGAAACTGAAAACCGGGGTGGAAAAACAGAAATTTTTACAGATTAGGCAGGCAGTGTGGAGGATCGCAAGAGCACTTCTGGGTGTCGATACTCTTTGGGTTCTGCTTTGATATCCTAGATGCGCAGGAAGTAGAAGTCGGTTGCTTTGAGCACCGATGAGGTCGGATACATAGCTGTGAGTATGGCCTCCTGTGAAGCTGTCTAGTTGTGGAAGCTATTTTGTGAGCTATTTGGGCGTGTGCTAGATACCAACGTGATGTTTTGTGACAACCCAAGGGGGATTCGATTGTTGAGGAATCCTGTGTTCTATATCGCACCAAGCACATAGACATCAGGTACCACGCTATCTGGGATATTGTACAATGGGGAGCGAGAAGGCTCCATCACTCTGGGACTGATGTGCAGGTCGCCGATATTCAGATGAAGCCCCTGGGAAAGGTCAAATTCTTCAATTTCAGAGAACGACTAGGAGTCGTGGATAGACTCTCTCCTAAAGGTCCTGTATGATATGGACATTGAGCTCTAGGAGCTCCGGGGGTCTTAGGGGTACTTCTTGGAGTGATGAGAAAGCATAGGGTGAGTGGTTCAGCGTTCCCCTAGTGGTTTGCTATGTAGGCAGGATGAGTGGTTCATCCTTCTCCTGCTGAGACACAATCATAGGGTGAGTGGTTCAACCTTCCCCTAGTGAATTGTTGTGTACAAGGTGAGTGGTTCAGCCTTCCCCTAGAATACCCCTAGCGAAATGTAGGCAGGATGAGTGGTTCATCCTTCTCCTGCAGAGACATCCTACCCATGCAGTCTGGGACTCATGCGAAGTACCTCTCATCTGACCAATGAGCAGGGAAATGAGGATAGGGACCATAGTACTATTGATGGATGCATCATGTAGGACAGTACTCCCTATGCTAGGATGATATTGATCTGGGATCAGTTGGAAATGACTTCGGGTCAGTAAGAGTGGAAAGAGACACTCTCTTTATTTGGCACTGATTTTGGATCAATAAGAGTTGCATGAGACACTCTGTCTATTTGGAACTGATTTCGGATCAGTAAGAGTGGTATGAGACACTCTTTATATGGGACTAACTTCGGGTCAGTAGAGAATGGTATGATACATTCTCGATCACTTCTTCTTCATGATCTGGGATCAATTGGAACTGACTTTGAATCAATAAGAGTGGAAAGAGACACTCTCTTTATTTGGAACTGATTTTGGATCAATAAGAGTTGCATGAGACACTCTGTCTATTTGGAACTGATTTCGGATCAGTAAGAGTGGTATGAGACACTCTTTATATGGGACTGACTTCGAGTTAGTAAAGAATGGTATGATACATTCTCAATCACTTCTTCTTCATAGTTCAGAGAAGTGCAAGGCACTGATGGCAGAGATAGTACGGACTGACAGCTGGATTAGCAGATGGAGTTCTCCCTAATTGAGAGGGAGTGTTAAAATTGGCAACTAGGGCCAAACTCCATGTGGGTCATCTTATTTATGGCAGCAAATATTTTTCTTGGATTCCTCTCATCAAGAGGTGCAGGATTGATCTAAAGATCATCCGATTCCAACATGTATTCATGGAGATATGAATTTATTTGTGTTATGTGACAATTCGTCAAGGTCGGCAAGCAAACCAATTATCCCCACTTCTCCTCAACGTTTTACCATAAATAGAGGCGGCGTTCAAGTCATTTGGTCACTCATCTCTTGCAATCTCTCTCTCCACTCGTTTGGGTTTTAGTGGAAAGAGAGGCCTAGAAGAGAAGGCATATACGCTCTCCTCGGTAGAAGTTCTATATGTTGCCCTAGAGGAGATGCCCTAGCCCTAAACACAGTCAAAGAGAAGGCTATACACAGTCAATGAAGCATCCCCTAGCCACAGTCATGGAGGAGTCTTATCACATATATGCTCTCCTCGGTAGAAGTTCTATATGTTGCCCTAGAGGAGATGCCCTAGCCCTAAACACAGTCAAAGAGAAGGCTATACACAGTCAATAAAGCATCCCCTAGCCACAGTCATGGAGGAGTCTTATCACAACAAAGAGAGGCTCCTACGCTATCCTAAAAGAGGCTTCTATAACGCAGCAAGAAGAGACCCTAAGCTGTTGTCCTAAAGTGCCCTGAACGCAAGTCTAGAAGAGACCCTAAATGCTGGTAAGGAGAAGCCCTAATCACAGCCGTGAAGGATATCTAACCACAGCAAAATGATGCCCTATTACATTGTCCAAGGCCGCAGTCAATGAAGGTTTGCATGCAGCAAGAGGAGCCACTTAAATGTAGTAAAGGAGAGGCCTTAATTCGCAGACAAGAGGAGACTTAGCCGCAGCAAAAGAGGTCTATTATGCAGCTGAAGGAGAAGCCCTAGCTGCTGTCTAAAGGTACTCTAGCCACAGGTCTAAAGGAAGTCTTTGACGCAGTTGTGAAGGTGCTTTAGAAGCCCTATACGCAGTAATAAAGAGGCCCTAATCCACCGTTCATATATGCTCCTATCTGCAACAAGCTGCAGTCAAATAAAGGTTGTTATACACAGTCAAAGGTGGCTTCATTTCGGTGCTACTACTCGCAGTAAAGAGGAGAATTAATTCACTGTTCTAAGTGGTCCCAATCTGCAATTAAGGGTGGACCTAATCGTTGTTCAAAGAGGCCCCTATATACTATATAGTATATAGAGAAGGCCTAACTGAGACCTAAAGTGCCCTAACCACAGCAGGCTGTCAGCGCGAAAGTTGCATTGTTTGGGCATCTCTTTTGTGACAGTATAAGGTTGGTTTCTTCCTGCAAGAGGACCAAGTTAGAGGAGCATAGTATCAGACCTATTCAGGTGTTATTGAAGGGACAAGCGATAATGAATATGCTGCCTGAAGACTGTGTTAGGCCGCAAGCCATAACACCACAGTTGAGCATTTCGTATGAGTGTATGAGGACCTATATATGCCCAGATCTTCAACATAATCTAGGAGCTGACTTGGGAGATAATTCTGTTGAGATCTAAGGCTATCGTGATGACCATTGGAGGGTTGTATGATGCTGCTGCAATATGAGATGGACAGAGCTATTGTCATGGGTTAGCATTACTGTGTTGAGGATTAGTCAACTAGCTAGGTGCAGCATGGTGATGGAATCACCTTGGGGAATCAACTGAAGAATGAGGACTGATAAGTATGCCTTCACTTGAGTTCAAAACTGCAGTCCTTGTCATCAAATCTACAACCTCATTGTGTCATCTTCATAGTTTAGATCTCTGATGTCTGATCTCTTATTTTTGCAATTCAAACTGTTGACTTCAAATGTATTTGTACTATCTCTCTCTGTGCTGAACTATTGAAGAATATAAGAAGAATTGATCAAGGGTTTCCCCACATTGGGGTTTGTCCCTGCCTGGTGCCACATCTTGTGTCCTCTTGTCTTGGCTTGTCTTCTGATGTTTATGTTTATGTTCTATATGCACTTTACTATCATGCTGATGTGATTGCTAATCTGAATATTGTCATTGAGCTAAAATGAAAAATTGAAGTAAATTGCTCTCAGCATAGAACATACGTAAAATTAACATCGTATCAAAGCTGAGGCAAAGACAAAGCCCAAGCAAGAGTGAAAGAGCAATCACCAAAGACAGTTGGACAAGGTCAAAGGCTCAATGGGTTCCTCATCCCTCTTCCCGACATCTTGTGTCCTCTTGTCTTGGCTTGTCTTCTGATATTTATGTTTATGTTCTATATGCACTTTTCTATCATGCTAATGTGATTGCTAATCTAAATATTGTCATTGAGCTAAAATGAAAAATTGAAGTAAATTGCTCTCAGCATAGAACATACCTAAAATTAACATGGTATCAGCGCTGAGGCGAAGACAAAGCCCAAGCAAGACTGAAAGAGCAATCACCAAAGTCAGTTGGACAAGGTCAAAGGCTCAATGGGTTCCTCATCCCGCTTCCCGACTGAAGACAAGCTCCATAAAAAGTCTATCATGGATGGAAGATGCTTCTGAATCTGACACTGTAAGAGCAAGAAGTGCTGGATTACGTGAAGGGTAAAATCCCTGAGCCTCCATCAAATGCACCAGCTGCTAAAAAGAACATTTACACTAAGGGTGGAAGGAAAGGCAGAGGACTTGCTTGCAATAAGTTTGGCCATTATGCGAGGGAGTGTCTGAATAGAAGGGACACATCACTTGATGATGATAACAATCATTCCAGGGGCATCTTCAATAATCGAAGTAATGACAAGTACAATGGCAAAGGAAAAAGGAATGCAGGTCATCAAGGAAATGGCCGACTCCTCAAGAAAGCAAGGAACTCTAGGTATGAAATCAAAGGTTATTTCTGATAAGTAAAAGGAGTATTATCTTATGTCGGCCCTCTCCACTACCTCTTCTCCGGACTCTTTGGGAAATTGGCTTATTGATGGTGGTGCCTCAAGGCACTTCACCGAATACAAGGAGGCGCTCTCTAAAATGATAGCAAAGGAGTCAATCTTGGAGATTATCCTTGGAGATGATGTCACCTATCCCATAAAGGGTGTAGGGAATGTTACTCTTCAATTGAATCAGAGTAACTCATTTTCAAAAAGTTCTATGTGTACCTAATCTCAAGAAGAACCTAGTGTCCATTTCGGCAATGGACAAAGGTTTCAAGGTGTCATTCATCGATGGAAAGGTACGTGTTTGGAAAAGGAATTTTAAAGATGCTTTTACTCTTGGGTTCAATGTTAGCAATTTGTATCAAGTTGCAAGAAGTCGAATGGTGACCATGTCGTGTGACAGATCTCTTCTATGGCACCGGAGGTCTGCCCATCTTCATTGTAAGGCCTTACTCGATGTGAGACAGATGGTGACAAGGATACCTGGATTCAAAGAAAAGCATGAAGGTACATGTTCGAGATGTATCAAAGGAAATCTTACAAGGGGACCATTCCCCTCATGTAATAGCAAGACCACAAATGTGGAACAATCCGAGGGATTTGAAATTCATGATCGGGAATCTCATGTATTCAGGTGGAAGAAATCTCTCTATGATTTAAAGCAAGCACCCCGGGCTTGGTGTGAGAGGATTGACAACTATCTGATAAAGCTAAGATTCACTAGGAGTGAAGCCGATCCAAACCTTTGCTTTAAGGTTATGGATGATAGACCTCTCATATTGGTATTTTATGTGGACGACCTCTTTTTGACAGGTGCAGACCCTCCCATTTGCAAAAGTAAGAGGGAGTGTGATTTCGGATTTGGAATGGTGAACTGTAAGACCGTGACTACCTAGATGGAGCCTAACTTTAAGAAGTTATGCGGTAGTGCTGCCGGACCTGATTTGGTAATGCCTCTAAGTTTCGTCAACTCCTAATAGCATTGATGTTCTTGGTGAACTCTCGTCCGAATATATGTTTTGCAGGTAGCATGTTGAGCTCATATATGGTTAAGCCTCACTGGATTGGTGCCAAGAATCTTTTGAGATATCTTCAGGGCACAATCACTCATGGTCTGAGAGACACTGCCAAAGATGTGAGGCTGCATGATTATTCTGATGCTGATTAGGCAGGCAGTGTGGAGGATCGCAAGAGCACTTCTGGGTGTTGGTTCTCTTTCGGTTTTGCTTCGATATCTTGGATGAGCAGGAAGCAGAAGTCGATTACTTTGAGCACCGATGAGGTCGGATACATCGCTGTGAGTATGGCCTCCCGTGAAGCTGTCTGGTTGTGGAAGCTATTTTGTGAGTTGTTTGGACACGTGCTGGATACCATCGTGATACTCTGTGACAACCAGAGGGGGATTCGATTGTTGAGGAATCTCATGTTCTATGATCGCTCCAAGCATATAGACATCAGGGACCACTCTATCTGGGATATGGTACAACGGGGAGCAAGAAGGCTCCATCACTCTGGGACTGATATGCAGGTTGTCGATATTCAGATGAAGCCCTTGGTAAAGGTCAAATTCTTGACTTTCCGAGAATGACTAGGAGTCGTGGAGAGACTCTCTCCTAAAGGTCCTGTATGATATGGATATTGAGCTCTGGGAACTTCGGCGGGCTTGCAGGTACTTCTTGGAGCGATAAGCAAGCATAGGGCAAGTGGTTCAGCCTTCCCCTAGTGGTTTGCTATGAAGGCGGGATGAGTGGTTCATCCTTCTCCTTCTAAGACACAATCATAGGGTGAGTGGTTCAGCCTTCCCCTCGGATACCCCTGGCGACATGTAGGCAGGATGAATGCTTCATCCTTCTCCTGCTGAGACATCCTACCCATGCAGTCTGGGACTCATGGGAAGTACCTCTCATATGGCCAATGAGCAGGGAAATGAGGATAGGGACCATAGTACTATTGATGGACGCATCGTGTAGTACTGTACTCCCTATGCTAGGATGATATTGATCTCTGATCAATTGGAACTGACTTCGGGTCAATAAGAGTGGTATGAGACACTCTCTTTATTTGGAACTGATTGCGGATCAGTAAGAGTGGTATGAGACACTCTTTATTTGGAACTGATTTCGGATCAGTAAGGGTGGTATGAGACACTCTCTTTATATGGGACCGACTTTGGGTCAGTAGAGAATGGTATGATACATTCTCGATCACTTCTTCTTCTTCATAGTTTAGCATAGTAGAGCAGTCCAGGGCACTGATGGCAAAAAGATAGTACGGACTGGCAGATGGATTAGCAGATGGAGTTCTCCCTAGTTGAGAAGGAGTGTTAAAATTGGCAACTAGGGCCAAACTCCATATGGGTCATCTTATTTATGGCAGCTGATATTTTTCTTGGATTCCTCTCATCTGATTCCGACATCTATTCATGGAGATAGGAATTTATTTTTGTTATGTGACAATTCATCAACGTCGGCCAACAAACAAATTACCCCCACTTGTCCTCAACGTTTTACCATAAATAGAGGTGGCCTTCAATTTATTTAGTCACTCATCTCTTGTAATCTCTCTCTCCACTCATTTGGGTATTAGTGGAAAGAGAGGCCTAGAAGAGAAGGCATATACGCTGTCCTCGGTTGAAGGTCTATACGTTGCCCTAGAGGAGATGCCCTAGCCCTAAACACAGTCAAAGAGAAGGCTATACGTTGTCAATGAAGCATGCCCTAGCCGCAGTCATGGAGGAGTCTTACCACAGCAAAGAGAGGCTCCTACGTTATCCTAAAAGAGGCTTCTATAACGCAACAAGAAGAGACCCTAAGCTGTTTTCCTAAAGTGCCCTAAACGAAGGTCTAGAAGAGACCCTAAATGCAGGTAATGAGAAGCCCTAATAACAGCCATGAGGGAGATCTAACCACAGCAAAATGATGCCCTAATACGCTATCCTAGGCCGCAGTCAATGAGGGTTTGTATGTAGCAAGAGGAGGCACTTAAACGCCGTAAAGGAGAGGCCTTAATCCACAACCAAGAAGAGACTTAGCCGTAGTAAAAGAGGTCTATTATTGAGCTGAAGGAGAAGCCCTAGCTGTTGTCCAAAGGTACTCTAGCCGCAGGTCTTAAGGAATTCTTTGACGCAGTTGTGAAGGTGCTTTAGAAGCTCCCCTAAATCAGGCATGCTCAAGTGCCTAGCCTAAGGGGTTGATATCCCCCCCCCCCCACTTCAAAATGGTTGTCGTCCTCGACAATGCACCCCTTGACAAACTTCTTAACCAAAGCCCGAAGATTGTCCTCATCATGAACAACCTCTACATCAACTGACTTCATCAATACAAAAGAATCTCATCTCCAACATATATACCATGTCTATTCATGTATCGCAACCTGCAAGAATGATGTGTTGGATCCCTTTGTCTAATCAACTAGTCAGGTAGCTAATTTGACAATAGCATCAACTCCATAAGAACACATGCACCCAAACATGTGCAGTGATTCTCACCTCTTCCCTGTCACACAATTTTTCCTCTGGTTCTGCTCATCATGAGGTGCCATTCAATCGCATCTCAATCTCCCAAGGGTCTCACCATTTCAAGCAAGTTCTAGTGAGCCTATCTCCTTCATGAGCTTCAAAAAGATGGTCGTGTGGGGAAGTCATACGACTTCCCTTTCTACATCACATGGTCACCTCTCTTCGTCTCCGAGAAGAATCCACCCATTCCTGGTATGACCCCTTCATACTTCTCTACAATACAATTTATCAGAGGATAGGAACACATACCCATACTCTCTTCCATCAACTTCATCGAAACTGGATCAGTATGGCTTAGTGTCTTCACAGTTCCATCCCAGTCCACGAACATCCCTCTATCTCCATCCTCTTATCGGTTTGATTCCTACTCCAAACTCTCAATCCATCTATCAACATCTTCTTCCTCCAAATCGACACTAGGGTGGTACTAGCAAAATCAAGGAGCAAAATATTAGAAGAAGGATGTGTTGGATAAATGATTATGCAATCCCATAGCTGCAGTCTACAAGATGCAACAACCAAAACCAGTGTTCCAAGGAAGTAACATGGAGGAAGGAGCATGTTGAATAAAACCATCTAGGAAGAAGTATCTCAAGTTGGGCCCTACTCATGATAATGACTTAGAGGGAATCAATCACTAGTGCGCTGACCAAAAATAGAGTTGAAAAAACGAGAATATATAAAGAAAGAGTCAAGAAGAAAAAAATGGAAAAGACTAATTCCCGCGATTGGCATGAATGATTCACTAGTGGGAGACTACTATTGCATGTGAAAAATTCAAGCATGGTAATGTCATTGTCCAAAAAAGATATATACATCCACTGATAATATTTCTGGGTTGGCTCAAGTAGAGGCAAAGGCAACACCGACTCCTTAGCCTAGAAAATTTACAAGAAAGTCACTTGGCATCCACAAGGTAAAGGAGACTAGGACAATAAGCAAGGTATGCCAAATGTAAACAAAACCATCGAAGATAAAGGGTCATCCCCCAAACGATGAAATCTTTTAGGATCAAGAGGCTCAACATCCCTCCAGAAGGCATGTTATAAGCCTCAAGACATAGTGAAGTTTCCCTCATAGAAATAACATCCCTCAGGCAAGATAATTTGTAGCCTCAAAATCTAGGAGTCATGCCACTAGGGCACACATCTAAGCCCCTGAGGTGTGCGACACCAGCACACATTCTCCTCAATGGTGAAACCAAATTGAGTTTACTAATGCTCGTACTATGCCTCTAGCCCATGTACCCTATGCCGAGACTGATATCTTATACTTGCAAAATTCTTGTTTAATTCAATCTCACTACAATAGCCACTTCAAAGCTTAACTTCAATTATAGTTTACTTCAATTAACTTAATTTCGGCTATAATCGCATTCATTCATAAACAACAGGAATCATGTACATAAATAACACTACAATCAATGAAAGGTGGAACTCCCAAAACAATTTCCAAACTGCTCTATGACTATAAAACTTCCCTGCACAAAACTTCAGTTTATAATGGACTTCAGTTCGATTGGGAAGAACTCCAAACAGTTCGCTGACACAAGCCCTCACAGATACAAATATACAATAACCTAGTTACAACCCTTCAACTAGCAACACACAACCAAATCCAATAAATATCCAAGTTGTGGCCTTTCAACATACACACAACCTCAATACACAAATACCCTATGTTGTACCACTCTCAGCAATAAACAACCTTGCACAAATTCCTTTCGCAACTTTCTTTAGAGAGAGAGCTCCTTCATGAGACCCAACTCTCTTCTTCTTTCGTTGTCTCCTTTTCTAGCGATGACAGATTGTTGATCTTTTGTTGATTGATGTTCTAACTCCTTTCCTATCATCTTATATATGAGTCACCCTCCATGAACAGTCGTGTCCCTTCCAAGAAACGTGTCGATTGGGCGTTCGAGCCAACATTCCTTGGTTTGAGCCAACAATAAACTCCAAATTATGTCGCATCATTTGTCGCACACAAACTTTCCTTCATTTCACCTTCAATTGTGTGCCTTCGTGTCTCGTCCTCAATCCTGTACCTTCGCAACTCGGGCGGAAGCCTCTCAGCTCGGCACACCTTATCTTCGGTCGGACGCATCTTGGCGAGTTGCACCTTGTCTTCCATTGGGTGCGCCTCGACTAGACACCCTCGTCGTGCCAAATCTCAAATTTGTTCTAATCATTCCACCAATCTCATATCAAGTGCGTTCTTCATGCGCTCGTCTCACCAAAGTCTTTCCATTGAACGTCTCAAGCGCACCCTCCATGCCAACCAAGTCGTTCCACCGAACTAGACTTGGCCTAACTCAGGCATGCTCAAATGCCTAGCCTAAAGGCTTGACATCCTCCCCCACGTCAAACTGGTTGTCGTCCTCAACAACACACCCCTCGGAAAATTTCTTAACCAAATCACAAAGACCGTCCTCATCACGAACAACCTTCACATCAATTGTCTTCATCAATACAAAAGAATCTCATCTTTGACATATATCCCATGTCTATGCATGTATCGCAACCTGTAAGAATGACATGTGTTGGATCCCCTTGCACAATCTACTAGTTAGGTAGCTAATCTGACTGTAGCATCAACTCCACAAGAACACATGCACCCAAACATGTGCAACCATTCTCATCTCTTCCATGTCACACAATCTTTCCTTCGACTATGCTCAACATGAGGTGCCATTCAATGGTATTTCAAGCTTCTAGAGGTCTCACCATCTTGAGGAAGTGACAATAAGCCCATCTCCTTCATGAGCTTCAAAAAGATGGTGGTGCGGAAAAGTCATACGACTTCCATTTCCACAGAACAATGCCATATCACCTCGTCTCCAAGAAGAATCCACCCATACCTGGTATGAACCCTCCATACCTTTCTGCAATATACTCCTCTTCACGTTGATCCTCGATCATGTGCCTTTGCAAATCGGACGAGCGTGTCTCGGTTGGGCGCATCTTATCTTCAGCTAGGTGTGCCTTTTCTTCGATAGATCGTGCCCTGGCTGGGTGCCCTTGTCGTTCAACCAAACTCATCCCGGGGCACTCTTCGTGTCATCCAAGTAATTCCACCTAATCTGACTTGGCCTAACTTGAGCACATTCGAGTGCCTAATCCTAAGTGCTTGACAGTCGGAGGCCTACACACGTCAAGTGAAAAGGGCCAAATATGTTGAAAGCTCCTCCAAAATAGCTCATAAGTTCAAGGAGAGGTTTCGAACATAAGAACATATCCTAAAAATCATGAAAGTGTCCTCCAAAAATTATGAAATCACCCTCTCCAAGTCAAACATAATGAAGCCACATGTTTGCAAATTGAAAGTAGATGTGTCCGCAAAGAGTTGGGAGCTCTATTCCAAGGTAAAATAGCTAGAAAGATGATGAAATATGAGGTCGTTCAAGGTTATTAACTATGAAATGTCAAGAGGATTCCCATGCATGCAAAATTTGTCTAAATAGTCCTTAAATGAAGTGACCAATGCCATTGCATATGTGTACTACCATGTCAACTATGAAATTGCCCCATGAAATGTGATGCCACAAGAACAATCATAGAATCATGTCCCATTGTCCCAGGCAAAACCTATTAAATACAAAAAATGGGGTAAATGCTAAACAAGATAGATAATAGTAGTGTTAAGCAAGAAGCATATATGAAATGCAAAAAGCCAAGGAAGAATAGTTAGAATTGCGATACTTATAATTCACTAAAAAAGAAAAAAGATGTCTTGATGTTGGACCTTGTTCAAGGATGTTTCCAAGGTAAGAACATATCCTCATAATAATCCAAAAGACCTCGTCAATTGCAAAATAGATGGAAATAAAGGTCATCTAAAGTGGCAAAGTCCGTGAAATAGCTATGAAACTATGAGATAGCTATGCCCACTTGTAGCTACCTAGGGTGCAAGAGATACAAAGACTGGTAAAGCACCAATGAAGGCAAGATTTGGAAATACGATCACCATAGTAGCTCTAGCATGAGAAGAAGTGACTTTCGAAAGGAAAAAGAAAAGCCTACATGAGAAAATGCTATCACAAAACAAGCATAGGTTTGAGATGTGATGAACTAGTGACATACTAGTGAAGACAAAAATATCTAACATGAGTATGTAGATGTTGAGAGAATGAGAAATGAAGAAAGAAAACAATAGAAAAGGTAGATATAGAAAGAGAGAAAATTGGTTACCACACTAGAGTCGTACTAGCTAAGTCAAGAAGCAAAATATTAGACGAAGGATGTGTTGGATAAATGTTTAAGCAATCCCATAGCTGCAATCTAAAGGATGAAACAACAAAAACCAACGTTACAAGAAAGTAACAAGGAGGAAGGAGCATGGTGACTAGAACAATTTAGGAAATAGTATCTCAAGTTAGGCCCACTCATGACAATGACTTAGAGCGAATCAATTAGTAGTGAGGTGACCAATAATAGAGTTGACAAAATAAGAAAATATAGAGAAAGAACCAAAGAGAAAAAAATATAAAAGACATTCCCACCATTGCCATGAATGATTCAGAAGTGGGAGACTATTATTCTATGAATAAAATTCAAACATAGTAATCTAATAGTCGAAGCAAGTTGTATAACTCCACTAATAATATTTTTGGTTTGGCTCAAGTAGAGGCAAAGGCAACAACTCCTAGGCCTAGAAAAATTACAGGAAAGTCACTTTTTATTCACAAAGTAAAGGAGACTAAGATAATAAGCAAGGTATGCCAAATGTAAACAAAACCATCGAAGATAGAGAGTCGTCCCCCAAAGGATGAAGTCTTTCAGAATCGTGTGGCTCAATATCCTTCTTGAAGGCATGGTATTGTTGATTTGGGGTAGCATCGTATGTGCTCTAGGCCTCAAACTTTGCAAGGAGGCTTGGGCACATGTATTCCATAGAACCCAGAAAGTGTTTTGGGAAATTCCACCCAAAAACAATTTTATTAAAATAATTAATATTTTTAATAGGCCCTATTGACCATTTCGTGTCAACTACCGATAGCAGTACACCCCCTTTTTTTGCAAAAGGTATAGCGCTTGATCAACATGTCCATGCCGTTCGACTATCATCATCAGCCTGATCATGTTATGTTGTAAACTCAGTCTGCATGTGTAAATTGTAAATAATCTTAGCAGATCTGTGTCATGTATGTAATTGCCTAAGTAAACCTAATTTTCTAGTAATGATCTACGTTCTTGAAGGTTTTTTGTCTCACCGACAAAGCCAGAATGGATTTTATCATTAGAATGTTAGGGGAGTCCTAGTGTGCTAGATTGAGTCTATGTAAAAGTGATTTGGGAATAATCCTAACTATTTGGTTAGGTTATTTTATTACAAATTGCTTGATCTGCTAGATTATATTTGTGTCGCAGAACTGGGTAGTCTATGAGGGTCTATGTCAAATGGGTTTTCCCCCTTGAGATGTAAAAATGTAAAAATCATGATGTAAAGTGTCTTGAGGGTTAGAAAAATAATTTATCCCCTCATAAGTCCTAGGTCTTAGGTATTTTTTCCAAAGGCTAAATTCGAGGGTCCTTTAAAAAATTAAATTTTAAGAGGTCCAAGGACTAAGGTTAAATGATTATTTTGCTAAATTTTAGGCCCTTGGTCCCTTGGGTTAAGTCAAAGTCAAAATTTTGAAGAAATTAATTCAAAAATTAAATTTTTGAATTAATTAAAATGCATTTACATGATAATTTCGAATTTCCTCATTATTTTAATTTCGACGGATAAGATTAAAAGATTTTTTGATCCTTATCAACGGTCGAGAGCACTTTGACAAGGATCACTCGAACTAGCCGTTGGGAAATTTTTCTTTAAATAGGGAGTCAGTTGTCATTTGAGATCATTCGACCTTTGAGTCGTGCTAAGTAAAAGCTCTCTTGTAATCGTTTTTTTTATGTGCAATAAAGAAAGACTTTGGGGTTAAATCTCTGCTGGTGTTACTCTTCGGGAAAATGTTGTAAGATGTTTTATTTTCTTGCATGGATTTACTTTCAGCCATTGATGTTAGCTTATTGAAGAGTGATTTAAACAAAGGTATCTTGTTTGATCATTAGGGTTTGAATGATAGTTTAATTTCTGAATATAATGGCAGGTATCTCCATTAGATCTGAATTTTATTGTCGTTTTCTCTCTCTATTTTAATGGTTGAATCAAGTTGTGCAAGAAATCCTTGATTTTGACATTATCGAGCGTTCGGGGAAGTCTTTAGTTGGACCAGCGAACCCCCGGATTGCATTTTCTGAAGAGCCCAACTGGTTTTGATCCTGAGCTTATCATTAGATTTTTTGTTGTGGATGCATGAAGGGTTTTCTGAAGCACCTCATCTTAAATTTAAAATCTTAAAAAATATGTGTGGCATAATGATAGATCTGGCTGTTTAGAGCCTTTAGCCTGTGAATATTGTAATTATTTAGCTAGTTTTTGGGTTTTTTAATTTCATCCTTGCATATATTGTTTCTCGTTGTTTTGTTTTTGCCATTGCAAGGCGCAGATCTAAAGAAAAGATTTTGTTTGAAGCCAGATGTAGGCCCTGGAGAGTAAGACCTAGCCGCAGAGCTAGCTTTTGCAAGAGCATTCTTTCTACAGTTCAACAATTTGAAAATTTTTTAAATCTGGAATTTCAGTGAGGGTTTCAAGAAATCCGAAGCAGAGCGGGTTAAATAAAAATTAAAATTTTTTGAAAAAAGACTAATTAAAAATTTAAAATTCCTTTTGATGTATTTTTTGTGGTATTAGTATTTATTATTTTTCTATAGTTAAATGTGCTTAAATTTTTTGGAAAGTGATAAATTTCCTAGAGTTGAAATTTCAAGCATAATCATTTTAATTCTAGCTAGTTAGCATTTAAATTTTGTGGTTATTTAAAGCATTTGCATCTCTTGAAATTTAATTGTGCTTCGATAAAAAATTTGTCGTCGTTGCTTGGATTATTTAATGCTCATATTTTCAAGCAATTGTTAAAGAGTTTTTTAATATTTCTATTTCCTAAGTAGCAGCAGCAAACCAATTACTTGGTTTTCATTTCATCTAGCGAGATCATTAACTCCATAAGGCACTGGTACTAATCATTTAAAATTTTCTTGCTAAGCCTTAAATCAAGTATTCGGTTGCCTCGCTGTGTCTCCCGAGCCGGTTGATTCCCAGCTGGTTCTCCTTCATCCCATTTATCAATAGGGTCTACCCCCCTTAGCTTGTTGTAGGGAGACAGCTTAAATGGAGAGAACGGGGATCAGGGTGACAACCCCCGATCTAAACGTTGTCGCGGTGCTTAGACACTCTGCGCGACAACATTTTTTGGCGTCGTTGCCGGGGATATAGTTTTTCTATCCTTGGTCCTCACGACATTCATCTTTTCAATCATCTCATCTTTTTCGTCATCCATTAGCCTATCAAACGGCCAACATTTCCTGGCGTCATTTGATCTTTTCATCGCCCTATCTTCCGTCATCTCGTTAATCGTACCTTTAGCACCTGGACCTCTCGATTCGTTTCTTGTTTGGGTGGCAACTCCATTTCTTTTCATTTATTCTCAGACAAGAAGCCCTCCCTTATATCTGGTTGTTTGTTGCCTTTTGGATCCTAGAGTTAGATTCGTGTTCAAGTGGTGACTCCACTTCTTTCATCTCTTGGTTTTCTTGAGCAGAGGTCTCTCTCTATCATCCATTTGGTCCCTCATTATTCATCATGGATTATTCGTTTACCCCGTGTCATTTTACTGATGTTCTCCATGATATTCCGGAAGTGGCCATTCATAAATTGCCTTTGTTCTAGGGTGGTGATTCAGACGTTGTTAGAAAGCATCTATGCAGGTTTTCTCGTATAATGCTCATATATTGTAGTTCTCCCCAATATGATCATGAAGATGTCAAAATGCGTTTATTTGCCTTTTCTTTAGAGGGTGATGCTTTGAATTGGTTTAATAATTGTCCTAATGTTAAAATTGGCAACCAGCGCAAAACTTCATGTGGGTCATCTTATTCATGGCTAATAATATTTTTATTAGATTCCTCTCGTCGAGAGGTGTAGGATTGATATAAAGATCATCCAATTCCGATAAGTATTCATGGAGATATGAATTTATTTTGATTATGGAATTATTATCAAGCCGACCTACAACTCATGTAGGCTCAGAAGCCCAACAGTCGCATCTATTCACCCACCAACGTTGTGTATAAATATAAGAGGACTTTTCCTCATTTAGACTCACTCATCTCATCACATCTCTCTCTCTACTGCGCAGATATAAGTCTCTTCTCTACTGCGCTGAAATGGGTCTCTCTCTCACACATGTGAAGCCGGAAGCTGTTGAATTTGAAGCTGCAACTGCAGAAGTAAAGATTGACTTGCGTGGCCTAGAAGATCTCCTCTTTGGAACTGCATTGTAGGTTCATCTGAACCTCCTTTGAAAGCCGCAACTTTTGGTGGTGGAATGAAGTCAATCCGACGAACGGTTTGCAAGATATCGACTGCCCTAGTTTGAAGCCAGAAACTGTTGAAACTGAAGCTGCAACTGCAGAAGTAAAGATTGACTTGCGTGGCCTAGAAGATCTCCTCATCTGAACTGCGATGTGGTTCATCTGAACCTTCTTTGAAAGCCGCAACTTTTGGTGGTGGAATGAAGTCAATCCGACGAACGGTTTGCAAGATATCGACTGCCCTAGTTTGAAACTAGAAACTGCTGAAACTGAAGCTGCAACTGCAGAAGTAAAGATTGACTTGCGTGGCCTAGAAGATCTCCTCTTTGGAACTGCGTTGTAGGTTCATCTGAACCTCCTTTGAAAGCCGCAACTTTTGGTGGTGGAATGAAGTCAATCCGACGAACGGTTTGCAAGATATCGACTGCCCTAGTTTGAAGCCGGAAACTGCTGAAACTGAAGCTGCAACTGCAGAAGTAAAGATTGACTTGCGTGGCCTAGAAGATCTCCTCTTTGGAACTGCGCTGTAGGTTCATCTGAACCTCGTTTGAAAGCCGCAACTTTTGGTGGT
Source organism: Pinus tabuliformis (assembly GCA_031772625.1). Classification (NCBI taxonomy): domain Eukaryota; kingdom Viridiplantae; phylum Streptophyta; class Pinopsida; order Pinales; family Pinaceae; genus Pinus; species Pinus tabuliformis. Next base: position 847,082,836 of record CM062807.1, on the reverse strand, counting down.
GGAATGAAGTCAATCCGACGAACGGTTTGCAAGATATCGACTGCCCTAGTTTGAAGCCGGAAACTGCTGAAACTGAAGCTGCAACTGCAGAAGTAAAGATTGACTTGCGTGGCCTAGAAGATCTCCTCATCTGAACTGCACTGTAGGTTCATCTGAACCTCCTCTGGAAGCCGAAACTCTTGGTGGTGGAATGAAGTCAATCCAACTGTCGGTTTGTGAGATATGGTCTGCCCTAGTTTGATAATGAAGCCGCTAATGCTGATGCTACTGATCTAGGGTTTTCTACTGCTGATATGAATCAGATTTATTGTACTATTTCTCTCTGCTGAATTATTGAAGATAAAAGAAGATTTGATCAAAGGGTTTCCCCACACATTGTGGGGTTTGTCCCTGGCTAGCTGCCACATCTTGTGTCTCTTGTCTTGGCTTGTTTTCTGTCGATCGTTTAATGTTCTATCTGCACTTTACTTTATGTACGTGTGATTGCTAATCTTTGGAATATAATAAGGAAAAGAAGTAAACTGTTATAAGCATAGAACATACCATAACTTAACACCTAAAGATTCTTTCACTTCTTTACAAGACATTGTTCATGCCTTTAAAGATAGATATTGTTATCAAGATAGCTCGCCTTGTGCCCCTAAAATTATGCAACAGGATGAAAGTGATCTGGTGAAGGATCCAGTTGTCGATGAAAGATTTCAAGACAATTCTCCATATCAGAGTGTGCCATCCACTTGCACCATTACAGATCAAATCCATGACAGTAGAAAAGCAGGAACAAGTTATCAAATCGGTGTCGATAATGAAAAGGAAAATCAGAGGCAAATTATAGAAGAACTAATGCGGTTGGTAAAAAATATGGAGATTGATCAAGAAAAGTTTGTAACTGATTATGTCAATGATATGAGAACTTTATACACCCACCTGGAAAAGCGAGATAAGGAGATGGAAACCATGAAAGCTAATCATGATAAGGAAATTAATTCTATGCAAAACAAGTTATTAACTATGGATGAAGAAATGACTATCATGACATTTGATTATAATAATCAGTTGGTTACCATGTAAGCAAATCATAAAAAAGAGATAAACTCTATGCAACATTGCTTGATAACTATAAAAGCAAAGAATAACAAAGTAATAAAAGATATGGAAACTAGTCAGATTTGTCTTCAGAATAAGTTATTGAGCATGGAGGAAGACTATGCCAGGGAAATCAGTGCTATGAAGGTTGAACACTCTAGCCAGATGGATGTCATTACAATATAGGTACAGAAATTTCAACAGCAGTCAGAGGATGAAAGAAAAAAAGAGATGTCAATAGATCATAAGCCTCCTTATCTACTGCAACAAGCTCCATCTTATTATGAGGAGGTCATTGGTTCCATTAAAAAGTGGTTAATTGAAGGTGACCCGAATAAAACAGAAAACGATAAATATCAAATGCAAAATGAAGAAAGACATGTCACACATATCTTACATACTTCATCTGAGCGTTTTGAAGTAGAAGGTTCCATGTCATCAGTGATACACCCTGCCACAAAGAAAAAACACAAGAGAAAGAGAATGAGAAGGCGATTTGATGCATCAGATAGCCATAGGCAGCTTGATTTTCGAATAGGAAAAAGTGCTACCGTATGCAGAATTAGACATGGCACATCCGAGAAGCAATCGACAGATTTGCCTAAAAGCAGGCAAATGCTCAGTATACACTATATTGAACGCATCTGATGCCATGGGGCATCCTCTGTATTTCTAACCATGTTGCTTGTCTTTTCAGCATTTCATTTATGTTTTAGGTTAGATTTACTTTTCATGTTACTAGATAGCTAATAAATGAAGAGCTTATATCTTTCCCGCGCTTAATGTTATATGATGATTTTTGGATGGACGCTACTTATGTTTTGTTGTGTGTTGCATGGATGCAGATTCTGGATTCTCACATTCCTACAGTGCAGCAACATGTCCCCAATTAGAGCCAGATATTGACCACTACGTGTCAACTACTGATAGCAGTACACCCCCATTTTTCGCAAAAGGGATAGCGTTTGATCAACGTGTCCGTGTCGTTCGACTATCATCATCAGCGTGATCATGTTATGTTGTAAACTTAGTCTGCATATGTAAATTGTAAATAATCTTAGCAGATCTGTGTCATGTATGTAATTGCCTAGGTAAACTTAATCTTCTAGTGATGATCTACGTTCCGGAAGGTTTTTTGTCTCACCGACCCATAGTCGGTAGAGTTTTCCTTCAGCCTAACCCCAAAGCCAGAATGGATTTTATCATTAGAATGTTAGGGGAGTCCTAGTGTGCTAGATTGAGTCTATGTAAAAGTGATTTGGGAATAATCCTAACTATTTGGTTAGGTTATTTTATTACAAATTGTTTGATCTACTAGATTATATTTGTGTCGCAGAACTAGGTAGTCTATGACAGTCTATGTCAAATGGGTTTTCCCCCTTGAGACGTAAAAATGTAAAAATCATGATGTAAAGTGTCTTGAGGGTTAGAAAAATAATTTATCCCCTCATAAGGCCTAGGTCCTAGGTATTTTTTTCAAAGGCTAAATTCGAGGGTCCTTTAAAAAATTAAATTTTAAGAGGCCTAGGGACTAAGGTTAAATGATTATTGTGCTAAATTTTAGGCTCTTGGTCCCTTGGGTTAAGTCAAAGTCAAAATTTTGAGGAAATTAATTCAAAAATTAAAATTTTGAATTAATTTAAATGCATTTAAATGATAATTTCGAATTTCCTCATTATTTTAATTTCGACAGATGAGATTAAAAGATTTTTTGATCCTCATCAACCGTCGAGGTTGCTTTGACAAGGATCACTTGAACTAGCCGTTGGGAAATTTTTCTTTAAACAGGGGTCAGGGTCAGTTGTCATTTGAGATCATTCGACCTTTGAGTCGTGTGCTAAGTGAAAGCTCTCTTATAATCGTTTTTTTTTTATGTGCAATAAAGAAAGACTTTGGGGTTAAATCTCTGCTGGTGTTACCCTTTGGGAAAATGTTGTAAGATGTTTTATTTTCTTGCATAGATTTACTTTCAGCCATTGATGTTAGCGTGTTGAAGAGTGATTTAAACATAGGTATCTTGTTTGATCACTAGGGTTTGAATGATAGTTTAATTTCTGAATATAATGGCAGGTATCTCCATTAGATCTAAATTTTATTGTCGTTTTCTCTCTCTATGTTAATGGTTGAATTAAGTTGTGCAGGAAATCCTTGTTTTTGAGATAACCGGGCGTTCGGGGAAGTATTCAGTTGGACCAGCCAACTCCCAGATTGCATTTTCTGAAGAGCCCAACTGGTTTTGATCCCGGGCTTATCATTAGATTTTCTATTGTGGATGCATTAAGGGTTTTCTGAAGCACTTCATCTTAAATTTAAAATCTTAAAAATATATGTGTGGCATAATGACAGATCTGGCTGTTTAGAGCCTTTAGCCTGTGAATATTGTAATTATTTAGCTAGTTTTTGGGTTTTTTAATTTCATTCTTGCATATATTGTTTCTGGGTATTTTTTTTTTGCAATTGCAGATCGCAGATCTAAAGAAAAGATTTCGTTTGAAGCCAGATCTAGGCCTTGGAAGGTAAGACCTGGCCTCAGAGCTAGCTTTTGCAGGAGCATTCTTTCTTCAATTCAACAGTTTGAAAATTTTTCAAATCTGGAATTTCAGCGAGGGTTTCAAGAAATCCGAAGCAAAGCGGGTTAAAAACCAATATATATATATATATATATATATATATATTTAAAAATTAAAATTTTTTGAAAAAAAACTGATTAAAAATTGAAATTCCTTTTGATGTATTTTTTGTGGCATTAGTACTTATCATTTTTCTATAGTTAAATGTGCTTAAATTTTTTGGAAAGTGATAAATTTCCTAGAGTTGAAATTTCAAGCATAATCATTTTAATTCTAGCTGGTTAGCATTTAAATTTTGTGGTTATTTAAAGCATTTGCATCTCTTGAAATTTAATTGTGCTTCCATAAAAAATCTGTCGTCATTGCTTGGATTATTTAATGCTCATATTTTCAAGCAATTGTTAGAGTTTTTTCATATTTCTATTTCCTAAGTAGCAGCAGCAAACCAATTACTTGGTTTTCATTTCATCTAGCGAGATCATTAACTCCATAAGGCACTGGTATTAATCATTTAAAATTTTCTTGCTAAGCCTTAAATCAAGTATTCGATTGCCTCGTTGTGTCTCCCGAGCCAGTTGATTCCTCGTTGGTTCTCCTTCATCCCATTTATCAATAGGGTCTACCCCCCTTAGCTTGCTATAGGGAGACAGCGTAAATGGAGAGATCGGGGATCAGGGTGACAGCCCCCGGTCTGAACGTTGTCGCGGTGCTTAGACACGCTGCGCGACAACAAGTCCCTAAGTCTAAACTTAGGAAATTAAAAATATTAATGCATATTAATCTAATCGTATGTGTAACTTCTAGAAGAAGACAAGGATCAAGCTAAAATGATCTTAGCCATTGATTAGCTTTTAATCTGGGTCGTTGAATGTCAACGAGAAGATTATTTAAGGAAGCTTGTGGGTCATTTGGAAAACACACCGAGAGATCAAGAGATCGAATTTCTGAGTAGAGAAGCTCTCAGGAGGAAATTATGATCACACCTTGTCGTCAGTCGAGTGCATCTCCGTTGGGAACACCTTGTCGTGGTCAAGCACATCTAGGCGAGCCACACCTTGTCTTCGGTTACGTGCGCCTCAACTAGGCACCTTCGTCGGGTTGACTCTCCTATTTGACCCAATCATTCAACCAAACTCATCTCGGGTGTGTTCTTCGTGCGCTTGTCTCACCGAATTCTTTCCATCGAACTCCACAAGGGCGAGCTCTATTGAGAAATCTAGGGCATTCAATGTTAACAATTTCTCTGCTTGATAATTGCTTGTGATATGCTTGTTCTTCAATTACTTATGATCTTTCACTTTGTTAGTATATTAGTGTGTTCTTTTTCATCAAGACAATTACAAAATAAAGACAAGTGACACAAAATATAAGCTTCTCCAGCGAGGGCCAAAACTTCTCACCTCTAGAGAGGAAAACCCGATAAAATTCTTCTTCTAGATCTTCAATTGATAAGTACCAAGACCATGACACTGACCTAGTCTTCCTTGTCCTTCCTTCTCTTACTTCTAGATATACTCAGTCTCTAATTCTTATGGTGCATCTTCACAATTGCCCTATAGAATCTCGGTCTCTAGGTCTTCTAGAGAAACTCGGTCTCTACTTGACTATTCTAGAGGATTCCTTCCTTCGCTATCACAGAAGAAACTTATTCACTGCCTTCCAGAAGATCCCTTATTCGCTGCCCCAAAAGATTCTACTTCGTTGTCCCAGAAGAATCTACTTCGCTGTCCCAAAAGATTTTTCTTCGATTTTCCTAGAAGATTCTTCCTTCAATACCCTAGAAGAGTGTCCTTTTTATCCTAGAGAAAACCCTTTCTTACTGCCTCCTTTTCGCACTTCCTTCTACACTTCTTCGTTGGAATTGAGTTCGAACTTGATGCTTAGAATGGAGGTCAAGTTCCCCTACTTATACCCCTATTCTCTGGGTCTTTAGGTTGATTTGACAACTAGATATAGCCCCTTGACAAACTTCTTAACCAAAGCCCAAAGATTGTCCTCATCATGAACAACCTCTGCATCAACTGTCTTCATCAATACAAAAGAATCTCATCTCCAACATATATACCATGTCTATTCATGTATCGCAACCTGTAAGAATGACATGTGTTGGATCCCCTCTTGTAATCGACTAGTCAGGTACCTGATTTGACAATAGCATCAACTCCACAAGAACACATGCACCCAAACATGTGCAACCATTGTCACCTCTTCCCTGTCACACAATCTTTCCTCTGGTTCTGCTCATCATGACGTGCCATTCAATGGCATCTCAATCTCCCAGGGGTCTCACCATCTCAAGCAAGTTCTAGTGAGCCTATCTCCTTCATGAGCTTCAAAAAAATGGTGGTGTGGGGAAGTCATACGACTTCCCTTTCTACATCACATGGCCATCTCTCTTCATCTTTGAGAAGAATCCACCCATACCTAGTATGACCCGTTCATACTTCTCTACAATACAATTTATCAAAGGAGGATAGGAACACCTAGCCACACTCTCTTCCATCAACTTCATCGAAATTGGATCACTATGGCTTAGTGTCTTCATAGTTCCATCCCAGTCCACGAACATCCCACCATCTTCATCCTCTTCTCAGCTTGATTCCTACTCCAAACTCTCAATCCATCTATCAACATCTTCTTCCTCCAAATTGACACTAGGGTGGTACTAGCAAAGTCAAGAAGGAAAATATTAGAGGAAGGATGTGTTGGATAAATGATTAATCAATCCCATAGCTAAAGTCTAGAAGATGCAACAACCAAAACCAAGATTCCAAGAAAGTATCAAGGAAGAAGGAGCATGTTGACTAAAACCATCTAGGAAGAAGTATCTCAAGTTGGGCCCTACTCATGATAATGACTTAAAGGGAATCAATCACTGGTGTGGTGACCAAAAATAGAGTTGAAACAACAAGAAAATATAGAGAGAGAGTCAAAAAGAAAAAAATGGAAAAGACTAATTCCCGCCATTGGCATGAATGATTCACCAATGGGAGACTACTATTACATGTGAAAAATTCAAGCATGGTAATCTCATTGCCCAAAAAAGATATATACATCCATTGATAATATTTTTGTGTTGACTCAAGTAGAGGCAAAGGCAACACCGACTCCTTAGCCTAGAAAATTTACAAGAAAGTCACTCGAAATCCACAAGGTAAAGGAGACTAGGACAATAAGCAAGGTATGCCAAATGTAAACAAAATCATCGAAGATAATGGGTCATCCCCCAAAGGATGAAATATTTTAGGATCAAGAGGCACAACATCCCTCCAGAAGGCATGTGATAAGCCTCAAAACATGGTGAGGTTTCCCTCCTAGAAATAACTTCCCTCAAGCAAGCTAATTAGTAGCCTCAAAATCTAGCAGTCACGCCACTAGGGCACACCTCTGAGCTATGAGATTCCTGAGCCCCCTGAGGTGTGCAACACCAACGCACTTTCTCCTCAATGGTGAAACCAACTTGAGTTTACCAATGCTCATACTATGCCTCTATCCCATGTACCCTATGTAAAGACTGATATCTTATACTTCCGAAATTCTTGTTCAATTAAATCTAACTACAATAGCCACTTCAAAGCTTAACTTCAATTATAGTTTACTTCAATTAACTTAATTTCAGCTATAATCGCATTCATTCATAAACAACACGAATCATCTACATAAATAACACTTCAATAAACGAGAGGGGTAACTCCCAAAACAATTTCCCAACTGCTCTATGGCTATAAAACTTCCATACACAAAACTTCAGTTTATAATGGACTTCAATTCGATTGGGAATAACTCCAAATAGTTCGTCGGCACAAGCCCTCATAGATACAAATATACAATAACCCAGTTACAAATCCTTCAACTAGCAACACAAACCAAACCCAATAAATATCCAAGTTGTGGCCTTTCAACCTACACACAACCTCAATACACAAATACCCTACAGTGTACCACTCTCAGCAATACACAAGCTTGCACAAATTCCTTCCGCAACTTTCTTTAGAGAGCGAGCTCCTTCGTGAGACCCAACTCTCTTCTTCTTTCGTTGTCTCCTTTTCTACGGATGACAGGTTGTTGATCCTCAGTTGATCGATGTTCTAACTTGTTTCCCATCATCTTATATATATGAGTCACCCTCCATGAACAGTCATGTCTCTTCCAAGAGACGTGTTGATTGGGCGTTCCAGCCGACCTTCCTTCGTTTGAGCCAACCATATACTCCAAATTATGTCACATCATTTGTCGCATACAAAGATCCCTTCAGTTCAACTTCGGTCGTGTCCCTTCACGTCTCATCCTCAGTCGTGTACCTTCGCAACTCGGGCGGAAGCATCTCATCTCGGCACACCTTATCTTCGATCGGGCGCATCTTGGCTAGGTGCACCTTGTCTTCGATTGGGTGTGCCTCGACTAGACACCCTCGTTGTGCTAAGTCTCAAATTTGTTCTAATCATTCCACCAAACTCATCTCAGGTGTGATCTTCATGCGCCCGTCTCACCAAAGTCTTTCCATTGAACGTCTCAAGCGTGCCATCCATGCCATCCAAGTCGTTCCACGGAACTCGAATCAGCCTAACTCAAGCGTGCTCAGGTACCTAGCCTAAGGGCTTGACATCCTCCCCCACGTCAAAATGGTTGTCGTCCTCAACAACAAACCCCTCGGGAAATTTCTTAACCAAATCATAAAGACTCTCCTCATCATGAGCAACCATCACATCAATTGTCTTCATCAATACAAAATAATCTTGTCTTTGACATATATCCCATGTCTATGCATTTATCGCAACCTGTAAGAATGACATGTTGGATCCCCTTGCGCAATCAACTAGTCAGGTAGCTAATCTAACTACAGCATCAACTCCACAAGAACACATGCACCCAAACATGTGCAACCATTGTCACCTCTTCCATGTCACACAATCTTTCCTCTGACATTGCTCATCATGAGGCGCCATTCAATGGTATCTCAAGCTTCTAGAGGTCTCACCATCTTGAGGAAGTGACAATAAACCAATCTCCTTCATGAACTTCAAAAAGATGGTGGTGTGGGAAAATCATACGACTTCCCTTTCCACAGAACAATGGCATATCACCTCGTCTTCGAGAAGAATCCACCCATACCATGTATGAACACTCCATACTTTTTTGCAACTCCTCTTCAAGTTGATCCTCAGTCATGTGCCTTCGCAAATCGAACGAGTGCATCACGGTTGGGCGCATCTTATCTTCAGTTAGGCCTGCCTTTTCTTCGATAGAGCGTGCCCTGGTTGGCTACCCTTGTCATGCTAACTCACCAAGTTGTTCCAAATGTTCCACCGAACTCATCTTAGGTGTGCTCTTCATGTGCCCATCTCACAAAAGTCGTTCAACCAAACACATCTGAGGGGCACTCTTCATGTCGTCCAAGTAATTCCACCAAATTTGACTCGGCCTAACTTGAGCACATTCAATTGCCTATGCCTGAGTGCTTGATGGCGGGAGGTCCACACGCGTCAAGTGAAAAGGGCCAAATATGTTGAAAGCTCCTCCAAAATAGCTCATAAGTTCAAGGAGAGGTTTTGAACATAAGAACATATCATAAAAATCATGAAAGTGACCTCCAAAAATTGTGAAATGACCCTCTCCAAGTCAAAAATAATGAAGCCACATGTTCACAGATCGAAAGTAGATGTGTCCGCAAAGGGTTGGGAGCTCTATTCCAAGGTAAAATAGCTAGAAAGACGATGAAATATGAAGTCGTTCAAGGATATTAACCATGAAATGTCAAGAGGATGCCCATGCATGCAAAATTTACCTAAATGGTCCTTAAATAAAGTGACCAATGTCGTCGCATATGTGTACTACAATGTTAACTATGAAATTGCCCAATGAAATGTGATGCCACAAGAACAATCATAGAATCATCTCCCATTGTCCCAAGCCAAAATGTGTCAAATACAAAAAATGGGGTCCATGCTAAACAAGCAAGATAATAGTAGTGTTAAGCAAGAAGCATATATGAAATGCAAAAGGCCAAGTAAGAATAGTTAGAATTGCAATACTTATAATTCACTAAAAAAAGAGATGTCTTGATATTGGAGCTTGTTCAAGGATGTTTCCAAGATAAGAATATATCCTCATAATCATCCAAGCGACCTCGTCAATTGCAAAATAGATGGAAATAAAGGTCATCTAAAGTGGCAAAGTCCGTGAAATAGCTACGAAACTACGAGATAACTATGCCCACTTGTAGCTACCTAGGGTGCAAGAGATACAAAGACTGGTAAAGAACCAATGAAGGCAAGATTTGGAAATATGATCACCATGGTAGCCCTAGCATGAGAAAGAGTGACTTTCGAAAGGCAAAAGCAAAGGCTACATGAGACAATGCTATCACAAAACAAGCAAAGGTGTGAGTTGTGATGAACTAGTGACATAATAGTGAAGACAAAAATATCTAAAACGAGTATGTAGATGTTGAGAGAATGAAAAAAGAAAAAAGAAAACAATAGAAAAAGGTAGATATAGAAAGAGAGAAAATCAGTTACCAAACTAGAGTGGTACTAGCTAAGTCAAGAAGAAAAATATTAGACGAAGGATGTGTTGGATAAATGATTAAGCAATCCCATAGCTATAGTCTAGAGGATGAAACAACCAAAACCAACGTTACAAGGAAGTAACAAGGAGGAAGGAGCATGGTGACTAGAACCATTTAGGAAGAAGCATGTCAAGTTGGGCCCACTCATGACAATGACTTAGAGGGAATCAATTAGTAGTAGGGTGACCAAAAATAGAGTTGACAAAATAAGAAATATAGAGAGAGAACCAAAGAGAAAAAAATGGAAAAGACATTTCCATCATTGCCATGAATGATTCACAAGTGGGAGACTATTATTCTATGATTAAAATTCAAACATAGTAATCTACTTGTCAAAGCAAGTTGTAACCTCCACAAACAATATTTTTGGTTTGGCTCAAGTAGAGGCAAAGGCAACACCAACTCCTAAGCCTAGAAAAAATATAAGAAAGTCACTTGTCACAAAGTAAAGTAGACTAAGATAATAAGCAAGGTATGCCAAATGTAAAAAAAACATCGAAGATAGAGAGTCGTCCCCCAAAGGATGAAGTCTTTCAGGACCAAGTGGCTCAATATCCCTCTTGAAGGCATGGTATTGTTGATTTGGGGTAGCATCGTATGTGGTCTAGGCCTCAAACTTTGCAGAGAGGCTTGGGCTAATGTATTCCAAAGAACCCAGAAAGCGTTTTGGGAAATTCCACCCAAAACAATTTTATTAAAATAATTAATATTTTTAATGGGCCCCTAAGTCTAAACTTAGGAAATTAAAAATATTAATGGGTATTAATCCAATTGTAAGTGTAACTTCTAGAAGAAGACAAGGATCAAGCTAAAATTATCTTAGCCATTGATCAACTTCTAATCTCGGCCATTGAATGTCAACAAGAAGATTATTTAAGGAAGCTTGTGGGTCATGGTCATTTGGAAAACACATCGAGAGATCAAGAGATCGAATTTCTGAAGTGAGAAGTTCTCAAGAGGAAATTATGATCACACCTTGTCGTCAGTTGAGCACGTCTCCGTTGGGAACAACTTGTCGTGGCCAAGAACATCTAGGCGAGCCATGCCTTGTCTTTGGTCAAGCGCGCCTCAACTAGGCACCCTCATTGTTTTGACTCTCGAATTTATCCCAATCATTCCACCAAACTCATCTCCGGTGTGTTCTTCGTGCGCTTGTCTCACCGAATTCTTTCCATCGAACTCCCCTTGGGCGAGCTCTGTTAAGAGATCTAGGGCAATCAATGTTAACAATTTCTCTGCTTGATAATGGCTTGTGGTATTCCTGTTCTTCAATTGCTTATGAGCTTTCACTTTGTTAGTTTATTAGTGCATTCTTTTTCATCAAGACAATTACCAAAATAAAGACAAGTGACACAAAATATAGGCTTCTCCAGCCAGGGCCAAAACCTCTCACCTCTAGAGAGGAAAACCCGATAAAATTCTTCTTCTAGATCTTCAATTGATAAGTACCAAGACCATGACACTGACCCTTGACTCTTAGTATCCTCTTTCAAGAACCTTGTCACTAACCTAGTCTTCCTTGTCCTTCCTTCTCTTGCTTCTTCTAGAGATACTCAGTCTCTACTTCTTATGGTGCACCTTCACAATTGCCCTAGAGAATCTCGGTCTCTAGGTCTTCTAGAGAAACTCGATCTCTACTTCACTATTCCAGAGGATTCCTTCCTTTGCTATCCCAGAAGAAACTTATTCACTGCCTTCCAGAAGATTCCTTATTCGCTGCCCCAGAAGAATCTACTTTGTTGTCCCAGAAGAATCTACTTCGATGTCCCAAAAGATTTTGCTTCGAATTTCCTAGAAGATTCTTCCTTCAATACCCTAGAAGAGTGTCCTTTTTATCCTAGAGAAAACCATTTCTTACTGCCTCCATTCCGCACTTCCTTTTGAACTTATTTGCTGGAATTGAGTTCGAACTTGATACTTAGAATAGAGGTCGAGTTGCATTTTTTTACATCTCTTTACATAAAATCATAACTACATGTCATTATCAAGACCGAAGCTAGTTACAACTTTCGACACGCTCTTCGTGTCGACCAAGTCGTTCCACCGAACTTGACTCCCCCTAAATCAGGCATGATCAAGTGCCTAGCCTAAGGGCTTGATACCCCCCCCCCAATTCAAAATCGTTGTCGTCCTCAACAACGCACCCCTTGACAAACTTCTTAACCAAAGCCCGAAGATTGTCCTCATCATGAACAACCTCTGCATCAACTGTCTTCATCAATACAAAATAATCTCATATCCAACATATATACCATGTTTATTCATGTATCACAACCTGTAAGAATGACATGTGTTGGATCTCCTTGTACAATCGACTAGTCAAGTAGCTAATTTGATAGTAGCATCAACTCCAGAGGAACACATGCACCCAAACATGTGCAGCCATTGTCACCTCTTCCTTGTCACATAATCTTTCCTCTGGTTCTGCTCATCATGAGGTGCCATTTAATGGCATCTCAATCTCGCAGGGGTCTCACCATCTCAACCAAGTTCTAGTGAGCCTATCTCCTTCATGTGCTTGAAAAGGATGGTGGTGTGGCAAAGTCATACGACTTCCCTTTCTACATCACATGGCCATCTCTCTTCGTCTCCGAGAATAATCCACCCATACCTGGTATGACCCCTTCATACTTCTCTACAATACAAATTATCAAAGGAGGATAGGAACACCTACCGATACTCTCTTCCATCAACTTCATCAAAACTGGATCGTTATGGCTTAGTGTCTTCACAGTTCCATCCCGGTCCATGAACATCCCTCCATCTCCATCCTTTTCTCGGTTTGGTTCCTACTCCAAACTCTCAATCCATCTATCAACATCTTCTTCCTTCAAATCGACACCAGGGTGGTACTAGCAAAGCCAAGGAGCAAAATGTTAGGGAAGGATATGTTGGATAAATGATTAAGCAATCCCATAGCTGCAGTCTACAAGATGCAACAACAAAAACCAACGTTCCAAGGAAGTAACAAGGAGGAAGGAGCATGTTGACTAAAACCATCTACGAAGAAGTATCCCAAGTTGGGCCCTACTCATGATAATGGCTTAGAGGGAATCAATCAACACTGTGTTGACCAAAAATAGAGTTGAAAAAACGAGAAAATATAGAGAGAGAGTCAAGAAGAAAAAACTGGAAAAGACTAATTCCCGTCATTGGCATGAATGATTCACCAGTGGGAGACTGCTATGGCATGCGAAAAATTCAAGCATGGTAATCTCATTGTCCAAAAAAGCTATGTACATCCACTAATAATATTTTTGGGTTGGCTCAAGTAAGAGGCAAAGGCAACACCGACTCTGTAACCTAGAAAATTCACAAGAAAGTCACTTGGCATCCACAAGGTAAAGGAGACTAGGAAAATAAGCAAGGTATGCCAAATGTAAACAAAACCATCGAATATAAAGGGTCATCCCCCAAAGGATGAAATCTTTGAGGATCAAGAGGCACAACATCCCTCCAGAAGGCATGTTATAAGCCTCAAAACATGGTGAGGATTCCCTCCTAGAAATAACTTCCCTCAGGCAAGCTAATTAGTAGCCTCAAAATCTAGCGGTCACGCCACTAGGGCACACCTCTAAGCTATAAGATTCCTGAGTCCCCTGAGGTTTGCGACACCAATGCACTTTCGAGCTATAAGATTCCTGAGTCCCCTGAGGTTTGCGACACCAATGCACTTTCTCCTCAATGGTGGAACCAAGTCGAGTTTACTAATGCTTGTACTATGCATCTAGCCCATGTACCCTATGCCGAGACTGATATCTTGTGAAATTCTTGTCCAATTAAATATCACTACAATAGCCAATTCAAAGTTTAACATCAATTATAATTTACTTCAATTAACTTAATTTCAACTATAATCACATTCATTCATAAGAAACACGAATCATGTACATAAATAACACTTCAATAAATGAGAGGGGGAACTCCCAAAACAATTCCCAACTTCTCTGTGACTATAAAACTTCTGTACACAAAACTTCGGTTTATAATGGACTTCAGTTCGGTTGGGAAGAACTCCAAACAGTTCGCTGACACAAGCCCTCACAGATACAAATATACAATAACCCAATTACAACCCTTCAACTAGCAACACATAACCAACCCCAATAAATATCCAAGTTGTGGCCTTTCAACCTACACACAACCTCAATACACAAATACCCTACGATGTACCACTCTCAACCATACACAAGCTTGCACAAATTCCTTCTACAACTTTCTTTAGAGAACAAGCTCCTTTGTGAGATCAAACTCTCTTCTTCTATCGTTGTCTCCTTTTATAGCGATGACAGGTTGTTGATCTTCGGTTGATTGATGTTCTAACTCCTTTCCTATCATCTTGTATATATGAGTCACCCTCCATGAACAGTCGTGTCTCTTCCAAGAGACGTGTCGATTGGGCATTCGAGCTAACCTTCCTTCATTTGAGCCAACCATAAACTCCAAATTATGTCGCATCATTTGTCGCATACAAACATCCCTTCAGTTCACCTTCGGTCGTGTGCCTTCGTGTCTCATCCTCGTCCGTGTACCTTCACAACTCGGACAGACGTGTCTCATCTCGACACACCTTATCTTCGATCGGGCGCATCTTGGCTAGGTGCGCCTCAAGTACACAACCTAGTCGTGCCGACTCTCAAATATGTTCTAATCATTCCACCAAACTCATCTCAAGTGTGTTCTTCGTGCGCTCGCCTCACCAAAGTCTTTCCATTGAATGTCTCAATTGCGCCCGCCATGCCAACCAAGTCGTTCCACCAAACTCAACTCAGCCTAACTCAGGCGTGCTCAGGTGCCTAGCCTAAGGGCTTGACATCATCCCCCACGTCAAAATGGTTGTCGTCCTCAGCACCACAACCCTCGGAAAATTACTTAATCAAATCATAAAGACTCTCCTCATCATGAACAACCTTCACATCAATTGTCTTCATAAATACAGAAGAACCTCGTCTTTAACATATATCCCATGTTTATGCATGTATCGCAACCTGTAAGAATGACATGTGTTGGATCCCCTTGCGCAATCAACTAGTCAGGTAGCTAATCTAACTGTAGCATCAACTCCACAAGAACACATACACCCAAACATGTGCAACCATTGTCACCTCTTCCATGTCACACAATCTTTCCTCCGACTATGCTCATCATGAGGCACCATTCAATGGTATCTCAAGCTTCTAGAGGTCTCACCATCTTGAGGAAGTGACAATAAGCCCATCTCCCTCATGAGCTTCAAAAAGATGGTGGTGAGGGAAAGTCATATTCCCTATCCACAGAACAATGCCCTATCACCTCGTCTCCGAGAAAAATCCACCCATACCTAGCATGAACCCTCCATACTTTCTGCAATATACTCCTCTTCGCGTTGATCCTCGACCATGTGCCTTCACAAATCGGACGGGCGCGTCTCGGTTGGGCGCATCTTATCTTTAGCTACGCATGCCTTTTCTTCAATAGAGAGTGCCCTAGTTGGGTACCCTTGTCGTGCTAACTCACTAAGTTGTTCCAATTGTTCCACCGAACTCATCTTGGGCGTGCTCTTCATGTGCCCATCTCACCAAAGTCGTTCAACCAAACTCATCTCGGGGGCACTCTTCATGTCGTCCAAGTAATTCCACCAAATTCGACTCGGCCTAACTTGAGCACATTCGAGTGCCTAAGCCTGAGTGCTTGATGGTGGGAGGTCCACACGCGTCAAGTGAAAAGGGCCAAATATGTTGAAAGCTCCTCCAAAATAGCTCATAAGTTCAAGGAGAGGTTTCGAACATAAGAACATATCCTAAAAATCATGAAAGTGACCTCCAAAAATTATGAAATGACCCTCTCCAAGTCAAAAATAATGAAGCCACAAGTTCGCATATAACAAGTACATGTGTCCGCAAAGGGTTGGGAGCTCTATTCCAAGGTAAAATAGCTAAAAAGATGATGAAATATGAGGTTGTTCAAGGATATTAACCATGAAATCTCAAGCGGGTGCCCATAAAAGCAAAATTTGCCTAAATGATCCTTAAATGAAGTGACCAATGTCGTCGCATATGTGTACTACCATGTCAACTATGAAATCGCCCCATGAAATGTGATGCCACATGAATAATCATAGAATCATCTCCCATTGTCCCAAGCCAAAACGTGTCGAATACATAAAATGGGATCCATGCTAAACAAGCTAGTTAATAGTAGTGTTAAGCAAGAAGCACATATGAAATGCATAAAGCTAAGGAAGAATAGTTAGAATTGTGATACTTATAAGTCACTAAAGAAAAGAGATGTCTTGATGTTGGAGCTTGTTCAAGGATGTTTCCAAGGTAAGAATATATCCTCATAATCATCCAAGTGACCTCGTCAATTGCAAAATAGATGGAAATAAAGGTCATCTAAAGTGGCAAAGTCTGTGAAATAGCCATGAAACTACGAGATAGTTATGCCCACTTGTCGCTGCCTAGGGTGCAAGAGATACAAACACTGGTAAAGCACCAATGAAGGCAAGATTTGGAAATATGATCACCATGGTAGCTCTAGCATGAGAAAAAGTGACTTTCTAAAGGCAAAAGCAAAGGCTACATGAGACAATGCTATCACAAAACAAGCAAAGGTGTGAGTTGTGATGAACTAGTGACATACCAGTGAAGACAAAAATATCTAACATGAGTATGTAGATGTTGAGAGAATGAGAAAAGAAGAAAGAAAACAATAGAAAAAGGTAGATATAGAAAGAGAGAAAATCGGTTACCACACTAGAGTCGTACTAGTTAAGTCAAGAAGCAAAATATTAGACGAAGGATGTGGTGGATAAATGATTAAGCAATCCCATAGCTGCAGTCTAAAGTATGAAACAACCAAAACCAACGTTACAAGGAAGTAACAAGGAGGAAGGAGCATGGTGACTAGAATCATTTAGGAAGAAGCACGTCAAGTTGGGCCCACTCATGACAATGACTTAAGAGGGAATCAATCAATAGTGAGGTGACCAAAAATAGAGTTGACAAAATAAGAAAATATAGAGAGAGAACCAAAGAGAAAAAAATGGAAAAGACATTCCCACCATTGCCATGAATGATTCAGAAGTGGGAGACTATAATTCTATGATTAAAATTCAAACATAGTAATCTAATTGTCGAATCAAGTTGTATACCTCCACAAATAATATTTTTGGTTTGGCTCAAGTAGAGGCAAAGGCAACATCAACTCCGAAGCCTAGAAAAATTACAGGAAAGTCACTTTTCATTCACAAAGTAAAGTAGACTAAGATAATAAGCAAGGTATGCCAAATGTAAAAAAAACCATCGAAGATAGATAGTCGTCCCCCAAAGGATGAAGTCTTTCAGAATCAAGTGGCTCAATATCCCTCTTGAAGGCATGATATTGTTGATTTGAGGTAGTATCAGATGTGCTCTAGGCCTCAAACTTTGCAAGGAGGCTCGGGGACATGTATTCCAAAGAACCCAGAAAGTGTTTTGGGAAATTCCACCCAAAAACAATTTTATTAAAATAATTAATATTTTTAATGGGCCCCTAAGTCTAAACTTGGGAAATTAAAAATATTAATGGGTATTAATCTAATCATAGGTGAAACTTCTAGAAGAAGAAAAGGATCAAGCTAAAATGATCTTAGCCATTGATTAGCTTTTAATCTGGGTCGTTGAATGTCAACGAGAAGATTATTTAAAGAAGCTTGTGGGTCATTTGCAAAACACACCAAGAGATCAAAAGATGGAATTTCTGAAGTGAGAAGTTCTCAGGAGGAAATTCTGATAACACCTTGTCATCAGTCAAGCGCGTCTCTGTTGGGAACACCTTGTCGTGGTCAAGCACATCTAGGCGAGCCACGCCTTGTCTTCAGTCAGGTGCACCTTGACTAGGCACCCTCATCATGTTGACTCTCCAATTTGTTCCAATCATTCCACCAAACTCATCTCGAGTGTGTTCTTCTTGTACTTGTCTCACCGAATTCTTTCCATTGAACACCCCTCGGACGAGCTCTGTTGAGAAATCTAGGGCATTCAATGTTAACAAATTCTCCGCTTGATAATTGCTTGTGATATGCTTGTTCTTCAATTACTTATGATCTTTCACTTTGTTAGTCTATTAGCGTATTCTTTTTCATCAAGACAATTACCAAAATAAAGACAAGTGACACAAAATATAGGCTTCTCCAGCTAGGGCCAAAACCTCTCACCTCTAGAGACGAAAACCCAATAGAATTCTTCTTCTAGATCTTCAATTGATAAGTACCAAGACCATGACACTGATCCTTGACTCTTAGTATCCTCTTTCAAGAACCTTGTCACTAACCTAGTCTTCCTTGTCCTTCCTTCTCTTGCTTCTTCTAGAGATACTCGATCTCTACTTCTTATGGTGCACCTTTCCAATTGCCCTAGAGAATCTCGGTCTCTAGGTCTTCTAGGGAAACTCAATCTCTACTTCACTATTCCAGAGGATTCCTTCCTTCGCTATCCCAGAAGAAACTTATTCACTGCCTTCCAAAAGATTCCTTATTCGCTGCCGGAGAAGATACTGCTGCCCCAGAAGAATCTACTTCATTGTCCTAGAAGAATCTACTTCGCTGTCCCAAAAGATTTTGCTTCGATTTTCCCAAAGGATTCTTCCTTCGATACCCTAGAAGGGTGTCCTTTTTATCCTAGAGTAAACCCTTTCTTACTGCCTCCTTTTCGCACTTCCTTCTGCACTTCCTTGCTCGAATTGAGTTCAAACTTGATGCTTAGAATGGAGGGCAAGTTCCCCTACTTATACACCTCTTCTCTGGGTCTTTAGGCCAACTTTACAACTGGATGTAGGCAAACTTGTCTTGGCCGCTTCTTTAATGTTTGTAGGCCGACTTGAAGAGATTTGGTGACGAGTTCTTTAGAGGATACTTTACATAGACAAGATGAGCTTTTACATAATGTAACATGGCTTCATTTACATTACAATGACTCTTATATTTTATGACTAGACGACACATAAATCCTTATGAATCTCAATGGGAGTCTTGACTCAAAAACAAAATCCTTGCTCATGAAACCCATGAAGCAAGTCAATATAATAATTTTCATTTATTTACATCTCTTTATATAAAATCATAATTACATGTCATTATGAAGACCGAACCTAGTTACAATTTTCAACACGCTCTTCGTGTCGACCAAGTCATTCCATCGAACTCGACTCCCCGTAAATTAGGCGTGCTCAAGTGCCTAGCCTAAGGGCTTCATATCCCCCCTCCCCCCCACTTCAAAATGGTTGTCATCCTCGACAACGCACCCCTTAACAAACTTCTTAAGCAAAGCCCGAAGATTGTCCTCATCATGAACAACCTCTACGTCAACTATCTTCATCAATACAAAAGAATCTCATCTCCAACATATATACCATGTCTATCATGTATCGCAACCTGTAAGAATGACATGTGTTGTATCCCCTCGTGTAATCGATTAGTCAGGTACGTAATTTGACAGTAGCATCAACTCCACAACAACACATGCACCCAAACATGTGCATCCATTGTCACCTCTTCCCTGTCACACAATCTCTCCTCTGGTTCTGCTCATCATGAGGTGCCATTCAATGGCATCTCAATCTCCCAAGGGTCTCAACATCTCAAGCAAGTTCTAGTGAGTCTATCTCCTTCATGAGCTCCAAAAAGATGGTGGTGTGGGGAAGTCATACGACTTCCCTTTCTACATCACATGGCCATCTCTCTTCATCTCCGAGAAGAATCCACCCATACCTGGTATGACCCCTTCATACTTCTCTACAATACAATTTATCAAAGGAGGATAGGAACACCTACCCATACTCTCTTCCATCAACTTCATCGAAACTAGATCGTTATGTCTTAGTGTCTTCAGACTTCCACCCCAGTCAACGAACATCACTCCATCTTCATCCTCGTATCGGTTTGATTATTACTCCAAACTCTCAATCCATCTATCAACATCTTCTTCCTCCAAATCGACACTAGGGTGGTACTTGAAAAGTCAAGGAGCAAAATATTAGAGGAAGGATGTGTTGGATAAATGATTAAGCAATCTCATAGATGCAGTCTACAAGATGCAACAACCAAAACCAACGTCCCAAGGAAGTAACAAGGAGGAAGGAGCATGTTGACTAAAACCATCTAGGAAGAAGTATCTCAAGTTGGGCCCTACTCATGATAATGACTTAGAGGGAATCAATCACTAGTGTGGTGACCAAAAATAGATTTGAAAAAATGAGAAAATATAGAGAGAGTCAAGAAGAAAAAAATGGAAAAGACTAATTCCCGCCATTGGCATGAATGATTCACCAGCGGGAGACTACTATTGCATGCGAAAAATTCAAGCATGGTAATCTCATTGTCCAAAAAACCTATATACATCCACTAATAATATTTTTGGGGTGGCTCAACTAGAGGCAAAGTCAACACCGACTCCTTAACCTAGAAAATTTACAAGAAAGTCACTTGGAATCCACAAGGTAAAGGAGATTAGGACAATAAGTGTTAAAATTGGCAACTAGGGCCAAACTCCATGTGGGTCATCTTATTTATGGCAGCTGATATTTTTCTCGGATCCCTCTCATCGAGAGGTGTACGATTGATCTAAGGATCATATGATTCCGATAAGTATTTATGAAGATATGAATTTATTTTGATTATGGACAAACTGTCAAGTCGGCCAGCAACTTATGTAGGCTCAGAAGCCCAACAGTCATGTCTATTCAACCTCTACGTTTTAGTATAAATAGAAGGGGACTTGAAGTCATTCGTCACACACACACTCACTCTTGTGATCTCACTTCATCCTGTTTTGGGTTTGATGAAGATGAGAGCTAGAGGGAGTGCCCTACGGTATACGCTGCCCTAGATAACATGCCCTAGATCTAAATGCAGTCATGGGAGAATAAGCTCTATGTTGCCCAAAAAGCCGAAAAAGCCGGAAATGCCGAAAACGTTGGAACTGTGATAACTATCAGAAAAGCCAGAACGACTGGAACTGCCGGAAAAGACGACACTGCCGAAAAAGCCAGAAAAGCCAGAAATGCCTGAAATGCCGGAAAAGTCGGAACTGCCAGAAAAGCCGGAACTGCCAAAACTGTCGGAAAAGCCAAAACTACCGGGACTGCCGGGAACAACCGAAACTGTCGGGAACAGCCGGAACTGCCAGAACTGTCGAGAACTATCAAAACGGTCGGAGCATCTGTCTCCGAAGGAGAGCAGCATGCAAGGGACAGCTAACTAACATTGGGACAGTTGTATGGTACTTAGCAGCAAATACACCAAGCATGCAATGTTACAGCTACCATGCAACAACAAGCATGCTAGGGACAACAAGCAAGCAAGAAATACACCAAGCATGCAATGTTACAGCTACCATGCAACAACAAGCATGCTAGGGACAACAAGCAAGCAAGAAATACACCAAGCATGCAATGTTACAGCTACCATGCAACAACAAGCATGCTAAGGATAACAAGCATGCTAGGGACAACAGGCAAGCAAGGGACAACAAGCAAGCAAGGTGCAACCAACACATAAGTCAGGATGGCAACATGGTGCAGCAATGGCACATAATGCAGTACAGTCATGGGTACAGTCATGATTAATGAAGCGTGATGAGATGCAACATAGTGATGATGGGTGCAACATGGTGCAGCGCAGTGAGGTGCAACATGATGACGAAATGCAACACAACGATAGATGAAGGAGTCACCTTGGAGAATTAGTTGAAGCAGCATGTCTTCAACTGATCTCATGTATCATCTTCTTAGAGATGATCTATGCTCTTATCTAGATAAGTCAAAGTGTTGACTTCTGTTGTAAATGTACTATCTCTCTCTCTCTCTCTGTATTGAACTATTGAAGAACATATAAGAAGAATTGATCAAGGGTTCCCCACATTAGGGTTTGTCCCTGGCTAGAGCCCATCTTGTGTCCTCTTGTCTTGGTTTGTCTTCTGCGATTTATATTTATGTCCTATCTGCAGTTTACTTTAATGTTGATGTGATTGCTAATCTGGAAAAGATATTGAGCTAACTATGAAAATTGAAATAAATTGCTCTAACATAGAACATACCTAAAATATAACATGGTATCAGAGCTAAAGTGAAGACAATGCCCAAGCAAGAGTGAAAGAGCAATCACCAAAGACAGTTGGGAAAGGACAAAAGAATCAGTGGATTCCTCATCCCTCTTCAAATTCACCGAGGGTGAAGTCGAAGCAGAGAATATTATCAGAATGGCACAATGGAAGTTTCTGATGGCCTACATAAAGATCACTTCATTGGGAAGTTCGGATCTAAGGGTGGAAGGAAAGGCGGATGCCTTGGTTGCAATAAGTTCGGCCATTATGCGAAGGAGTGTCCGAATGGCAGAGACACATCTCTTGATGAAGATAACAATCATTCCAGGGACATCTTCAATGATCAAAGGAATGAAAGGTAATGTAGGTCATCAAGGAAATGGTCGACTCTTCAAAGAAAGCAAGGAACCACAGGTATGAAGAATCAAATGTTGTTTCTGACAAGATAAAGAAGCATTATCTTGTATTGGCCCTCTCCTTCAGATTCTTTGGGAATCTGGCTTATTGATTGTAGTGCTTCAAGGCACTTCATCGAATAGATGGGTGCACTCTCTAATTTGGTAGAGATGGAAACAATCGTGGGATTATACTTGGAGCCAATGCCACCTATCCCGGAAAGAGTGTAGGGAATGTCATCCTCAACTGAATGAGGGTAACTCAATTCATTTACAGAATCTCTTTTATGTACCTGATCACAAGAAGAACATGGTGTCCATTTCAGCAATGGAAGTCAAAGGTTTCAGGGTGGCACTCATCGATGGAAAGGTACGTGTTTGAAAATAGAATTTTCAAAAACGTTTTTGAGTTCAGGGTTGTATCAAGTTGCAAGAAGTCCACTGGGGACCATGTCCATTGACACATAGCACCGAAGGTCTGTGAGTCAGATGGTGACAGGGATGCCTGAATTCAAAAAGAGCATGAAAGTACATGTCTGAGATGTACCAAAGGAAAATCTTCCAAGGGGACCATTCCCCTCATATAGCGGGTCCACAGGTTTGGAACAACCCGAGGAGTTTGTGTTAAATTGGCAACTAGGGCCAAACTCCATATGGGTCGGCTTATTTATCACAGCTGATTTTTTTATTGGATCCGTCTCGTCGAGAGGTGTAGGATTGATCCAAAGATCATCCAATTCCGATAAGTATTTATGGAGATATGAATTTATTTTGTTTATGTAATTATTATCAAGCCGACCAACTATTATGTAGGCTCTAGAAGCCCAACCGACGTGTCTATTCATCATCCTTGTTTTGGTATAAATAGATGAGGATTTGTTATCATTTAGCACTCACTCTTCATGTGATCTCCTCTCCACGTCTGGGTTTTTGGAGATAGAGAAAACACTAAGAGTATTTGCTATGATGCCCTAGCTGCAGTAGCATAATGACCTAGATCTAAACTCTGCTATGGAAGAAACCCTAGATGTCACTAAATACGCAGCAACCGGAAGGCTAGATTTTATAACGCAGTCCAAAAGGGAACCTACGCACCAGGCAACGTGTAATCTGGGCAGCCATGACATTTATGGTGACAGTCAGGATCACGCTAAACCATCACATATATGGAACGCAGATAGATAATGCAGTCCTGGATAACACCATCGTGAAACAAAAGGTAGCTGCAGTAACATGGTGAAGCCATAGTTAAAAGAAACGTTGTTCTAATGAAGAATCTTACCACGCTGTCCCTACACGCTGAGTAGACAATCCATACGCTGTGATGAAGGCATATCCACGCAACAGATGGTGACCATATCCACGCAGGGCACAAGATTATTAACATGCAGGTAGAGACTCATACGTTGGATCATGAATTCGCAGGCACTAGATATGCTGGTCTCTGATGATGCTTATACGCAGAATCATACACGCTGTAAATACACGCTATCATGGCACTGGGCAAATACACAGGCATAGAACACAGTCTATGATGACTCAGACCTAGCCGCAGGACATAATGAAGAATCAGTCACGCTGGGCATATTCATGGTTATATATATATACGCTGGTAATATACCGCACACTGGGCAGTCACGTTGGTGCCGCAGTGATGAAGAGGTGTCGCAGTACAACACAGTCTACACGTTGTTCATAATTTGGATTCAACGCAGTCAATGAAGACTCCATCACAGCAATAGCTAGATATACGAGGGCTATGATATATGAATATATATACGCATAGTATTCTTGGATATATATACTCGCAGGTGGAAAAATATAAATTGTTATACATAGCAAATGTATGTGGTTGACAGAATGGATATATATATACTTGCAGGTGGAAACATATAAATTGTCATATGCAGCAACTTCATAATAAAGGGTCTATACGCTGTCATGATAACTACATGATACATTGGTTCATGGAGAAACCCTATATGAGGAGACCTGTTAACGCAGTAAGAACCAGTTTAAGAAGTCTGCCGAATTAGAACTATAGTCTAGCTGCTTTGCTAGGCTGCAAGCCATAGCAAGCAGATAAGGCTGATAACAGTATTATAGCGCTGCAGCATGATGATGCACAGGCAGCATGATGACTATGATTCATACTAGCAGGGACAGCATATGCACAGGCAGCATGATGACTATGATTCATACTAGCAGGGGCAGCATATGCACAGGTAGCATGATAACGATGATGCATGGGCAGCATGATAATCATGATTAGTGCAGCATGATGCAGTATGCAGTGGTGCAACTTGAGAACCTGATGTAGGATGATGATAGGTGAAGGAGTCACCTTGGAGGATCAGTTGAAGCAGAATGTCTTCAACTGATCTCATCGTTATAGAAGATGATCTATGCTCAGATCTAGACAAGTCAAAGTGTTGACTTCTGTTGTAAATGTATTCTCTCTCTCTTTCTCTGCTGAACTTTGAAGATAAAAGAAGAATTGATCAAGGGTTTCCCCACACATTGTGGGGTTTGTCCCTGGCTTGCGCCACATCTTGTGTCCTCTTGTCTTGGCTTGTCTTCTGCGTTTTATATTTATGTTCTATCTGCAGTTTATCATAATGTTGATGTGATTGCCAACTGTGAAAATTTAAATAAATTGCTCTGGCATAGAACATACCTAATCTTAACAGTTTGAGATTCATGATCGGAAATCTCATGTATATAGGTGGAAGAAAGCCCTCTATGGCTTGAAGCAAAACTCCCCGGGCATAGTATGAGAGGATTGATAGCTATCAAATGAAGCTGAGATTCACTAGGAGTGAAACCGATCCAAACCATTACCCGAAGGTTGTGGATGATAGACCTCTCATACCAACACCTTATGAAGACGAACTATTTCTGACAACTGCAGACCCTCTCATTTGCAGAAGTAAGAGGGAGTTGGATTCCGAATGTGGAATGATAAACTGCAAACTTGTGACTACCTCGAGGATATTAACTTTCAGAAGTTATATGGTAGTGATGTCGGACCAGATTTGGGAAATGCCTCTGAGTTTCATAAACTCATTTGCGTTGATGTTCTTGGTGAACTTCCGTCCGGACATATGTTTTGCAGTTAGCATGGTGAACTCATATTTGGTTGAGCCTCACTGGATTGGTGCCAAGAATCTTCTAAGATATCTTCGGGGTACAATCTCTCATGGATTGAGATACACTGCCGGAAATATGAAACTGCATGATTATTTGAATGTTGAGTGGGCAGGCAGTGTGGAGAATCACTAAAGCACTTCCCAGTGCTGGTTCTCTTTGGATTCTGCTTCGATATCATGGATGATCAAGAAGTAGAAATCAGATGCTATAAGCACCGCTGAGACTGAATACACAGCTACGAGTATGATCTCGTGTGAAGCTGCATGGTTGCAAAAGCTCTTAAGTGAGCTGTTTGTACACATGATGAATACCACTGTGATTCTCTGTGACAACCAGAGGTGGGATTCAATTATTGAGGAATCTCGTATTCGATGATTGCTCCGGCAGATAGACATCAGATACTGCCTTATCTGGGATATGGTAAGTCGATGAGCGAGGAGGCTCCATCACATTGAGACTGATGTATAGGTTGCAGACATTTTTTGTCAAAGCCCCAAGGAAAGGTCAAATTTGTAACTTTCCCAAACGACTTGGAGTCGTTGAGAGACCTTCTTATGAGGGTCCTGCATGTTGCATGCATTGAGCTCTGGGAGCTCTGGGGGGCTTGGGGTACTTAATGGAGCAACATGCGACCACAAGGCCACTCACCCTCCCCCCGTGGTGCGCTATGGAACAGGATGATTCGTTCTCCGTGGCGACTGTGGAACAAGATAATTCGTTCTCCTGTGGGCCAGGATGATTCGTTCTCCGTGGCGACTGTAGAACAGGATGATTCGTTCTCATGTGGGCCATGATGATTCGTTCTCCGTGGCGACTGTGGAACAGGATGATTTGTTCTCCTGTGGACCAAGATGATTCGTTCTCCGTGGCGACTGTGGAACACGATGATTCGTTCTCCTGTGGGTTAGGATGATTCATTCTCCGTGGCATCCACTGACAAGATGATTCGTTCTCCTGTGGACAGGATGATTCGTTCTCCTGTCGAGACATCCTACCCACGCAGTCTGGGACTCATGGGAAGTACCTCTCATCTGATCAATGAGCAAGGAAATGAGGATAGGGACCATAGTAGTTCTATCGATGGACGCATCGTTGTATCTACCGTACTCCCTATGCTAGGATGACCTCCATTGATCTGGGATCAATGAAACTGATTTGGGATCAGTATGAGTGGTTTGAGACACTCTCTTGTGATATTGATCCGGGATCAATAAAACTGACTTCGGGTCGGTAAGAGTGATGTGACACACTCTCTTCAAATGAAACTGACTTTAGGTCAGTAGAGAATGGTATGAGATATTCTCGATCAATTCTTCTTCTTCATGGTTCAGCAAAGCATAGCAGAGCAGAGAAAAGTAGAGCTTAGCAGATCAGAGCAGAGCAGAGCAGTGCAGCGCACTGATGGCAGAGATAGTACAGTCAGGCATATGGATCAACGGATGGAGTTCTCCCTAGTTGAGAGGGAGTGTTAAAATTGGAAACTAGGGCCAAACTCCATGTGAGTCATCTTATTTATGGCAGCTAATATTTTTCTTGGATCCCTCTCATCGAGAGGTGTACGATTGATCTAAAGATCATCCGATTCCGATAAGTATTTATGAAGATATGAATTTATTTTGATTATGGACAAATTGTCAAGTCGGCCAGCAACTTATGTAGGCTCAAAAGTCCAACAGTCATTCTATTCAACCTCTATGTTTTAGCATAAATAGAAGAGGACTTGAAGTCATTTGTCACATACACACTCACTCTTGTGATCTCACTTCATCCTGTTTTGGGTTTGATGAAGATGAGAGCTAGAGGGAGTGCCCTAGGGTATACGCTGCCCTAGATAATATGCCCTAGATCTAAATGCAGTCATGGGAGAATAAGCTCTACGTTGCCCAAAAAGTCGGAAAAGCCAAAAATGTCGGAAAAGCCGGAACTGCCAGAACTGTCGGAAAAGCCAGAACTACCGAAACTACCAGAACTACCAGAAAAGACGGAACTGCCAGAAAAGTCGGAACTACTGGAAAAGCCGAAAATAACAGAAACGCCGGAAATGCGGGAAAAGTCGGAACTGCTAGAAAAGTTGGAAAAGCCGGAAAAGCCGGAACTGCCGGGACTGCCGGAAACAACCAAAACTGCTAGGAACAGCCGGAACTGCCGGGAACAGCCGGAACTGCCGGGAACAGCCAGAACTGCCGGGAATTGCCAAAACAGTCGGAGCATCTGTCTCCGAAGGAGAGCAACATGCGAGGGACAGCTAACTAACATTGGGATAGTTGTATGGTACTTGTTACATAGTAATTTGTCACTGGCCTCATATCCCCTGATCCCGGGTAAAGTCAGTGTCTGAGCGACATCTTCTTTGTGTCATACATCAAATAAATATGTCCACATCTTCTCAATCATTCAAGAAGATTAACAAGTGCTCTTTATCCTGAAGATTGACCCCTTTTTCCCATGTTTCAAGATTGTCGCAGCTAAACCTTATCCTCCCTGCGAAGATTCTTTGTGATGAACCAGAACGTCACAACGTCATCGCAAGGGTACATTTGTTTCCTACAACGGTCGAATTTTAGGGCTCGGCGCAAGTTCTCAAAATCTTTCTTGCGACGATGGCTTTGAATACACTGTCTCCTTGAGACGTTGTCGCTAAGCCCCAGTGTATGACTTGCGACGATCCAGATATGACGAATTAGTTCGAACAGAATGCTTCTGGGTGGTTCTGGAACTGGTTGTTGGGTCAAGGAAGTTCGCCTTTCCTCCTCTGGGATGGTGGTTCCGCCTTTTGAGAAACCTCCCTTGAGGATAAGCTCCCTCTCCCTCATTTATGGAGGCTCTTCCTCTTATAAAACCACTCCCCATTGCTATGATCAGCTAGTTTTTTGGTATTGAGAAAATTAGCTAGCTTTGGTGTGAGTTTGATAGTTTGTAGTGTGAATCGCTGATAGTTTAGCAATTGGTTGTGGATTGCCTTAGCGTTGTAATAGTGTTTTGAGTGATAGAGAGAGTTGTCATCTTCTTGGGAGACCCTTTTGAGAGTGAATGCTTGAAGAAACATACTAGTTGGACCCTTCGAGAAAAGCTTGCGACATCAAGGCTTGGTTGTAAGCTTTGCTTTTGTTCATCTTAATACAATCAATGGTGTTTTCCTATGTCATGTGTAAATGATAGCTTATGATTCCTTGACTTTGTAAGTAAATAGATCATTGTTGTACTTTGTTACGTGTTCTATTGTTCTCTTGTGTTGTTTCAGGTGAATCGCTCATCGAGGAGAAGGAAACTATAGCTGAAGCAGTACAATGAAAACTCCATCGAACACTGGTTTGAGGTAGGCTCTTTCAACAATCACTGTGTAAGGAAAATAGTTGTTGCTTTGTTTTGTTGTAACTAGATCCACTCTAGGGCTAGAGGGGTTGCCTCTATCCGCAAAGGGAACATTACCTACATCACAAGTTGGCGACTCCGTTGGGGAGTCCTTTGTGTGTTGTCTCTTGTTTTGCTCTTGATTTGTTTTTAATTGAATTATTTAGTGTCTCTTGATTTTGGGGCTGAGCCATCAGTGTTCTGGGTTACTTGAGTCAATCTGGTAGTCCCTCTCACTGTTTGAGAGATTAGTCTGGTGTCCTTCAGGTGTTTTTGCTTTGATTTTTCTCTTAATTGAGATCGTCGTTGTTTATAGCTTAACAGCTGTGACGACATCGCGCCTGTCCTCTTTGGTTAACCTGTACATCACGGATATCCAGTCATACAGTTGCGACAATTCCCGAAATCAGACCATCGCAGAAGACATGTGTACACCTGCGACGACGTCGCCCAGTTGCTAGTTTTATGCTTGCGACGATTTACCTTTCGTCTCAGGTTGCTAGTTAGAGCCTTGCGACGATTCCTATAAAAGTTGTTTTTCACAACTTTACTTCCTAAATCAACCAGTGCTGCTTGTCCCCTGCTGTCTCTTGTCTCTCATCAACTTGTTTTGGTTGTATTTGGTTAAGGCACTTTCTTCTTGGTATCTTTTGGCGAGTCTTGTGTTTTCAGACCATGTGACCTGGCTCTTTTCAAGGTTTTGTCAAGAAGTCGTTTGTTTGGGTTACTCGTCCGTCCAAGATTCATCCACAACCATCTGATTGATTTGTTTAAGGTTGTTTTACTACTTGTCTCCTTTCTGATTGGTCTCTAGTGTTTGGTTATTGAACCAGTCTCTAGTATTGATTTGATTTCCATACTATCAAACATAGATTACATTTGTTTGGATCAATCAGGCTTACACTTGTTTGTTTGCCATTAAAATCCCAAAATAAAAAATATTGCATTCATACAGCGTACGAAAGTGAAAGCTCATTTACATTACTGAATTTTCATGATTGAGAAATTAGAAAGCAAAGTTCAAATCTTTCATTAGTAGTTGCGAGATAAGTGTATTGATGCATTGTGTTTCTTAGTGCTTGCATTTGCTTGTCTTGGTTTGTGTTCGCTTGGGAACGAACTTCTTACGCTCATCTAGGTAGTTGTCCATAACTTCATCGAAAGGAATGGTGTTTTACTCATTGTAGTTGCATCCTAGGAATTGTTGAAATACATTTGGTAGGGCCTGAAAACCGAAACTTAATCCAAGATTAACTCTTAAAATCAATTGAATGAACCTAACAATGCATTGGAACTTAACGCACATTTATCTAGAGGTCTAGGCTAGAGACGTGCTCTGGCGTCGTTAAACCTAGTCACTATTGTTTTCACTAAGGTTGGGTGATTCCTCCTTCTGTGATTCAATAGCCACTAGTACGGACTTGTGCTCCCCGTACCGTCGAGTATATATTGGGAGACCCCACTAGGTTATCAGCCTATTATCCATAGGAAGCTAAGTCTGCCGCCTTACGAACCGTAATGCACCGAACACGGCATTTGGGAAGATTGACTGTTGTACGGAAAGTCTATGGTCATTTTTCTTTCATTTTGATCACCAAAGTGTATATGCAGTTTTGTGGTTTGTCTGGTAAACCTTTTGTCTAGTACTCCATAGTAGTCACTTTCGTTCCTTTTCGACTCCTTAAAAGAAAAGGATCATCTGAGCACTTGTCCTTTCAGGCTCATTAAACATTCAAAGGCGACTAGAGTCATCTTTTGTCCTTTTTCTCGACTCTTTAAATATGAAAAGGTCAAGTTTCGTTCCTATGTCTTAAAAATTTATTTGACCACGCTCACATTTTCCCTGTTAATCTTGACTATGTTTTTGGTTCGCGTAGAGTTGTGACCCTACTCGATTATCTCTTTTCCTCGGATTTTGAGTTAAGTCATCCTAGCGGACTCACCGATCTCGTCCCCTTTACCAAGCGACCAAGACTCTGCATCCCCTTTTTCTTCTGAGGTATCGGCTGTTAGTGACACCCTTCCTATTATCCGAGCATTCAACCTCTTGACTCTCGAACTCCGAGAAGGGAACCCTACAATATCAATTGGAATCCTCTTTGGGAACCTTCAGAAGAGGACCTCCCGTTTACTCCCCCTGGTGTTTTGGTTGCGATGTCTTCTTTCGACATGGATGAGACGAGCCCCATTGTCGGTGAAGAGAACCATGTGTCAAGTGGACGAGCCCCGTTGCCGGTGAAGAGAACCATGTGTCAAGTGGAGAAATTCCTCTTTCTACGGAGGGTTTCCCTTTTCACTCGGCTCTTGGCGTGACGTTACCCCTACGTTATCGCACCTTGTCCAACGTCATGAGCTCCTTGTCTCTAAACCGGAGTTCTGTGTGGTCTCGTACTATAGCCCCAACCTCAAAACCTTTCATACCTCATATTCATAATCTATCAGTCACGTATGTTCCGTCAATACCTACAGTCTGTGTGGCCTCTACAGCTCTTGCTGTTAGTGTCGTTATTGCGTCTTCGGTGGTTACCACTGTTATTGGGCCTTCAGTTGAACCCACTAGTGGTGGTCCTTCAACCTCGACGTCCGGAGTTGTAAATCCTACAGGTAGTATTCCGCTCTCTTCCGGTTCCATTCCAGCAGGGTGGTCGTATAAGCAATACATGTTTTCTCTTCAAAACCCGGATCCGCACAATTCGTTGCATTATTATGATTCTCGAGGGGCTCATATTTATCATATTGGGTCCCACCCTCTTCAGCCCACGATTGAAGTTTCCGTTCCATTATCCATTCCCTGGGCTCATACTGCCTACCATGGTTTCCAAAGGCTGCCATATCAAGGGCAACCGTATCAAGGGCAACCTGCAGGCCTACAAGGACAACCCTTACAGGGACAACCTTCGGCCCTTACAGGTTCCTCTTTTGTTTACTTAGGGCAACCTTCTGGTCAACCAGGTCAGCCTCAATTCCAGCCAGGCCAACCCGTTGCTCAGCAAGGTCCACCCTCTGGACAAGTAGGCCAGCCTCAGATCCAGCAAGGCCAACCTACTGTCCAGCCAGGTCCACCCTCTGGACAAGTAGGCCAACCTCAGATTCAGCAAGGCCAACCTACTGTTCAACCAGCTCAACCCTCTGGTCAAACGGGCCAGCCTCAGCTTCAGCAAGGTCAATCTATTACCCAGCAAGTTCAACCTTCTGGGCAAATAG
Organism: Pinus tabuliformis; assembly: GCA_031772625.1. Lineage (NCBI taxonomy): Eukaryota > Viridiplantae > Streptophyta > Pinopsida > Pinales > Pinaceae > Pinus > Pinus tabuliformis. Next base: position 847,050,453 of record CM062807.1, on the reverse strand, counting down.
GTCAACCTCAGTACCAACAAGGCCAGCCTTCTAGCCAGTTGGGTCAACCCCAGTTTCAACAAGGACATCAGTCCGGTCAAATCAATCCATCTCCTAGTCAACCGGGCGCTCAAGCACTCGTTGTTTCTCAAGCCCCACCCGGTTTCCAGACTCAGGCTGGACTCCAGACCCAACCTAGTCTCCAAACTCAAGTTGGATTTCAAGCCCAACCTGTTTATCAAATGCAGCCTGGGCCTCAGGCACAGTTTGGAGCTCAACCGCAATACGGTCTCCAAGCACTTCAGCAACCCCAAGGGCAACCTCAAGCTGCTCCGTATCAAAATTATCAACAACCGCAGGTCAATCCTTATCAAAATTTTCAGCAGCCTTATGCTGCTCCTGTTGGTCAAGCTGGTAACCAATGGGATGCTAATGGTCAAAACCCGGGTGAATCGTCCGGTTATACTTATAATCCCTATGGACTGAACCCTTACGGACAAAACCTTTATGGGCAAAATCCTTCTGGCCAAAACCCATGGGGGCAACAAGGGGCTGGACGAAACCCTAATGCTGGCTTCTATCAGAAGCCTATGATGTCCTTTAATCCTCAATTACCTTTCCTGGCAACCTTGAACTGCCTGATGTGTCCAAACTGACGAACGATCTAATCCTTCATAATCCGTATTGGCCACCAGTTCCGACCAAAATTCCTGGTGATTGTCCTAAATTTGATGGTAAATCTGGAGAGGACCCTCAAGCGCATGTCATGACTTATCACCTCTGGTGCTCATCTAACTCATGGCTTGACAATTCTATCCGCCTCCATCTTTTCCAACAGACTCTCACTAGTTCCGCCGCGAAATGGTATATTGAGCTTGCTCGTGAAACTTTCAATGATTTCAATTCGCTTGCAATGGCATTTCTTACTCACTTTCAGTTACCGATTCGTTATGAAACAAGCACACACCTCCTTACGTCTTTAAAGCAGGACACGGCAACGCCCATCTCTGATCATATTCATGAATGGAGAAGGTGGCGTCGTTTGATTAAGTTCTAGATCCCTGATCAGCTTCTGACTGACTGGTTTACTACCTCGTTTGTCGGCCCGATAGCCCGCGATATTGCCATGGGGGCATGTGTTACTGAAGAGCAAGCTATTGCGCGTGCTCAGTATCTCGATTTGGTTTATTCCCAATCTGGTACGCTGTATGATTATTTGCCCGATGCTCCACGACCCGGAACTACTAAGGCTCTGTCAACGCCATCCGTCGACGATGTCATTGGTTCTGTTACTTCATCCTCCCGAAAGTCTTCCGCGACCCCTACGAAGCAAAAATCTACTGCTCCTAGTGAAAATGCTTCTCAGGCCCCGTCTAATACTGGTAAAACTTCCGAAGTCAATGTCGTCCAGTCCACCGCGGCAAATAAAGCTTCGAAAGGTAAGAAAAAGGGGAAAGGAAAAAATAAAGCCGATCCACCGAAGCAGGACCCTCCTAAGCCTCCGGCCGATGATGGTACTAAACGCAAACCCAAGTACCCTTGTCTCATCTGTGACGAGGATCACTACACTAAAGATTGTCCTAGACAGTCTGAGGTTAGTCATTTGCTTAAGGGGACTCCTGGAACTCCTGCTGTGCTTAAAGAGCCTTTTCCCTCTCAACAAACCCAAATGGTGGTCGATCAACCTCAGTGCTCTTCCACTTTTGGCTCTCAAGTTTTTATGGCTGGGATTATTCCCATTCATATAAGTACTCAATCAAAAGAATATCCTCCACCCACAAGCAAGGAACCTGAAGTCCCTTCAAGTGCTCCTTCATCCAATTCTGACCCTCTCCATATTGAATGGCCTAGCACTGAGTCAGTCATTCGACCTCCTCCCAAAGGAGTGCTTTGGAAATCTTCTTATAACCCCAATGCTCGTGCCACACAGCACTATAGCATTGTTGAGGACTTAGCCCAAGCCCCTTCGGCTATGTCTGCTTTGGAAGTCCTCCAAAGTTGTCCCTCCCAAAGGAAGTCTCTGTTCTCAGCCATTGGTGGCATTGACTTGACCGATTCGAATTTAATTACCTTTGATCTTGACAATCATGTACCACGATTGCCTCATCAGATTGCTTTCCTCATTCAAGTCATCATTAACTCGAAGAATATTCACCGTACTGTTATTGATGAGGGCGCCTCCACTTGCATCATGTCTGTTGCTTGTTGGAAGGCCATCGGTTCCCCGACGTTGAGTCAATATCCTAATACTTTGGAAGCCTTCGATGGAAGAGATTCCTGTCCTTTCGGTATCCTCCCGCGCTTTCCCATCACTCTAGAGGGGAAGACAGTTGAGGTTGAAGTCGAAGTTGTTGACGCAAATTTGACTTACAACCTTTTGTTAGGACGAAGCTGGACATATGCCATGCGCGCTGTGGCCTCATCTCTATTCCGTGTCCTTCGTTTTCCCCACCAAGGGAAAATTGTCACGGTTGATCAACTGTCCTTCTTCGCCTCTTCTTCTTCAGATGGCAATGTTCCATTTGTGGAGCATACCTCCGTTCCCTATGAAAGTGTGGGCGCTAGACTTTTCAAAGATCCTGCCCTTATGGGTGTCTTTTCGCTCCCACCTCCCAACGTCACCCCCATTAACATGATTTCTATCCGTTCTGATCCTTGGGTCGTCCCTCCCGTCGATCAGGTAGACTCCTGGGGTGACGTCATGCCGTTGAGTCCTGCCGAGCTCAACTATGTAGAAATTGTTTCGCATCGGCTTCATCCTCCGATCCTGCTCCATTGAGCAGATCTCTCGACACCTATGTGCAATCCCCTTGGCTCAGAGATATTGTTTCTTCGGATCCGTTACAAGAGACTTTTCCTTCCGATGAAGCAATTTTAGAAACTATGTCTTTTGAGGATCCTCCTTGGTCTGATCATCACCATCGTTCCTCGTTTCTCCCAAGCCATGGGGCCATGACTACTTGTCTAGAGAACTTTGCTTCCTGTATTCCCTCTCAGCCACTTCAGATGCCTATTCAAATTCATGAAGTTTTCTCTGAAGGCAATATGGGGAATATTACGCAAACTATGCCCATCGACATCTCTGTCAAACCAGGGATTGTTGAGAATATTCACATTGGAGTTACCTGTACTCCAGAGGAGATTCAACTTTATACCGATCTTTTCAGAGAATTTTGCGACGTGTTCGCTTGGTCATATGAAGAAATGCCCGATATTGATCCTAGTATCGTGGTACACGAGATCCCTACGTATCCTGGTGCCAAGCCTGTTCGACAACATTTACGCCCCGTGCACCCGAGAAAAGCGCGGCTATTAAGGGAGAAGTTGAAAAACTTCTCAAGGCAGGGTTCATTTACCCTATCCCATTGATTGATTGGGTCTCTAATATTGTCCCTGTGACCAAAAAGCAAGGCACTATTAGGGTTTGTGTTGATTACCGTGACATCAACCGTGCGTGTCCAAAGGATAATTATCCTACCTGCTTTATCGACCAGCTCATCGATGATTGTGCTGGGAGTGAGATTTTCTCGTTTATGGACGGCTTTTCTAGTTACAACCAGATTAATATTTCGCATGCCGATCAACACAAAATGGCCTTCATCTGCCCGTGGGGTACCTTTGCTTACAAGAAGCTTCCTTTCAGCCTTAAAAATGTCGGTGCCACCTTCCAGCAAGCAATGTCCAACGCCTTTCATGACATCCATCACATTGTTCAACCATATCTAGATGACCTCCCAGCTCATTCAGCTAAACGTTCTAACCATCCAAACCACCTCTGTGAGATTTTTCTTCGCTGTCGACATTATCGTATTCGTCTCAATCCGCATAAGTGTGTCTTTTGCGTCGAATCTGGCAGACTTCTCGGGTTTTTCGTCTCTAAAGAGGGCATTCGTCTCGACCCCCTCAAAGTTGAGGCTATCTTGAATCTCCCACCTCCTACTTCTTTGCATCAGTTGTAGAGTTTGCAGGGAAAAGCCAATTTCCTACGTCGTTTTATCCCTAACTATGCCGAGATTGCTAAAGGTTATACGCGTCTCCTTAAGCGTGACACTCCCTTTGTTTGGGATGACACTACCCAAAAGTCATTCAAGCAACTCAAGACACTTCTTGTTTCTACTCCCTTATTGCGTCCACCTGATTACCATTGTGACTATACTCTTTATCTCGTTGCTGCCGATAGCACTATTGGCATGGTTTTGGTTCAAGACGACAACGATGGTTCCGAGCACGTTATCTATTATCTTAGCCGCAACCTCCTTGACATTGAGACTCGATATGCTTATGTCGAGAAGCTCGCCTTGGCAGCCATTCACGTTGTCCAACGTTTCCATCACTATATTTTTGTTGCGCACGATGACAGTGATTTCGAATTGCAACCCGATGACATACATCTTGTCACGTCAATTGCTGGGGGGCAAGTACTCGAAATGGATCATTATCCTTCAAGAGTTCGATTTGGAGTTTACAACTGCAAAGTCCAAGAAGTCCCTCGTCTTCATTGAATTGATTTGCTCGTTATCCTCTGCTGTCGCTCCCTCTCGAATAGAGGATCACATTCCGGACGATACCCTTTTCTTAATCAGTACCCTCGATTATTGTCTACCTCCAGACGTCTTCTTTCCGTCCTGATTTGTCTAAGGACGCTCGGCGACGTATTCATCACCATTCTCAGCGTTATCGTATTGTTGGGGACACCTTGTACCGTCTCGGCGTGGATTCAGTTCTCATTTCCGTGGTCATATGATGGCTGAGTTAACAACCCAGTTAGGCTTGCGTCACGATAGTTCGACGCCTTAATACCTTCAGGCCAATGGCCAAGTCGAAGCCGTCAAAAAGGTGTTGGTTACGATGCTTCAGTGTACCATTGGAATGCACAAGTCTAATTAGCATTTGATGTTGTTTTCTGCCTTTTGGGCCTACTATACCTCAGTGAAGGATGCAACCGGATTCACACCGTTTCAACTCATTTATGGTCTGGAGGCTACCCTTCCAATTGAATGCGAGATACCTTCTCTCAAGTTAGTTGTCGAATTACTCCTGAATACTACTCCTGTAGAAGAATGTCTTCTTTACCTAGAGCGGCTAGACGAGACTTGTCGACTTGCTTCTTTAGTCATCGAAGCACAGAAGAAGAGAGTGAAAACTCACTTCGACCAGACTGTTACTCCTCGTTCTTTCATTGAGGGAGATTTAGTCCTATTGTACGATCAAGCGAATGATAAGCTAGGGGCAAGCAAATTCGAACCTATGTGGCATGGGCCTTATATTGTGAAATGTGTTTTACAAAAAGGGGCCTATGAGCTAATTGACTATGAAGGAAACCCTTTAGATAAGCCTCGAAATGGGCTTTATCTTAAAAAATATTATGCATGAGTTTTTCGTGCATCTGCTGTGTACATACATGTGTTTTTTCAGTGTGTGCATGTGTGGCTTGGTGTGTAGGCGTTATTGCTGCTTATTGTGTCTATTTACTTCTTGTGCAGATAGATGTTTGTTGCACCTTATATATATTTCGCTGATGGTGTTTGTCGCAGTACCCAGAATCTTTCCGTCGCGGCATGGGTGATCTACGATCCTCACGGTGAGTTAGTAGACCTTCAAGGTGTTTGTCTAGGGTGTACCACGAACAATGTCGCTGAATATAGCGTCATCATTGAATTATTGGCTAAGGCTGTTGACCTCAATATTCATGCATTGATTGTGAATCTGGACTCTCAACTTGTTGTTCTTCAACTTAACGGGCGTTATTCCGTCAAAAACCCTCAAATTTTAAGATTGTATTTGCGTGTTCGCTTACTGGAAAGAAATTTTGATTTTATCACATATCAACACATTCCTAGAAGGCTAAACACGTTAACTGATGCATTGGCAAATCATGTATTAGATAGACATTTACGCAATTTATAAAAAACATTATATGCAAGTATTCAGACACAATAATAAAACATAGATAGTTGTATATCGTGTGGCGCACCAAGGCACTCAAAAAATAATGTATATGTTCATGTTACAATCTGAGACACATGTCTCCCAAAACAACAGAAAAAGAAACCTAGGAGACTACTGTAGGTGCTGCTCTATATAGGAATCTACGAATCCTGTTTGACACACCCGCGGTGTGTCGCTAGTACTGTCTAGGGATCTCATCAAACCCTCGGTAATCAGGGATCCCTTCGGTCAAGCCCTCCAAGTTCTGGGCTATCTCCTCCTCCACGTCACCTCCTGGAGGTGGTAGGGCTAGCTCTCTATTCTCCCTCCGTGCCATAGGAGTGAGACCCACCGGTCTCTCAGGTCCAACATCTGCAAAGTTGAGCATAATTATTAGGGCATATATGTTTAAAATCCAAAAACAATAAAAAATTGAAATATAAAAATTTCGGTGATCAACCCAAGTATGTTACCTCTCTCGTCCCACTGCTCTCCGGGCAGAAGCAGCATATTCGTATCTCCCCTGAAATCTATACCTACATAGGGCCAGTCCTCAACCACTACCTGTTGACGATGCAACCACTCCATGAAGTCAGGACCCCATGATACTGGTTGACCGCCACCTCCTCGTGGCATCACAAGGGCCCACCTAGTGATTCGAATCTGCCGTGGTCCCAGCAACGGGACTCGCATATCCTGCAACTGAAGAATGGGTACCCGCTCCAACATGAGCGGTACCAGAATGAACCCGTACTCGAACTGCTTTGTCTCTCCTCGCTGGCATTTAGTCAGTTGCCTCTTCATATTCAGAGACACTACCTCTACCCAATCGAACATGGTAGGATTGAGGCAATCTAAAGCCAACCGTAGTTGGGTTTTGGTTGCCTCATGTTGTACCTGAGAGCCTGCTGCCCTCGTTATAGTGAACAATAAAACACGCAGTGACAGGTCGTTCACTGTAGGGATCTGTAGCTTCCCGCTAGTGGGTGACTTGTGTGCCCCTAGGCACAGTCGTGCAATTAACATGTCTAACGACTCTCCAATGACCCGCACACCACCCATGCGGGGTCTCTCTCCTCGTCGAGATAAACCAGTGAGGAAATATATGTCTGTAGAGTCAAACTCAACCTCCTGCCCCAGATGATGAATTTACCTTCAGTCGGGTTCCATGACCGAAGCAAGAACTCAAGGAGGTCCAATTTTGCTCTTAATAGCAGCGTGAGGAAGAATTTGAGTAGTCCACAGTTCCGGAGTACCTGCATGCATTGAGGATCTGTTGCCCCTCTTTCGTCATCGGCATCATGTGTATGTTCTTGCCACAAAAACGCCATTTTACAACCTGCATATGCAAACATCCTCTTCTTAGAAACTGTTTGGACCATTTTTATATGCTTTAATGATGTATGATGACGTAGAAATAAAATTTGTCTGTTTTCTGCGCTCGTCGCCGCTGTTTCTAAAATAACTGCGACACGCTGATATGAGCAGTTTAAATTTTCTCGGCTCGTCGCAAGAGTACACCACTCTTCTGCGACGATGACAATTTTGGCCAGTTGTAAATTCACGGTCGTCGCAACCACGTGGGGAACTTCTGCGACGACCAAAGCGATTTTTTGGAACAAAAAATCCTTCCAAACTCAGCCAAAATGCAGGAAATTAGAGCTAAAAGCACTTAAAATACAAGGGCAAAGGCGAGATACTTACTTGGCAAAAGATTGGCACGAAATGAATCAACCAGGCTATATAAATCGAACCCCAAATTTCAACAGGTACGCGTTGTTTTGAATATTACCACGATTAAAAATTAAAACAATGTAAATTATGTTTTTTACCATGTCCCTTATATAACCTTTTTTTTTAAATTTAGGGTTTTTAACTACAGGATTTTGGGTTTTACTATAGATTTTTTTGGGTCTTCCTTATGGTTTTAGAGTTTTTGACTTAGGTTTTTTCTAACATTAAAACATGTATCCTTGTCGAATAGGTCTTATGCTTGGGTTTCCCTGTGCAGGAACAGGTGTGTCGGATGCAGGTACTACTCGATACGTGCTTGGAAAAATGCCACGAGTCCTCTTTAAGCTCTTTTTTGACTCGTAAAACATGAAAAGATTGCAGTCTTTTTCCTTCTTTGACTCGTTAAAGAGAATAAAAATTTCAACTCTTTTCCGACCGTTTAAAAACAAAAAGATGGTCGAGCTCTTGTCGTTTCGAGCTCGTTCCTGGATACGAAACGTCATGTATCCAGTAAGTTTTCTACTTTTTTAGACTGGAAACATTATTTAATAAAAGTACCCCTTGACCAAAATGGTCAAGCGGTTCTCTCGAGTATTATTTTCTACCTTTTCGGGCTTGAGAAACACAAATTTACAAAAGGGCCCCCCCCAAAGTTTTCTTTTCTGTGTCTTTTTCAAACTCTTTAAACATGAAAAAGACTCTGAGTTTTACCTATGTCGGACTCGTTAAACCCTAGCGACATTGGACTCGTCACCATGATGAGACCCGAGCTTCCTCCCTAGGGCTCGTTAAAATTTCAATAGGTTGGATTTGTCCGAAGGGCGAACTTATATCGCAAGCATATGCTATCCCCTTCAAGCTTGTTTTGCAAAAATAATTGGGGTAATCGCCAGCAATGGTGGGGGAAAATTTTGGAAATATATCATTGGTTACCTACAGCAGCTAGTCACTCTTGAACATCGACACTTTTGCCTCTTATCGGGTTTGGGATATCCTCACATTGTCATTGGCCTTCCAGGGTTTGGGTTGTCATTTTGCCTCATTCCATTTGATCCTTGTCCTCTCCGTCGGACCTTCGATCCCTTGGTACCAAAATGTTGCCGCTTTCTGGAGTCGTGTCGCCGATATGTTCAAGAGTTTAATCCATCTGCAGTTTGTACCCTTACCTCCTCCTCTGATCCTCTGCTTCATCCATCGTCATCTTGTTCCTTGTCTCGTGTCGTTGATGTGGGAAACATTATGGCCCTCCTACGACGGGTCGCTTCCTGTCGACATCAACTCATTATCCAAGAAGTTGATCTAAAGATTCCTTTCGGTACCTTGGAGCTTGCATGCCTCAATGGCAAGTTCTTCGCACTCGACAACAAACTTGCATTATTGGTCTTCGATCGGGTGATTCCACGAGTGTTCGACTCCAGATCATTCTTCGCACTTTGTGGATTGTATTAGCGGTACCTTGAGAACCATTGACATTACAGGTGGTCCCTCTCGCGCTTGTTAACGGTTTACATCATTGGCCGGTAATCAAGCGACTTTCTAGTATGTTCGACTTCAGCACATCTATTCGCATATTAGAGATTGTACCATGATCGGTTGGGATTCAAGACCCCAAGCTCAAATTACATAAGTTCGGGTTGCGTGAATTGGTTCGTGATTGCATACATGACTCTTTGATTGGATGGTTGCGACCATACCTCTATTTTTATATATGGTCTTATCGATTGGATGGTTGCGTCCATACCACAGACCAATTCTATCTATCTTTTGGATCTCTGCACCCATGCCTAGACTTCATGTATTTCTTTCACTGTCAGAGATATCAGTTGTACTTGCGCCTGCAGGCTCTCAACGATGGTGTTCCAGTTCGGTTATGATTTCATAAAGCATTTCACCCCTCCCACTCTCTCGGCCTTCATGCTTTAGGGGGCATCTGTTACACAGTAATTTGTCACTGGCCTCATATCCCCTGATCCTGAGTAAAGTCAGTCTCTGAGCGACATCTTCTCTGTGTCATACATCAAATAAATATGTCCACATCTTCCCAATCATTCAAGAAGATTAACAAGTGCTCTTTAATCCTGAAGATTGACCCCTTTTTCCCATGTTTCAATATCGTCGCAGCTAAACCTTATTCTGCCTGCGATGATTCTCTGTGATGAACCAGAACGTCGCGACGTCGTCGCAGGGGTACATCTGTTTCCTACAACGGTTGAATTTTAGGGCTCGGCGCAAGTCCTCAAAATCTTTCTTGCAACGATGGCTCTGAATACACTCTCCTTACGACGTCGTCACTGAGCCCTAGTGTATGACTTGCGACGATCCAAATATGGCGAATTAGTTCGAACGGAATGCTTCTGGGTGGTTCTGGAACTGGTTGTTGGGTCAAGGAAGTTCGTCTTTCCTCCTCTGGGATGGTGGTTCCGCCTTTTGAGAAACCTACCTTGAGGATAAGCTCCCTCTCCCTCATTTATGGAGGCTCTTCCTCTTATAAAAGCACTCCCCGTTGCTATGATCAGCTACTTTTTTGGTATTCAGCAAATTAGCTAGCTTTGGTGTGAGTTTGATAGTTTGTAGTGTGAATTGCTAATAGTTTAGCAATTGGTTGTGGATTGCCTTAGCCTTGTAATAGTGTTTTTTGAGTGTGAGAGAGAGTTGTCATCTTCTTGGGAGACCCTTTTGAGAGTGAATGCTTGAAAAAATATACTGGTTGGACCCTTCGAGGAAAGCTTGCAACGTCAAGGCTTGGTTGTAAGCTTTGCTTTTGTTCATCTTAATACAATCAATGGTGTTTTCCTATGTCATGTGTAAAATATACTTAATAGCTTATGATTCCTTGACTTTGTAAGTGAATAGATCATTGTTGTACTTTGTTACGTGTTCTGTTGTTCTCTTGTGTTGTTTCAAGTGAATCGCTTATCGAGGAGGAAGGAAACAATAGCTGAAGCGGTACAACGAAAGCTCCATTGAACACTGGTTTGAGGCAGGCTCTTTCAACAATAACTGTTTAAGGAAAATAGTTGTTGCTTTGTTTTGCTATGACTAGACCCATTCTAGGGCTAGAGGGGTTGCCTTTGTCCGCAGAGGGAACATTACCTACATCACAATACTTAGCAGCAAATACACCAAGCATGCAATGTTACAGCTAGCATGCAACAACAAGCATGCTAGGGACAACAAGCAAGCAAGATGCACCCAACACATATGTCATGATGGCAACATGGTGCAGCAATGGCACATAATGCAGTACAGTGATGGGTACAGTCATGATTAATGAAGCGTGATGAGACAGAGCATAGTGATGATGGGTGCAGCATGGTGCAGCGCGGTGACGTGCAACATGATGACGAAATGCAACACAACGATAAGTGAAGGAGACACCTTGGAGAATTAGTTGAAGCATCATGTCTTCAACTGATCTCATGTATCATCTTCTTAGAGATGATCTATGCTCTTATCTAGATAAGTCAAAGTGTTGACTTCTGTTGTAAATGTACTATCTCTCTCTCTCTCTACTGAACTATTGAAGAACACATAAGAAGAATTGATCAAGGGTTTCCCCACATTGGGGTTTGTCCCTGGCTAGCGCTACATCTTGTGTCCTCTTGTCTTGGCTTGTCTTCTGCGATTTATATTTATGTTCTATCTGCAGTTTACTTTAATGCTGATGTGATTGCTAATCTCGAAAAGATATTGAGCTAATTGTGAAAATTGAAATAAATTGTTCTAGCATAGAATGTACTTAAAATTTAACAATAAGCAAGGTATGCCAAATGTAAACAAAACCATCGAAGATAAAGGGTCATCCACCAAAGGATGAAATCTTTTAGGATCAATAGGCTCAACATCCCTCCAGACGGAATGTTATAACCCTCAAAACATGGTGAGGTTTCCCTCCTAAAAATAACTTCCCTCAAGCAAGCTAATTAGTAGCCTCAAAATCTAGAAGTCACGCCACTAGGGCACACCTCTGAGCTATGAAATTCATGAGTCCCCTGACGTGTGCGACACCAACGCACTTTCTCCTCAATGGTGAAACCAACTTGAGTTTACTAATGCTCGTACTATGCCTCTAGCCCATGTACCCTATGCCGAGACTGATATCTTATAATTGCGAAATTCTTGTTCAATTAAATCTCACTACAATAGCCACTTCAAAGCTTAACTTCAATTATAGTTTACTTCAATTAACTTAATTTCAGCTATAATCGCATTCACTCATAAACAACACGAATCATGTACATAAATAACACTTCAATAAACGAGAGGGGGAACTCCCAAAACAATTTCCCAACTGCTCTATGACTATAAAACTTCCATACACAAAACTTCGGTTTATAATGGACTTCAATTCGATTGGGAAGAACTCCAAACAATTCGCTGACACAAGCCCTCACAGATACAAATATACAATAACCCAGTTACAACCCTTCAACTAGCAACACACAACCAAACCCAATAAATATCCAAGTTGTGGCCTTTCAACCTACACACAACCTCAATACACAAATACCCTACGGTGTACCACTCTCAACAATAAACAAGCTTGCACAAATTCCTTCCACAACTTTCTTTAGAGAGCGAGCTCCTTCGTGAGACCCAACTCTCTTCTTCTTTCATTGTCTCATTTTCTAGCGATGACAGGTTGTTGATCTTCGATTGATTGATGTTCTAACTCCTTTCCTATCATCTTATATATATGAGTCACCCTCCATGAACAGTCGTGTCTCTTCCAAGAGACGTGTCGATTGGGCGTTCGAGCCAACCTTCCTTCGTTTGAGCCAACCATAAACTCCAAATTATGTCACATCATTTGTCGCATACAAACTTTCCTTCAGTTCACCTTCGGTCGTGTGCCTTCGCATCTCATCCTCGGTCGTGTACCTTCACAACTCGGGCGGACGCGTCTCATCTCGGCACACCTTACCTTCGGTCGGGCGCATCTTGGCTAGGTGCACCTTGTCTTCGATTGGGTGCGCCTCGACTAGACACCCTCGTCGTGCCGACTCTCAAATTTGTTCTAATCATTCCACCAAACTCATCTCAGGTGCGTTCTTCATGCACTCGTCTCACCAAAGTCTTTCCATTAAACGTCTCAAGCGCACCCTCCATGCCAACCAACTCATTCCATCGAACTCGACTCGGCCTAACTCAGGCGTGCTCAAGTGCCTAGCCTACGGGCTTGACATCCTCCCCCACGTCAAAATGGTTGTCGTCCTCAACAACACACCCCTCGGAAAATTTCTTAACCAAATCATAAAGACTCTCCTCATCATGAACAACCTTCAATTCATTTGTCTTCATCAATACAGAAGAATCTCATCTTTGACATATATCCCATGTCTATGCATGTATCGCAAACTGTAAGAATGACATGTGTTGGATCCCCTTGCGCAATCGACTAGTCAGATAGTTGATATGACTGTAGCATCAACTCCACAAGAACACATGCACCCAAACATGTGCAACCATTGTCACCTCTTCCATGTCACACAATCTTTCCTCCGAATATGCTCATCGTGAGGCGCCATTCAATGGTATCTCAAGCTTATAGAGGTCTCACCATCTTGAGGAAGTGACAATAAGCCCATCTCCTTCATAAGCTTCAAAAACATGGTGGTGCGTGAAATTCATATGACTTCCCTTTCCATAAAACAATGCCATATCACCTAGTCTCCGAGAAGAATCCACCCATACCTAGTATGAACCCTCCATACTTTTTTGCAATATACTCCTCTTCACTTGATCCTCGGTCATGTTCCTTCACAAATCGGACGGGTGCATCTCAGTTGGGCGCATCTTATCTTCAGCTAGGTGTGCCTTTTCTTCAATAGAGCGTGCCCTGGCTGGGTACCCTTGTCGTGCTAACTCACCAAGTTGTTCCAATTGTTCCACTGAACTCATCTTGGGCTCAACATCCCTCCAGAAGGCATGTTATAAGCCTCAAAACATGGTGAAGTTTCCCTCCTAGAAATGACTTCCCGCAGGCAAGCTAATTAGTAGCCTCAAAATCTAGGAGTCATGCCACTAGGACACACCTCTGAGCTATGAAATTCATGAGTCCCCTGAGGTGTGCAACACCAATGCACTTTCTCCTCAATGGTGAAACCAACTTGAGTTTACTAATGCTTGTACTATGCCTCTAGCCCATGTACCCTCTGCCGAGACTGATATCTTATAATTGCGAAATTCGTGTTAAATTAAATCTCACTACAATAAACACTTAAAAGCTCAACTTCAATTATAGTTTACTTCAATTAACTTAATTTCAGCTATAATCGCATTCACTCATAAACAACACTAATCATCTACATATATAACACTTCAATAAACGAGAGGGGTAACTCCCAAAACAATTTCCCAACTACTTTGTGACTATAAAACTTCCATACACAAAACTTCAGTTTATAATGGACTTCAGTTCGATTGGGAAGAACTCCAAACAATTCGCTGACACAAGCCCTCACAGATACAAATATACAATAACCCAGTTACAACCCTTCAAATAGCAACACACAACCAAACCCAACAAATATCCAAGTTGTGGCCTTTCAACCTACACACAACCTCAATACACAAATACTCTACGATGTACCACTCTCAGCAATACACAAGCTTGCACAAATTCCTTTTGCAACTTTCTTTAGAGAGCGAGCTCCTTCATGAGACCCAACTCTCTTCTTCTTTTGTTGTCTCCTTTTCTAGCAATGACAGGTTGTTGATCTTCTGTTGATTGATGTTCTAACTCCTTTCCTATCATATTATATATATGAGTCACCCTCCATGAACAGTCGTGTCTCTTCCAAGAGAAGTGTCAATTGGTCGTTCGAGCCGACCTTCCTTTGTTTGAGCCAACCATAAACTCCAAATTATGTCGCATCATTTGTCACATACAAACTTTCCTTCAGTTCACCTTCAGTCGTGTGCCTTCACGTCTCATCCTCAGTCGTGTACCTTCACAACTCAGGTGGACGCGTCTCATCTCGACACACCTTATCTTCGGTGGGGTGCATCCTGGCTAGGTGGACCTTGTCTTCGATTAGGTGCGCCTCGACTAGACACCATCGTCGCGCCGACTCGAAAATTTGTTCTAATGATTCCACCAAACTCAACTCAAGTGTGTTCTTCATGCACTCGTCTCACCAAAGTCTTTCCATTGAACGTCTCAAGCGCGCCCTCCATGCCAACCAAGTCATTCCACCGAACTCGACTCGGCCTAACTCAGGCATGATTAGGTGCCTAGCCTAAGGGATTGACATCCGCCCCCACGTCAAAATGGTTGCCGTCCTCAACAACACACCCCTCAGCAAATTTCTTAACCAAATCATAAAGACACTCCTCATCATGAACAACCTTCACATCAATTGTCTCATTAATATAGAATAATCTCATCTTTGACATATATCCCATGTCTATGCATGTATCGCAACCTGTAAGAATGACATGTGTTGGATCCCCTTGCGCAATCGACTAGTCAGGTAGCTAATCTGACTGTAGCATCAACTCCACAAGAACACATGCACCCAAACATTTGCAACCATTGTCACCTCTTCCATGTCACACAATCTTTCCTCCGACTATGCTCATCATGAGGCGCCATTCAATGGTATCTCAAGCTTCTAAAGGTCTCACCATCTTGAGGAAGTGACTATAAGCCCATCTCCTTCATGAGCTTCAAAAATATGGTGGTGTGGGAAAGTCATACGACTTCCCTTTCCACAAAACAATGCCATATCACCTCGTCTCCAAGAAGAATCCACCCATACCTGGTATGAACCCTCCATACTTTTCTGCAATATACTCATCTTCACGTTGATCCTCGGTCATTTGCCTTCGCAAATCGGACGGGCGCGTCTTGGTTGGGCGCATCTTATCTTCAGCTAGGTGTGCCTTTTCTTCGATAGAGCATGCCTTGGTTTGGTACCCTTGTCGTGCTAACCCACCAAGTTGTTCCAATTGTTCCACCAAACTCATCTTGGGCGTGCTCTTCATATGCCCAACTCACCGAAGTCGTTCAACCAAACTCATCTCGGGGGCACTCTTCGTGTCGGCCAAGTAATTCCACCAAATTCGACTCGGCCTAACTTGAGCACATTCAAGTTCCTAAGCCTGAGTGCTTAACGGTGGGAGGTCCACATGCATCAAGTGAAAAGGGCCAAATATGTTGAAAGCTCCTCCAAAATAGCTCATAAGTTCAAGTAGAGGTTTCGAACATAAGAACGTATACTAAAAATCATGAAAGTGACCACCAAAAATTATGAAATGACCCTCTCCAAGTCAAAAATAATGAAGCCACATGTTCGCAAATAGCAAGTAGATGTGTCCACAAAGCGTTGGGAGCTCTATTCCAAGGTAAAATACCTAGAAAGATGATGAAATATGAAGGCGTTCAAGGATATTAACCATGAAATGTCAAGAGGATGTCCATGCATGCAAATTTTGCCTAAATGGTCCATAAATGAAGTGACCAATGTCGTCGCATATGTGTACTACCATGTCAACTATGAAATTGCCCCATGAAATGTGATGCCACATGAACAATCATAGAATCATCTCCCATTGTCCCAAGCCAAAACATGTCAAATACATAAAATGGGGTCCATGCTAAACAAGCCAAATAATAAGAGTGTTAAGCAAGAAGCATACATGAAATGCAAAAAGCCAAGCAAGAATAGTTAGAATTGTGATACTTATAATTCACTAAAAAAAGAGATGTCTTGATGTTGGAGCTTGTTCAAGGATGTTTCCAAGGTAAGAATATATCCTCATAATCATCCAAGTGACCTCATCAATTGCAAAATAGATGGAAATAAAGGTCATCTAAAGTGGCAATGTCTGTGAAAAAGCTATGAAACTATGAGATAGCTATGCCCATTTGTAGCTACCTAGGGTGCAAGAGATACAAACACTGGTAAAGCACCAATGAAGGCAAGATCTGGAAATATGATCACCATTGTAGCTCTAGCATGAGAAGAAGTGACTTTGGAAAGGCAAAAGCAAAGGCTACATGAGATAATGCTATCACAAAACAAGCAAAGATGTGAGCTGTGTTGAACTAGTGACATACTAGTGAAGACAAAAATATCTAAAATGAGTATGTAGATGTTGAGAGAATGAGAAAAGAAGAAAGAAAACAATAGAAAAAGGTAGATATAGAAAGAGAGAAAATCGGTTACCACACTAGAGTGGTACTAGCTAAGTCAAGAAGCAAAATATTAGACGAAGGATGTGTTGGATAAATAATTAAGCAATCCCATAGCTACAGTCTAAAAGGATGAAACAACCAAAACCAACGTTACAAGGAAGTAAAAAGGAGGAAGGAACATGGTGACTAGAACCATTTAGGAAGAAGCATCTCAAGTTGGGCCCACTCATGACAATGACTTAGAGGGAATCAATCAGTAGTGAGGTGACCAAAAATAGAGTTGACAAAATAAGAAAATATAGAGAGAGAACCAAAGCGAAAAAAATGGAAAACACATTCCCACCATTGCCATGAATGATTCAGAAGTGGGAGACTATTATTCTATGATAAGAATCCAAACACAGTAATCTAATTGTCGAAGCAAGTTGTATACCTCCACTAATAATAATTTTGGTTTGGCTCAAGTAGAGGCAAAGGCAACACCAACTCCTAAGCATAAAAAAATTACAGGAAAGTCACTTTTCATTCACAAAGTAAGGAGACTAAGATAATAAGCAAGGTATGCCAAATGTAAACAAAACCATCAAAGATAGAGAGTCGTCCCCCAAAGGATGGAGTCTTTCAGGATCATGTGACTCAATATCCCCCTTGAAGGCATGGTATTGTTGATTTGAGGTAGCATCGGATGTGCTCTAGGCCTCAAACATTGCAGGGAGGCTCGTGCACATGTATTCCAAAGAACCCAGAAAGTGTTTTGGGAAATTCCACCCAAAAACAATTTTATTAAAATAATTAATATTTTTAATGGGCCCCTAAGTCTAAACTTAGGAAATTAAAAATATTAATGGTTATTAATCTAATTTTAAGTGTAACTTCTAGAATAAGACAAGGATCAAGCTAAAATAATCTTAGCCATTGATTAGCTTTTAATCTGGGTCGTTGAATGTCAACAAGAAGATTATTTAAGGTAGCTTGTGCGTCATTTGCAAAACACATCGAGAGATCAAGAGATCGAATTTCTCCAACCAGGGCCAAAACCTCTCACCTCTAGAGAGGAAAACCCGATAAAATTTTTCTTCTAGAACTTCAATTGATAAGTACCAAGACTGTGACACTAACCCTTGACTCTTAGTATCCTTTTTCAAGAACCTTGTCACTAACCTAGTCTTCTTTGTCCTTCCTTCTCTTGCTTCTTCTAGAGATACTCGGTCTCTACTTCTTATGGTGCACCTTCACAATTGCCCTAGAGAATCTCGGTCTCTAGGTCTTCTAGAGAAACTCGGTCTCTACTTCACTATTCCAAAGGATTCCTTCCTTCACTATCCCAGAAGAAACGTATTCACTGCTTTCCAGAAGATTCCTTATTCGCTGCCCTAGAAGATACTGCTACCCCCAGAAGAATCTACTTCGTTGTCCCAGAAGAATCAACTTCGTTGTCCCAAAAGATTTTGCTTCAATTTTCCCAGAGGATTCTTCCTTCGATACCCCAGAAGAGTGTCCTTTTTATCCTAAAGAAAACACTTTCTTACTGCCTCCTTTTCACACTTCCTTCTACACTTCTTTGTTGGAATTGAGGTTGAACTTGATGGTTAGAATGGACGGCGAGTTCCCCTACTTATATGCCTCTTCTCTGGGTCTTTAGGCCGACTTTACAGCTATATGTAGGGAAACTTGTCTTGGCAACTTCATTAATGTTTGTAGGCCGACTTGAAGAGATTTGGTGACAAGTTTTTTGGAGGATACTTTACACAAACAAGATGAGCTTTTACATAGTGTAACATGACATCATTTACATGACACTAACTGTTATATTTTATGACTAGATGACAAATAAATGCTTAAGAATCTCAATGGGAGTCTTGACTCAAAAACAAAATCCTTGCTCATGAAACCCATGAAGCAAGTCAATATAATAATTTTCATTTATTTACATCTCTTTACATAAAATCATAATTACATGTTATTATGAAGACCAAACCTAGTTACAACTTTCTACATGCTCTTCGTGTCGACCAGGTCATTCCACCGAACTCGACTCCTCCTAAATCAGGCGTGCCCAAGTGCCTAGCCTAAGCGCTTGATATCCCCCCCCCCACTTCAAAATGGTTGTCGTCCTCGACAACGCACCCCTTAACAAACTTCTTAACCAAAGCCCGAAGATTGTCCTCATCATGAACAACCTCTACATCAACTGCCTTCATCAATACAAAAGAATCTCATCTCCAACATATATACCATGTCTATCATGTATCGCAGCGTGTAAGAATGACATGTGTTGGATCCCCTCATGTAATCGACTAGTCATGTAGCTAATTTGACAGTAGCATCAACTCCACAACAACACATGCACCCAAACATGTTCAGCCATTGTCACCTCTTCCTTGTCACACAATCTCTCCTCTAGTTCTACTCATCATGAGGTGCCATTCAATGGCATCTCAATCTCCCAAGGGTCTCACCATCTCAAGCAAGTTCTAGTGATCATATCTCCTTCATGAGATTCAAAAAGATGGTGGTGTGGGGAAGTCATACGACTTCCCTTTCTACATCACATGGTCATCTCTCTTCATCTCCAAGAAAAATCCACCCATACCTGGTATGACCCCTTCATACTTCTCTACAATACAATTTATCAAAGGAGGATAGGAACACCTACACAAACTCTCTTCCATCAACTTCATCGAAACTGGATCCTTATGGCTTTGTGTCTTCAAGGTTCCAACGCGGTCCACGAACATCACTCCATCTCCATCCTCTTATCGGTTTGATTCCTGCTCCAAACTCTCAATCCATCTATCAACATCTTCTTCCTCCAAATCAACACTAGGGTGGTACTAGCAAAGTCAAGGAGCAAAATATTAGAGGAAGGATGTGTTGGATAAATGATTAAGCAATCCCATAGCTGCAGTCTACAAGATGAAACAACCAAAACCAACATCCCAAGGAAGTAACAACGAGGAAGGAGCATGTCGACTAAAACCATCTAGAAAGAAGTATCTCAAGTTGGGCCCTACTCATCATAATGACTTAGAGGGAATCAATCACTAGTGTGGTGACCGAAAATAGAGTTGAAAAAACGAGAAAAAATAGAGAGAGAGTCAAGAAGAAAAAAATGGAAAAGACTAATTCCCGCCATTGGCATGAATGATTCACCAGTGGGAGACTACTATTGCATGCGAAAAATTCAAGCATGGTAATCTCATTGTCCAAAAAAGCTATATACATCCACTGATAATATTTTTGGGTTGGCTCAAGTAGAGGCAAAGGCAACACCGACTCCTTAACCTAGAAAATTTACAAGAAAGTCACTTGGCATCCACAAGGTAAAGGAGACTAGGACAATAAGCAAGGTATGCCAAATGTAAACAAAACCATCGAAGATAAAGGGTCATCCCCCAAAGGATGAAATCTTTTAGGATCAATAGGCTCAACATCCCTCCAAAAGGCATGTTATAAGCCTCAAAACATGGTGAGGTTTCCCTCCTAGAAATAACTTCCCTCAAGCAAGCTAATTAGTAGCCTCAAAATCTAGGAGTCACGCCACTAGGGCACACCTCTGAGCTATGAAATTCATGAGTCCCCTAAGGTGTGCAACACCAACGCACTTTCTCCTCAATGGTGAAACCAACTTGAGTTTACTAATGCTCGTACTATGCCTCTAGCCCATGTACCCTATGCCAAGACTGATATCTTAAAATTGCGAAATTTGTGTTAAATTAAATCTCACTACAATAGCCACTTCAAAGCTTAACTTCAATTATAGTTTACTTCAATTAACTTAATTTCAGCTATAATCACATTCACTCATAAACAACATGAATCATCTACACATATAACACTTCAATAAACGAGAGGGGGAACTCCCAAAACAATTTCCCAACTGCTTTGTGACTATAAAACTTCCATACACAAAACTTCAGTTTATAATGGACTTCAGTTCGATTGGGAAGAACTCCAAACAGTTCGCTGACACAAGCCCTCACAGATACAAATATACAATAACCCAGTTACAACCCTTCAACTAGCAACACACAACCAAACCCAATAAATATCCAAGTTATGGCCTTTCAACCTACACACAACCTCAATACACAAATACCCTATGGTGTACCACTCTCAGCAATACACAAGCTCGGACAAATTCCTTCCGCAACTTTCTTTAGAGAGCGAGCTCCTTCGTGAGACCCAACTCTCTTCTTCTTCCGTTGTCTCCTTTTCTAGTGATGACAGGTTGTTGATCTTCTGTTGATTGATGTTCTAACTCCTTTCCTATCATCTTATATATATGAGTCACCCTCCATAAACAGTCGTGTCTCTTCCAAGAGACGTGTCAATTAGGCATTCGAGCCGACCTTCCTTCGCTTGATCCAACCATAAACTCCAAATTATGTCGCATCATTTGTCACATTCAAACTTTCCTTCAGTTCACCTTTGGTCGTGTGCCTTCGCGTCTCATCCTCGGTTGTGTACCTTCGCAACTCGGGTGGACGCATCTCATCTCGGCACACCTTATCTTCGATCGAGCGCATCTTGGCTAGGTGCACCTTGTCTTCGATTGGGTGCGCCTCGACTAGACACCCTCGTTTTGCCGACTCTAAAATTTGTTCTAATCATTCCACCAAACTCATCTCAGGTGCGTTCTTCGTGCGCTCGTCTCACCAAAGTCTTCCATTGAACATCTCAAGTGCGCCCTCCATGCCAACCAAGTTGTTCCATCGAACTCGACTCGATCTAACTCAGGCGTGCTCAGGTGCCTAGCCTAAGGGCTTGACATTCTCCCCCATGTCAAAATTGTTGTCGTCCTCAACAACACACCTCTCAACAAATTTCTTAACTAAA
Organism: Pinus tabuliformis; assembly: GCA_031772625.1. Classification (NCBI taxonomy): domain Eukaryota; kingdom Viridiplantae; phylum Streptophyta; class Pinopsida; order Pinales; family Pinaceae; genus Pinus; species Pinus tabuliformis. Next base: position 847,028,831 of record CM062807.1, on the reverse strand, counting down.
TCATAAATACTCTCCTCATCATGAACAACCTTCACATCAATGTCATCTGGTCTCATGGCCAAGAGGAGTTAGATCTCTTCTTCGATCATCTCAACAATCAATCCTCGGCCATTAAGTTCACTAAGGAACAAGAAGTCGATGGTTGCCTCCCTTTCCTTGATATTCTTATTTCTAAGAATAGTGATGGTTCCCTCTCCCACCAGGTGTTTCGGAAGAAAACACATACGGAACAGAATCTTCGCGCTAGTTCCCACCATTTCCCGGCTTAGAAGATGGGTGTTCTCAACACCCTTGCTACTCGTGCCCTAAGGATCTCTGATGAAAAGAGCTTCGAGAGGGAGAAATCCCATCTCCTCGATGTCTTTGTCGAGAATGGTTATAGTAGATTCTTGGGTCAGAAAGCTTTCCTCAAAGCTACCAAGAATTCACTAACTAAAAGAGAACCGAAGGAGCGGATTCCAGGTGTCCATCTTCCATATGTTCAGGGGACCACTGAAAAGATTGCAAGGATTTAAAAAGCATAATGTCCCCGCGACCTTTAGGCCCCTTAACACCATTCGTAAGTCCCTCAGATCAGTGAAGGATCCTATTGACCCTAAGGATATGAAAGGGGTATATATTATCCCTTGTTCCTGTGGGGCCCCCTATATTGGTGAGACTGGTCGCTCCATTAATCAAAGGATTAGTGAGCATGCAGTGGACCTTAAACACAGGAGAACCAAGTCTTCCGCTTTAGCTGAACATGCGGAAAGAACCAAGCATCATGTGTGTATTGAGGAGGCTACTGTGATTGCTAGAGTTTCACAATTCCAACATCGGAAATTTAGGGAAGCCCTTGAGATTGAAAAAAGGTCGAGCAATCTCAATAGAGAAGATGGCTGGAAGATTAGTAGTAGCTGGGTCCCCACACTCTCTTCCTAGTCGTTTTCTTCCCTTCCTCCCCTCCCTCGTTTTTTGGCTTGCTCATGTCCTTTGGTGGTTTTTTTTTTTTCCAATTTAATTATATGTTAATTTTAACAATTAAGATAAACAATTAATTATACTATTTTCTGTCTATCATTATATTTTTGTTTATACTAACTTTTATCTTAATAAATTTATATATATATATATATATATATATATATGTATGATATATATTAATAAAAAAAAAATATATATAGATATATAGATATTTATAAATGAAAATTTCATAAAATAGTGAAGACCTTTAGGTAAATTCATATAAACAATTAAATTAGTTAACACCTCTAGGTTAATGTGACAATTAATTAAATACGAATATTTAAAATCTTATTTTTTCTAACACTTGACTTATTCTAATATTTATATTATATATTTTTATTAAATAGTTAATACTTTTTATAACTAACTATCTACTTAATAATCTTTTAAAATTAATTTATTATTTATATATATGTTTAAAACCCCTAAGATAATTATTTGTCGCTTTGACCTTTAGTTTAATAATAATATAACTAACTAGCTATGAAATTAACTTATTTTTATACCCCTGGTCTAGCTAACTATCCCCCAGTCATATATAGCCGTTAGTCAATATCGCCATTGCCTAGTCAAGGATTATAGCCGTTGGAGGTTCTGCTGGGACTATTTAACATGCAATGCTGGATCTGATTCTTCAACTTGCCCTGACGATGAACCACACGAGTTGGTTCGAAACGCGTCGACAAATGAAATATCATGTGATTTATGCCGAAAAATCTCTCATAAATTTGATATGGATCACAGAAGCCTCAATTCAACAATCAATTGTCTCATCAATAGAGAAGAATCTCGTCTTTGACATATATCCCATGTCTATGCATGTATCGCAACCTGTAAGAATGACATGTGTTGGATCCCCTTGCGCAATCGACTAGTCAGGTAGCTAATCTGACTGTAGCATCAACTCCACAAGAACACATGCACCCAAACATGTGCAACCATTGTCACCTCTTCCATGTCACACAATATTTCCTCCGACTATGCTCATCATGAGGCGCCATTCAATGGTATCTCAAGCTTCTAGAGTTCTCACCATCTTGAGGAAGTGGCAATAAGCCCATCTCCTTCATGAGCTTCAAAAAGATGGTGGTGCGCGAAAGTCATACGACTTCCCTTTCCACAGAACAATGCCATATCACCTCGTCTCCGAGAAGAATCCACCCATACCTGGTATGAACCCTCCATACTTTTCTGCAATATACTCCTCTTCACGTTGATCCTTGGTCATGTGCCTTCGCAAATCGGACGGGCGCGTCTTGGTTGGGCGCATCTTATCTTCAGCTAGGCATGCCTTTTTGTAATGCTCTAAATAATTTAACCAGATATTTAATCTAAATAGAATATGAAATCTACATGAAACCTGCTTTAAATTTTGACCAAAATTCATATATCAAAATTAATTAATTTGATGTGGAATACCTACTTGGGTTCCTGTGGATGAAGATGCTTCAGAATTGCTTCCGCTCTCGCTCCCATTACCAAAAGACCATAACCTCCCAGCGAAATTGGGTACAACCTAAGTACTCAGTCCAGAATGCTTCTTAATTGTTGCAATCTGTTTCCCCCATGCCCAAAAACTTCAGAACAAACAAGGCCCAGTCCTTACTGTCGGTATTCTTGTGTTACAAATTTTCCTCCTCTCAACTATGCTTCCTCCAACAGTAAAAGATTTTCTCCCCGTTCTAGTCCTCCTTCCTTCTCCTTTTATTTCTTATGACCACCGCTCATTCATCCTTCATTGCCTTAGTTGTATGCTCCCTGTCTAATACGTGGCTCCTCATAGTGAATTAAAGAGGTAGTCACACTTACTATGAACACTCATCACTTTATAAGGTTGTAGGTGATATCAACTATATTACGTAGTCCTTTTGTTAATAAGTTTTATTTAATATTTTATTATATTATACCTCATTTAATGTTTAACCTTTAATTAAGAGTTAGTATTTTTATAATAATATAACTCCCTTTAAACTTTTATAATTTAATTTAGAACTTTTGGATAATGTTCTATGGTTACCTATTATGAATGATGACTCATACTAAAATACATATTCCAATATGTTTTGCCAGTTAGATATTTATTTAATATCTTCAACAACTACATATTTTATCCTATATTTGGAATTTCTTCATAATTTAATACCACTAGTGCAGTGCAGGAAACGAATGCATATGTAGCTATCATATGCATGCTAATAATTCACATTTTGTTTGTGCTGGTAGATGGGTCATTACACTTTTCTTCGATAGAGCATGCTCTGGCTAGGTACCCTTGTCGTGCTAACCCACCAAGTTGTTCCAATTGTTCCACCAAACTCATCTTGGGCGTGCTCTTCATATGCCCAACTCAACAAAGTCGTTCAACCAAACTCATCTCGGGGGCACTCTTCGTGTCGTCCAAGTAATTCCACCAAATTCGACTTAGCCTAACTTGAGCACATTCAAGTGCCTAATCCTGAGTGCTTGACGGTGGGAGGTCCACACGCATCAAGTGAAAAGGGCCAAATATGTTGAAAGCTCCTCCAAAATAGGTCATAAGTTCAAGGAGAGGTTTCAAACATAGGAACGTATCCTAAAAATCATGAAAGTGACCTCCACCATTGCCATGAATGATTCAGAAGTGGGAGACTATTATTCTATGATAAGAATCCAAACACAGTAATCTAATTGTCGAAGCAAGTTGTATACCTCCACTAATAATATTTTTGGTTTGGATCAAGTAGAGGCAAAGGCAACACCAACTCCGAAGCCTAGAAAAATTACAAGAAAGTCACTTTTCATTCACAAAGTAAAGGAGACTAAGATAATAAGCAAGGTATGCCAAATTTAAACAAAACCATCGAAGATAGAGAGTCGTCCCCCAAAGAATGGAGTCTTTCAAGATCAAGTGGCTCAATTCCCTCTTGAAGGCATGGTATTGTTGATTTGGGGTAGCATCGGATGTGCTCTAGGCCTCAAACTTTGCAAGGAGGCTCGGGCATATGTATTCCAAAGAACCCAGAAAGCATTTTGGGAAATTCCACCCAAAAACAATTTTCTTAGAATAATTAATATTTTTAATGGGCCCCTAATTCTAAACTTAGGAAATTAAAAATATTAATGGGTATTAACCTAATCGTAGGTGTAACTTCTAGAAGAAGACAAGAATCAAGCTAAAATGATCTTAGCCATTGATTAGCTTTTAATCTGGGTCGTTGAATGTCAACAAGAAGATTATTTAAGGTAGCTTGTGCGTCATTTGCAAAACACACCAAGAGATCAAGAGATCGAATTTCTGAAGTGAGAAGTTCTTAGGAGGAAATTCTGATCACACCTTGTTGTCAGTCGAGCGCGTCTCCATTGGGAACACCTTGTCGTGGTCAAGCACATCTAGGCGAGCCACGCCTTGTCTTCGGTTAGGTGCACCTCGACTAGGCACCCTCGTCGTGTTGACTCTCCAATTTGTTCCAATCATTCCACCAAACTCATCTCGGTGTGTTCTTCTTGCGCTTGTCTCACCGAATTCTTTCCATCGAACTCCCCTTGGGCGAGCTCTGTTGAGAAATCTAGGGCATTCAATGTTAACAATTTCTCTGCTTGATAATTGCTTGTGATATGCTTGTTCTTCAATTACTTATGATCTTTCACTTTGTTAGTCTATTAGTGTGTTCTTTTTCATCAAGACAATTATCAAAATAAAGACAAGTGACACAAAATATAGGCTTCTCCAGCCAAGGCCAAAACCTCTCACCTCCAGAGAGGAAAACCCGATAAAATTCTTCGTCTATATCTTCAATTGATAAGCACCAAGACCATGACACTAACCCTTGACTCTTAGTATCCTCTTTCAAGAGCCTTGTCACTAACCTAGTCTTCCTTGTCCTTCCTTCTCTTGCTTCTTCTAGAGATACTTGGTCTCTACTTCTTATGGTGCACCTTCACAATTGCCCTAGAGAATCTTGGTCTCTAGGTCTTCTAGAGAAACTCAGTCTCTACTTCACTATTCCAGAGGATTCCTTCCTTCGCTATCCCAGAAGAAACTTATTCATTGCCTTCCAGAAGATTCCTTATTTGCTGCCCCAGAAGAATCTACTTCATTGTCCGAGAAGAATCTACTTCGCTGTCCCAAAAATATTTTGCTTTGATTTTCCGAGAGGATTCTTCCTTCGATACCCTAGAAGAGTGTCCTTTTTATCCTATAGAAAACACTTTCTTACTACCTCCTTTTTTGTTAATTTTAGGTATGTTCTATGCTTAGAGCAATTTATTTCAATTTTCATAGTTAGCTCAATATCTTTTCCAGATTAGCAATCACATCAACATTAAAGTAAACTACAGATAGAACATAAACATAAATCGCAGAAGACAAGCCAAGACAAGAGGACACAAGATGTGGCGCTAGCCAGGGACAAACCCCAATGTGGGGAAACCCTTGATCAATTCTTCTTATATGTTCTTCAATAGTTCAGGAGAGAGAGAGAGAGAGAGAGAGTACATTTACAATAGAAGTCAACACTTTGACTTATCTAGATAAGAGCATAGATCATCTCTAAGAAGATGATACATGAGATCAGTTGAAGACATGTTGCTTCAACTGATTCTCCAAGGTGACTCCTTCACCTATCATTGTGTTGCATCTCGTCATCATGTTGCACCTCACTACACCATGTTGCACCCATCATCACAATGCTGGACCTTATGACCATGTTGTACACATCATACTGTTGCACCTTATGTTGCACTGTTGTCCCTGTGTTTAGCACTGTTGTACCTTGTGCCACTGTTGCACCATGTTGTCACCCATGTGCTTGTTGCACCATTGTTGCTTCGTGTACTTGTTGCAACCAAGTACCATACTGTTGTCCCAATGTGCTTGTTGCACCTTGGTTGTTATTGATGTCCCATCTACCATATTGTTGCAGCACCATGAACTTGTTGCACTAAATACTAGTTGTCCCATGTACCATACCACTATGTATAGCCACCAATTTGGATCCCACAGACTGCCCAACAATCTGGTCCAAACTGATCCTCAACACCTACAAGAAATGTCATAGACAACATACATTAGCTCATTGTTTTTGAGGTCTGATTTGTTTGCTGCAACTTAGGTCTGGTTAGGGCATATCACAGTCTCTTTGCCAGCCTTCTTTTCCGCCTAGATTTGCTCCAAGGTGATGCGGTTGCCCTTCCTTGTGGGGATGAGACCCTTCACAATAATCCTGGGCGGTTCTAGCCTCTACAAGGTCCACGGCCTGCCCTCAGAGCAAGCTGTCATAGATTTGTAGCAAACTGGTTAAGGGTTTGCCCGTCCTCTAAATAGTTAATGTGGCTACCCTTCCTTGCAATAATTCGGTCACCTGAGATGGCCTAAGACAACCCTTCAAACCTTCGTTGGAATGATGTCTTAGTTGCGGCCTAGTCATCCCTTTACTCGGCCTGTTACAAAGAACAGTCATCAAATACATCCATTTCTCGGCCTCCTTCATCTCCTCCTCATCAGGATGTCAAAAAACTCCTCGGCCTTCTTAACAGCCTCCAAAACCCACATTGTTCTGTCCCATTTTTCCTGCGGCTAAAACAGAGAATGTTAAGGGTGGCTAAACAATGTTTAGGGCAACTTCGATCTGGACAGTGTATAGCCTTGTGTCCACCATAAGAGTTGCCCTCCATGTAAGCTACCACATTAGGACGTAGAGCCTTCTCTTCATTGCCTACATCTAGATCTAGGGCATGCCTTCTCTATGACAGCGTTGAGCCAGGGCATCCTCTCCTTAAGGCTGTGTAGATTCTTAGGATCTCTTCCTCCCACCAAAAACCCAAAGACAAGTGGAGAGGAAGAGAACACAAGAAGTGTGTGTGAGAAATGACTCTCAAGTCATCTCCTTTTATACTAAAACGTTGAGCACATGTGGGGTTTATTTGGTTGTTGGCTGACCTTGACGAATTGTCTTATAACACAAATAAATTCATAACTCCATGAATACTTATCGGAATCGGATGATCTTTAGATCAATCCTACACCTCTCGATGGGAGGGATCCAAGGAAAATATCAGCTGCCATACATAAGATGACACACATGGAGTTTGGCCCTAGTTGGTAATTTTAACATTTTTGCACTTCCTTTTGCACTTCTTTGTTGGAATTGAGTTCGAACTTGATGCTTACAATGAGGGTGAGTTCCCCTACTTATACGCCTCTTCTGTGGGTCTTTAGGCCGACTTTACAGCTAGATGTAGGCCAACTTGTCTTGGCAGCTTCTTTAATGTCTGTAGGCTGACTTGAAGAGATTTGGTGACAAGTTCTTTGCAGGATACTTTACAAATACAAGATGAGCTTTTACATAGTGTAACATGACTTCAATTACATGACAATGACTCTTATATTTTATGACTAGATGACAAATAAATCCTTAAGAATCTCAATGGGAGTCTTGACTCAAAAACAAAATCCTTGCTCATTAAACCCATGAAGCAAGTCAATTTAATAATTTTCATTTATTTACATCTCTTTACATAAAATCATAATTACATGTCATTATGAAGACCAAACCTAGTTACAACTTTCAACACGCTCTTCATGTCAACCAGGTCGTTCCACCGAACTCGACTCCCCCTAAATCAGGCGTGCTCAAGTGCCTAGCCTAAGGGCTTGATATCCCCCCCCCCCCACTTCAAAATCGTTGTCGTCCTCCACATCGCACCCCTTAACAAACTTCTTAACCAAAGCCCGAAGATTGTCCTCATCATGAACAACCTCTACATCAACTGTCTTCATCAATACAAAAGAATCTCATCTCCAACATATATACCATGTCTATCATGTATCGCAACCTGTAAGAATGACATGTGTTGGATCCCCTCGTGTAATCGACTAGTCAGGTAGCTAATTTGACAGTAGCATCAACTCCACAAGAACACATGCACCCAAACATGTGCAACCATTGTCACCTCTTCCCTGTCACACAATCTCTCCTTTGGTTCTGCTCATCATGAGGTGCCATTCAATGGCATCTCAATCTCCCAGGGGTCTCACCATCTCAAGCAAGTTCTAGTGAGCCTATCTCCTTCATGAGCTTCAAAAAGATGGTGGTGTGGGGAAGTCATACGACTTCCCTTTCTACATCACATGGCCATCTCTCTTCGTCTCCGAGAAGAATCCACCCATACCTAGTATGACCCTTTCATACTTCTCTACAATACAATTTATCAAAGGAAGATAGGAACACCTACCCATACTCTCTTCCATCAACTTCATCGAAACTGGATCGTTATGGCTTAGTGTCTTCAAGGTTCCACCCTGGTCCACGAACATCACTCCATCTTCATCCTCTTATCGGTTTGATTCCTACTCCAAACTCTCAATCCATCTATCAACATCTTCTTCCTCCAAATCGACACTAGGGTGGTACTAGCAAAGTCAAGGAGCAAAATATTAGAGGAAGGATGTGTTGGATAAATGATTAAGCAATCCCATAGCTGCAGTCTACAAGATGCAACAACCAAAACCAATGTCCCAAGGAAGTAACAAGGAGGAAGGAGCATGTTGACTAAAACCATCTAGGAAGAAGTATCTCAAGTTGGGCCCTACTCATGATAATGACTTAGAGGGAATCAATCACTAGTGTGGTGACCGAAAATAGAGTTGAAAAAACGAGAAAATATAGAGAGAGAGTCAAGAGGAAAAAAATGGAAAAGAATAATTCCCGCCATTGGCATGAATGATTCACCAGTGGGAGACTACTATTGCATGTAAAAAATTCAAGCATGGTAATCTCATTGTCCAAAAAAGCTATATACATCCACTGATAATATTTTTGGGTTGGCTCAAGTAGAGGCAAAGGCAACACCGACTCCTTAACCTAGAAAATTTACAAGAAAGTCACTTGGCATCCACAAGGTAAAGGAGACTAGGACAATAAGCAAGGTATGCCAAATGTAAACAAAACCATCGAAGATAAAGGGTCATCCCCCAAAGGATGAAATCTTTTAGGATCAACAGGCTCAACATCCCTCCAAAAGGCATGTTATAAGCCTCAAAACATGGTGAGGTTTCCCTCCTAGAAATAATTTCCCTCGGGCAAGCTAATTAGTAGCCTCAAAATCTAGGAGTCACGCCACTAGGGCACACCTCTCAGCTATGAAATTCATGAGTCCCCTGAGGTGTGCGACACCAGCGCACTTTCTCCTCAATGGTGAAACCAACTTGAGTTTACTAATGCTCGTACTATGCCTCTAGCCCATGTACCCTATGTCGAGACTGATATCTTATACTTGTGAAATTGTTGTTCAATTAAATCTCACTACAACAGCCACTTCAAAGCTTAACTTCAATTATAGTTTACTTTAATTAACTTAATTTTAGATATAATCGCATTCACTCATAAACAACACGAATCATCGACATAAATAACACTTCAATAAACGAGAGGGGGAACTCCCAAAACAATTTACCAACTGCTCTATGACTATACAACTTCCTTACACAAAACTTCGGTTTATAATGGACTTTAGTTCAATTGGGAAGAACTCCAAAAAGTTCGCTGACACAAGCCCTCACAGATACAAATATATAATAACCCAGTTACAACCCCTCAACTAGCAACACACAACCAAACCCAATAAATATCCAAGTTGTGGCCTTTCAACCTACACACAACCTCAATACACAAATACCCTACAGTGTCCCACTCTCAGCAATACACAAGATTGCACAAAATCCTTCCGCAACTTTCTTTAGAGAGCGAGCTCCTTCGTGAGACCCAACTCTCTTCTTTCGTTGTCTCCTTTTCTAGCAATGACAAGTTGTTGATCTTCAAGTAACTGATGTTCTAACTCCTTTCGTATCATCTTATATATATGAGTCACCCTCCATGAATAGTTGTGTCTCTTCCAAGAGACGTGTCGATTGGGCGTTCGACCTGACCTTCCTTCGTTTGAGCCAACCATAAACTCCAAATTATGTCGCATCATTTGTCGCATACAAACTTTCATTCAGTTCACCTTCGGTCGTATGCCTTCGCATCTCATCCTCGGTCGTGTACCTTAGCAACTCGGGTGGACGCGTCTCATCTCAGCACACCTTATCTTCGGTCAGGCACATCTTGGCTAGGTGCACCTTGTCTTCAATTGGGTGCACCTCGACTAGACACCCTCGTCATGCCGACTCTAAAATTTGTTCTAATCATTCCACCAAACTCATCTCAGGTGCATTCTTCGTGCACTCATCTCACCAAAGTCTTTCCATTGAACATCTCAAGCGCGCCCTCCATGCCAACCAATTCGTTCCATCGAACTCGACTCAGCCTAACTCAAGCATTCTTAGGTGCCTAGCCTAAGGGCTTGACATCCTCCCGCACGTCAAAATGGTTGTCGTCCTCAACAACACACCCCTTGGCAAATTTCCTAACCAAATCATAAAGACTATCCTCATCATGAACAACCTTCACATCAATTGTCTTCATCAATACAGAAGAATCTCGTCTTTGACATATATCCCATGTCTATGCATGTATAGCAACCTGTAAGAATGACATGTGTTGGATCCCCTTGCGCAATCGACTAGTGAGGTAGCTAATCTGACTGTAGCATCAACTCCACAAAAACACATGCACCCAAACATGTGCAACCATTGTCACCTCTTCCATGTCACAAAATCTTTCCTCTGACTATGCTCATCATGAGGCACCATTCAATGGTATCTCAAGCTTCTAGAGGTCTCACCATCTTGAGGAAGTGACAATAAGCCCATCTCCTTCATGAGCTTCAAAAAGATGGAGGTGCGGGAAAGTCATACGACTTCCCTTTCCACAGAACAATGCCATATCACCTCGTCTTCGAGAAGAAACCACACATACCTAGTATGAACCCTCCATACTTTTCTGCAATATACTCTTCACGTTGATCCTCAGTCATGTGCCTTCGCAAATCAAACGGGCGCGTCTTAGTTGGGCGCATCTTATCTTTAGCTAGGTGTGCCTTTACTTCGATAGAGCGTGCCCTGGCTGCGTACCCTTGTCGTGCCAACTCACCAAGTTGCTCCAATGTTCCACTAAACTCATCTTGGGCGTGCTCTTCATGTGCCCATCTCACCAAAGTCGTTCAACCAAACTCATCTCGAGGGCACTCTTCGTGTCGTCCAAGTAATTCCACCAAATTTGACTCGGCCTAACATGAGCACATTCGAGTGCCTAAGCTTGAGTGCTTGACGGTGGGAGGTCCACACGCGTCAAGTGAAAAGGGCCAAATATGTTGAAAGCTCCTCCAAAATAGCTGATAAGTTCAAGGAGAGGTTTCGAACATAAGAACATATTCTAAAAATCATGAAAGTGACCTCCAAAATTATGAAATGACCCTCTCCAAGTCAAAAATAGTTAAGCCACATGTTCGCAAATAGCAAGTAGATGTGTCCACAAAGGGTTGGGAGCTCTATTCCAAGGTAAAATAGCTAGAAAGATGATGAAATATGAGGTCGTTCAAGGATATTAGCCATGAAATGTCAAGAGGATGCCCATGCATACAAAATTTTCCTAAATGGTCCTTAAATGAAGTGACCAACGTCGTTGCATATGTGTACTACCATGTCAACTATGAAATTGCCCCATGAAATGTGATGCCACATGAACAATCATAGAATCATCTCCCATTGTCCCAAGCCAAAACATGTCAAATACATAAAATGGGGTCCATGCTAAACAAGCTAGATAATAGTAGTGTTAAGCAAGAAGCATATATGAAATGCAAAAAGCCAAGGAAGAATAGTTAGAGAATTGCAACACTTATAATTCACTTAAAAAAAGAGATGTCTTGATGTTGGAGCTTGTTCAAGGATGTTTCCAAGGTAAGAATATATCCTCATAATCATCCAAGCGACCTCATCAATTGCAAAATAGATGGAAATAAAGGTCATCTAAAGTGGCAAAGTCCATGAAATAGCTATGAAACTACGAGATAGTTATGCCCACTTGTAGCTACCTAGGGTGCAAGAGATACAAAGACTGGTAAAGCACCAATGAAGGCAAGATTTGGAAATAGGATCACCATGGTAGCTCTAGCATAAGAGGAAGTGACTTTCGAAAGGCACAAGCAAAGGCTACATGAGACAATGCTATCACAAAACAAGCAAAGGTGTGAGTTGTGATGAACTAGTGACATACTAGTCAAGACAAAAATATCTAACATGAGTATGTAAATGTTGAGAGAATGAGAGAAGAAGGAAAAAACAATAGAAAAAGGTAGATATAGAAAGAGAGAAAATCGGTTACCACACTAGAGTGGTACTAGCTAAGTCAAGAAGCAAAATATTAGATGAAGGATGTGTTGGATAAATGATTAAGCAATCCCATAGCTGCAATCTAAAGGATGAAACAACCAAAACCAACGTTACAAGGAAGTAACGAGGAAGGAGCATGGTGACTAGAACCATTTAGGAAGAAGCATCTCAAGTTGGGCCCACTCATGACAATGACTTAGAGGGAATCAATCAGTAGTGAGGTGACCAAAAATAGAGTTGACAAAATAAGAAAATATAGAGAGAGAACCAAGGAGAAAAAAATGGAAAAGACATTCCCACCATTGCCATGAATGATTCAGAAGTGGGAGACTATTATTCTATGATAAAAATCCAAACACAGTAATCTAATTGTCGAAGCAAGTTGTATACCTCCACTAATAATAATTTTGGTTTGGCTCACGTAGAGGCAAAGGCAACATCAACTCCTAAGCATAAAAAAATTACAGGAAAGTTACTTTTCATTCACAAAGTAAAGGAGACTAAGATAATAAGCAAGGTATGCCAAATGTAAACAAAACCATCGAAGATAGAGAGTCGTCCCCCAAAGGATGGAGTCTTTCAGGATCAAGTGACTCAATATCCCCCTTGAAGGCATGGTATTGTTGATTTGGGGTAGCATCGGATGTGATCTAGGCCTCAAACTTTGCAGGGAGGCTCGTGCACATGTATTCCAAAGAACCCAGAAAGTGTTTTGGGAAATTCCACCCAAAAACAATTTTATTAAAATAATTAATATTTTTAATGGGCCCCTAAGTCTAAACTTAGGAAATTAAAAATATTAATGGGTATTAATCTAATCATAGGTGTAACTTCTAGAAGAAGACAAGGATCAAGCTAAAATGATCTTAGCCATTAATTAGCTTTTAATCTCGGTCGTTGAATGTCAACAAAAAGATTATTTAAGGAAGCTTGTGGGTCATTTGGAAAACACACCAAGAGATCAAGAGATCAAATTCTGAAGTGAGAAGTTCTCAGGAGGAAATTATGATCACACATTGTCGTCAGTTGAGCGCGTCTACGTTGGGAACACCTTGTCGTGGTCAAGCACATCAAGGCAAGCCATGCCTTGTCTTCAGATAGGTGCGCCTCGACTAGGCACCCTTGTCGTGTTGACTCTCCAATTTGTTCCAATCATACCACCAAACTCATCTCGGGTGTGTTCTTCGTTCGCTTGTCTCACCGAATTCCTTCCATCAAACTCCCCTCAGGCAAGCTCTGTTGACAAATCTAGGGCATTCAATGTTAACAATTTCTCTGCTTGATAATTGCTTGTGATATGCTTGTTCTTCAATTACTTATGATCTTTCACTTTGTTAGTCTATTAGTGTGTTCTTTTTCATCAAGACAATTACCAAAATAAAGACAAGTGACACAAAATATAGGCTTCTCCAGCCAGGGCCAAAACCTCTCACCTCTAGAGAGGAAAACCCGCTAAAATTCTTCTTCTAGATATTCAATTGGTAAGTACCAAGACCATGACACTAACCCTTGACTCTTAGTATCCTCTTTCAAGAACCTTGTCACTAACCTAATCTTCCTTGTCCTTCCTTCTCTTGCTTCTTCTAGAGATACTCAGTCTCTACTTCTTATGGTGCACCTTCACAATTGCCCTAGAGAATCTCGGTCTCTAGGTCTTCTAGAGAAACTCGATCTCTACTTCACTATTCTAGAGGATTCCTTCCTTCGCTATCCCAGAAGAAACTTATTCACTGCCTTCCAGAATATTCCTTATTCGCTACCCCAGAAGATACTGCTGCCCTAGAAGAATCTACTTCGTTGTCCCAAAAGAATCTACTTCGCTGTCCCAAAAGATTTTGCTTCGATTTTCCCAAAAGATTCTTCCTTCGATACCCTAGAAGAGTGTCCTTTTTATCCTAGAGAAAACCCTTTCTTACTGCCTCCTTTTCGCACTTCCTTCTACACTTCTTTGCTAGAATTGAGTTCGAACTTGATGCTTAGAATGGAGGCCGAGTTCCCCTACTTATACCCCTCTTCTCTAGGTCTTTAGGCCGACTTGACAGCTAGATGTAGGCCAACTTGTCTTGGCAGCTTCTTTCATGTTTGTAGGCCGACTTGAAGAGATTTGGTGACAAGTTCTTTGGAGGATACTTTACATAGACAAGATGACCTTTTACATAGTGTAACATGACTTCATTTACATGACAATGACTTATATTTTATGACTAGATGACAAATAAATCCTAAAGAATCTCAATGGGAGTCTTGACTCAAAAACAAAATCCTTGCTCATGAAACCCATGAAGCAAGTCAATATAATAATTTTCATTTATTTACATCTCTTTACATAAAATCATAATTACATGTCATTATGAAGACCGAACCTAGTTACAACTTTCAACACGCTCTTCGTGTCGACCAGGTCGTTCCACTAAACTCGACTACCCCTAAATCAGGCGTGCTCAACAGCCTAGCCTAAGGGCTTGATATCCCCTCCCCCATTTCAAAATGGTTGTCGTCCTCGACAAGGCACCCCTTGACAAACTTCTTAACCAAAGCCCGAAGATTGTCCTCATCATGAACAACCTCTGCATCAACTGTCTTCATCAATACAAAAGAATCTCATCTCCAACATATATACCATGTCTATTCATGTATCGCAACCTGTAAGAATGACATGTGTTGGATCTCCTCATATAATCGACTAGTCAGGTAGCTAATTTGACAGTAGCATCAACTCCACAAGAGCACATGCATCCAAACATGTGGAGCCATTGTCACCTCTTCCCTGTCACACAATATTTCCTCTGGTTCTACTCATCATGAGGTGCCATTCAATGGCATCTCAATCTCCCAAGGGTCTCACCATCTCAAGGAAGTTTTGTGAGCCTATTTACTTCATGAGCTTCAAAAAGATGGTGGTGTGGGGAAGTCATGTGACTTCCCTCTCTACATCACATGGCCATCTCTCTTCATCTCCGAAAAGAATCCACCCATACCTAGTATGATCCCTTCATAGTTCTCTACAATACAATATATCAAAGGAGGATAGGAACACCTACCCATACTCTCTTCCATCAACTTCATTGAAACTGGATCTTTATGGCTTAGTGTCTTCATGGTTCCATCCCAGTCCACGAACATCCCTCCATCTTCATCCTCTTCTCGGTTTGATTCCTACTCCAAATTCAACGAGCAAAATATTAGAGGAAGGATGTGTTGGATAAATGATTAAGCAATCCCATAGCTGCAGTCTACAAGATGCAACAACCAAAACCAACGTTCCAAGGAAGTAACAAGGAGGAAGGAGCATGTTGACTCCATCTAGGAAAAAGTATCTCAAGTTGGGCGCTACTCATGATAATCACTTAGAGGAAATCAATCACTAGTGTGGTGACCCGTAATAGAGTTGAAAAAACGAGAAAATATAGAGAGAGAGTCAAAAAGAAAAAAATGGAAAAGACTAATTCCCGCCATTGGCATGAATGATTCACCAGTGGGAGACAACTATTGCATCCAAAAAATTCAAGCATGGTAAATCTCATTGCCCAAAAAAGCTATATACATCCACTGACAATATTTTTGGTTGGCTCAAGTAGAGGCAAAAGCAACACCGACTCCTTAGCCTAGAAAATTTACAAGAAAGTGTTGATTTGGGGTAGCATCGGATGTGCTCTAGCCACGAAATTTGGTGGAAAGGTTGGGGCACATGAGATCTCCAATACCTGGGTTCGGGCAGATTCTAAACAAATCAGGAGATATTAAAATAATTAATATTTTTAATGGAGTCCCTAAGTCTAAACTTCGTGAAAAAAAATTATTAATGTGTATTAATATGAATTTGTGTTACAATGGTCCAAAAGACATGGATCAAGCTAGATCTAATCTTAGTCGTTGATTAGGGACTTAATCTCGGCCGTTGATATGTCAACAAGAAAAGTATAAGAGGAGGCTTGAGGGTCACTTGGAGAGTACACCCGAGTGATCAGTCATTCTATTCTCTAGAGCGGGTTTTGCTAAGAGAGATAAAATCAGTTATCGGAGAGCAGCTGAGGGGCATTGAGTACAGAGAGGCAGAGATAGTGCCGGGAGTGCAACAGAGCAGCCAGAGAGAGTGATGCAGGAGCAACCAATGCTCATGTAGGGCCACGCAGAGCACTAGAGAGGCCAGCGTAGCTAACGCAGAGAATCAGAGAGCTGACAAATGGCCTCCTTGGGCTGACGCAGGCCAAGATACGTTGACGCAAGGCCAGTGCTAGGCTAGGAGAGGCCGACACAGTCCAAATTGGGCAGACGATGTGGTTTCTAGTGCAGATTGGTGCTGAGTAGCTGCCAGAAGGATTATCCGAGGTTTCAGCCAGTAGATTTGTCAGCAACTGTGAGGTATTACTGGCAAGGAAATTCTCTGTTGGGTAAGCCAGTTTTGGCACCTAGATTGTACTCTGATATTGCTTAATAAGAAAACCCTCAGATAGCTGCACCGGTTTTCCCACATTGGGTTTTTCCGGGGACATTAGTCCAAAAATAATGGTGTCATATGGTGTGTTTGTTTCTGTTTCTTGTAGTTGTTGATCTGTAATATGTTGAGCATGCACTAGTGTTTATTTTCAGTATTTACATTGTAAATAACTTGTTAAGGAAAATAACAAGTAGGTAGAAATAAATCAGATAAAGTGCATGGAGGGTTTCTAAGTAAGTAAATTTAGAAACTTAAACAGAAAGTCACTTGGCATCCACAAGGTAAAGGAGACTAGGAGAATACGCAAGGTATGTCAAATGTAAACAAAACCATCGAAGATAAAGGGTCATCCCCCAAAGGATGAAATCTTTTAGGATCAATAGGCTCAACATCCCTCTAGAAGGCATGTTGTAAGCCTCAAAACATGGTGAGGTTTCCCTCCTAGAAATAACTTCACTCAGGCAAGCTAATTAGTAGCCTCAAAATCTAGGAGTCACACCACTAGGGCACACCTCTGAGATATGATATTCCTGAGTCCCCTAAGGTGTGCGACACCAGCACACTTTCTCCTCAATGGTGAAACCAACTTGAGTTTACTAATGCTAGTACTATGCCTCTAGCCCATGTACCCTATGTCGAGACTGATATCTTATACTGAGGATATATTCTTAACTTCAATTATAGTTTACTTCAATTAACTTAATTTTAGCTATAATCCCATTCACTCACAAACAACAGGAATCATGTACATAAATAACACTTCAATAAATGAGAGGGGGAACTCCCAAAACAATTTCCCAACTTCTCTTTGACTATAAAACTTCCATACACAAAACTTCGATTTATAATGGTCTTCGGTTCGATTGGGAAGAACTCCAAACAGTTCGCTGACACAAGCCCTCACAGATACAAATATACAATAACCCAGTTACAACCCTTCAACTAGCAACACACAACCAAACCCAATAAATATCCAAGTTGTGGCCTTTCAACCTACACACAACCTCAATACACAAATACCCTACGGTGTACCACTCTCAGAAATACACAAGCTTGCACAAATTCCTTCCGCAACTTTCTTTAGAGAGCGATCTCCTTCGTGAGACCCAACTCTCTTCTTCTTTCGTTGTCTCCTTTTCTAGCGATGACAGGTTGTTGATCTTCAGTTGATTGATGTTCTAACTCCTTTCCTATCATCTTATATATATGAGTCACCCTCCATGAACAATCGTGTCTCTTCCAAGGGACGTGTCGATTGGGCGTTTGAGCCAACCATAAACTCCAAATTATGTCGCATCATTTGTCGCATACAAACTTTCCTTCAGTTCACCTTCGGTCGTGTGCCTTCACGTCTCATCCTCAGTCATGTACCTTCGCAACTCGGGCAGACGCGTCTCATCTCGGCACACCTTATCTTCGTCGGGCGCATCTTGGCTAGGTGCACCTTGTCTTCGATTGGGTGCGCCTCGACTAGACACCCTCGTCGTGCCGACTCTAAAATTTGTTCTAATCATTCCACCAAACTCATCTCAGGTGCGTTCTTCGTGCGCTCGTCTCACCAAAGTCTTTCCATTGAACGTCTCAAGCGCGCCCTCCATGCCAACCAAGTCATTCCACCGAACTCGACTCGGCCTAACTCAGACGTGCTCAAGTGCCTAGCCTAAGGGCTTGACATCCTCCCCCACGTCAAAATGGTTGTCGTCCTCAACAACACACCCCTCGGCAAATTTCTTAACCAAATCATAAAGACTGTCCTCATCATGAACAACCTTCACATCAATTGTCTTCATCAATACAGAAGAATCTCGTCTTTGACATATATCCCATGTCTATGCATGTATCGCAACCTGTAAGAATGACATGTGTTGGATCCCCTTGCGCAATCGACTAGTCAGGTAGCTAATCTAACTATAGCATCAACTCCACAAGAACACATGCACCCAAACATGTGCAACCATTGTCACCTCTTCCATGTCACACAATCTTTCCTCCGACTATGCTCATCATGAGGCGCCATTCAATGGTATCTCAAGCTTCTAGAGGTCTCACCATCTTGAGGAAGTGACAATAAGCCCATCTCCTTCATGAGCTTCAAAAAGATGGTGGTGCAGGAAAGTCATACGACTTCCCTTTCCACAGAGCAATGCCCTATCACCTCATCTCCGAGAAGAATCCACCCATACCTAGTATGAACCCTCCATACCTTTCTGCAATATACTCCTCTTCACGTTGATCCTCGGTCATGTGCCTTCGCAAATCGGACGGGCGTGTCTCGGTTGGGCACATCTTATCTTCAGCTAGGCGTGCCTTTTCTTCGATAGAGCATGCCCTGGCTAGGTACCCTTGTCGTGCCAACTCACCAAGTTGTTCCAATTGTTCCACCGAACTCATCTTGGGTGTGCTCTTCATGTGCCCATCTCACCAAAGTCGTTCAACCAAACTCATCTCAGGGGCACTCTTCGTGTCGTCCAAGTAATTCCACCAAATTTGACTCTGCCTAAATTTAGCACATTCGTGTGCCTAAGCCTAAGTGCTTGACGGTAGGAGGTCCACATGCGTCAAGTGAAAAGGGCCAAATATGTTGAAAGCTCCTCCAAAATAGATCATAAGTTCAAGGACAGATTTCGAACATAAGAACATATTCTAAAAATCATTAAAGTGACTCCAAAAATTATGAAATGACCCTCTCCAAGTCAAAAATAATGAAGCCACATGTTCGCAAATAGCAAGTAGATGTGTCCGCAAAGGGTTGGGAGCTCTATTCCAAGGTAAAATAGCTAGAAAGATGATGAAATATGAGGTCATTCAAGGATATTAACCATGAAATGTCAAGAGGATGCCCATGCATGCAAAATTTGCCTAAATGGTCCTTAAATGAAGTGACCAATGTCGTCGCATATGTGTACTACCATGTCAACTATGAAATTTCCCCATGAAATGTGATGCCACATGAACAATCATAGAATCATCTCCCATTGTCCCAAGCCAAAACGTGTCAAATACATAAAATGGGGTCCATGCTAAACAAGCTAGATAATAGTAGTGTTAAGCAAGAAGCATATATGAAATGCAAAAAGCCAAGGAAGAATAGTTAGAATTGCAATACTTATAATTCACTAAAAAAAAGAGATGTCTTGATGTTGGAGCTTGTTCAAGGATGTTTCCAAGGTAAGAATATATCCTCATAATCATCCAAGTGACCTCGTCAATTGCAAAATAGATGGAAATAAAGGTCATCTAAAGTGGCAAAGTCCGTGAAATAGCTATGAAACTACGAGATAGTTATGCCCACTTGTAGCTACCTAGGGTGCAAGAGATACAAAGACTGGTAAAGCACCAATGAAGGCAAGATTTGGAAATACGATCACCATGGTAGCTCTAGCATGAGAAGAAGTGACTTTCGAAAGGCAAAAGCAAAGGCTACATGAGACAATGCTATCACAAAACAAGCAAAGGTGTGAGTTGTGATGAACTAGTGACATACTAGTGAAGACAAAAATATCTAACATGAGAGAATGAGAAAAGAAGAAAGAAAACTATAGAAAAAGGTAGATATAGAAAGAGAGAAAATCGGTTACCACACTAGAGTGGTACTAGCTAAGTCAAGAAGAAAAATATTAGACAAAGGATGTGTTGTATAAATGATTAAGCAATCCCATAGCTGCAGTCTAAAGGATGAAACAACCAAAACCAACGTTACAAGAAAGTAACAAGTTGGGCCCACTAGAACCATTTAGGAAGAAGTATCTCAAGTTGGGCCCACTCATGGCAATGACTTTAAAGGGAATCAATCAGTAGTGAGGTGACCAAAAAAAGAGTTAACAAAATAAGAAAATATAGAGAGAGAACCAAAGAGAAAAAAATGGAAAAGACATTCCCACCATTGCCATGAATGATTCAGAAGTGGGAGACTATTATTCTATGATAAAAATTCAAACATAGTAATCTAATTGTCGAAGCAAGTTGTATACCTCCACTAATAATATTTTTGGTTTGGCTCAAGTAGAGGCAAAGGCAACACCAACTCCTAAGCCTAGAAAAATTACAGGAAAGTCACTTTTCATTCACAAAGTAAAGGAGACTAAGATAATAAGCAAGGTATGCCAAATGTAAACAAAACCATCGAAGATAGAGAGTCGTCCCCCAAAGGATGAAGTCTTTCAGGATCAAGTGGCTCAATATCCCTCTTGAAGGCATGGTATTGTTGATTTGGGGTAGCATCGGATGTGCTCTAGGCCTCAAACTTTGCAGGGAGGCTTGGGCACATGTATTCCAAAGAACCCAGAAAGCGTTTTGGGAAATTCCACCCAAAAACAATTTTATTAAAATAATTAATATTTTTAATGGGCCCCTAAGTCTAAACTTAGGAAATTAAAAATATTAATGGGTATTAATCTAATCGTAGGTGTAACTTCTAGAAGAAGACAAGGATCAAGCTAAAATGATCTTAGCCATTGATTAGCTTTTAAATCTGGGTTGTTGAATGTCAACGAGAAGATTATTTAAGGAAGCTTGTGGGTCATTTGGAAAACACACCAAGAGATCAAGAGATCGAATTTCTGAAGTGAGAAGTTCTCAGGAGGAAATTCTAATCGAGTAGATTTCTTGCAGTTGAGGGGCAGGGATAGCATCCAGAGAGAGATTTTCTCAGCTAGAAAATCATCAACAGAGAGAGGGAGAGAGTGATCCAGCAGATCTCACGCAGAGGCTGACGCAGGGCCACGCAGAGGCAGCGTAGAGGGTGAGAGAGAGTCCGAAATTTTGCAGCAGAGTCAGTTTCAGAAGCCGGGAGCCGAGGTGTGAGACCGGAAGGCTGAGAGCAGTGACTCCGGGCAGCAAATCGATCAGTTGGCTGGGTGACGCAGTGTCTAGAGGGGTTGATGCAGGGACTGCGTGAGGACTGCGCAAAGGCAACAAGGCCTACCAGAGGGACCTCATCCAGTGACCGGATCAACCAAGATTTTTCTCAGTGATTGTGTGAGGTAATCTCAAAAAGCTTTCTGCCAGTATTTCTCTCTCTGTAACTGAATAACCCTTGTGGTATTCAGGGATGTATTCAGAATTTGCTACTGCTTAATAATAATAAACCCTCAGATCTGTTGCACCGGTTTTCCCTCATTGGGTTTTTCTGGGGACATTTGTCCAAAAATAACGATGTTATTGTGTTGTATTTTCTTTCTTGCTCAGTCTCTTGTTTCTGTATAATATTTAATTAATTGAAGGTTGCAGTGTATGTATTTCGATATTTGTCGTAGGAAACTGCAAGTAATTTGTTTGAAGGAATTTAACAAATAGGAGAAATATCATCAGTTGCTGCAGTAGGAATTCCGGTTTAGGAATTTTCACAGGTACAAGTCTCAAAACATGGTGAGTTTCCCTCGTAGAAATAACTTCTCTCGGGCAAGCCAATGTCTAGGATCAAAATGTGTTATAGCTCCAATTACCACCCTTGGTACTTGTGATGCTTGGTTTATGGCCTAGGGCAACCCCTCCTTCCAGACTTGGTCCACGTACGCTACTCCCTGTACGCTACGCTACTTTGCCCTGAGATAAAAGCGTGTACACGCAGGTTAGTCCATACCCAACCGCGTATATGTGTTAAAACACTTAAAAAGAAAAAATTCCTTAACTATGGGCGGAGTTCACAGGTTTTACCTGTTGTTTACCTCCTAGTGCCCGTGGCCCAACTGTTTCCCAACTAAAAAACTAATTGGGAGAAGTATAAATAGACTTTGCCCTGATATAGACTTTTATTCCCTGTACGCTACTTTGCCCTGAGATAAAAGCGTGTACACGCAGGTTAGTCCATACCCAACCACGTATATGTGTTAAAACACTTAAAAAGAAAAATTCCTTAACTATGGGCGGAGTTCACAGGTTTTACCTGTTGTTTACCTCCTAGTGCCCGTGGCCCAACTGTTTCCCAACTAAAAAACTAATTGGGAGAAGTATAAATAGACTTCTATGGGAAGGCCTTAAGGAGGAGAAGAGATAGAATACTATATTGAGATTATCCCAGACTGAGTCTGAAGTATCCCTGTGCTTCAAGCACTTCCCCAAGTTTCAGGAAACCCTTGTTTCCTTGAGTGTTGATATTCTCCCACTTGCTTGAGATATCATGGTATGGTTATGGATGGAGGTTGTTGAAGACTGGGACTAGAGGGATCTGGAGGACGATTTCGCTTGGAGCCGAAAGAAAAAGACTCAAGTGAATTCTCTATGTGTTAGTTATAGCTTTCTACAATTAAAAAAAACGCTATCTTGTTCCTGAAATTAACCTTGTTTATGCATCAAATGTTGTTGTAATTCATCTATGAATGTCATTTTGATGTATAACTAATCATTTTCTTATATGATATAAAATTGATTTCATTAAAATGCTTTATCTATATGCTGCTATGTATGTTCGAATTGGTTAATTTTGCAGATTCGAAGATCATCAGAGTTGCAAAGGGTTTGAACCCTACTGGAACTACCCAAACGAAGGATATCCGAGTATGATCGCTATCGCATAGTTTGTTTATATAAGCATGTTGCCTGAGTTGTATGTGTGTTTCTTACTGTATTTTGCTCTTGCTCTGTTGGGGTTCCAACCCAAAGCCCTAGGGTACTTATTCCGTAACAAAATGACAAAATGTGGGTATCATGCCCCAATGGTGCACCTCTGAGCTATGAGCTTCCTGAATCCCCTGAGGTGTGTGGCAACGGTGCGCTTTCTCCTCAATGGTGGAACCATTTTGATTTTACTAATGCTCATATTATGCCTCTAACCCATGTACCCTGTAGCGAGATCAATATCTTATACTTGCGAAATTACTATTCAATCAAATCTCAGTACAATAGTCACTTCAATTACAATTTACTTCAATTAACTTAAATTCAACAATAATCACATTCATTCATAAACAACATGAATCATGTACAAAAATAACACTTCAATAAACGGGAGGGGAAACTTTCAAAACAATTTCCCCACTGCTCTTTGACTATAAAACTTCAATATACAAAACTTCAGTTTATAATGGACTTCAGTTCGGTTGGGCCAAACTCCAAACAGTTCCCTGCCACAACCCTTCACTAATACAAATATACAGTAACCGAGTTACAAACCCTTCAACTAGCAACCCACAACCAAACCCAAAAAATAAACAAGTTGCAACCCTTCGACCTGCACACAACCTTAATACAGAAATACCCCATGGTGTACCACCCTCAACAATACTTCGTTCCACAAGCTCGCACAACTTCCTTTCGCAACTTGCTTTAGAGAGCAAGCTCCTTCGTGAGACCCAACTCTCTTCTTCCTTCATTGTCTCCTTCTTGTCTTGCGATGAGAGGTTGTTGATCTTCGGTTGATTGATGTTCTAACTCCTCTCCTCTCATCTTATATATATGAGTCACCCTCCATGAACAGTCATGTCTCTTCCAAGGGATGTGTCGGTTGGGCATTCGAGCCAACCTTCCTTCGTTCAAGCCGACCATAAACCCCAAATAATGTCGCATCGTTTGTCGCATACAAACTTTCCTTTGGTTCACCTTCGGTCATGTGCCTTCATGTCTCATCCTCGCTCGCGTACCTTTGCAACTCTGGCGGGCGCGTCTCAACTGGGCACACCTTGTCATCGGTCGGGCGCATCTCGGCTAGGCGCGCCTTGTCTTCGGTCAAGTGCGCCTCGACTAAGCACCCTCGTCATGTCGACTCTCCAATTCGTTCCAATCATTCCACCGAACTCATCTCAGGTGCGTTCTTCGTGTGCTTGTCTCACCAGATTCTTTCCATTGAACTCATCTCGAGCGCGCTCTTTGTGCCGACCAAATCATTCCACTAAACTCAACTCGCCCTAACTCAGGCATGCTCGGGTGCCACGCCTAAGGGCTTGACATCCCCCCCACCTCCCCCCAACTTCAAAATGGTTGTCGTCCTCGACAACACACCCCTCGACAAACTTCTTAACCAAAGCCTGAAGATTGTCCTCATCATGAACAACCTTCGCATCAACTGTCTTCATTAATACAAAAGAATCTCATCTCAACATATATACCATGTCTATTCATGTATTGCAACCTGTAAGAATGACATGTGTTGGATCCCCTCGTGCAATTGACTAGTCAGGTAGCTAATCTGACCATAGCATCAACTACACAAGAACACATGCACCCAAACATGTGCAACCATTGTCACCTCTTCCCTGTCACACAATATTTCCTCTGGTTCTGCTCATCATGAGGTGTCATTCAATGGCATCTCAAGCCCCCAGGGGTCTCACCATCTCAAGAAAGTTACAGTGAGCCCATCTCCTTCATGAGCTTCAAAAAGATGGTGTGGGGAAGTCATACGACTTCCCTTTCCACATCACAAGGCCATCTCTCTTCGTCTCCAAGAAGAATCCACCCATGCCCAGTATGAACCCTCCATACTTCTCTACAATATAATTTATCAAAGGTGGATAGGAACACCTACCCATACTCTCTTCCATCAACTTCATCGAACTTGGATTGTTATGGCCTAGTATATTTGTCTTTATGGTTCCATCTCGATCCACAGACATCCCTCCATCTTCATCCTCTTCTCGGTCTGATTCCTACTCCAAACTCTCAATCCATCTATCAACATCTTCTCCTCCAAATCAACATACTCCTCTTCACGTTGATCCTCATCCCCTCTACACTTTAACGGTAGAAGTTTGGGCATCAATAGCCTCGCACTCTCCAGTGAAAGTCCCCACATCCATCATCTCTGCCCTATCCAATAAACTCAAAATACCATCTAACAATGTTGCTATCAATTTCAAGTGTTCCATGAGAATGGACTCCACCCGATCCAACCTCTCATGAACCTCATATTCCAGTTTTCCTACCTCCACACGAATGGCTCCTCTCATGAACCTCATATTCATGTTGTCCTACCTCCACACAAATGGCTATCATCCTGCATTCTCCTACCATAGCTCCCACGGTAGGAACGATCATTGGCTCCTTCATTCCTACATGAATGAACAGTTTCCCCAAGTGCGGTACTGGCACAGCCTCCTACTCAATCGTAAAATCTATGCCAAGTACAACTTCATAGTCATCCATCCTAATGATAGTGAAGTCCACCTTTCCTTGCCAACTTCCAATCTTCATCAAAACATCTGTCGCTATCCCAAGGACTCTGCTTCCTTCTGAATTCACCGCTTTAAAAGATGCATGGGTTGGAACGAACCACAGTCCCAATCTCCTAGCCACATCTTCTTTCATGAAGTTGTGAATGCTCCACTATCCAAGATAGCCATCACTGGACTCCCAACTACATCCATCTTCACGAAATTTAGCTTCCTCCTTTCCGGATCATGTTTCAAGGTAGCTTCCTTCACCGTAGTTGCTCCTAAAACCTGCATAACTCCTGATGCACAAGAACCTTGTTCTCTCTCTTCCTTCTCAACTTGCTGCAAAGTTTTCGCCTTCTTCATTAATGGAAAATGCTTGGTCATGTGCTCTTCACTGCACAACCAACACACAAGAGGTTTCTTCCCCTTCGAAAAGCCACCCGACTTTGTTCCATCTTCCTTCGAAGGCTTCTCTTTCCCTTTATCTGCTTTCTTCCTCCTCTCGCCTTGCTCCTTCCCTCATGTCTTGTATTCACAGTAATCTAGAAGCTTGTCTGCAACAATGATGGCTTCTTCAAGAGACTATACCTTCTGCCTCTTTACTTCAACTTGAGCCCATGGTTGCAACCCAATCACAAAATTGAACAAACTATCCTTCTTCTTGGCCATATCTAAAAGCTTCAACATTAGACTTGAATACTCTCTCACATGTGTTTGCAGGCTCCCTGTTTGCTTAATGAACCTCTCCTTCGCTCTCACACCCCAAGTCTCATCTTGTGGTCCAAAATGAGCTATCAAGGCTTCCTTCATCTTCTCCCATGTGGTGATGTCCTCTGTCATGTTACCAAAAGCAATCTGTTTTGCTTGCCTTCTCCACCACAACAATTCTTATTTTTCCCCCCCTCCGAAGTCACCCCAAATCAATCCAAGTACTGCTCCATATCCCAAACAAAGTTGCCTAATATATTTGTGTTCCTCGCACCATCGTATGATTTTGGTTCCTTTACTTTCACATGGACAGAATTGTTGAACGAACCCTTCCCAACAACCTTCTTCAAAACTGCTAACTCATCCGTCACAGTAGTATAAAAAAGAAGGTTATAGAGAAGATGGCTATGTCAGTTTTCCCTCTATGGGAGAAAGGCTATCCTATCCTCTAGATATGGCAAGAATCAGCAAATGGTTAGAACTTTGGGGTAACACGAATAGAAATCGACATAATTGTTGATGTTGTTTTAAAAATAAAATAATACAAACTTTAAGAAATCCACTTAGAATGCTAGTCGATTCTATTTTCTACAACAACCACATAACATTCATGACATAAATCTAGGTTAAATTATATTCACAAATTTAAAGAAAATTTCCCAATTCTTTTTTTAAACAAAATTCTCTCTAAAAAAATTCACAACTATCTTTTATTTTCAACAAACTTCTCTATAAAAAATTTCACAATTATCTTTTATTTTCATTAAATGTATATAACACTCTATAAGAATTTATTATATATATATATATATATATATATAATGGTTTCAAAAATTCTGAAACAAAATTAGTCTTCAAAGGACTACAGGAACATGGGAACAAGAGAAAAAAATATATCAAGAGAAAAGTATCACTTGAATGTATACAATTGTTATTGTTATTCTTACTCTTCCCCAATGGATTTGCAGGGTTTAGAGAGGTGAATGGGCATATTAGAATATGAAATTGAGGATTGTTTATTAGTTTGACATTGCGGCAAACGTATATAAATCCTATCAAACAATCGAGGTCAATATTACATTAACACAGCAAGAAAAGAGGAGAAGCAAAGAAAATCTGCATACCTAGATATCATTGTGTTATGAAATGACCAATATTTTTAGGATTCTAATTCCAGTGGAATAAGCTTACTATGAGATGTAATTCTCACTTACATACATAAAAGAATCTCCAGGGTGCATACATACAAGAATCTCTGCTGATATAGGACAATTAAAACAAAACCACCTAAACTGACAAAGAGGGTTGGCTTGATTTTCAAGGAAGATTTGAATCAATCTGTAGCATTTGATTCAATTAGGAGGCTATACCAGACCTTCACTTTGATGATCAACACAATCATCCCTACCACCTCAAGTACCACGACAATTACTACTACAATTTGTTTCATAGGTTTTCGAAGAGCTTATATGGAACAATAATTGATGAGTGAAAGTAAATTTTGAAGGATCCTACTAGGATTCCTCAAGAAAACCTATTGATGTACGTACAGAAGAAGATAGATAAAAGTGATATCAATGTGTGTGTCAGGGAATCAGGTATCCATGTTGTTTTGGCAGCTATAAAATGAAAATAAGACCAATTGAGAGGTGCAAAGAGAGTGAAAGATTGGATGAGGGTGATATCAATGTGTGTGTCAGGGAATCAGGTATCCATGTTGTTTTGGCAGCTCTAAAATGAAAATAAGACCAATTGAGAGGTGCAAAGAGAGTGAAAGATTGGATGAGGGTGATGTCAATAGGTTCCAAAATGATTGGGGTCTCCAGGAAATGAAAATCGGGATTTCTCATCATGAAGTCCAAACAAACCTGAATAGGAATAGGTTATTTGCCCTGTCTTCAAAGCTGGCTAAGAAGAATGAGTCGTTGTTATTTTCATTAAATGCTTACTCACATATTCATCTACCACGTGCCTAAACGATCATTGGCTTTAAGTTGTGGCGGTGTAATCTAATACAAATACTCTACAGTAGAAGGCAAGAGCTAACCTGCCATGCATTACAATTACTCTTTAAAATGGTCATTGGTAGTCGGAAAGCTTTCATTTACTGTGTTAGCTTTTCCTTCACTACCCAGCATTGGCATCCAGATATTTTCCAAACAACCCTTAGATCTCAAAGTTTCCGACATTTAAAGAGTTGAAAAGGTTGAGCAAAGAAGTGATGGAAAAATCTGAGCAAATGGCCCAAACTAATTTAAATCTGAGTGCTAAATATTTGAAATATGGTGGAAAAAATTGTTGATTGCCTTGGCATCTTGGTACTATTCTTTTCTTCGACTATGAATGCACACTTCGATGCAAAACCCTTTAGCAACGCCTAAATAGCAATAATATAATTTAGGATAGCAGGGATTGAAAAGAGGGGTTTGAGATTGTACCGTTTTTCATCTACAGTGTGCTCGGCCGGGGTGTGCCAATGGATTTGACGCAATGTGAATCTTTTCCCTTCTATCTCAACACTGCCGGCGCCTTCCGACCAGTTCACCTGATGCAATACAGCCATAGGTGTAAGACAGATCGAACCCTAAACCTTTAGATGGCAAAAGCGTTAAAAGAAGGTTCACTTACTGACCATGATGTCGTGGCCCCTGTTGACAAGGGTTGCTTTTGGAGGGTAATAGATTCTGCGGAGCCTGCCCAGGTTCGGATAAATTATGGCATGTCTCTTCACCACATCGATGGGAGACTGATGCGTCCCGTTCCCGCGGGCCTTCCATTCCTCCTTGAGTTCCCCCCAGTGCTCAGGCCCCTTCGGACCCTCTTTGTACTCAAACTCACTCTCGTCCTCTGTTCGTTCACGCCAACAATATCGAGTTTCAGATTAGTTTATGCAGATTTCTATACGAAAATTTAGAAAAACAGAGTTATAAAAGATACGAGACAAATTACCAGCTTCCTGAGACGATAGTTTATGAAGAGGATGAGGCCATAGTAAGGAAGCGAAACAAAGAATGAGCGGGACAGTAGAAGGTTTGGGTGAAAAGAGGCAAAATATAGAAAACGAAATAACATAAAACCCAGACAATGAAGCTTACCTGGTAGTCAGTTGGCTTCCTCAATCGCCTCGCCGGTTATTTATTTCTTCGATTGGGAGAAGAAGGGGCTGGCGTGTAATGTGATACGGTGGGAAAACAATAAAAATGATAGAATTTCTTTCAACGTTCGTCAGTGACTGGGCTGTGCATCCATGATGTGGAAAGCAGAAACACATCTAAATTAGGTTCTGAATAAATCCTTTAAGAAACCCCGGTGGATGGGCTGTGCATCCATGAAAATAATAATTCCTATCCCACAGCCAATCATCCCTACTCAAGAAAAAATCTCTATAGCAAGAAGAGAATAGGTGTAATCGATTAAAAACAGGTGAGGAAATCACGTCAAAACAGGGGAGGAGAGTCAGTTCAATTGCAGGGATGGCAAATTGATAGGGTGGGTCATGGCTTTGATGAGGAAGGATAAGAAAATTCTGCTCTAATCTAGGGAACCAAAACCAAAGAATAAATCATGAATATGAATATAAAATAAAAACAAGAAATATACCTGTCATGGCTGCAACGTCTGTGCTTCCATGAAAATGTATCCTAGATATGGAAATCAGAAACAAACACATCTAAATTAGGTTCTGAATAAATCCTTGAAGATAATAATTCCTATCCCACAGCCAATCATCCCTACTCAACATACATTAGGCACTAAATAGACCGCAAATTGCATCCATCCATCCATCGTAGACTGCAAATTGCATATGCAAAATACCAAAGAAGAGAAGAAAATAAATATAATAGGTAGAATACAAAATTAAACAAATCTAACAGACATTATTACAGAAATTTGTTGGAAAAATAAAGTATCCATTACCTGACCCTGCATCCACAAAAGCATGAAAGAATCCCTTTAGCTGATCAGCCGCTCCATGAGTGCATTGATTCTTGCAGCCTCCCTGAGTGCATTGATTCTTGCACCAGTGCATCTTTATTCAGCTGGCCTAAAATTAAAATTAAACTCCCAGACTTCGGCTCTTTCATTTCCGTCGGAGAGATTTGAATTAAATTGGCGAACAGGCGAGGCGAAGGATTTTATAAACGGAGCGGATGGCTTTTTAGTCGAAAAAGCTTTTCTCGGCTTTGAATGTCAATTCTTTCCCTCACGCCCTTCCACCATACTTACTTACGCTCCCACTCTGCAATCCAACGGCGATTATCATCCGGCTGGCTTACACGTGAGAAAAGCTATTTATCGTGCGCGTGTGTTTTCTTGGTTATCTCATCAATCGCTTTCTCACGGTAAATTACAATTTACTCTTAGCTCATCAAACACCCTTGAACAGTCGCCGCCACAGTAAATTACAATTTACACACCACATAGCAATTCAATATTCTATTCGCCCTATGAAAAAACCCTTTTTACCGATGGTTGGAATTATAAATTGAAGTGGTGAAACTTAAAACTAAGTTGGTGCTTTTTTGGGAATGTAAATTATAAAGGTGGATATATAAATTTAGTAAGTGTTTTTGCTGGAAGGTAAATCAAGTTAAATTTAGTAAGATCTTTTCCTCATTAAAGTAAATTTAGTAAGTGTTTTTCTTGGAATGTAAATTAAGTTGTGTTTTTTTAAGGTATATTATATAATTTCAAAAACTTATTTTTACTCTTCATATTTATGTTCTCACTCATACTTATTCAAAATACATAAGAAGTCATGAATTTGTATATAAGTTTGTTTTTTTGTTTTTTTAGACTTCTCACTTTTTTTTAAAGCCATCTTCTTTTTTATTTTGGGGACTAGTTTAGGTTGTCATATTATCCTTATAGAATCATTGGAAAATGTTTGTATTCATAATAGAAAGTCACATTTAAAATATATTCATTCATAATCTAAAAAATATTCACTCATAATCAAATTTTTAAAAATGATCTAATATCTTATTTGAATTTTAATAGCAAATAAGCCACTTTCATAAATCTACTTCAATAGATATTTGAGTGCATGTGTATATTCATAATGGTTTCAGATATGTTTATGTATTTTCCAAACATGTTTTTTGTTTGGGATAAGGTTGTTCATTCCATGGTTGTAAGGGAAGAAAAATAATCTAAGATGACTTAGTTGGGATTTTTTCTTCAAGGTCAAAATCCAATGACTAACATTTTTGGTATAACCAATTATCTATGAGGAACAAAACACTCCTTAAAATTTTTATCTTTGTCTAATTTCACTTTAAATAGAAATGAGAAAAAAAAATATATTTATCATGACTTCCCTTTCCTTGTGTGAGTGGAAGCCATTGAGCTTGAAGCCATGCTTCAAATATTTTTGGACATGGCCATACCTAATTTCCTTTACCAAAGAAGGGAATTTATGCAAATAAAAGGGCATTGGTTTAAGGAATCTCACATGTAGGCTCGTTCTCTTCTCTTTTCTTGACAGACAAAATGGTTGGTTTACTTCTTTAGTATGGTTTTTTTGTTTTTGCAATAAATATAGTCATAGCATTTAAGGTTTATATTTCTTACCTCCAAGGATGGGACTAAGAAGAGAGGGGGGTTAAATCAATATTCATTTACATAAAAAGAATATAAAAAGAGTAAAATATATATATATATATATGGAATATTTAAAATTGAAAGTTATATTAATATAAAATTAGGGAATATATTACTATGAATATATAATATATAATAGTTATGATAAGTTTTATCACCTTGTAGTGAAATGCCTTGATTGTAACTTTTTTAGTGGCTAGGGAAAACCTTATCCATCGACAACCTTTGAAACTTTTTGAAGAAACCTTTCTAGTAGTATATCTTCCTCCCCTTGTGTCAGTTGAAGGACTTGTGTACCCTTCCTAGAGAAGGGACATCATTAGCACTAGATTGTGTTTTTTGCTCATTAATGGTCTCTTTGGTTGTAATCACTTCCTCAAACCTACGTTAAAGGTCCATAATCACCATGGAGGTTTTTGATAACCACAAGGAAGAACCCTATGCTACTATGTTTAGATCTTTTGCTGGTGGAAAATGCCTGAAGAAGAGTAAGTTTGTGAAAAGAGTTGAGCCATCCCCAAGCTGGATATGCCTCTAGAGTTGAAGAGGAAAGCCATAATGTTGCACAAGGAAGCTCTTATTGAAAAGTTTACTAGTCTTTTTTTGCACCCTCAAGAAGTCCAAGCATGGATCTCAAAGCGCCAAGCTATTGTCCCATGTCAAATCTTTGGTCATTATTGTGGCCAAGATTATTATTTGTTTTTATTTGACAACAAGGAAGAACAAGATAAAATATTCAAATCAAGTCCCTCCTTCATCAATTCCAAGGGATAATTCCTTACCCACTAGACCTTAGACTTTGATTCATTCATGGAAATATCAATTATGCTAGTGTGAGTGAGATCGCCACATCTCCCAATCCTTTTATAAGACAAATATTCTCAAAAATAAATAGAAAACAATTTGGGTCATTGTATAGATTGGGTTTATCTTAAAAGGAATATTTACTCTTGTGCTAGAATTTGGTTAGAAATAGATATACAAAAGGGTATGCCAAAGGCAATCCAATTCAATATGGAGGGTTGGAGCTATGCATAGACCCTTGATGATGATTAGATTCTCTTTAGGTGTAACTCTTGTCATGATTATAGTCACTTTGTAAAAGGTTGTTAAAAAATCCAAGGAACACGACACCATTTAAAGTGGGGCTTTGTTTCCTTTAACAAAGAACATGAATCATATAAACAAGTACTGAGAAGGTATAAGAAGTGACAGCCCAAGGGATATTTGTGTGAAAAAAGACCTCCCAACCAACAACATATTTGGTGTAAATGAGCAAGAATATGAGGAAAAAGAAATTATGGAAATAAATGAAATTGATCCACCAAATCAAGAGGAACCCGCTAGAATCAAAACCCATGAGGACCAACTGGAAGTGGTAGAGAAAATTCCAAAGCCTCGGTCACTTTCTTCAATAAAAAGCTCATATATTTTAGTATCAAACAATTTGAAGGCATCTACACTTGTGGTTTTGACACCCTCCCTGTTACAAGTCATTTTGTCACATCCAATCAAATGGTCGTGAAACAGGATCAATCAACATCCATTGACACTTTGCATTCATCCCCAGCAAAGCCAAGAGCATCCTCTCTCCAAAAGTTCCAAGAATTCTGGGTTAAACAACTCAAAACCCCAATTTTTGGACCCATCACACTTAGCCTTCATGCAAATTTCATTGTTGCAAGTTGTACACAGAGAAACTACACTGACTAGTGCATGTTGCTTTCACTGCAAGTGTGATGGCCCTTGGAATTTGGTAAGAAAAAAAAAATATAATCTTCTCTTTCTAGAAGCTTCCCAAGTGGTTTTAGCTATTTACTATTGGATTAGATCTCGAACTCATACTCTTGAGGCCTTATCTCTTATTCATATAACTTATCTTCCCTCTAATGTGGATCTAAGTCCTAGAATGGTAAATCCAAAACCACCTCTTTTACCCTATAAATACACTACCTCCCATAGAGTCTAGGTTGGCTTTTGGAGACTCTTAGTTATGCCCTCATGTTGTTGCTTTTTGCCTAAGGATCCATTATCCATCCATGCATTTGAGTTGTGATTGAAGGCTTGCTTTTCAGCAAAGGAAGTACAAGATAGTTGGGATACATCTACAAGTTCAAGATTTGAAAGGGTTGTATCTTCTCCTACATTCATTAATATAAAAACTGTTGTTTTCCTATACTTATGTCTCATTTGTGCATATGTATAACGATGTCTTCTTGACTCATTGTTTAGAGATGTTATTATATGTTATTTGTATATTTTGGTTCTCTTTCATGTTTTAGTTGTTTTGCAGGTTCCATTTTTAGCATTTGGAGTTGGAGTTGGAGCTTACAAGCAAGGAGAAGAGGAAAGCTTGCATTGGATTCCAAGGAAGTCTTTCTTCCATATTCTAAACTCTCCAAGGAAAACATAAGTCATTTTTTCTATGTTTTTTCTAGATCAAGCCACTAGATCTAGGGAGTTTGCTTCTGTCCACATAAGGAAATTATTCGTCAAACAACTTGGCAAACATACTAGGGAACGAGATGTTCCTTTAGTGGTTTCCTTTGCCTACTCTTTTAGGACCTTTGAAAATGACTCAATTTGACTTGTTCAAACAGTTATCAGTCTTAGGAAAGTATAATTATGAGCTTGCTAGGGTTTGTTTTTCGTCTTTTGAGAAAAATCACCCCCAACGATTTTTTGTGCTGAGATAGAGCGACCTAGTGCACTTGTCTCTCTCTGTAAGTGTGATGAATCACACTGGTTATCATATATAGAATGTGATGGTCTTGTAGGATGAAAATATTTTCATTTTTATGCCTTTCTCTCAATTATTTTTTGATTGCAGTGATTTTTCCTGAGTCTCTGAACTAGTCAATGTCTCTGTAAAACCAACAATCCGTTTAAATTTGAGTGTGATTGTCTTTTGATGAGAGTTTGCTTGTTTTTGTTTCTTCTTGTCAATTAGGGTTTTTTATCACTTCTCTTAATTGTTGATTTGATAAAAGATTTTCGTATTATAGTTTCAGTCTGTGTGAATTCTTTTGATTCAATAATCTAGTCACATTTCATTTTTCATTGCATTTGAAAATTGAAAAGGAAAAGAAAATAATTTTTTCATTTTCTTCATGCATTAGGGCTTTGAATTGAATTGGAATAGTACATTTGAAGATCTTAATTAGGAAGTTCTTGTTTGTTGCATCATTGTTTGAAACTTCTTCCTTCCCTTAGATAGATCTTCATTGAATGAAAAAGAGTTCTTTTAATCATGTTAGTTGCATTATAGGAAGTTCAGGTGAATTTGTTTCATGAGCCTTGAAACTGAAACTTTAATCAAGATTAACTTTAAAATTTATTCAATTAACCTAAGGAGCATTTGGAACATTAATGACACACATAGTGGTCTAGGCTAGAAGACGTGTTTCGGTGTCGTTAAATGTAGGAGTTGTCGTTACTTGTCAGCATTACATCCCGAGCATGGTTGGTTTTCCACATACATTGGAGTATATCAGAACGTTCTTCCACGTACCTTCGAGTATTCAAGACTACGCTCCACATACATCTGAGTATCTCGAAATGCCCCCATCATATGGTTACGCATTAGACAACACTACTACGGACTGCGCTTCCACGTACCTCTGGGTATATTTTGGAAGTCCCCACTAGGTTGCAATACTACCATAGGTAACTAAATTAGTTGCCTTGTTAATTGTGAAACACTGAACATAGCATTTAGGGAGATTAACTTCACATACCAACAACGATATATTACAGTTCACAGTGACTTGGTAATCCATTTTAGCTAGTTACCCCTTGTTATTTTTCTAAAATTAATTAATCCACCATGGAAGAACACCTTGAACACCCCAGTCTTTCACATAGAATGCAAATATTTCCTCCTCTACCTCCAAAGGCAACACCTAGTCATCGTAAGAATAAGAAAATGCAAATGACAAAACCTGGTGCATTGAACGCTACCCCTTCTGGAACCACATCTGAGATTAATCAACCAGAATCGTCACTTCCTACCGAACCCGAAATTACATCTTTACAAACTGGTGAGCTTGAAGT
This sequence comes from Pinus tabuliformis, assembly GCA_031772625.1. Taxonomy (NCBI): domain Eukaryota; kingdom Viridiplantae; phylum Streptophyta; class Pinopsida; order Pinales; family Pinaceae; genus Pinus; species Pinus tabuliformis. The sequence continues at coordinate 846,992,683 of CM062807.1, read as the reverse complement.
AGTTGAAACTGAAACTCTTGAATCATTAGAAAGTGAAATCATTGAACCTGCATTTGTATATTCAGACACTTGACAACCTAAGGATATACAACTTGAGGAACCACAAATAACTAAACCAACTACTCCAGGAAATTATTCTTCTTTTTCTTTACCTTTATCTTTACCAAAACCTATATTTTTGGTCCTGGCAAAGAACCACTTCCACCTAGTCTTTTGAGTATTGAGGAAATTCATCAGAAAGAGTCTTCTCGACCTCTATCTCCTGTACAATTGGCAAAGACTCCTCTTTATCAAGGTTTTCCTTTTGGTACCCTTGATACTCATTTAGAAGCTCCTTGACATCAAACTCCTTGTTTTAATTCACCTTTAAACTTTTCTCGACATATTCCTTTGAGAAGTATAACCATGTATGAGTCAACAATGATTTCTCAACCTATAATTTCTATCATGGGTGAATCGATTGAAGTTGCAACAAATTCTATGTTTGCCACTTCACTAGAACTCACTTGTATGGTGGTCCGTAAGTGCCACCTGGCTACCATTCATTGTCTAGAACCTTTCTTGGTGTGTCAACTAGTCCTTGGACTTCTCATTTACCATCTTTATCTGGAATACCATATGTTCTCTCCTTAACAAGCGCCTCACAACCTATTCAACCTATTTCACCCCAACCTCCTTTGGACTAGCAATATGGTGTGTTTCTAAATGGATTAGGACACTGACAATGACCTACTTTGTCCTATACCGGGTACCCTTGCCCTGGGGGGAAGTTGCTTCCATTCACTCCTTATCCTTCAGCTGGGGGGGAACCTATTGTTGGAATGTTCCCATCTATTGATCAAATGCTACAAGTTGGTGCTTCGCCTTATTCAATTCATGTTCCTACAGGTGCCCCATTTCCAAGAATGGTTGCTCTTCTTTGGAATCCTACCTTTCCAATTCAACCTATTTTGGTCTTAACTCAAATGTCAACCTATCAACTGGATTCAGATATGTCTCAGGTTCCTACTTGTCAATATGTTCAATCCATACCTCAACCTACCTAATGTATGCTTCAAATGAGTCAACTTGTTCAGGTTGAATCCCAAATACAAACTCGCCAAACGGTACTGGGGATTTCTCAAATCTTGCCTACCTAGTCTATTCAAGGTGTATTACAAACTCCATTTAACCCAGTTGGTCAGATTATTCCACAGATGCAAGTTAACCAACCTACTCAAAGCATGCCATAAGTGTCAACCAGTCAACCTAATATTGGAATGATGCAAATTCCATATAGGTAATCATTCCAAGGTATCCCACAAATTCTTGTTGGCCAAACAAATATACCACAAATACCTTATCAAGGCCAGCAGATCCAAAGTCATCCTTTCTAATCTTACCTGTTTTTTCATGGAATTGGGCGACCCGGTCTCGGTTATCCTGTTTATCAAACTCCTCCTTATCCTGATGGAACGCAAGTGCCCATATCTCAACCCATTCCATCGTATCCAGGATACCTTCTGTAGAAATTTTGCTCTCTACACATCTTGTAGAGAAACTACTACAGGTTAACTCGATAATGCAATATACCAAAGAAAAATAGTATAACCTACTTCTACTATCAACTTCGTGGAAGCTTAAAATATTTGAGCGAGATCAAGCTGAACACATATAACCAGAAGAAGAATCAATACACATGAAACACTGAAAATACTCAGGGGAAAGCCTCAGCTTAAAAACCCCACTATCTGTATTATCATACAAGGTGGAAATACATCAAGATTACACAAAGCTTTAGCTCTCACAACTAACTAGCTCTCAGTACAATCCTCTTGGATGCTCACAGGCAAACAAGGCTTCTCACAAACCTTCTTCTCTGCCCTCCAAGCCTCCTATTTCCTTGCGCAGTTTCTCGGGGTGATTCTCCTGTTACCAAGTGGAAGACTGATCACTCACACTAATCCTACACCCTGTCAGAACTGCGCAATCCTCAAGGAACCTTGTTCCTTCTGCATGGATGAGTTTCCTTTATAGGAAAATTCCTCCAATTGATAGTAAAATGTCCTTGTCTTTAATCTCAACTGGGTCTTTCTCTGAATATACATGCATGAGTTATTTATGATAGAATCTTCAGTTATCTGGAGTACACTAGTTTGATGCATGCATGCATTAACTGACTAAACTCACAATTAGTTCATCAAATTGTTTGGAACTAATTTAACTGGATATAACTCGGTTAACTGAGCTAACTAATTACAACTCAAATACAACTCATCCTTATCTCCTTAATTAAGGGATAATCTCCTTAATTAAGGGATAATCTCCTTAATTTAAGGGATAACTATTGCATGACTTCACAAAGACTTCTGGCTTGAATTTCTCCAACTAATTAACTCAAGATGAATTAATTAATTATTTTTCAAGCAGCTGGTGAGACTAAATTCGAATTTTAATTCTCAATTTTAATTCAAGGGCAAATTGAAATTGGAATATTCTATTTTTGGAATTTCTATTTTTAGCATTTCTTGTTGCTATTTTCAACACTCCCTCTCAACAAGAAATGGATTATCTGCCACCCCGATCCTGTCTCTATGGAACTCGAATTTACACTTTGACAATGCCTTTGTCAAAATGTCAGCATCCTGCTCCTCTGTTGAAATATACTACAGCAACATGATCCTCCTCGCTACACAGTCTCTGAGATGATGATACCAGATGTCGATGTGCTTGGACCTATAATTAAATACTGGATTCTCAAAGAGTTTGATACAACTCTGATTATCACAATAGATCACATTTGTATCCATCCTCTGATCAAACAAACCAACTAGGATCTTCCGCATCCAGATGGCCTCACACGCTGCCTAACTTGTAGCCATGTATTCTACCTCTACCGAGCTGAGTGCAACCGACCTCTGTTTCCTGTTGTACCAAGAAACCGCCACCGACCTAAGGTTGAAAATCCCTCCTGATGTGCTCTTCCAATCTGATGGAATCCCTGCCCAATCTGCATCAGTGAAGCCATGTAGCTTCACTCCCTCTGTCCGTCTATACCATAATCCATACTAAGATGTGCCTCTGAGGTATCTCAATACATGCTTTGCCACCTTCCAAAACATTTTGGTAGGTTGAACCATCGCTTCACTCAGCTGGTTCACCGCATAGCACAAATCTGGTCATGTGCTCACTAAGTACATCAGTGAACCCACAAGCTACATGTACACAGTAGCCTCTACTACTTCTCCTGAAGTAGCATCCTCCTTCCTCCAGTTACCTGCTAGAGGAGTCTACATGGGCTTGCACTTCTCCATGTGGAATCTCCTGAGTATCTCATTGGCATACTTGCCCTGAGACACAAAAAACTCCCCATCCTTCTGCCATACTTCCATGCCAAGGAAGTAATGCATGAGACCCATGTATTTCATATAGAATTATCTTGCAAGGTCCTCCTTGCAAGACATGATCAACTGATCATCACCTGTCAATATGAGATCATCAACATAAAGTAAAATGATCAACTGCTTACCTTTCACCATGATGTGGTACAAGTTCGCATCCGCTTCACTCTTTGCGAAGCCCAACCCGGTGAAGTAGTTGTTGATCCTGGTGTACCAAGCACGAGATGCTTGCTTCAACCCATACAAATCTCCCTTGAGTCGGCACACATGTGACTCATGATCGAAGGCCTCAAAACCTTCTGACTGCTCTATGTACACCTCTTCCTCAATCTGGCCATTGAGGAATGCAGTCTTCACATCCATCTGATGGATCTTCCAACCCATCTGTGCTGATAGAGCCAATATAGATCTGATAGATGAGTACCTTGCGACAGGAACAAAAGTCTCATCATAGTCAATCCCATCGACCTGTGAAAAGCCTTAGGCAACAAATCTTTCCTTATGCTTCTCCACACTACCATCAGTAGCTTGCTTTACCTTGTAAATCCAATGGGAACTCACAACTGACTTGTTCTCTAGTCTTGTAACAACATCCCAAACAATGTTCCGAACTATGGAGTCATACTCCTCCACCATAGCATCAACCAAAATCGGCTTCTGCACTGCTTCCTCAAAGGAAGATGGCTCGGTCTCAACACATTCCCCAACAAGGGCCATGTATCTAGTGGACCTCTCAGGTGACCTCCTCTGTTTGCGCTGAGAAGATGGTTCTCCCACATTCTCTCTCGCATCCAACAACAATCTGTCAGCTTCTCTTATGCGCTTCCATCCATCTCTGGAAGACTCTGCTTGAGTGGATGTCTCCACTCCCGGAACCTCTGCATGCGGCTGCTCCACATCAGTCTAAGGCTCCTCCTCCTCAAGAATTAACAGTTCCTCCATAGCTTGTAGTTTGAGCTCCCTCTCAAGGGAAACTCGCATGGCCTTCTGCTCATCAAACTTGAGATGCGAACCACTGTCCTCCGACTAGTAGGCAAGTACACCCGATAGTTATGAGGTGTATCAATGTACCCCACAAGTATTTCCAACTCAACTATCGGCTCAAGCTTCTTCCATGCATCCTTTGTCACATGGAAATATACCAATGAGCCAAATATCCTGAAGTGACCCACATCTAGTCTCTTACCGGAGAAAGCTTCCTCTGATGTTTTCATCCCAAGTATGCGATGCAGGCTTCTATTCTGCAAATAGACCACTGTGTTGCATGCCTTAGCCCACAAGTGAAGTGGCAGGCCTTGGTCATGCAGCATCGCCCATGCTTCCCCTACAATAGTTCTGTTCTTCCTCTCGGCCACCACATTCTGTTGTGGGTTACGAGGTGCCATCAACTCTTGTTTAATTCCTTCCGCTGCACAGAAGTCCTTAAACTCTTGAGATACATATTCTCCACTGTTGTCGCTTCTCAAGGCCTTGATCTTCTTCCCTGATTCTTTCTCAACCAAAGCTTTGAACTCACAAAACTTTGAGAAGGTTTGATCATTCTTTTGCATGAAATAAATCCAACATTTATGAGAATAATCATCAATGAAAATCACATAATACCTTTGCTTCATTGTGGATGCCGTCGAGAATGGTCCACACACATCAGTATGAACTCGCTCTAAGATTGCTTCTGCTCAACTGTCTCGATCATGAAAGGAAGACTTGGCACACTTTCCCAAGGTACAACCTTTGCATGTGTCAACTTGCTCAAGTTTACCTTTGGGAAGTCCGGTAGATATCTGTTGCATTATCTTCAAGGCCCCATGATGCAAATGGCCCAACCGCCTATGCCATAACTCGCCAATGTCTTGGCTTTGCACCAATTCTACTTTCGAACTCAATGCAGCACAGTCATCTACCTCTAGTTTATAGAGATTCTTTACTCGAATCCCAATCCTCTTGATCTGACCAGTGGTTATGTGTCTTAGGAATGCCTTTCCTTTACTGAAGACAACATCATAGCCTTTGTCCTCCAACATCACGACAGATACCAAGTTCTTCTTCAGTCTAGGCACATACTTCACATTAGTCAAGGTGATAGGAGCTCCATGCTCCCTCTGAAAAGTAACTATTCCCACTCCTGAAACAGTATACCTTCCATCGTCACCCATCTCTATGTGCATCTTGAGGTCTTTCTCCTCCAAGGTACTGAATAAACTTTTATCACCGGTCATGTGGAATGAGGCTCCACTGTCAATATATCAAACACAATCCATCATCGATGACACCATGCATGCGAAGAGGGTAAAGTCCATTTCGAACTGAGAGGCTAATGCATCATCTTCCGATCCTTCCAAGGATCCCTTCTTGGACTTCTTCGATGGGCAATTAGTTGCATAATGTCCCATCTTGTGAATTCGGTTTGCACCTGCAACCTCGAACTTCAAACTTCGAATTCTTCTCAGTAAAATGTTCACATCTCTGATAACCTTTGCTTTGATACCTGATGAGCCCCAATTTTTGGTACAATTTGGGCTCATTTGGCCTACTTGCTTTGCTCAAACCATTCATTTTTTATTGCTTATGCATTCATTTCTTGGTTTATTCGTGTTGTTTGTAGGAAGAAGGGTAGGCATTCTATCTACGTGACTAATACATGATGATTTCAGGTTTTTGGCATTAAAAGGGAGCAAAGACCATGAGAAAGGAGACAAGGAGACAATAAGGTGGCACTGCTGGTTTTTAGGAGAGGATGTCCACAGTCTTGGGGACCTTCCTCGTGATTCCCACCATAGATCCGAGCTCCAATCAATCTCCCCACCGAGCTTAGAGGCAGCCAACTGTTCTACAGGAACAACAGTTATAACTGTTCTACAGGATCTGCAGTTTAACCTTCAGTTGGACAGCCGAGCTCCACAAATCAAGGACACCTGTTGGATGATCATTTTGCATAAATACTGAGGCCGTAGCCTTGGATAGGAGCTTTTTGAACTTTTGTATTGCTCTTGTAATTTGGAAGTACGAGCTACAACTCGGTGTTTGTTCTTGTTGTAAGCCAGTTTTGGCATGACATCAGATTTTCGTTCATGAATAAAGGCAGGCAGATTTTGATCTCATTCTGAGTTTCTAAGGGAGCTATAGCTCTCAGGTTAGGGCCCAACCTGAGAGCAATAGATCTCCTCGGTGTTGTAATGTTATTTGCATTTCGTTCCAGCACTTTGAGTTTTACTTTAACATGCAATTCGAATTTACAGTCTGTTAATTTAGTCTTTTTCATGAGCTTAGATAGGATTAGTTTATGGTGAATTTGCTTTAAGTTGCTTAGATTCGATAGGAGGATAGTTATAATTTATTGGAGCTCCAGAAAAAGGTTGTTAACGCTCACTGTCATCTCTGCTAGGTATTGGGGTGCAGTCCATAACCAACCACCAAAAAGAAACGCAGTTCTTCTCACTTCTATGCAAGCTGCAACATAGACATTTTCGTTGAAGATCCATCCATGCACTTTTGATATTGAACCATACTTCTACATTCCACTTCCATGCACGATTTCATTTCATGGTTTTCCATTGCTGTTCATAGGTTTAATGGCACAATTATCATAGGTTAATGAATTCTCGTTTTGGTGCATAAGTCATTTGTTTCATTTACACTGCTCCATATCATTCCACTTCCTTTTTCTTCTTCTTAACCTCTCCTCAAGTTGCCTACTCGGCCTCTGTCCAACTCGTTTACCCTCCAATTCATCCATTGCCACGTAGCTTCATCTTTTTGACCTTTTGTTGATCCCATCCTTCCAGCCATCAACCCACTGCACGCACTCTTCCTCCCTCTGATTCCTCTGCTCCTGAGCCATCACCAGCTCGATCTCCATCTCACCTATCCTCCCACACCACTCCAACACTTCACCATCTCCCAAAACTTCCACGGTCAAACATCCTGTAGAATTGCACAGACTTCCTGTAGAAATCCCTGAGTTTCCTGTAGGATCCCCTGCAGACTTCCTGTAGAAGCCTGCAAACTCGGTTGCTGAGCATCCGAACATGGTAGACTTCTGTGGACTGATGCTAGAGACCCTCTGGGACCTCCCCTAGCCATCCTGACCTTGCCCATGCTTTCCTTCCATTCAAACCGTTCCTGCACAACCAAACCCTACTCAAAAGCATCATCACAATAAATTCAACCACTTAATGAAAAAATACAAAAACATGTCTTTTCAGATGCAAGTAGCTTAGATGCATGTATTTCAGCTCACTACAAGTAATGGCATTAGTGGTAGTAGTTTCATTCACAGTTTTGCATTGTAAGGGTCTAGCTAGTCAAATTAGGGTTTACTAGGGTTTTCATGCTTTATTGGCTTTCAGTTTCTTTCTACAATTAGACTAGTCTCCTTTGAGTTAGCTTTCGTCCATCATTCATAAAGCTTCTTCTGTGAGCATATAGAAGTTGGCTTGAGCCCTAGCGGACTTGTGCCAGCTGACCAAGTGACAGCTGCGACAAGAGCTAGTACTTGTGCATACAGTACCGTCGCTTCCAAGTTTGTACGAACTACCGGGTTGATAAAATTAGAGATAGGAAGCTCCAGGAGTTGTAGCATTATTGCTACAATACTGGAGCCCACCAATACCATGTAGAACTTTTTCTACAAAACCTCACTCTAATACCATGTAGAAATTATTCTCTCTACAAATCTTGTAGAGAAAATGCTATAGGTTAACTTGATAATGCAATATACTAAAGCAAAATACTATAAACTACTTCTACTATCAACTTTGCGGAAGCTTAAAATATTTGAGCAAGATCAAGTTGAACACATATAACCAGAAGAAGAATCAATACAGATGAAACACTGAAAATACTCAGGGGAAAGCCTCAGCTAAAAAACCCCACTATCTGTATTATCATACAAGGTGGAAATACATCAAGATTACACAAGCTTTAGCTCTCACAGCTAACCAGCTCTCACTACAATCCTCCTGGATGCTCACAGGCAAACAAGGATTCTCACAAACCTTCTCCTGTGCCCTCCAAGCCTCCTATTTCCTTGCGCATTTCTCTCGGTGATCCTCCTGTTACCAAGTGGAAGACTGATCACTCACACTGATCCTACACCCTGTCAGAACTGCACTATCCTCAAGGAACCTTGTTCCTTCTGCATGGATGAGTTTCCTTTATAGGAAAATTCCTCCAACTGATAGTACAATGTCCCTGTCGTTAATCTCAACTGGGTCTTTCTATGAATAGACATGCATGAGTTATTTATGAGAGAACCTTCAGTTTTCTGGAGTACACTAGTTTGATGCATGCATGCATTAATTGACTGAACTCACAATTAGTTCCTCAAACTGTTTGGAACTAATTTAACTGGACATAACTCAGTTAACTGAGCTAACTAATTACAACTCAAATACAACTCATCCTTATCTCCTTAATTAAGGGATAATATCCTTAATTTAAGGGATAACTGTTGCATGACTTCACAAAGACTTCTAGCTTGAATTTCTCCAACTAATTAACTCAAGATGAATTAATTCATTATTTTTCAAGCAGCTGGTGGGAGTAAATTCAAATTTTAATTCTCAATTTTAATTCAAGGACAAATTAAAATTGGAATATTCTATTTTTGGCATTTTTTGTTGCTATTTTCAACACCTTCCATCACCAGTTAACCTTTATCCATAAGGTCAACCTCCTCAAATGGACTTTAATAGACAATTGCTATCAATTGCAACGTTAGAGTTACCATATCTCTCATCATTAACAAATGATCTAATTTTCATTCTCCATGGTGGTCGATTACTCCAACCAAATTTTCGAGTGACATTCTGAAGTTTAATGGAAACCCTGGAGAAGATCTATAAAATCACATAATGCCTCTCATTTATGGTGTTCGTCAAACTCCTTCAATGATGACTCCATTTGTTTACGACTTTTTCAGCAAACACTTACTCGTTCGATAGCTATGTTGAATTACCTAGAGCCTCATTTAACAAATTTAATGCATTGGAAACCACATTTCTAACCCATTTCCAATTAACCATCCATTATGAAACTAGTACTGAGATTTTGACCTCCTTAAAGCAATTTGACTCTACTCATATATCTGATCATATACATGAGTGGAGGTGTCGATAGCGTCTGGTCAAAACTTATATTCTTGATTCGTTATTTACATAATGGATCATTAAATCCTTGCTACCTTCTATAATTGAAGACGTTGCCAAAGGTGGAGTTGTTACTGAAGAGAAAGTCATTGCTCGTGTTGAATATTTGGATTTATTTTACACTCGATCTAGCACACTCTATGACATGATAGCCAATGATCTGCAACCTTCAGATATTGTTCCACCTGCTCCTTCAAAGTAATCACATGTTTTTTATGGCGTGATTGGCTCCATTGGTCAGCAGCCAGTGAGCAAACATTCTAACCAAACTAATTTGAAATCTTCTCCAATTGTGACCAATCAAAGTCACTCTAATCATGCTTATGTGAGTACAATTATAATTTACACTTATGTCATCAAACGCCCTTGAACAGTCGCTTGCAGCCGCCAATTACAATTTACACAACCAATTACAATATACTATTCTCACTATTAAAACTTGAGCCTCAACAAAAAATCCTTTTTATAAATTTAGTAAGATTTGTTTGGAATGTAATTTATGTTGATGCTTTTTTTTTAAAGTTTTTTTTGGAATGTAATTTATGTTGATGTTTTTTTTAAAGTTTCTTTTGTGAATGTAATTTAAGTTGGTGAGGAATGTAAATTACAAAGGTTGGTGTATAAATTTAATTATTGCCTTTTTTGGAAGTAAATTAAGCCGTTTTTTTTAATATATATATATATATATATAATTTAAATTTATCAAAACTTTAAATACACATAATGTTCAGAGAATTTTATTAATTAACCTAGATTAATCTTAACTCATGATCTATCAAATGTCCCACAAGGAATCAAATCTCTTGAGGTGAAAATCTCTTTTAGAGTGAAAAGAGATTTGATCCTTCTCAAGGCTTGGTAGCTTCAGAGTTAAAATGGATCTACATTGATTTAATTATTAGCTTTTAAGTGAGCTACATTAGAAAACAATGCCAATTAAAATGTTAACATTACAAGATCTCTACCATGCTCAGTCCTAGATTTTATTTTTTATTTTTTATTTTTATTTTTTTTGGAATCAAAATGTTAAACATTACAACATATTTACCACACTGGGTTGGAGAGCTCATCTCTGTACAATAAACATTACATCATCTCCATCATAGTGTACTAGAAAACACCTCTTCGCCTAATAAGTTTATTTCGGATTTTTGTCAGAGTGTAAATTTTATAAAGGAAAAATGTAAAATGAGTTTGTATATTTGGGTTATAATATTATGGATTTGTGTATGTTATAGTGAGTGATATTTATCAAATGAAAATGTGCGAATGGATTTTATGTGACTTTTTTACATTATGATGTGTTATATGATATTTGCAAAACAATTTCTCCTTAATGAAGATGAAATTATATTCATACATCTTAAAATAAATATCAACTTTTAATTAACACAAGTTGAATAGTATGCTTGAAAGGTAATGTTTTTTACATTTCATAATATTTTTTTTAATATCAGAGGAGATCTATAATATTTTACAATAATTAAATGTTATGCTTAATTGATGCCTGAAAAATTCAAATCTAATGATCAAATGTTCAACTTACTTCTCTGAGATCTCATGTGGCCATATTACTTCACATATAACTATTGAATAGAGAGAGATATTGACTCTATGCAATGCTGACTTATAAAATTGGTGATGAAAATGAAGTTCATGCTCAATGGAACTTAATGGTGGACTTATATATTGAGTTGTCCAATGAATTTAACCATACATGTGGTTATCATAACTTTTCTAACCACAACTTGCTCCCAAACATTGAGGTCGAGAGGGGGTGCACTTATCAACGTTATCCATAAGTTTTAAAACTCAGTGAAAATAAAACAACATGTGTGATCTCCTTACTTCTCCCAATGTGGTTTCAAGTGTATAGTTTAAAATCAACAAGAATGGAGGTTTATAGTTGGTCAAGCAAAGTGTTATATTTAACCCTCCCAAAAGAGGACATCGTCATGGTTACATAAATGATTTGGACATAAGTCAATGGAACAAACTTTTATCTTTTATTTTATCTATTTCCATCTTGGTATTCATTGATGGCAATAATTGTTTTTTTTATTAACTAAACATTTTTTAGGGGAGTCATGAATCTAATATTATGCAGTCACACAAAACACAATAGTTTTCTTAACGTAATTGCCTACACATGTATTCCATGGAGCTTGAGCAACTCTCATTCATGAGAACCTGTACAAATAATTCTTATATATGATGACAAAAATGACAATTCTTAAAAGTTTAAAATTCTTGTTAAAATAAAAACCAATATTTAACTAATTGAAAACTCTTGGCATCATGTATGTTGATCCATCACATGTTAATGTTCCTCATGTACAATAATATTCTTAAAAGTTATTTAAAACATTCATCATATCTTTATGAGGAATGAAACTTCATGTTGAGAAAAAGGAGAAATACTATACATTTTGGCATCTTCCCCTTTCTTAGTACAAGTCTTCAAGGATTAACTATTATAAATGAGGTGTAGTTGCCTAAAAGAAGAAAATGTCACTTTTCAATGTCAATATGTTATTGGACTTTGCAAACAATAATATATGGGATTTTTGTTTAATAAGAAATCAACCGTATAATATTCCATTTATATTATTAGAGTGTATAACAATATTTTCTATTATGTGTGAGGCAAAATATATGTGTTCAAAATTTTGTGGGGGACTAATGCCTAAAGGAAATATTTTAGTGATGGAGTTTTCAAAATTTTCAAGTTTATTTTTTTAATAAAAATTTAGAGTTGAATCAAAAGAAATTATTGCAATGCAATGAATAAAATAGAGTTAAAGTGTTGAGTAATTTTATTAATAACGAAATATTTGAACCAAAGTGGGTGGTAACATAGACGAATATACAACCATAAAAAGAACCCTTAACAAGCCAATGAGTGTTGAACTAGAACATATCTAGTCTTGCAGATATGAAATCTACACCTACCCTCTTGTTATTACAAGTGTGTTTCCTAGACCTAGTTTTGATGTCCTCAAAGCTTCATTCCTAACCAATGTCTTCACAATCTTCTTGTAAGGATCCTTGATTATGGCTCCTTCTTTTGCTTGTTATTCAAAATAAAATTTAAATCTCCTGAATTAATCCTATTAAGAGGATTTGATATAACAACAAACTCTTTGAACAAAATACTTATAATTATAATTTTCCATGTAATTATTTGGGGCATATAAATTCGTTATTTGAGAGGTGAAATCGACATTGACTTACCTAAAAATTCAATAATTTATAAAGATATAATACCATTATAAACATATGGTATAGTGATATGATATAATTGCATGACATCATGAGATACATTTGTGTCTTAGCATTTGTTTATTTCTTGAAGGAGAAGAGTTAGTGTAAGATTTTGTTTTTTAATTAAATATTTTAGACTCTTTATTCTTTCTTGGTCCACGAGAGCCCTTAAATTCCCTTAATAATAACTTCATGATTTGGGGGTTTGATTAATTTCTTCACTAATTTGTCTTACTATTTCACATTTTCCATGAGCCTTGATTTTGTTTACTTTAAGTTCCATAGTTTCATCTTTCTTTGCTTTTATCCTAGGCTTTTTATGCTACCTTTCATATTCTCTCAAAGAAGATGGGGTAATTGAAGACAATCAAATAGGGTGAAAGCAAATGGCAAAGGAATATTCCATCCCTTGATAGGAGAGCTATGCATTTTCCATCATTATTTGGGTTTCCTAGCAAGCCCTTGTGAGAGTGTCATGAAATGGTTACTTGCGAGAATTTTTTGTATGGGAACAAAATTTTCTAGGATGAATTTCCCCTTACTCATTTTAATGTGTTGGTTTGTTTTATCAATTATCGTTTATTTATTTTCTCAACACCTCATACTTATTGTGAATACATAACACGTCATGAATTTTTCCACAAGTTTATGTATAAGTTTGTCCTTTGTCTTTTGTGGACTTCTAATTTTTTTAAAGTCATCTCCTTCTTCATTTTAGGACCTAGTTTAGTTGTCATATTCTCCATATAGAATCATTGGAAAATGTTTATACTCATAAAAAAAGTCACAATTAAAATATGTTCGCTCATAATCAAGTTTTTAGACATGGATCTAAGATCTTATTTGAATTTTAATCACGAATAAGCCACTTTCATAAATATACTTCAATTTTAATCATGAATAAGCCACTTTCATAAATATACTTCAATAGACATTTGAGTGCATGCATATATCCGTAATGGCTTCAGATATGTTTATGTATTTTCCAAACATGTTTTTTGATAGGGATAAGGTTGTTCATTCCATGGTTGTGTTGAGGGCCCCGAGGTCGGGTCAACAACAAGGGGGATACCCACCCGGTCCGGAACCTGGTTGGCGGCTCCTTGCCCGTTTGGAGTAGCGGGTCCGACTGGGGGTAATGGGACCAGTTTCCCAATGTGATGGGTGTGTGTGTGTGCGTAGAGTCTGATGGTATTAATCTAAGGAAGGGGGGAAGGATTCTTCTAATCTAGTCTTAATTCTAACTGCTAAATTAACTCTATGCTAATGTAATCTAATGAAGAAAAATACATCTAATCTACGCTAACCCGGGGTGTTTTTCTTTTGTTATGCGATCTAGAAAGATTTCTAACAGCAGCCGGTAATAAAGATCATTCAATTGTTATCAGAATATAAATCAATAAAGATGAACCATTCTGCATAAGAAGTTAGGCAGAGTAGTTGTGAACAACATATCGCATAATCAGTTTTCTATATGTTAAACATAAATAAATGACCCCACCGTACAGAAGTGCCAAATGGTAATACAGACATTCATGCAATAACATACAAAGAACTCAGCCACATATCACTTTAGGAATACTAGCAGAATCTAGCCAAGAGATAAAAGTACCATTTATGACTAAGTTCACTAATAAACTTCAAGTAACAATGATTTATTTCTACTTGTTCTAACATCTGCTAAGAGTACAAAAGTGCAACATCAGTAACAAATATTAAAATGCAAACATAAATAAATCTCGATCCATCCATTCATCAAAAACCTCCTCTGAGGGTGCAGAAGTGCATGTTCTGAGGATAAGTTTTTTGACAGATTTCCGGACCCTTCTCCAAAAACCATGAGAAGGGTTAAATACTACTAACTAATCAATATTAATTACATGAAATTAGGGAATCGGCCTCAAATGACCGCCCTTTTACTAAAAGAAACTTTATTTCTAAACTTAAAATCTAATTTCTGACCGTTTCTGTATATTCTCTTTAGTGTTGTCAATAGTGTAATGCTTTCCTGGGAAGAGTCGGCTAGCCGCCTTCTTGTTTCGCTCGGGAGATAAAAGTGGAAATAGCAGGAGCTGGCACTTCCTTCCGGCAGACCAGAAGATATTTTCGAAAACCTTTCTCTAGCTGGGTGTATTCGCCGCGTGTATACTTAGCGTGCCCCAGTTTCTTCTCGAACTGATTTTGCTGTTGCCGTTTTCGGTTTTCGGTCGTGCGGTGGATTGAGTGGGTTAAGAGTCGTGCTGCATGGGCAACTCCCTGTTTCGAGAATTTCTTCCGTTCTTTGTTCCAGGTTTCCCTGAAGCGTTCTCCTTCTCATGTGCTTCTTTCTCTGCTTCACTAAGTCTTAGCTTCAGGATCTTTTCTGAATACGCTGCTTTTGTGCGCCTTTGACTCTGCGTCCTGGAT
Organism: Pinus tabuliformis; assembly: GCA_031772625.1. Lineage (NCBI taxonomy): Eukaryota > Viridiplantae > Streptophyta > Pinopsida > Pinales > Pinaceae > Pinus > Pinus tabuliformis. The sequence goes on along the minus strand of CM062807.1, from coordinate 846,977,487 downwards.
AGTCTAATTTCATCAGTGCCGGTTGGCTGATAGCCTGGGATCCGCGGTTCTGCTGCATGCGGCATCCATTTTGCGAAAGCATTCTCTCTTTGCTGATTGGCGCTTTCCTCTTTCCTTCAGATGTTTCCTGCATATAAACTTATATCAGTTGCGTGTCTTGCAGTCTACGCAAAGGAGAAGTGAAATGAAAAGACTTGACGTGAAAGCATTAATCTCTAACGAACGCATAATTCTGACATCCATCATCACTTGACTCTTCGATAAATGTAACGCAATCATTTCTAGATACTTAAGCATGCGGTCATTAAATTCTTTCAAGGCGCGCGCTTAATGCATGGGTCTATCGTGTGGTAAGTCTTTTCAGATTGCAGGTCGCAGATCGCAGATTGCTTCCATCGCAGATCGCAAATCGCTGCCATCGCAAATATCGCAAGTTCTCGTTTAATGGTTACGTCGTATAACGTAATGCTTGCGATTTGCGATATCGCAAATCGGCGATCGCATTGCTCGAAAGTTTTTCTTTTAGGGGGTGCGTGTGAGATATGCGATGCGATGAACTTCGCATTGCAATTTCGCAGTATTTGTTTTTTGCGCTCGAGTTATGCTTCGGCCTTTCTTTCCGATGCGATTTAAGCCTTAGGGAGAGAAATACAAAAACTTTAGAAAAAATATATTTTTGGGATTTTCGTTCAGGGTCCCCTCTTCACTTGACATTATTGCTAATGTCAAGTGAAAAAGGGGGGTTGTTGGTGACCACAACAATGGCGATTCACTGTGAAGAACCAGTTATCTCTGCTTGTTCTATTGCATTTTCACTTCCAAAACAGAAAAGTTTTCTTATGCCTAAATTTTGTTATGGACAGATAGAGTATTACCTTTTATTTTGTCAAGAATGCTTCGTCACAACTTCTTATTTGATTCTGATTGTTTGTTTCCCCTGGGTTATTTTTTTTTATTCATACCTAGTCATTACTCAGTCTCCTCAAAGACAAAATAAGGTCTTCTCTGCGTACTGGCTTTGTAAAGTATGCTCATTTGTCGCAGGTAGAGCCTCTGCTGCCCGCAGGCGTCCATAGCCTCGACAGGGTTACCATGTTATCCAGCAATGATCCTTTTTCCTGCTTGAGGTCATTTACAACATTCCAGAGAAAAATCCTTTTGACACTTTTTCTTTCTTTTTTGATTTTTTATTCTCTAAAGAACAATGTCTTGGTTTGGTGGCCAAATTATGACACAGTCATTCACTTGATTTATACTTTTTGCTGAACAAGCTGGCTCGTGATGAGACCCCTTGTCTTTCGATTGCACAATCTTGAGTCGTTGCCCTGTTTTGGTAGACAGTAGTGGCAAAGTCAGCAAGTTATAATATCTGTGATCATGATAAGCCGGCTCGTGATGAGACCTCTTATTCTTTGAGATATAGTGTTTTCTTGGATTGTCTCTCTGGATGCTGCGATTTTCCTTAGCAGGGAGGAAGTCATTGTTTCTCCTTAAGAAAGCTCTGGACGACAATAATAGAGTTTTAAGAACAGCAGTTTTGCAGAGAATACCTATTTTGTTATCGATGATACTTTTCATAGCATTGGCATAAAACAATTTTTTCCAAAAGTTACTCTCATCCCAGGTTTCTTTGTGAAGTTTGAAACTAACATCATATTCAGGTTAAAGCTGACTCTATTTGTCAATAATAAAAGTCAGATTTTTCGAAAAGTTTTGCTATTTATACAAGTGAAATCAAAATCTGATACAGAAATGGTATGTTTCTTCATGAATACTATTTATGATCATTTACAACCAGCCCTATCTATGAAAAATGAAAACTAACATGAAAATTTAAAACTATCCTACAAAAAACAGAAGGATGACCTTCTATGGGAAATACATTTTGAGGATTTGTTCGTTTACAGGCAGAGAATCTCTTCTGCCTGTCAAGTCCTGCAACACAAAAGTCGACGGGCCTATGACTTCTACGATTTGAAAAGGACCGAGCCATAGCTTCTGGAATTTCGTATGTTTGCCCTTTTCTTCGTGAGCCTTATCCCACTTCAAAACTAGATCACCCATCTGGAAGTTTTTTCTGGTCTTTATGTTCGAGTCAAAAGAGGATTTTATCAACGCTTGGTGGTGAGCATGGGTTTGCTTGGCCTGTTCTCGTCGTTCTTCTAACTTGATTATCTCCATTTGCCTTAGTTGTAAGGGAGAAGTAGGTACTTCATCAATGTGTTGTACTAAGGACAAAGAGGGAATGAGTAAGTGGGTAGGAAGAACTGCTTCTCCCCCGTAAACCAAATTAAAGGGAGAAGTCCCGATAGAGGCTTTCTTGGTAATTCTGTCTGCCCATAAGGCGTTTACCAGCGCTTTGTGCCAATTCTTTTGGTTTTGGTCAACTGTCTTTTTGATAATCCTGATTAGGTTCCTGTTTGTTGATTCAGCCAACCCATTACCTTGCGGATAGTAGTTGGCAGAATACTTCAGTTTGAACCCTATTTTGAGCGCGAACTCAGTCAAGGTATTTCCAGAAAAATATGAAGCATTATCAAATATTAAGGCTGTCGGCAATCCAAACCTAGTAATGATAAACTGATCTATGAATTCAACAATGTTTTCAGAATTAGCTGTCTTGAGCGGAACTGCCTCTACCCATTTAGGAAAATAGTCGGTTGCAGTGAGGATATACATATGCTGTTTAGAGGAGTGAGGAACGATCTCACCTATTATGTCCAGGCCCCATTGGCTGAACGGTTGTTCGATGTTAACCGGCTGCAGTGGCATGGATGACTTCTTTTGTTTTCCTGCAGCAGTTTGGCAGACTTGGCATTTTCTCACGTGATTGTACGAGTCTTTGAACAGCGTGGGCCAGTAGTATCCCGCACGTAAGATCTTGTGTGCGGTGGCTTCTCCAGCATAGTGTCCACCTGCTGGTCCATCGTGGAGCTCCTGCAAAACCTTTTCGGCTTCAGTTTTCTCAAGACATCTAAGAAGCACAAAATCATAATTTCTTTTAAATAAGACATCATTTACGAGTTGGTAGTGTTTAGCTTTTAACCTCAGGGCTCTCTTTTTTATGTGACCCAGGTGAAATGGAGCATATCCGTTCTTTAGGAAATAAATGATGTCGGCATAAAATGATTCTGCGTCGTTTAGGCTTACCTCATACGCGTGTACCTCTTCAGGTGACTCTTCGGGGATTTGCGATGCTCCAGCTAACATCTTGCAGAAGCCTTGGTCTCTTACGATGTGTGCCAGCTTGATTTCCAGGTCATATTCTTGCAAGGCGGTGATCCAATTCGCTCTCTTTTCGCCCACGTCTTTATGAATCAGGAGGTTTCTTACCGCCGGGAATGGTACTATGACCTTGGTATGGGCCTTTAGCAAGAAGGGTCTGAAATATTTGACTGCTTTAAAGACGGCATATGCCTGTTTTTCTACGTCCGAATATTTCAGCTCAGCACCTTGTAAGTTTGAGCTAAAGAATGCGATTGGGGCTTCTGCCTTTTCTTTGTTTGCCTGGGTCAAGATCGCAGCATAAGAATGCTCTGAGGCAAACGTGTATAAGACAAATGGTTCTGAAAAATTTGGGGTTGCTAGGGATGGAGCGTCGATGATGGCTTGTTTGATTAAGTTAAACGCTTCGTGCTCGTCTAGACCCCATTTAAAGTTTGAATTCTTTTTTATCATTTTTTGTAAAGGAGAAATAATACGTGAAAAATCTGGGACAAATCTTTTCACAAAATTGATCTGTCCTAGGAAATATTGCATGGTCTTTTTGTTATGGGGCATGGATATCTCGGAAATTTCTTTGATTTTGGCAGATTCGAAGTGAATGCCCGATTTGGACACTATGAATCCTAGCAATTTTCCTTCACTCAACCCGAAGAAAGATTTCTTCGGGTTAAGCGAGATTCCATACCTTAAACATCTTTGAAAGATTTGCTTCAAATCTCTGAGATGGTCGCTTCGTTTTTTGGAGTACACAGTTATATCATCCAGGTAAATCACTACTGATTTATTGATCAACCCTTTGAACGCAATATCCATAGCTCTTTGAAAAGTAGCGCCGGCGTTGATCAGACCGAACGGCATCTTTCGATACGCGTAGGTACCCCATTTAGTTCGGAAGGTGGTTTTTAGCTGATCGTCTGGGTGTACCAGCACTTGATTATATCCTGAAAATCCATCCAGGAAAGACATCAATTCTGAGCCTGCTACAGCCTGTAATATTTGCTCCATAGGTGGGAGGGGAAAATTGTCCTTCTGACAGGCTTTGTTGAGATTCCGGAAGTCGATGCAGATTCTAATATCTCCGTTTTTCTTCCTAACAGGTACCATGTTGGATACCCATTTGGAATGTCTGACCGGGAAAATTATTCTGGCTCTCAACAACTTATTCAACTCAGTTTTTATCTGATTTTCCAGGTTGGGGTGGATTTTTCTGAGCTTTTGTTGGACGGGTTTCTCGTTATCGATCATAGGGATAGTGTGCTGAATGATAGAAGTGTTATAAGTTTTCAGCTCATCGTAGTTCCAGGCAAAGACGTTCTTGTACTGTCGTAGAAGACGGATGTATGCTGATTTTTCTTCAGGAGCTAGGCCTTGGCCTAGATTGACGTTTTGGGGTTTCTCGTTGGTTCCTAAGTTCACTGATTCGTAGTTCAGAGTTGAACTGTAAAGTTTGGCATTAGCTGACCTTTTGAACCGACTTTTTAAGTCATACATATCTTCTAATTTGACCACTGATTTGGGTATAGCGTTATCAGTGCTACTTTGTTGTATTTGGTGGTCATGACAGTCCTCGTCGATTATCTGGTTTGAGTAGGATCCTTCGGAGGTAAGGAAACTTACGATGTCTGGGTCGTCGTTGAATACTCTCCAGTTGGTGATGTTGTTAGGAATAGACGGTTTAAAAATTAATTCTATCGAAAACCTATCCGGACTAAAGTCTTCGGAGGGAATGAGTCTGGAGGCTACGTTTGCTAGCAGGTCTGCGCTTGCATTGTGAAGTCTTGGGATTGATGAAATATTAAATGCTGTAAAATGCGCAGTGAGATCTTGCACTAAAGATTGGTAGTGCTTTAAATGACTAGACAGGCAATGTATGGTGTTACGTACCTGTTTGACGACGATCTCGGAATCTCCAAAGACTTGAAGATATTTGACGTTGGAGCCGATTGCTTTGTATAGGCCTTGCACCAAGGCTTCGTATTCCGCTGTGTTGTTCGTGCAATCGAACTCCAGTCTGCATGTGAGCATGGTCTTATTTCCGTCCGGGCTAATCAAGACGCATCCTGCTCCCGCTCCCTCGTTGGACTTAGAGCCATCAAAATATAATTTCCAAAATAAAGAAGTATTTACAGGGTTATCTAAGAAACTAACACATTTTGAATCATCAGTCTGGGAAAAGTTTTCTACTTGGGACACGACTGAATTTTCTAAATATGGTGATATGTGAGCATTGAAATTTCCAAGGAAAGAGTCTACCGAATAGTTGCCTATGATGCTGCTGTAGTATGCTATGGCTTCGTTCTCTCCCTCCAGGTCCGTCACTATGTACTTTTGGTGCAGTTCTCGTTCAACCTTTATTTGATTTGGCTTCCCGTTGAAGGGTAACCACATGTGCGACCAGTCAGTCGAAAAATATCCGTGGAGCTTCTCGGACCAATCCCTGCTAAGAATTAGACCATAAAATTCAGGGATGTCAGCAACTAGAATATCGATGACCTGGCACACCTTGGGGTTGGACGATAGTCTTATATTCACTTGATTTAGTTCGCCTATCACTTCGACTTGTGATCGATCAAGTTGAACTATGCGTACTGCGGATTTTTGCGGTTGAACATTAAGTTTGGCACATATTGACTTGGGTAGAATATTGGTTGAAGCACCAGAATCAACCAAGCAGTTATGCACGTTTCTGTTAAAGATCTCGTAAGTGAGGAGGAAAGGGGGAGTGTGAGATCTAGACCTCCCTCCAATCAAGGCGATGTCATTTGGATCGATTTTATTGATCGCGTTGATTGGGGGTCTTCCTACATTATGAGAAGCTATAGCTGTAGGTAGAGGCGCAGTAGGTACGGCGTGTAACTCTTTCATCATGATCTTCTGTTGGTGTTTCAATTTGCTCAGCTCGTACAGGGTGATATTAGCCCTAGTCTTCTTCATGTCGTCGATGATGTTATACTCCATTTCATCCGACACTATTAGTGTCTTTGATGGAGGCGATTGCTCTGATTGGACTGGGCTAAATGAGGTCGCTTTAGGGGTTGTCTTCTTTGTTGCGACCTTTTCTCTTGCTGGAGGGCTTGCGCCCTTCTGTTTTGGGGTAGCCTGGGGAGGATCAAGTTGATTTCTGCTTCTTGTACTAACCGGAAGTGCTTCTTGATCTTCCTCTTGTGGGAGGATGAAATCCCACATTCCTTGCAGTTCCACCACTTCTTCATCGTCGGTATGCGTTTCAGCGGTGTTCTCTTCTTCTTCTTCTTCAGATTCCACGTTAGAGACCACGCTAGGTGGCTTCGTCTCCATAGGAGGATTTCTCTTAAAACTCCTAAAAGGCTTTCTTGGGGACGATTCTGCTACTTGTTTCCAGATATCAATCATCTCATTTGACATGGCCTTTAATACCTTTTGTAATCCTTCCATGTCGAAAGGATCCTTCGTTTGCTTCTTCTTGGTTTCTTCTTTGAAAGAGATTTTCTTAGATTTACGCTCTTCGATTGTAGATCTCTTTTCTAGGGCTACTACGCGTCTTTCGACTGCTAATGCCTCAGCCAAATTTTCGACTAAGGTTGTCTTGCTTGCCCTATCTACGAAGATGGCCAAGTTTGAAGGTAAGGTGGTGATGTACCATTCGCATCTTACTTCCTCGCTGGGTTGGGAAGCAGCGGGGATTTTATTGAGGATCTTGTTGAACCGTAAGTTAAAATCTTTAATGGGTTCCTGAGCCTCAGCTATAAGATTGTACAGATCATTGATCAGTGTCGTTGTCGATCTATCATCGCCGAATTTAGTGAGAAATTGATTTTGAAAAATATCCCAGCTGGTGATAGATCCGGAGGGTAACAAGAAGTACCATGACCCGGCCGTCCCTTGCATCGTATAGGGGAAGAGTCGGACCACGACGTCTTCGTTGGTAACTCCGTTGAGATTAACAGAAAGCATGAAATTATTGATATGTTCTTCAGCTAGCATTCCAGTTTCTGGATTGAACTTTGGTAACCACTTCTCGGGATGGGCAGATATTGGACTCAGGGGTGGAGGCATTAGAACCGCCCCAGGGTTGTTCCATGGAGATTGTGCCATCACTGAGTTGCTGGTTAGTAAAAGTGTAGAAGATGATCTTTGAGGTTGAGAAGATAGAGATGTTATGATCTTTGACGATTGTGGAGGAAGAGTTGCGGAAGATGGATGAGTGATTTGAGGTGGAGATGTGGGTGGTCGACTTCGCGGAGAGGGAGTTGAAATGGATGAGGTGGATGAAAGAGTCTCTCTATCAGACTCTTGAAATGTTTTCCTTGCTCTTTTCCTAGTGGGGAGAGGGATTTCAGTTGGCTGAATGCCAAACTTTTCACTCTTCAATCGGGTCAGGGGATGAGCAGGGTTGTATTGCGAAGTCAAGCTTCTTTTAGATTTATTAGATTTCTGATTAAAAATAGAGAATCCCTGGAGTTTACGGATCAAGGTTTGAACTTCAGGGGGATCGACAATAAGTTGTTCTGATGTATCGGGATGTATAGCAGCGGTGGATGTCCGAGCGACTTCCAGTTCCGAGTTTAGTCGTATTGGGGAAGTCGGGGAAGTTGGTGAGGGTGATTTGCTCTTAGAATGGTATTTGGGTTTTGAATTATGTGCCATTCATAGCTGTGGCCCTCCTTCTAGCGCCAGAAATGTTGAGGGCCCCTTGGTCGGGTCAACAACAAGGGGGATACCCACCCGCTCCGGAACCTGGTTGGCGGCTCCTTGCCCGTTTGGAGTAGCGGGTCCGACTGGGGGTAATGGGACCAGTTTCCCAATGTGATGGGTGTGTGTGTGTGCGTAGAGTCTGATGGTATTAATCTAAGGAAGGGGGGAAGGATTCTTCTAATCTAGTCTTAATTCTAACTGCTAAATTAACTCTATGCTAATGTAATCTAATGAAGAAAAATACATCTAATCTACGCTAACCCGGGGTGTTTTTCTTTTGTTATGCGATCTAGAAAGATTTCTAACAGCAGCTGGTAATAAAGATCATTCAACTGATATCAGAATATAAATCAATAAAGATGAACCATTCTACATAAGAAGTTAGGCAGAGTAGTTGTGAACAACATATCGCATAATCAGTTTTCTATATGTTAAACATAAATAAATGACCCCACCGTACAGAAGTGCCAAATGGTAATACAGACATTCATGCAATAACATACAAAGAACTCAGCCACATATCACTTTAGGAATACTAGCAGAATCTAGCCAAGAGATAAAAGTACCATTTATGACTAAGTTCACTAATAAACTTCAAGTAACAATGATTTATTTCTACTTGTTCTAACATCTGCTAAGAGTACAGAAGTGCAACATCAGTAACAGATATTAAAATGCAAACATAAATAAATCTCGATCCATCCATTCATCAAAAACCTCCTCTGAGGGTGCAGAAGTGCATGTTCTGAGGATAAGTTTTTTGACAGATTTCCGGACCCTTCTCCAAAAACCATGAGAAGGGTTAAATACTACTAACTAATCAATATTAATTACATGAAATTAGGGAATCGGCCTCAAATGACCGCCCTTTTACTAAAAGCAACTTTATTTCTAAACTTAAAATCTAATTTCTGACCGTTTCTGTATATTCTCTATAGTGCTGTCAATAGTGTAATGCTTTCCTGGGAAGAGTCGTCTAGCCGCCTTCTTGTTTCGCTCGGGAGATAAAAGTGGAAATAGCAGGAGCTGGCACTTCCTTCCGGCAGACCAGAAGATATTTTCGAAAACCTTTCTCTAGCTGGGTGTATTCGCCGCGTGTATACTTAGCGTGCCCCAGTTTCTTCTCGAACTGATTTTGCTGTTGCCGTTTTCGGTTTTCGGTCGTGCGGTGGATTGAGTGGGTTAAGAGTCGTGCTGCATGGGCAACTCCCTGTTTCGAGAATTTCTTCCGTTCTTTGTTCCAGGTTTCCCTGAAGCGTTCTCCTTCTCATGCGCTTCTTTCTCTGCTTCACTAAGTCTTAGCTTCAGGATCTTTTCTGAATACGCTGCTTTTGTGCGCCTTTGACTCTGCGTCCTGGATAGTCTAATTTCATCAGTGCCGGTTGGCTGATAGCCTGGGATCCGCGGTTCTGCTGCATGCGGCATCCATTTTGCGAAAGCATTCTCTCTTTGCTGATTGGCGCTTTCCTCTTTCCTTCAGATGTTTCCTGCATATCAACTTATATCAGTTGCGTGTCTTGCAGTCTACGCAAAGGAGAAGTGAAATGAAAAGACTTGACGTGAAAGCATTAATCTCTAACGAACGCATAATTCTGACATCCATCATCACTTGACTCTTCGATAAATGTAACGCAATCATTTCTAGATACTTAAGCATGCGGTCATTAAATTCTTTCAAGGCGCGCGCTTAATGCATGGGTCTATCGTGTGGTAAGTCTTTTCAGATCGCAGGTCGCAGATTGCTTCCATCGCAGATCGCAAATCGCTGCCATCGCAGATTGCAAATCGCAAATATCGCAAGTTCTCGTTTAATGGTTACATCGTATAACGCAATGCTTGCGATTTGCGATATCGCAAATCGGTGATCGCATTGCTCGAAGGTTTTTCTTTTAGGGGGCGCGTGTGAGATATGCGATGCGATGAACTTCGCATTGCAATTTCGCAGTATTTGTTTTTTGCGCTCGAGTTATGCTTCGGCCTTTCTTTGCGATGTGATTTGAGCCTTAGGGAGAGAAATACAAAAAACTTTAGAAAAAATATATTTTTGGGATTTTCGTTCAGGGTCCCCTCTTCACTTGACGTTATTGCTAATGTCAAGTGAAAAAGGGGGGTTGTTGGTGACCACAACAGGTTGTAAGGGAAGAAAGGTAGTCTGAGATGAATTATTTGAGACTCCTTCTTCAAGGTCAAAATCCAATGACTAACATTTTTGGTAAAACCCATTATCTATGAGGAGAAAAACCCTCCTTAAAATTTTAATCTTTGTCTAATTTCACTTCAAATAAAAATGAGAAACATAAATATTTACCATAGTACAAGTGACTTCCCTTTCCTTGTGTGAGTGGAATCCATTGAGCTTGAATCTGTGCCTCAAATATTTTTGAACATGGCCATACCTTATTTACTTTCCCAAAGAAGGGAATTTATGCCAATAAAAGGGCATTAGTTTAAGAAATCTCACATGTATCCACATAAGTCCTCCTCTTCTCTTTTCTTGACAAAAAAATGGTTGGTTTACTTCTTTTGTATGGTTATTTCATTTTTTGCAATAAATATAGCTGTAACATTTAAGGTTTCTATTTCTTACCTTGCAGGATGGGATTAAGAAGAGAAGGGGATTAAATAACTATTCACTTACATAAAAAGAGTAAAAAATAATGTAAAAAAGGTTGGAAAAATTAAAATTGAAAGTTATATTAATATAAAATTAGGGAATATATTACTATGAATATATACTATATAATATTTATGATAAATTTTATCATCTTCTAGTGAATTGTCTTGATTGTAACTTTTTCAGTGGCTAGGGAAAACCTTATCCATCAAAAACCTTTGAAACTTTTTTAAGAACCCTTTATGGTAGTATATCTTCCTCCCCTTATATCAGTTGAAGGATTTGTGTACCCTTCCTAGAGAAGGGACATCGTTAGCACTAGATTGTGGTTTTTTCTCATTAGTGTTCTCTTTGGTTGTAATCACTTCCTCAAACCTGCATTGAAGGTCCATAATCACCATGGATTTTTTTGATAACCATAAGGAATAACCCTATTCTACTATGTTTAAATCTTTTGTTGGTGGAAAATACCTGAAGAAGAGTAGATTTGTGAAAATAGTTGAAGCCATCCCCGAGTTGGATATGCCTCTAGATTTGAAGAGGAAATCCATAATGCTGCACAAGGAAGATCTTATTGAAAAGTTTACAAGAATTTTTTGCACCCTCAAGAAGTCCAAGTATGGATCTCAAAGCACCACGTTATTGTCCCATGTCAAATCTTTGGTTATTATTGTGGCCAAAATTATTATTTGTTTATATTTGACAACAAGGAAGAACGAGATAAAATATTCAAATCTATTCGCTACTTCATCAATTCCAAGGGATAATTGCTTACCCACTAGACCTTGGACTTTGATTCATTTGTGGAAATATCAACTATCCTAGTGTGAGTGAGATTTCCACATCCCCCAATCCTTTTATAAGACAAAGATTCTCTTAAATCCAATGGAAACAATTTGGGTCATTATATAAATCAGGCTTATCTTAAAAGTAATATTTACTCTTGTGCTAGAATTTGGTTAGAAATAGATCTAGACAAGGGTATGCCAAACGGAATCCAATTCAATATGGAGTTTGGAGCTATGCATAGACCCTTGATGATGAATAAATTCTCTGTATGTGTAATTCCTGTCATGATTATGGTCACTTTGTAAAAGTTTGTTAAAAAATCCAAGGAACAAGACATCATTTGAAGTAGAGCCTTGTTTCCTTGAACAAAGAACATGAGTCATATAAACAAGTATCTAGAATGTATAAGAAGTGATAGCCCAAGGGATATTTGTGTGCAAAAATACCTCCCAAACAAAAACATATTTGGTGTACTTGAGCAAGAAGATGAGGAAAATGAAATGGTGGAAATAAATAAAGCTGATCCACCAAATCAAAAGGAACCCACTAGAATCAAAGCCCATGAGGACCAACTAGAAGTGGTAGAGGAAATTTCAAAGACTCTGACACTTTCTTCAATTAAAAGCTCATATATTTCAGTATCAAACAATTTGAATGCATCTACACTTGTGGTTTTAACACCCTCCCTGTTACAAGTCATTTTGTCACATCCAATCAAATGGCCTTGAAACTGGATGAGTCAACATCCATTAACACTTTTCATTCATCCCCTGCAAAGAAAAGATAATCCTCTCACTAAAAGTTCCAAGAATTATGGATTAAACAAATAAAAACTCTATTTTTTGGACCCATCGCACTTAGCCTTCATGCAAACTGCACTGTTGCAAGTTGTACATAGAGAAACAACACTTACCAACGCATGTTGATTTCACTGCAAGTGTGACGGCCCATGGAATTCAGTAAAAATAAAAAATAATTTTGAATCTTCTCTTTCTAGAAGCTTCCCAATTGGTTTTAACTATTTACTATTTGAATACATCTTGAACTCCTACTCTTGAGGTCTTATCTCTTATCCCTAGAAATTATCCTCCCTCTAATGAGGAATCTAAGTCCTAGAATGGTAAATCCAAACCCACCTCTTTTACCCTATAAATTCATTGCCTCCCATAGAGTATGGGTTGGATTTTGGAGACTTTTATTCATGCCCTCACGTTGTTTCTTTGTGCCTAAGGATCGATTATCCATCCATGCACTTGAGTTGTGATTGACGGCTTTCTTTGTGGCACTGGAAGGACAAGATAGTTGGGAGACATCTACAAGGTCAAGATCTGAAAGGGTTGCATATTCTCTTACATTCATTAATATAAAAAGTGTTTTGTTTTCCTATGTATATGTCTCACTTATGCATATGTAGATCAATGCCTTCTTGGCTCATTGTTTAGAGATGTTAGTATATGTTATTTCTATATTTTGGTTCTTGTGCTTTTTTTAGTTGTTTTGTAGGTTCCACTTTTAGCATTTGGACTTGGAGCTAGAGCTTACAAGAAAGGAGAAGAGGAGATATTCTATTTGATTTCATGTAATTTTTTCTTCCATATTCTAAACTTTCTAAGAAAAACATAAGCCCTTTTGTCTATGTTGTTTCTAGATCAATCCACTAGATCTACAGAAGGAAATTATTCATCAAACAACTTGGCAACCATACTAGGGAATGAGATGTCCCTTTAGCTGTTTCCTTTGCCTAGTATTTTAGGACCTTTAACAATGACTCATTTTTACTTGTTTAGACAGTTATAAGTCTTAGGAAACTATAATTTTGACCTTGGTAGTGTTATTTTTCTTCCTTTTGAATAAAATCAGCCCCAACACACATTTTGTTCTGAGGCAGAGTGACCCAACCCACTTCTTTCTCTTTGTAAGTGTGATGATTCGCATTGGTTGTCATATATAGACTACGATGGTCCTATAGGATGCAAATATTTGCATTTTTATGCCTTTCTCTTAGTTCTTTTTTTATTCCTGTGATTTTTCGTGAGTCTCTCAACTGATCAATGTCTATGCAATGCCAATAGTCTGTTTAAATTTGAGTCTGATTTCCTTTTGATGAGAGTTTGCTTGTTTTTGTTTCTTCTTGTAAATTAGGGTTTTTTATCACTTCACTTGATCTTTGATTTGATAAAATATTTTCATATTACAGTTTCAGTTTGTGTGAATTCTTTTAATTCAATAATCTAAACTCATTTCATTTTTCATTGCATTTGAAAATTGAAAAGGAAAATAAAATAAAATAAATCATTTTCTTCATGCATTAGGGCTTTGAATTGAATTGGAATAGTACATTTGAAGATATTAATTTTTAATTTCTTGTTTGTTGCATCATTGTTTGAAAATCATTCCTTCCCTTAGATAGATCTTGATTGAATGAAAAAGATTTATTTTAATCACTCTAGTTGCATTATAGGAAGTTCAGGTGAATTCGTTTCCAAAGCCTTGAAACTAAAACTTTAATCAAGATCAACTTTGAAATTTATTCAATCAACCAAAGGAGCACTTGGAATATTAATGACACACATAGTGGTCTGGGCTAGAAAACATGTTCTGGTGTCATTAAACTTAGGTGTTGTTGTTACTGGCTAGCGTTACATCCCGATGATGGTTGGTTTTGGACATACATCATAGTATATCATAATGTTCTTCCACTTCAATTATATAGGACGACACTCCACATACATCTGAGTATATCAAAATGCCCACATTGTATGGTTACGCATTAGACAACACTACTACGGACTGCGCTTCCACGTACCTCCAAGTATATTTTGGAAGTATGCAATAGGTTGCAATCTTGCCATAGGTAACCAATTCGGATGCCTTGTTAACTGTGATGCGTAGAACAAAATATTCAGGGAGATTGCATTCATGTACCGACAATGGTAGGTAAAAGTTCACAATGACTCAGAAAACCCTTTTGCCTAGTTACCCCTTTTTATTTTTATTTATGTCTTTATTTTTCTAAAATTACTTAATACACCATGGAAGAACACCCTGAACACCCCCGTCATTCACGTAGAATGAAAATATTGCCTCCTCTACCTCCATGGGAAACACCTAGTTGTCGTAAGAACAAGAAAATACAAACTACTGAACCTGGTACATCGGAAGCTACCCCTTCTGGAACCACATCTGAGATTAATCAACCAGAAACATCACTTCCTACCGAACCTGAAATTACATCTTTACAAACTGGTGAGTTTGAAGCAGTGGAAACTAAAACTCTTGAGTCATTATAACCTGAAATCATTGAACCTAAATTTGTAAATTCATACACTTTACAACCTGAGGTTATACAACCTAAGGAACCACAAATAACTAAACCAACTACTTTAGGAACTTATTCTTCTTTTTTTCTGCCTTTATCTCAACCACAACCTGTGTTTTTGGGTCCTGACAGAGAACCACTTCCACCTCGTCTTTTGAGTATTGAGGAAATTCCTCAGGAAGAGTCTTATTGACCTTGATCTCCTGTACGATTTACATAGACTCCTCTTTATCAAGGCTTTCCTTTTGGTACCCTTGATACTCATTTAGAAGCTCCTTTACATCAAACTCCTCATTTTAATTCACCTTTGAAATTTCCTTGGAAAATTCCTTTGAGAAGTGTAACCGTGTCTAAGTCAGCTACGATTTCTCGACTTGTATCTGTTATCATCAGTGGATTGACCGTATTTGTAACAACTTCTATGTTTTTCCACTTCACTAGAAAATCACTTGTTTGGTGGCTTGTCAGTGCCACCTGGCTACCAGTCATTGTCTGGAATGTTTTCTGGTGCGTTGACTAATCCTTGGACTTGTCATTTACCATCTTCATCTGGAATACCATTTGTCCCTCCTTAATGAGCACCTCATAACCTATTCAACCTATTATGCCCCAAACTCCTTTAGAGCGGTGATATGGTGTGTTTCTTAGTGGATTATGACACCTACAACAACCTACTCCATCCTATATTAGGTACCCTCCCCCTAGGACGAAGTTGCCTCTATTCACTCCTTATCCTTCAGTTGGGGGTCAACCTGTTGCTAGAATTTTCTCTTCTATTGATCAAATGTTACATGTTGGTGCTCTGCCTTATTCGAGTCCTCTTCCTATGCATTCCCCATTTCCATGAATGGTTGCTTCTCCTTGGAAACCTACCTTGTCTATTAAACTTGGTTTGGTATTAACTCAAATCCCGACCTCTCAACCTACTCCGGTTATGCCTCAGGTTCCTACTTGTTAATCTGTTTTATCCATACCTCAACCCGCCCAAGTTATGCTTCAAATGATTCAACCTCTTTAGGCTGTATCCCAAATACAAACTAGTCAAATTATACCGGGGATTTCTCAAATTCCCTCTACCCATCCTATTCAAGGTGTATTACAAACTCCATTTAACCCACTTGGTCAGACTATTCCACAGATGCGAGTTAACCAACCTGTTCAAAGCATGCCACAGGTGTCAACTAGTTAGCGTAGTATTGGAATGATGCAAATTCCATCTGGGCAATCATTCTAAGGCATCCCACAAATTCATGTTGGCCAAACAACTATACCATAAATACCTTATCAAGGCCAACATATCCAAAGTCAGACTTTCCAATCTTACCAAGGTTTTCATGGAACTAGGCAACTTGGTCTTGGTTATCCTGTTAATCAAACTCCTCCTTATCTCGATGGAATGCAAGTGCCCATAGCTCAACCCATTCCATTGTATCCAAGATGCCTTCCACCACCGATTAACCTTTACCCACAAGGTCAACTTCCTCAAACAAACTTTAATAGGAAATTATTGTTCATTGCAATGCTAGAGTTACGAGATCTCTCTCGGCTAACAAATGGTCTGATTTGACATTATCCTTGGTGGACGACTATTCCAACCAAATTGTTAGGCGACATTCCAAATTTTAACAAAAACCTTCGAGAATATGCGTTAAATCACATTGTGACCTATCATTTATGGTGTTTGTCGAACTCATTAAATGATGACTCCATTCATTTGTGAATTTTCTAGTGAACTCTTACTAGTTCGGCATCAAAGTTGTATGTTGAATTTTCTAGAGCTTCATTTAAAAACTTTAATGCATTGGAAACCATGTTCTGACCCATTTCCAACTACCCATCTATTACGAAATTGGTACTGGGCTTTTAATCTCCTTAAAGAAATATAACTCTACTCATATGTTTGATCATATACATGAGTGGATGCGTTTATGTCGTCTAGTCAAAACTTATATTTTTGATCAGTTGTTGGCATAATGGTTCATTAAATCCTTGTTTCCTTCTATAATTGAAGACATTGCTAATGACGAAGTTGTTACTGAAGAACAAGTCATTGCTCGTGCTCAATATTTGGATTTAATTTACACTCAATGTGACACACTCTATGACAAGATACGTAATGCTCCATGACCTTCGGATATTGTTCCACCTGCTCCTTCAAAGGAATCACATGGTGTTGATGGCGTGATTGGTTCCATCAGTCAACAGTTAGAGAGCAAATATTCTAATCAAATTAATTCGAAATATGCTCCAACTGCGACCAATCAAAGCCCCTCTAATCTTGCTCCTGTGAGTACTTCCAAGATAAATGTTGTTCAAGCAACCAAAGGCAAATATCAACAACCTAGAAGTAAGAAAAATGGTAAAGGTAAAAACAAACAGGAAAACCCTCCATAGGATAAGTAGAAGAATCGGTCTCTTGACGAGAAGCATAAGCCTCGTTACCCTTGTCTTATATGTAATGACGAGCATTTCACCAAGGATTGTCCATGTCAAGTGGAAATCAATTGATTTTTGAAAGCTCCATCCATTGCACCTCCCACGTTGATAAATCCTTTCCCCAACCAGGAGACAAAAATGGTTTCCCAAGATGCATCCTCTTATTCCCAAAACACTTCCAAGATATTCATGTGTCAGAAAGATGTCTCGGTGGCCACTAGAAACAAAGATTATGGTAATCTGAATCCTTCAACTGGAAAGGCTACTGATCAACCTTCTAGTTCTACTCCACCCACGTCTGGTCCTCTCCAAATCGAGAAAAATTCTCTTGAGCTGACGATTAAACCTCCCAAAGGGGTGATTCGTAAATCATCATTTAACCCCCATGTGAGAGTTGCACAAAACTATAATATAGTTGAAGATTTAGCCCAATCTCCTTCAGTTATGTCTACTCTCAAGGTTTTGCAGAACTGTCCTGCTTAGAGGAAATCGGTATTAGCAGCCATTGGAGGAGTAGATCCTTCATATTCAAGTCTCGTTTTGTTCAATCACAAGAATTATACACCTAAAATTCCTCCCCAACTTGCATTTATGATTCAATTTGTATTTAGAGGAAAAAATGCCTTCCACACCATTATGGACGAAGGTACCTCTACTTGCATCAAGTTGATGTCATTTTGGAAAGATTTAGGTTCTCCTTCCCTTACTTAGTCACCGAAAACACTCAAATATTTTGACGAAAGAGGATTTAAACTTTACGAAAATATCAATTCCTTGCCAGTAGAATTAGTTGGTAAAATAGTCTCGGTAGAATTCAATGTCATCAATGGATAGTTAGATTACAACCACTTATTGGGACATACTTGTATTTATGTTATGGAAGTTGTAGTCTCATTTTATTTTTGGATTATTTCCTTCCCCCACTAGGGGGGCATTGTGGCTATTGATCAACTTGCCTTTTTTTTTGTTGATTCCTAGACTACTAGAAACAACCTCTTTTGGGAAAGACCCCACTACCTTTTGAAAATGTTGGAGTAGGTTTATTAAAAGACTCATCCTTAATGGGAACTTTCACACTTCCTCCTCCTGACATTCCCTCTATGGTGTCTCTTATCAACATGATTTCGTCTACTACTATTGTATATGATCCCTGGATAGTGCTTGACAATTCCAACATTGAATCTTTTGACGACCTTATGTTCCTCAGCCTTGATGGGTTATCTTATGAGGCTATTCACCTAGCATTTTCAACAATTTCTGAAAACAATAACTTAGTAAACATGGTTGATTATTCCTCTCAAGATCCAGGTTTAGTTTCACGTTCTGATCCTTTTGATGACACCTTTTCCACTGACGAAAGCATCATGGAGATCACGATGTCAGATGAGAAACCCTAGGACGATATTCATAATTGTTCATATTTTTTGCCTTAACTTGACACTGTTGAGATTAATTGTCAAGACTTGCAACCCCCCCCCCCCCAATTTTACTAAGGAACCTCATAATCCCACCTCCATTTATGAGGTGAATTCTGAGAAAAACCTGGAAAATATTGAGGACATTATTCCCTTCGACATTTTAGTTAAGCTTGGGATTACTGAAAATGTCCATATAGTTGCTTCTTTCTCTCTAAATGAGATTAATATTTACAAGGACCTTTTTTAGGAATTTTGTGACGTGTTTGCTTGGACATACGAAGAGATACCAGGCATTGATCCCAATATTGTGGTGCATGAAATTAAAACATATCTGAATGCCAAGCCAATTAGACAACGTTTATGTCTGATTCACCCTAAGAAATCTTTTGCGATTAAGGCAGAAGTTGAAAAAAATTTGCGTGTTGTTTTTATTTATCCTGTACCTTTAACCGATTGGATCTCAAACATTGTTCCCATGATGAAGAAACAAGGTATGATCCAAGTATGTGTTGATTATTGGGATTTTAATAAATCTTGTCCCAAGGACAACTACCAACCCATTTTATCGACTAAATTGTTGATGATTTTCCGGGAACAAAATTTTCTCATTTATGGATGGATTCTCTAGCTACAGTCAAATCAACATATTCCCATTTAACCAGCATAAGACTGCTTTCATTTTTCCATGGGGTACATTTTCTTATCGAAATGTTCCTTTTGGTGTGAAGAATGAAAGAGAAACTTTACAACAGGTAATGAATTATGCTTTTCACGATATTAAGCATATCATGCAACCATACCTTGATGATTTTCCTGGCGACTCTAAGAGTCGTTAAGACCATCCCATGCATATCAGAGCAATATTCTTACGATGTTGACATTATAATGTCCGACTAAACCCACATATATTTGTATTATGTGTTCAATTTGGTTGACTTCTAGGATTCATTGTCCAAATAAGGAATCTGCATTGATCCCCTAAAAGTCTAGGTAATACTCGATTTGCCAACTCTTTCTTCTCTCATTCAGTTACAATGCCTACAATGGAAGGCTAACTTTATACAACTTTTTGTTCCCAATTATGCAAAACTTACCAAAGGATTTACTCATTTATTGAAAAAAGGGATTCCCTTTCATTGGGATGATACCACTCAAAATTCTTTTGATGCCCTGAAGAGTGTATTAGCCCAAAGCAACATTACTATATCCCTTGATTATCATCGAGACTATTTCTTATATCTTGTTTTGATTGTTACCACTATTTCTATGGTATTGGTACAAGAGGATGACTTAGGTGACGAACACCCTGTTTATTACTTGATTTGTAATTTGACCGATATTGAAGCCAAGTACTCCCATGTTGAAAATTTAGCTTTTGAAGTTGTCCAAGTTGTTCATAGATTTTGCCACTATATTTTGCTTCACAAGATTCTTATGGTTTCTGATTGCAACCCTATGACCTATATCCTGTCATATCAATTACAAGGAAAATACTCAAAGTGGATCGTTATCCTCCAAGAGTTTGATTTGGAGTTCATCAAATCCAAGTCTAAGAAATCTCTAATATTTTGCAAATTGATTTTGCGATCTTCCCTCTTGTACGTTAGAATCAAGAACTGATGATTTAATCCCAGATGAAGCAATGTTTCTAATCGACTCTTCTGATCCTTAGTATGGATATATCATAATTTATCTCCAAACCCAAACTTTCTAACTTGAAACCACTCATTCTGATCAACGTTGTATTAGGTACCAGGCTTGCCATTATATCATAATTGGCCACACCCTTTATTGGCATGGTATCTACACGGTCTTCCAATAATGCCTCACTCATGAGGAGGCTGAGAAAGCTTGGAATGATTCTCATGCTAGAGCGTGTGACGAACAAATGTCTACATATACTACTGCCCATAAAATATTACATGTCAGTTACTTTTGGCCGATTATGTTCAGATATTGTATTGTAGTGATCCAAAAGTGTCACACATGCCAGATTCATAATCATAAATCTTGTGATCCACCTTCTCCTTTGCATCCAATTTCTAGAAATGGGGCATTGACTTCATGACCTGTAACCTTGGCTCAACCGAGGGGCATGGTTATATAATCGTTGCAGTAGATTATTTTACTAAATGGGCCGAAGCGATGCCTACATATGACAACAACGACAAAACTGTTGCAATGTTCCTCTTTAATCATATTATTGCTAGATTTGGTGTGCCACAAGCTATAGTCACGGACCATGGTAAACATTTTCGCAATTACATGATGTTCGAACTGACTGCCAAGTTGGGCTTACATCATGATAGATCAACTCCCTACTACCCATAGGCCAACTGTCAAGGAGAAGCCATTAATAAGTTTGTTTTTGTTTTTTGTTTTTTGTTTTGTTTTTTTGTTTTTTGTTTTTTGTTTTGTTTTTGTTTTGTTTTTTTGTTTTTTGTTTTGTTTGTTTTGTTTTTTGTTTTGTGTTTTTTTTTTTAGCCTTGCCATCATACCACACCTCTGTCTAAACCACGACTAGATTCACACCTTTTGAGCTGGTGTATGGTTTGGAAGTCATTCTTCCAATTGAATGTGAGATTCCATCATTGAAACTTGTCGCCGAACTTCTTCCCACTACCTTTGCTGAAGAAGAACATTTTTTGCACTTAGCTCGTTTAGATGAGGCTTGACATGATGTCATGATGGCCAACGAGGCTCACAAAAAACATGTCAAATCACAATATGATCAAAATGTTAAACCTCGTGCCTTCTTGGAGGGTGGTCTGGTCCTTTTGTATGACCAAGAGCCAATAAATTAGGAGTTGGGAAACTCGAACTAATGTGGTTAGGTCCATATATAGTTAAACATATACTTGCAAAAGGGGCCTATGAGCTTGTAGAATTTGAAGGAATTCCGTGGGCACAACCCCAAAATGGGTTGTACCTCAAAAGATATTGTGCTTAGAACTTTTCTACATAGTCACTGTGTACATACTATATACATTTGTTGGTGTGTTCATAGTGTTTTTTTATAGTTTTCTACCGCCTTTGTTTATCTTGGATTACATTTGATTTGCAGATGTCGGTGTTCCCTCAACCATATGTTGGTTATGCTGATGGTGCTAGCCGTAGTACCCAGAACCTTTCCTCCAGAACATGGGCAATCTATGCTCTTAATGACGAGTTAATGAGTTTGCAAGGAATTTGCATCGGTCACTCAACTAATAATATCGTTGAGTATAGCGCAGTGATAAAACTATTATCTGATTCCATTTTGCATGATATTCATCATTTAGTTGTCAGATTTTATTCACAACTCATGGTGCTACATCTAAATAATGTTTATTCAGTAAGAATTCTAATTATTTTGCATATGTTTTTGAGAGTTCACCTTTTAGAGAGACATTTTGACTACATTTCATATCAACATGTCCCTCGAAGTATAAATACATTAACAAATTCATTGGCTAATCATGTTTTAGACAAACATTTGAAACGTTTGTAAATATACAATCATCACA
This sequence comes from Pinus tabuliformis, assembly GCA_031772625.1. Taxonomy (NCBI): domain Eukaryota; kingdom Viridiplantae; phylum Streptophyta; class Pinopsida; order Pinales; family Pinaceae; genus Pinus; species Pinus tabuliformis. The sequence goes on along the minus strand of CM062807.1, from coordinate 846,955,506 downwards.
TATTGTACATGATAACAAAATAAAGTAGAAAACATCCATAAATGAAATTTGTAAATAGTATTTGAGTTTTAAAAAAATTGTGTCTGAGACACATATGGTTCATGGCCTACAATATCTGAATACATGCAAAATACAAAATGTGACTTTAAAGCCTTAGGTGACTAATCTCAGTGGTGATTACGGTAACACACAACTGCACAGGAAACCTTGCGCAAAAGTCGACTGATCCAAGTTGGCATCCCTTGATCTGAACTTAAACAGGAATGCAAAAAATTAAAGATATAACCATAAATACAGATATGTAGCAAAAATAACTCTTCATTTCATTAATATCAAATACTAAAATATGCTTACAAACAAAATAGAAATAAGACTAGCTTGGGCGATGGTAGCTTATCACTGAGAAGAGATGTGGTGGCTACATGCCTCTGAACTATGTTACAATGAGGCTCTAAGGCCTATTAATTATTGAGAAATAATGGAAACCCCTAAACATCCAAAAACCTAACCTTAGGAGATGAAGCGCCAAAACTATGGGCCCTGTTTGTGTAAATTGGTACATCAACTTCCCGGGGTCGTAACTTTGGCATAGGATCTCCATTTTCCGCGCACAATACCTCGTTAGAAAGATCTATTAGAGAAATAAAACTTTAAAGTGTCCAACATCGAGAAAAAATCCATCTTGGTCCTAGTTTTTCCAAAAAAACGCCGTTTAGGGCCTCAAAACAGCTCCTAAAGTTGAGGACTCGAAAAATTGCCAAAAATAGTAAATTGTGCTACAATTAAGGAAACTGAAAAACTGAAAGAGACAGTGGTGGGGGTCCAAGTGGGATAGGTGGGTGGCCACCAACATCCACCTAGATCACCCCTATAGTGTATCTCTATAAACAGATTGAGATATCATCAACCCCAGTATCCAGAACAGGACTAGTCAAGCCCTCCACATGGTGCTCAAACTCAGCTAATGTCTCTGCCAAGTTTGGGTCTCCTAACTCCTCCATCCCTACCTCATCGAATCTAGCATGTCCCAGTTGCGGCCGTGCTCATCGATGAAGTGGGGACATGCCCACTGGTCTCACTGGTATGATATCTGCATGTAAAACCGATAGTTAGTCTCAAATACATTAAAAACAAAAACAAATTGTAAAACTTAAAAAACCAAAAATATCCAAAATGACATTTCTTTTACCTACACCACTCCATTGCTCGCCTTCAGGTGAAACGAGCTCTAGATCTCCATAGAAATCATCTCCAGCATACAGGTAGTCCTTGATCATAATCAATTGTTCCCACGACCATCTAAAGAAAGTAGGAGTGAATGTCATCATAGACCCTTTGTCATGTTGAGCCATTAAGTCTACCCATTGCCTCATCTGAGGCTCTCTAGATCTAGGTAGATCACATGATATCCGTTGAGGTCGCAGTAATGGTAGCCTCTATAAAGTGAATGACACTATGATAGAACCATACCTGGTCTTTTCTCTATTGAGTTGTTCCTTTAGATTGACCAAGACCCCATCACACTAGTTGAAGATCATAGTTGCCAAGCATTATAAAGCATACTGCATTTAGGACTTGGTAGCTAAATGTAGAGGAGCACTGTCAGCCAACTAAGTAATGGTAAATAGTATTGTATTAAGGGGGACTTAAATAACATCCTTTATTTCAATTTTCCCATCCTTGGTTTCTTGAGAGCGAGGCTAACAATGGATAGCTATGTAATTCCACATTGCCTCTCCACCCCTCTTGTATCCAGATAATGAAATTAGAGCCCCTCTACGTGAGAACCTTGTTAGAAAATAGATGTCTTCAACATATATAGTGACAATGTGCTCTCCAATCCTTAAATAGTGTCCTTGTACATCCCAAGATTTTACCAAATATTCCAGCAACTCTAACTGGGCCCTCATGCCTAGAATCTGGAAGAAATTTAGTGGCCCATAATTTGTTAAATCTTGCATTGTTTCTTGATCATTTGCAACAATCATGTCTTGAGCCTGATGCTCCCTTTCTCTTCATCTTAAAGCCATTTTTACTCTAGTAGATATCTGCAAAATAACATGAAAAAATACATAAAATTAGCAATGTGAAAAGTTTTGGGAGAAAACTACTAAAAAACAAAATTTTGGAACCCTTACTATGCCCATCGCATTGTTCATTCATGAACAAAGCGGCCCATCACACTTACCCTCCTTGGTAAGTGTGTTGGTTCACACTAATCAATGTAAACTAAGTTGACCCTTCACACCTCTCGATATAAGAAGAGTGCGATGGGCCTAGGGCGAATTCCAAGTGCCAAAACTTCAAAAAATATTCCCAAAAAATGCATCAAACAAGAAACAAAAACGTGAAAATGACGAGAAAAGATAGACCTCTTACCTGGAACTAATGGTGCTAGAAATGGTTGACCAGATTGGCCACAATCACCCGCTGAAGATTCAAGGTAAAAACTACTCAAAACATGAAAAATAAGTTGAGTTATGCCTTCGTTGGACTCGTAAAACTATTAAACAATGTTGGACTTGTCAAGCATAACGAGACCGAACCATTCCTTCTCAGGGTTCGTTAAAAATACTCAAAAGGATTCATCCAAAGGATGAGCTTATAGATCAAGCATATGTTATCCTCCTCAAGCTTGTCAAAAATAAAGAGGTATTGGCTAGAAATGGTTGGGAAATTGGGAAAACAAGGCATCAAACCTATTAATGGAAGTGAGTCACTCTTGAACATGATACTCTTTCACTTAATCTTCGTGATTCCTTTGGGTTGGGGAATTTGCTTGCCTCTCTGTTGATCACACCTTATTGAAAGCCTTCATGATGGGTCTTTGAGTCAATGTTTCCAACTCATTATCAGTGTCGTCAATATGTTCAAGAGAAAGTCCACCCTCAGTTGACATCTGCTACAATACCCTTAATCCTTACTTCATGTCTGTCGCTCCTGGACTAGCTCTGCATCATCACATTCAGTCTCAAATCTTGATACCCATTTCATGTCGTTGATGGGGGATACATTAAGGCCCTCTTGTGATGGGTCACTTCCTGTCAACATCAACACATTATCCAAGATGTTGACTTAGAAACTCCCTTCAGTGCCTTGGAGCTTGTATACCTTAATGGAAAGTTTCCTTACTTTTGGCGATAGGTTCTCATCATTGGCCTTCGATCGAAAGATTTTGTGTGGTGTTCGACTTCAGCTCATTTATTTGCACCACATATATTGTATTGTAGTACCTTGAGGGCCATTATCATTATCGGTGGTTCCTCTCGCATTTGTTAATAACTTACATCATTGGTCGGTAATCAGATGGTGTCTACCATGTTTGACTCCAACATATTTATTCACATGGTTAGACTTGTACTATCGATTGATGAGGTAGGAGACCTCAGATCTAGTTTCATCTATCCGGGATGCAATTTTAGGATTCATACAAGATTACAAAGTATGTTGGCTGCGATTTCAGGATTCATACAAGATTACAAAGTATGTTGGCTACGATCATTCAGAAAGTTATCCTAGCATGGGTCCACAATCTGTCATCAGTGGACGTGATTCTAATTATTGTACATGTACATGTAAATTGGCTTATATGCTGAGTATGGGTATTCCTACCTCAACAATGATATCATTATGATTATGTATTGTAACAAATAGTTGATGATCTCAACCAATCTATTCTTGATCCAGACTTGTCACATGGTAGAGCACCTCGGTCCTCAACCACTACGTCTTACTTTGTACTTTAGGGGGGGATTTGTTACAGGTCATTTTGTCACATCTAATCAAATGGACTTGAAACCAGATCAATCAACATCCATTGACACTTTGCATTCATCCCCTGCAAAGCCAAGAGCATCCTCTCTCTAAAAGTTCCAAGAATTATGGGTTAAACAAATCAAAACCCTAATTTTTGGACCCATCACACTTAGCCTTCATGCAAACTGCACTATTGCAAGTTGTACACAGAGAAACTGCACTGACCAACGCATGTTTCTTTCACTACAAGTGCGATGGCCCCTGGAATTCGGTAAAAATAAAAAATAATTTTGAATCTTATCTTTCTAGAAGCTTCCCGAGTGGTTTTAACTATTTACTATCTGATTACTTCTTGAACTCCTACTCTTGAGGTCTTATCTCTTATCCCTAGAACTTATCATCTCTCTAATGTGGATCTAAGTCCTAGAATGGTAAATCCCAAACCACCACTTTTACCCTATAAATTCACTGCCTCCCATGGAGTCTGGGTTGGCTTTTGGAGACTCTTATTTATGCCCTCATGTTGTTTCTTTGTGCATAAGGATCCATTATCCATCCATGCACTTGAGTTGTGATTGAAGGCTTGCTTTGTGGAAAAGGAAGGACAAGATAGTTTAGAGACAACTACAAGGTCAATATTTGAAAGGGTTATTTCTTCTCCTACATTCATTAATATAAAAACTTCTTTGTTTTCCTATACTTATGTCTCATTTATTCATATGTATAAAAATGCTCTCTGATATTATTATGCCCATTAATATTTTCCCCTTATCCTTGTCTACTTGATTGGATCAACGTGGAAAACACTGAAACATAAGGAACCGAGTGTAGGAATGAGGTTACTAGAATAGATACAAATATCATGGTTCGACGCAAAGATTTCCTTAAGCAAGTATTATATTTTCCATCAAAACATCATCGACCAAAAGGTGTAACCAAGACGAAGAAGAATGACTAAAAGTTAGCCAAATGTTGCAGTGTCATAAGGCCCTTTTCATTTTGCTAAATACATTGGAACCAAAACACACTTACACACAAATATTATACTCAAAACGAAAAGACAAACTAAAAATACTGAACATGAAAAACAAACAAAACAACAAAGTATATACATAGGGTAGGGCACAACCCTAGATTGTCATTGAAAATACTATTTCAAATCTTGGCCATTTACAGGAAGAGAATCAGTCTTCCCATCCAAAGATTGGAGGTGATAAGTGTGGTGGCCAAGTTTCTCATGAACAAGGAAAGGTTTGATCCACATGAATTAGGGAATATATTGCTATGAATATATAATATTTAATAGTCATGATAAGTTTTATCACCTTGTAGTGAAATGTCTTGATTGTAACTTTTTTAGTGGCTAGGAAAAACCTTATCCATCGAAAACCTTTGAAACTTTTTGAAGAAGCCTTTCTAGTAGTATATATTCCTCCCCTTGTGTCAGTTGAGGGACTTCTATACCCTTCCTAGAGAATGGACATCATTAGCACTAGATTGTGTTTTTTGCTCATTAATGGTCTCTTTGGTTGTAATCACTTCCTCAAACCTATGTTAAAGGTCCATAATCACCATGGAGGTTTTTGATAACCACAAGGAAGAACCCTATGCTACTATGTTTAGATATTTTGTTGGTGGAAGATGCCTGAAGAAGAGTAAGCTTGTGAAAAGAGTTGAGTCATCCCTGAGATGGATATGCCTCTAGAGTTGAAGAGGAAATCCATAATGTTACACAAGGAAGCTCTTATTGAAAAGTTTACTAGTCTTTTTTGCACCCTCAAGAAGTCCAAGCATGGATCTCAAAGTGCCAAGCTATTGTCCCATGTCAAATCTTTGGTTATTATTGTGGCCAAGATTAGTATTTTTTTTTATTTGACAACAAGGAAGAACAAGATAAAATATTAAAATCAAGTCCTTGCTTCGTCAATTCCAACGAACAATTCCTTACCCACTAGACCTTGGACTTTGATTCATTCATGGAAATATCAACTATGCTAGTGTGAGTGATATCGCCACATCTCCCAATCCTTTTATAAGACAAAGATTCTCAAAAATAAATAGGAAACAATTTGGGTCATTATATAGATTGGGCTTATCTTAAAAGGAATATTTACTCTTGTGCTAGAATTTGGTTAGAAATAGATCTACAAAAGGGTATGCCAAAGGCAATCCAATTCAATATGGAGGGTTGGAGCTATGCATAGACCCTTGATGATGATTAAATTCTCTTTAGGTGTAACTCTTGTCATGATTATAGTCACTTTGTAAAAGGTTGTTAAAAAATCCAAGGAACACGACACCATTTAAAGTGGGGCCTTGTTTCCTTAAACAAAGAACATGAATCATATAAACAAGTATCTAGAAGGTATAAGAAGTGATAGCCCAAGGGATATTTGTGTGCAAAAAGACCTCCCAACCAACAACATATTTGGTGTAATTGAGCAAGAATGTGAGGAAAAAGAAATGGTGGAAATAAATAAAATTGATCCACCAAATCAAGAGGAACCCACTAGAATCGAAACCCATGAGGACCAACTGGAAGTGGTAGAGAAAATTCCAAAGCCTCGGTCATTGCGTTCAATCAAAAGCTCATATATTTCAGTATCAAACAATTTGAAGGCATCTACACTTGTGGTTTTGACACCCTCCCTGTTACAAGTCATTTTGTCACATCCAATCAAATGGCCGTGAAACAGGATCAATCAACATCCATTGACACTTTGCATTCATCCCTAGCAAAGCCAAGCGCATCCTGTCTCCAAAAGTTCCAAGAATTCTAGGTTAAACAACTCAAAACCCTAATTTTTTAAACCATCACACTCAGCCTTCATGCAAATTGCATTGTTGCAAGTTGTACACAAAGAAACTACACTGACTAGCTCATGTTGCTTTCACTGTAAGTGCGAAGGCCCTTGGAATTCAAAAAAAAATAAAAAAATCTAATCTTCTCTTTCTAGAAGCTTCCCAAGTGGTTTTAACTATTTACTATTGGATTAGATCTCGAACTCCTACTCTTGAGGCCTTATCTCCTATCCATATAACTTATCTTCCCTCTAATATATATCTAAGTCCTCGAATGGTAAATCCAAAACCACCTCTTTTACCCTATAAATACACTACCTCCCATAGAGTTTAGGTTGGCTTTTGGAGACTCTTAGTTATTCCCTCATGTTGTTTCTTTGTGCCTAAGGATCCATTATCCATCCATGCATTTGAGTTGTGATTGAAGGCTTTCTTTGTGGCAAAGGAAGGAAAAGATAGTTGTCATACATCTACAAGTTCAAGATTTGAAAGGGTTGTATCTTCTCCTACATTCATTAATATAAGAAGTGTTTTGTTTTCATATACTTATGTGTCATTTATGCATATGTAGAACAATGTCTTCTTAACTCATTGTTTAGAGATGTTATTATATGTTATTTGTATATTTTGGTTCTCTTTCATGTTTTAGTTGTTTTGCGGGTTCCATTTTTAGCATTTGGAGTTGGAGTTGGAGCTTACAAGCAAGGAGAAGAGGAGAGCTTGCGTTGGATCCTAGGTAAGTCTTTCTTCCATATTCTAAACTCTCTAAGGAAAACATAAGTCATTTTGTCTATGTTGTTTCTAGATCAAGCCACTAGATCTAGGGAGTTTGCTTCTGTCCACATAAGGAAATTATTCGTCAAACAACTTGGCAAACATACTAGGGAACAAGATGTTCTTTTAGTGGTTTCCTTTGCCTACGCTTTCAGGACCTTTGAAAATGACTCAATTTGACATGTTCAAACAATTATCAATCTTATGAAAGCATAATTATGAGCTTTCTAGGGTTTGTTTTTTGTCTTTTGAGAAAAATCATCCCCAACGATTTTTTGTTATGAGACAAAGCGACCTAGTGCACTTGTCTCTCTCTGTAAGTGTGATGAATCACACTGGTTATCATATATAGAATGTGATGGTCCTGTAGGATGAAAATATTTGCATTTTTATGCCTTTCTCTCAATTATTTTTTGATTGCAGTGATTTTTCCTGAGTCTCTGAATTGGTCAATGTCTCTGTAAAACCAACAATCCGTTTAAATTTGAGTGTGATTGTCTTTTGATGAGAGTTTGCTTGTTTTTGTTTCTTCTTGTCAATTAGGGTTTTTTATCACTTCTCTTGATTGTTGATTTGATAAAATATTTTCGTATTACAGTTTCAGTCTATGTGAATTCTTTTGATTAAATAATCTAGTCGCATTTCATTTTTCGTTGCATTTGAAAATTGAAAAGGAAAAGAAAATAAATTTTTCATTTTCTTCATGCATTAGGGCTTTGAATTGAATTGGAATAGTACATTTGAAGATCTTAATTAGGGCTAGAAGACGTGTTTTAGTGTCGTTAAACGTAGGAGTTGTTGTTACTTGTCAGCGTTACATGCTAGGCATGGTTGGTTTTCCACGTACATTGGAGTATATCAGAACGTTCTTCCACGTACCTTCGAGTATTCAGGACTATGCTCCACATACATCTGAGTATATCGAAACGCCCCCATCATACGGTTACACATTAGACAACACTACTATGGACTGCGCTTCCACGTACCTCTGGGTATATTTTGGAAGTCCCCACTAGGTTGCAATACTACCATAGGTAACTGAATTGGCTGCCTTGTTAATTGTGATACACCGAACATAGAATTCAGGGAGATTGCCTGCACATACCAACAATGGTATATTGCAATTCACAGTGACTTGGTAATCCCTTTTAGCTAGTTACCCCTTTTTATTTTTATAAAATTAATTAATCCACCATGGAAGAACACCCTGAACACCCCAGTCTTTCACGTAGAATGCAAATATTTCCTCCTCTACCTCCAAAGGCAACACCTGGTCATCGTAAGAACAACAAAATGCAAATGACTGAACCTGGTGCATTGAAATCTACCCCTTCTGGAACCACATATGAGATTAATCAACCAGAATTGTCACTTCCTACCGAACCTAAAATTACATCTTTACAAACTGGTGAGCTTGAAGTAGTTGAAATTGAAACTCTTGAGTCATTAGAACCTGAAATCATTGAACCTGAATTTGTATATTCAGACATTTTACAACCTAAGGATATACAACTTGAGGAACCACAAATAACTAAACCAACTACTCTAGGAACTTATTCTTCTTTTTCTTTGCCTTTATCTCAACCAAAACCTATGTTTTTGGGTCCTGACGGAGAATCACTTCCACCTAGTCTTTTGAGTATTGAGGAAATTCCTAAAAAAGAGTCTTCCCGACCTCGATCTCCTTTATAATTTGCAAAGGCTCCTCTTTATCAATATTTTCCTTTTAGTATCCCTGGTACTCATTTAGAATCTCTTTTACATCAAACTCCTTGTTTTAATTCACCTTTGAACTTTCCTCGACAAATTCCTTTGATAATTCTAACCATGTATGAGTCAACAACGATTTCTCAACCTGTATATGCTATCATGAGTGAATGGACTGAAGTTGCAACAACTTCTATGTTTCCCACTTCACCAGAAACTCACATGTATGGTGGTCCGTAAGTGCCACCTAGCTACCAGTCATTGTCTGGAACCTTTCTTGGTGTGTCGACTAGTCATTGGACTTCTCATTTACAATATTCATATGGAATACCATATGTTCCCTCCTTAACAAATGCCTCACAACCTATTCAACCTATTGCACCCAACCTCCTTTGGACCAACAATATGGTGTGTTTCTAAATGGATTAGGACACCTACAATGACCTACTCTGTCCTATACTGGGTACCCTCCTCCTGGGGGGAAGTTGCCTCCGTTCACTCCTTATCCTTCACCTGGGGGGGAACCCATTGTTGGTATTTTCCCATCAAATAATCAAATGCTACAAGTTGGTGCTTCTCCTTATTCGATTCATGTTCCTACGGGTGCCCCATTTCTAGGAATGGTTGCTCCTCCTTGGAATCTTACCTTTCCAATTCAACCTAGTTTGGTCTTAACTCAAATGTTGACCTGTCAACTGGCTTCAGATATGCCTCAGGTTCCTACTTGTCAATATGTTCAATCCATCCCTAACCCTACCTAATTTATGCTTCAAATAAGTCAACTTGTTGAGGTTATATCCCAAACACAAACTCGACAAACGGTACCAGGGATTTCTCAAATCTTGTCTACCTAGTCTATTCAAGGTGTATTACAAACTCCATTTAACCCACTTGGCCAGATTATTCCACAGATGCAAGTTAACCAACCTAGTCAAAGCATGCAATAGGTGTCAACCAGTGAGCCTAATATTGGAATGATGAAAATTCCATCTGGGAAATCATTCCAAGGTATCCCACAAATTCTTGTTGGCCAAATAACTATACCAAAAATACCTTATCAAGGCCAGTAGATCCAAATTCATCATTTCTAATCTTACCAAGTTTTTCATGGAACTGGGCAACCTGGTCTCAGTTATCTTGTTTATCAAACTCCTCCTTATCTCGATGGAATGCAAGTGCCCATAGATCAACCCATTCCATTGTATCCAGGATACCCTCCCACACCGGTTAATGTTTATCCACAAGGTCAACCTCCTCAAATGGACTTTAATAGGCAATTGCTATTAATTGCAACATTGCAGTTACCAGATCTCTCCTTGTTAACGAATGATATAATTATCATTCTCCTTGGTGGTAAATTATTCCAACCAAATTTTCGAGTGATTCTGAATTTTAATGGAAACCCTGGAGAAGATCCATAAAATCACGTCATGACCTATCATTTATGGAGTTTGTCAAACTCCTTAAATGATGACTCCGTTTGTTTACGACTTTTCCAACAAACACTTACTAGTTCGACAACTAAGTTGTATGTTGAATTACTAGAGCCTCATTTAATAACTTTAATGCATTGGAAGCCATGTTTCTAACACATTTCCAATTAACCATCCGTTCTGAAACTAGTACTGAGATTTTGACCTCCTTAAAGAAATTTGACTCTACTCATATATCTAATCATATACATGAGTGGAGGTGTCGACGTCGTCTGGTCAAAACTTATATTCTTGATCAGTTATTTACATAATGGTTCATTAAATCCTTGCTACCTTCTATAAGAGAAAGTCATTGCTCGTGCACAATATTTGGATTTAATTTACACTCGATCTAGCACACTCTATGACAATATACCCAATGCTCTGCAACCTTCATATATTGTTCCACCTGCTCCTTCAAAGTAATCATATGTTTTTGATGGCGTGATTGGCTTCGTTGGTCAATAGTCAATGAGAAAATCTTGTAATCAAAATAATTTGAAATCTTCTGCATGAATGACCAATCAAAGTCACTCTAATCATGCTTCTGTGAGTACAATTATAATTTACACTTATGTCATGAAACAACCTTGAACAACTGCTTGTAGCCGCCAATTACAGTTTACACAACCAATTACAATATATTATTCGCACTATTAAAACTGGAGCATCAACAAAAAATCATTTTTATAAATTTAGTAAGTTTTTTTTGGAATGTAATTTAAGTTAAAGTTCAATATATAAATTTAGTTGGGTTTTTTTTGGAAATGTAATTTAAGTTGGCGAAAAATGTAAATTACAAAGGTTGGTGTATAAATTTAATTAGTGCTTTTTTTGGAAGTAAATTAAGTCGTCTTTTTTTTTTTTTTTATGTAAATTAATATATAAATATATATATGTGTGTGTGTGTATGTGTGTATGTATGTATGTATGTATGTATATATATCTACATCCATCTATATATATATAATTTAATTTGATCAAAAGTTTAAATACACATAATGTTTAGAGAATTTTATTAATTAACCTAGATTAATCTTAACTTTGGATCTATCAAATGTCCCTTAACGAATCAAATCTCTTGAGGTGCAAATCTATTTTAGAGTGAAAAGAGATTTGATCCTTCTCAGGGCTTGGTAGATTCAAGTTAAAATGGATCTACGTTGATTTAATTATTAGCTTTTAAATAAGCTAGATTAGAAAACAATACCAGTTAAAATGTTAACATTACAAGATCTATACCATACTCAGTCCTAGAATTTTATGTTTGTTTGTTTGTTTGTTTTTTAAGGAATCAAAATGTTAAATGTTACAACATATTTACCACACTGGGTTGGAGAGCTCGTCTCTGTACAGTAAACATTACAACATCTCCATCATAGTGGACTAGAAAGCACCTCTTCGCCGAATAAGTTTATTTTGGATTTTTGTTATAGTGTAATTTTTATAAAGGAAAAATATGGTTATAATAATATGGATTTGTATATGTTATTGTGAGTGATATTTATCAAATGAAAATCTGCAAATGGATTATATGTGACTTTTTGATATTATGATGTGTTATATGATATTTGCAAAACAATTTATCTCCTTAATGAAGATGAAATTATATTCATACATCTTAAAATAAATATCAACTTTTAATTAACACAAGTTGAATAGTATGGTTGAAAGGTAATGTTTTTTACATTTTACATTTTTTTTAATATCATAGGAGAATTATAATATTTTACAATAGTTAAATATTATGGTTAATTGATGCTTGAAAAAAATTCAAATCTAATGATCAAATGTTCGACTTACTCTAGTTCTCATGTGGCCATATTCCTTCACCTATAACTATTGAATAGAGAGAGATATTGACTCTATGCAACGTCGACTTATAAAATTGGTGATGAAAATGAAGTTCATGCTCAATGGAACTTAATGGTGGACTTATATATTGAGTTGTCAAATGAATTTAATCATACATGTGGTCATCATAACTTTTCTAACCACAACTTGCTCCCAAACATTGAGGTCAAGAGGGGGTGCACTTATCAACGCTATCCATAAGTTTTAAAACTCAGTGAAAATAGAACAACATGTGTGATCTCCTTCTCCCAATGTGGTTTCAAGTGTATAGTTTAAAATCAATAAGAATGGAGGTTTATAGTTTTTCAAGTAAAGTGTTATGTTTAACCCTCCCAAAAGAGGACATCGTCATGGTTACATAGATGGGTTGGACATAAGTCAATGGAACAAGCTTTTATCTTTTGTAATTATCTATTTCCATCTTGCTATTTATTGATGGCAATAATTGTTTTTTTATTAACTAAACATTTTTTAGGGGAGTCGGGAATCTAATATTATGCAGTCAGACAAAACACAATAGTTTTCTTAATGTAATTGCCTACACATGTATTCCATGGAGCTTGAGCAACTCTCATTCATGAGAACCTGTACAAATAATTCTTATATATGATGACAAAAATGACGATTCTTAAAAGTTCAAAATTCTTGTTAAAATAAAAACCAATATTTAACTAATTGAAAACTCTTGGCATCATGTAATTTTATCCATCACATGTTAAGGTTCCTCGTGTACAATAATATTCCTAAAAGTTAATTAAAACATTCATTGTATCTTTATGAGGAATGAAACTTCATGTTGAGAAAAAGGAGAAATACTATACATTTTGGAATCTACCCCTTTCTTAGTACAATTCTTTAAGGATTAACTATTGTAAATGAGGTATAGTTGCCTAAAAGAAGAAAATGTCACTTTTCAATGTCAATATGTTATTGGACTTTGTAAATAATAATATATGGGATTTTTGTTTAATAAGAAATCAACCGTATAATATTCCATTTATATTATTAGAGTGTATAACAATATTTTTTATTATGTGTGAGGCATGTTATAAAGTGTTCAAAATTTTGTGGAGTACTAATGCCTAAAGGAAATATTTTAGTGATGGAGTTTTCAAAATTTTCAAGTTTATTTTTTTAATAAAAATTTAGAGTTGAATCAAAAGAAATTCTTGCAATGCAATGAATAAAATAGTGTTCAAGTGTTCAGTAATTTTATCGATAAGGAAATATTTGAACCAAAGCGGGTAGTAACAAAGACGAATATACAACCATAAAAAAAACCCTTAACAAGCCAATGAGTGTTAAACTAGAACATATCTAGTCTCACAGATATGAAATCTACACCTAACCTCTTGTTATTACAAGTGTGTTTCCTAGACCTGGTTTTGATGTCCTCGAAGCTTCATTCCGAACTAATGTCTTCACAATCTTCTTGTAAGGATCCTTGATTATGGCTCCTTCTTTTGCTTGTTATTCAAAATAAAATTTAAATCTCCCGAATTAATCCTATTAAGAGGATTTGACATAACAACAAACTCTTTGAACAAAGTACCTATAATTATAATTTTCCATGTAATTATTTGGGGTATATGAATTTGTTATTTGAGAGTGAAATCGACATTGACTTACCTACAAATTCAATATAATTTATAAAGATATAATACCATTATAAACATATGGTACAATGATATGATATAATTGCATGACATCATGAGATACATTTGTCTTACTATATAATAAATTCAAGACCCCTTAATCTTAGTTCTTTTGAAATCCTCCTTATGTGTCTTAGCATTTTGTTTATTTCTTGAAGGAGAAGAGTTTGTGTAAGATTTTTTTTTTTTAATTAAATATTTTAGACTCTTTATTCTTTCTTGGTCCACCAGGGCCCTTAAACTCCCTTGATAATAATTTCATGATTTAGGGGTTTGATTACTTTCTTCAGTAATTTTTCTTACTATTTCAAATTTTCCATGAGCCTTGATTTTATTTACTTTAAGTTCCACGGTTTCATCTTTCTTTGCTTTTATCCTAGGCTTTTTATGGTACCTTTCATATTCTCTCAAAGCTGATGGGGTAATCTAAGACAATCAAATAGGGTGAAATCAAATGGCAAAGGAATATTCCATCCCTTCATAGGAGAGCTATGCATTTTTCCATCATTATTTAGGTTTCTTAGCAAGCCCTTGTGAGAGTGTCATGAAATGGTTACTTACCGCATTTTTTGTATGGGAAAAATATTTGCTAGGATGAATTTCCCCTTCTTACTCATTTTAATTTATTGGTTTGTTTTATCAATTATTGTTTCTTGGATCTTATATTTTTTAAAAGTCCTTTGCATTTCCCTAAATTTATTTTCTCAACACCTCATATTTCCCTAATATCAAGCTATCCATGGGAGAATATGTATTGAATAGCCCAATGATTTCCATCCCAATGGGTGGTGCTGATGTTATACTAGGAGTCCAATGGCTACAATCCTTGGGTACAATAGCTTTTAATTCAAGAACTTTTCATGAAATTTTGTGTGGAAGGAAAGGAAGTTGAATTAAGAGGTACTGCAGGGAAACCAGGAAAGTTAATCAACTCTAACGATATGACAAAGCTTCTAAATAAGGAACAACGAGGTGTAATTGCACAATTATGTTCGCTAGAGGTTCCCACATTGAAGTCATCTATTTCTCCATGTCTCCAAAAGTCTTCAATAATCATTCCAAGGTATTTGGGACTCCCAAAGGTCTCCCACCTATTCGTGATCATGATCATGTTATTCATTTGATTCCAGGAAGTGTTCTTCCAAACATCAGGTCGTACGGATATCCCTATGCCCAAAAGAGTGAAATTGAACGTATGGTTGCAAAAATGCTAAAGGTTGGTATAATTCAACCTAGTCAAAGTTCTTTCTCTGCTCCAATAGTATTGGTGCACAAGAAGGATGGATCATGGTGCATGTGTCCAGATTATAGGGAGCTCAACAAGATCACTATTAAAGATAAATTTCCCATTCCTGTCATTGATGAATTATTGGATGAATTGCATGGATCAATTTACTTCACCAAGTTGGATCTTCGTTCAGGATATCATCAAATCAGAATGAAGACTGAAGACATTCCAAAAACAACATTTAGAACTCATGAGGGAAAGTATTTACACAAAGATATTTATGAGAAGGAAACGTTGGCATGCACTTAAGAAATGGTGACCCTACCTAATGGGAAGACACTTCAAGGTAAAAATAGATCATGATAGTCTTAAATACTTTTTAGAACAAAGACTGTCCTCTTAAGAGAAACAAAAATGGGTCGCAAAGATGTTGGGTTATGACTTTGAAATCATCTACAAAAAAGGGAAGCAAAATGTTATGGCAGATGCGCGCTCAAGAGAGGACGAGGATGTGGAAGCATTTTGTGCGCCATTTCTATTATCCATCTAGATTGGATAAATGAAGCAAGGGAGGAATGGAAGAATGATGAAGAAGTGTGGGCACTCATTCGAAAGTTACAACAAGATCCCGGTACATCTGATACATTTAGCTGGAAAAATGATTCGTTATGGTACAAATATCGCTTATACCTATGTAAGAATTCCCAACTCAAACATAAGATTCTTATGGAATTGCACACTCCTCCCTTAGGAGGGCACTTAGGATTTTTAAAAACTTACCACAGGGTTAAGAAGGAATTTTTTTGGGATGGTCTTAAATCGGGTATTCAAAAGTTTGTGGCGGAATGTTTGGTTTGCCAACAAAATAAAGTTGAAACAATTAAGACCCCAGGTATATTAGAATCTTTGTCCATTCCAAGCCAACGTTGCGAGGAGGTTTCAATGGATTTTATCAGATGTTTACCCAAGTCCGAAGGAAAGAGTGTCATCATGGTGGTAGTTGATAGACTTACCAAGTATGCACACTTTTATGCATTATCACATCCATTTAAAGTCAATACAATTTCTACTGCATTTATGGAACAATTCAAAAGCTACATGGAAACCCAAAGATTATTGTAAGCGACAGAGATCCCATTTTCACTGGAATTTTTTGGACAAAATTATTTCTTGTCTTGGTACTTAGTTAGATCATAGTTCATCTTATCATCCTCATTCTGATGGGAAAACTGAGATGATAAACAAATGTTTGGAAGGATATCTTCGTTGCTTTGTATCTGATAAACAGACACAATGGGTCAAATGGTTGCCTCTGGCTGAATGTTGGTATAACACTTCCTTCCATACTGCAGCAAAAGTGACCCCATTTATGGCACTTTATGGATATCATCCACCATCCATCACATCATATTTAATAGAAAATTCTAAGGTTCAAGTAGTGGAACATCACATCGAGCATCAACAACAAGTTCTCCAACTCTTAAAGGATAACCTCACATTGGTGCATAATAGAATGAAACAACATGCAGGTCAACACTGCAGCGAAAGGAGTTTTGATGTAGGTGACTGGGTATTCCTACGGCTACAACCATATAAACAAATGTCCCTCAAGCAAGCTAAGAAGGATAATAAATTGTCACGAAAGTGTTATGGTCCATACAAGGTGTTGCAAAAGATTGGTACTATGGCATACAAAATGGAGCTTCCTGCAGCTTCCCGAGTGCACCCATTTTTCCATGTTTCATGTTTAAAGAATGTTATAGGTGACAAGCTCCCAGTTCAAACATTATTGCTAGAACTTGATGAGGAAGGAAAAATCATATTGGAACCGGAAGCAGTCACAGAAACAAGAACTCGACAACTACGAAATTGATCAATTTCAGAGTATCTCATTAAGTGGAAGAACTTATCTGCTGAAGATTCCACATGGGAGGATGAGAATTTTATACAAAAGCATCTAGAACTACTCAAGAGTTGAGGACAACACTTTTTGGAAGGAGAGGGGAATGTTAGGCCCCTATAATACTAGTGATTCCCCCATTACTATTGTCATTGTATCCCTTATTGTTATTATTGTGCCCCTATTGTCCCCATACTGTTAAATATGCCCCATAGAAACCCACTATTGTTAATTTTGTGCCCTTGTGTTATTACTGTTATGTCAGCTTGATTATATTGTGACCCCTTAGACTCCTATATATGGAAGGGAGGTTTAGTCATTTTTAACATCCAATAATTGTTCATTTGTGTAATGTAAAGGAGGTTGCCCCCTCGAAGAGGCTGAATTATAAGGCGTTGATCTATCTTTTCTATCTTTTTGCGAGTTGGTTTCCTAACACCTAGTGTGTATGATGAGTTCGTTAAACACACCTCAACCTCAGGAACTAGTTCCAGAAACCTCGAGTGTTGTGACTACTGACTCAATGTTCCTGCCATACACAATCACTTAGACACTTTTCTTTTATGTCCCACCTAGTTTTGTCTCACACCAAGTCGTGGAAACACTGACATTTCCAAATATGGCTTTCACAATACTTGTCTGGTATTTGGCCCCATAGGCCATGTCAGCAAAATAAAGTATTACCTTGACAGTCATCATTCTTGTAGCCACCCCTCAGGAAACCACCTCAAAATTAGCTACACCTGTGTCGACGCTAACAAGTGCCACAAAAAAGGACAAGTAGAAAGGGAAGAAGGTGGAAGCCTCATCCACTTCCTCGTCTAGGGTACCACCACCTTGTGCATTATGTGAAGTATCTGAGCAACCTACCAAATTGTGTCCGCAATTAGAGGAGTTAAAATATCTTCTTCATGCCCCAAAAATTCTAGTAGCCCAACCTCCACCTTCAGGAGAAAAGGACACACCAACATGTAATAAGGCATTACACACCATCGATGCATGCACTATATGCGTAGAATATAGACATTACACACATCACTAAATTCCTTGTTATCGAGATGCATTGGGAGCCCTCGCTCAAGCCAATACTATGACACCATCACCTCCCACAACGCCAATGGTATATGATGTGTTCAAAACCATTTATTATGTCTTTGAGGAAGAAGTTGCGGGCCTTGTTCATCCTTACACCCATTGTCACTCTACCTCTCGCCCTTGGCCAATATTTAGAAGGATGACAAATATGCCTAAGAAAGTATTGCTAAAACCTTCCCACCCCTACGCCCTATGCGATAGAATAGGCCATTTAATTAATCAATGTTGAGAATTGAGCAAAATTAGAGATGTTTTTCTCTTATTGGTCCGTATTCCTTGACTTACCTGCTCAAACCATTCTAGACACACGCATAATTATTGTCGCATTTGTTCCCAAGTTCATCATACACAAAATTTTCAATACCTCCCACAATTTCAAGCAGTAAGAGCAGCCTTGCGTCAAATTAAAATTGAGCTTACAAATCCTCCTCCCATTGCCGATACTAAGATCCAGAGGTGGCCCGCACCCTTAAATGCCCCACCTCATGACACCAACCATCCATCATCATCATGAACTACGAGAAATGTTGATACGCACACCATTTATTACATTAGCACATAACCTTCATTATGTGTAGTACACACATGCAACATTTGTACCAACAACTTTCATAGTTTAGACACATGTTCTATGTTGCAAACATTTGGACAACTTAGCATACGACACCACCCATTTCAGGTAATCCCTGAACACCATCCTCACATAGAGGAAGATGCCTTGACCCCTAGGATGCCAACATTATCTCAAGAACCCTCTCTCACTCATCACCAAGCCACCATCATGGAAATTCTCCCACCACCTGGTGCTGACGACACACAACACCACATAGGATTCATTTCCTCGACCGTAGGAACCCTAATTCACGTTGTATGCTCATCATTTCTTGGTGTCGAGATCACTTCGCCCACTTCAAAGGTGTTACCACCACTGACTAGGCAAACCCATCCAATCTACAGATTGTGAACATCGTTTGGTTCTATGACAAAAACCACCAAGTCGTTCTCTTGTTTGTCAACCAACACTGCTAGGTCCCAATCCCATCCTCATGACTTTCTGCAACCTCTATCACCATTAGAAAATATTTTTCACTCAGATGAAGATATTTTGGAGGCCTTGATGGAACCAAAGTGTCCTTGGGATGCCATGCATCATTGCTCTTTCTTTTTACCCGAGAAAGTATTCTCACATATTGATGCACCAAGCCACACTATCTGCACAAAAGAAACAAATGACTTCCCACCACTAGGACAGGTAGATTAGTTCAAAAATCCCATTCATACACTAGATGTATTTGAGGAAGGGAATATGTATAATATATCACCTATAGTCAAGGTAGATATTTCCACCAAGCCGAACATAGTCGAAGAAATCTCATTGGGGGTTGCATGCTCCCCAAATGAAGTGGCCTCATACATAGCCCTCTTTCAAGAATATATGGACATATTTGCATGGTCTTACTCGGAAATGCCAAGAATTAGTCCTACAATCATGGAGCACCACATCGACACATCACCTGATGCCTACCCTGTTAGGAAAAAATAGCGTCAACTCTAGCCCTCTAAAGCAGAAGGGATTAAATAAGAAATCGAAAAGCTTCATAAGGCAAGCTTCATCTACCCTATCGCTTACACATCTTAGCGTTTCTAACCCTGTACCCATCATGAAGAAACAGGGCACCATTCAAGTTTGTACTGACTTCAGAGATATGAATAAGGCATGTCCCAGAGACAATTATCCTACACCCTTCATCAATCAAGTAATTGATGCATGCACCAGACACGCAGTCTTATCCTTCATGAATGGCTTCTCAGGGTGTAACCAAATTAAAATACGACATATCTATCACTACCCCATGGGGTACATTCACTTATCGAGTAATGCCCTTCGACCTTAAAAACAATGGTGCCACCTTTTAGCGGTCCATGAACTATACCTTCCATGATCTTGCTCATGTTATACTAGCCTATGTGGACGACCTTACAGTGCAAATCCAAAAATCGCTTTGTAACAACCCTAGGTTAAAAGTTCATGTAATAAAGTTAATAAAGGAAAAATAAGACCAAGGTCATGGGACACATATTCCAAGTTGAATGTTGGGAAAACATCATAGTGAGAATCACTTGTTGTTTATTATGTCTAAGGAGAAATTGGAAAAGGCATTGGAAAAGGCTTTGAAAAGGATAAAAGCAATTATTGGCATTTTATTTATGAAAATAAATGAAAATAGGAGAAGAGGGAGGTGAAAGGTCACAGGTTGCATGTGAGGAGGAAATTGAAGGAAAATAGAGGGAAAATGAATAAATTACAGGCATTAATAATAAAAAGGTTTTTGAGGATCGGTTCACAGCTTTTTCTAGTCTAGCTTTTGGCTGGTTAGCCTTTTGTCAGTTGAGTTTTGGAATTGACTTCAGAGAGGAGAAGAGCACCAAGAGGAGAAAGCAAGCAAGCAAGCAAAGGAAAGCAAAGGAAGGACAAGGAAATCAAAGGAAAGAAAGGATCAAGTAAGAAAGGGTTGGATCAAGAAACTTCAACTGGAATAATTGCATGTGATAGGTTGCATGTATGATTTCCTAGCTAGTTTTGGCATGCATGTTACATGCATGTGTTTATTTGGTTCATTTGATGTCACTGAGATGGAAATTTTTGGGTTTGCTAGTGGTCTCAACATTACCTTTCCATTTCCAGATAGCCATGGTGTCATGGGATTAATTCTTGGTTAAGATTTGGATTACCGAAAGTTTTTGGATTTGGGTGAGGTGGTCTCAGGAAAATCCCAAAGTTTGGCGGTGGAGATGGTTTTCTTTGGGAAGCCCTCAAGAGGAGGGTAGAGACAGGAAAATTCCTCAAGGGATGGTGAAGGATTTGATGGGCCTCCAAATTAGACATAAATTAAGTCCCATCTAACCTTTCTTAGGCACATAAAGTCTATATTAAACCTCTCCTTCTACATTTAATAATGTTTTTTTAGCTTTAATATGTTCATAGGAAGGTTTAGAGGTAATTACATATTATGTGCCTAATATTATTTCTTTTTGCAGAATATTGAGAGAAAATGGAGTAAATTATGAATGAGATAATATAGGGAGTTTCTCCCTACTATAGGAGGATCAAGATTGGATAATAAATGAACAATATATTATGAAATTATTGCACAAATTATGGAGCTCCAATGATTGAGAAAATCTAGGAATGTGCTCCCTGTCATTTAATGTAGATTCCTAGTGTTGAGAACCAGATCCACTATTTGAGGGATTTTGGAGGGGAAAGCTTCCTCCTTTCAAGGAGAATGCTTCCTCATCATTTTGTATAAGTACCAATTTGAATTGGACTATAGGGGCATGTATTTCTTAGTCTTCTTGTGGAGAAAACTTGTTATTTAGCAATTCCACTTTCATTTCTAGCAGGGATGTACTTGGATGGATTCAAATAATGACGTTTGGTGCCATTTTTAGCTTCTAAAGCTTGGTTTCCTTCATAGGACTTTGATTTTTCTTGGGCTTGCCCATTCGAGGAGCCTCATAGGCCTCTTGCACAATTTCTTTATTTCCTTTGATTGCCTTTTTCACATGCATCTCTTATTTATGCATTTAATATTCATGCTTATTTTGTTGTAGGTTACATTGGTTAAATGAAAATGTTTTTTTGTTTGGCCAGGTTATTTATAGATTAACAAGCATGATTCATCCTTAGAACAACTTTTAAAAGTCATATTCACCATTGAGCTACTTGGATTGGTCTACTAGTTCACAAATCTAGAATTTCTGGAAATACTTTGTAGCAAAATAGTAGTAATTTTATGTTATTTTTTAGAACGTGTTAAGGAGATTCATTTTAGTTGACTCCACTTGTATTGTGTCATAAAAATATTAAAGTAATAACAAAATTTACCCTATATAATTTTCACTTTATTAGGTTAGGCATTTGGTAGGTTAACTAGCTCACTAGTTCTTGAATTTCCAGTTTTTAAAGTAGTAAGTTTCTGCTATTTTTTGGCATGTGTTAAAAGGGGTATTTTGAAGTGATTCCACTTGAAATGGAGTCCTAAGAAATCCTACTTAATAAATAATTTTTCCGCATCCCATTTGCATTTTATTTACTTGGTCATTCAACAAGTTATCTCACTCCTGTAGCAAAGCAGGTCCTCTTGTAGCACCTCCTATAGCACTCATATAGCACGTGTAAAATTAACCATATTTGCTCCAAAATCTTGGTTTTTGTCTCTTATGCTTGAATAATGACCCCTAGGCTCTAAATCCATGATTGGGGAAGAATAAATACAACTTATGACTTTCCTTATTACAAAGTAGATTAGGCCTATTGCTTTGAATTCATGCTCTTAGGATTTCAATTACAAATTGTTGTTCTTGCATAGGGTTAATTTCTTTTCAAGGCAAATTTTCACATTCCACAATTAGAATAATGATTCACATTGTTAAAAGTAGCACAAGGCTTAAATTATGCAAATAGACAAGTACTTTTAATTCCTAAAAATGGCATAAGGTTTACATTCTTGCAATTAGGATTAGCGTTTACTTCTGAGCAAGTAGCATTTCCATTTCTTGCAAATGAGCAAAATTTCCATATATGCAATGAGTTTAGGCTTTGATTTCATGACATTCACTCCATTACATCAGATAAAAAATAGAAGGACACATTGTATGCTTCACATATAGTTTCGACACCTCTTATGTTTGTACAAACCCCGGGTTGATAATTTAAGTTGGTATCCTTGTGAGTTGCAGCATTTTTGTTACAATAATGGGGTTCATCTCTTTTTGCCGTCATTGGTGGGGAGGTGTCAAAGTATGCATTTTTTTCTTCCATAGTTGATTAATTTCTTTTACTTTATGCAAGAACAAAAAATTTCATTAGGCATATTTCATTTCAAAGACAAAAAAATTGCATTGTATTAGCATTCTTATTCAAAAAAAAAAAACTTCTCCAACACCAACCCCACCCCATTTGGTCACGTGGTGCATTAAGAACCACATTACCATTCACTTTTGCAGGTAGAAGAAGAAGAGGTGTCAGAGAAGGTAGAATAAATAGATGGAGATGATGAAGAAGATCCTTTTGGATTTCCCATTCAAGATATTGATATCAGTGTTCATATCCCTCTATCTTTCCTTCCCAACTTCCATGGTATGAGGTCAGAGGATCCAAAAACCTTTCTCTTTGAATTTTAAATCCTTTGTAGATATTATGGTTCCTTATTAAACCGTCAAAAATTGAGATTGTTTCTGGAAACATTGAAAGATAGAGATTTTAAAAGGTTTATGAGTTTAGGGACTAATTCAATAAGATCATGGAATGATATGCAAAATATATTTCTAGAAAATATAAAGATCATGATCTTAAAGAATAAATATTTAGAATGACTCAAAAATAATATGAAAGCCTTGACGATCTAATAGAGAGATTTATGTATAATGTTAAGAGGGAAAAATAACATCATTTAGGATTTGATACACTAAAAGCACTCTTACTTAGAACAATTAGGGACGAGTGGATTGTGTTATATTCTTTCCACGTAGTTAACAGGGGGTTTGAGGGGCACCTGTAACCCCACTTTATGGGGTCTGGGGCAGCGCCCCGGAAAATTTTGGTTTTGGACCCTATGTTAGGTTGGGCAGACCCACCTATGGTTTTGTGCATGATTTTCGCACATGTTTTTTGGACGCGATGGTTTTCAGTCCATGGTATTGGATGCTTCGGCATGTATAAATATGTATTATAACATTGAAAGGAACATAATGAAAAATCAAGTTGGTAGTCCCGGTTTTGGGATCCAGGGGAAAATCTCTGTGTATATGCGTTTTATGTGTTCTGCTCTCGCATTATTTATTTTCCGTGTTTTAGAATTCATATGCAGGTAATTTCTGTACGGGGTTAAAACCTACATTTGGTATCAGAGCAGATTTGGCTTCAAGGGGATGCCTTTGTTGCTGAGGGGTTTCGCTTGGGCCTGTGGTAGATCCTGTTCAATGGGAGATCTGCAAGATTGATTCTGGTGGTGAAAGAAGATGGCGAGCAGTGGAAAGATAGAGATCGAGAAATTTAATGGTCAGAGTTTTGAGTTGTGGAAACTCAAGATGGAGGATCTGTTGGTGGATAAATATCAGTGGATTGCAGTAGATCTGGGTACTAAACCAACGGGAGTGTCCGATGAAGAATGGAAGAAGTTGGACCGGAAGGCAAATAGCACAATATGATTGTGTGTCTCAAACTCAGTATTGCTGAATGTATCAGGGGAAGCTACAACAAAGGCTTTGTGGGACAAGTTAGGGACTTTGTACCAATCTAAGTCTCTGGTGAATAAATTGTTCCTGTGGAAAATGTTGTATAACCTGAGGATGAAAGATGGAGACTCGGTGACAGAGCATATGAACGCATTTAATACTGTGGTAAGTCAGTTAGCATCTGTTGATATTAAAATTTCAGATGAAGATAAGTGCATTAGTTTGTTGTGTTCTCTACCAGATTCGTGGGATAGTTTGGTTATTGCAATAGGTAGCAATGCAACTGCCTTGCAGTTTGATGAAATAGTCTTAGCCTTGTTGACGGAGGAGATGAGATGGAAAAATATGGAGAGCCAAAATGGTAATGCCTTGTTTGTATGAGGATGGTCCCAGAATAGAAACAAAATAAGTCATCGAGTGGGAGATCTAAATCTAGAGGGAGATCTAAATCTCCAGGAAAACCTGTAAAGGTGGTGTGCTGGAAATGTGGAAAGGAAGGCCACTTTAAAAGGGACTGTAAATCTAAAGCTCCTAACAAAGGAAATGGATCTAACGAGGCTCCTTCTGTAGAGGCGAAAACCACCTCAGATGAAGGCAGGGATGTGTACTTGACTTCTTCAAGTACACATGTAGATCATGAGGCATGGTTGATTGACTCAGGTGCATCCTTTCACTTCACTCCCCATAGAGAGTGGTTCTGTGAGTATGAGAAATATGATGGTGGTGATGTCTTCTTGGGGGATGAAAGGAAGGTTAGAATCATTGGTTGTGGAAAATTAAAGTTGAAGCTGCAAGGTGGAAGGGTTAGAACACTTCCGGGTGTTCTGCATATTCCTGCATTAGCCAGAAATCTAATTTTTGTTAGTACGTTGGATGATGCAGGTGTAAAAACAGTGTTCGAGAAGGATACCTGGTTCAGGGAGCACTGGTATTGATGCGGGGAGTTCGGATTGGAACTCTGTACAAGCTGCAAAGTAGCACTATTATTGATGGGTGCAATAGTTCTATGGTTCCTGAAAGTGGAGTAGAAAATATAGTGGTCTTTGGAGAGAAGACCATGTTGTGGCATCAAAGGCTTGGACATATTGGAGAGAAGGGCCTTCGAATACTTCATGGTAAAGGTATGGTAGAAGGTATAAGTAATAGCTCTCTGGATTTTGATTTCTATGAAAATTGTGTATATGGGAAGCAGAATCGGGTGAGTTTCCCCTCTGGTGGTAAGAGGGCAAAACAGATATTAGAGCTTATGCACAGTGATGTGTTTGGACCTGTGAAGGTTCCATCACTGGGTAAGTCTGTGTACTATGTATCATTTATAGATGACTTCTCAAGGAATACATGGATATATTTCCTTAAGAAGAAATCTGAAGTCTTTGACAAGTTTAAATAATTTAAGCCTCTAGTGGAAAACCAGACAGAGAAGAAGATAAAGGTGCTGAGGACAGATAATGGTGGAGAGTTTTGCAGCAAGGAATTTGAAGAATTCTGTAAGAAGTGTGGTATATCACAGCAGAAGACTACTCCATATACACCCGAACAAAATGGAGTTGCAGAAAGAATGAACAAGACATTGATGGAAAGGGCAAGAAGCATGCTCAGTGGTGCCGAGTTAGGACAAGAATTCTGGGCAAAGGCGGTGGATATTGCATGTCACCTGGTCAACACGTCACCTTCATCAGCGTTGGAGGATAAGACTCCACAAGAGGTATGGACTAGTAAGAAACCCTCTCTTTCACATCTAAAGGTATTTGGATGTGATGCATATGTACATGTTCCAAAGGAGAAAAGAACCAAGTTGGATAGTAAATCGGAAAAGTGCATCTTTATTGGGTATAAAGATGGTTTAAAGGGTTATAAGCTACCCAGTAACAAGGAATGTTGTGTACAGCCGAGATGTGGTGTTCAGAGAGGTGAAAGATGTTATTAAACATGAAGTCCAACCAAATGAACCTGAGAAGATAGAGTTTGAGCTAAAGGAGGAAGAATCAGACTCTACAGTAGAGGAGGAATCAGAAGATGAAGAGCCACAAACTCTGGCTGTGAGAAGATCAGTTCGAGAAAGAAGGCAACCAGAAAGGTATAGTCCATTTGCTTTCTGTTCAAATTTTGCTTTGTCTGTTACCAATGATGATCCCAGAACTGTGAAGGAAGCAGTGGATTCAGAGGATGGAAAACTTTGGAAAGAGGCCATGGTTGATGAAATGGCATCTTTGCACGAAAATGAGGCTTGGGATCTGGTGGAGTTGCCAGTAGGAAGGAAACCCATTGGTAGCAAATGGGTGTTCAAAAAGAAGACAAATGCAGAAGGAAAAGTGGAGAGATACAAAGCTTAGTTGGTAGCAAAAGGTTATTCCCAGGTGTCAGGAATTGATTTTGGTGATATTTTTTCTCCTGTTGCCAAGGTAACTTCTATTAGATTACTTTTATCTGTTGTTGCTACTTTTGATTTTGAGGTAGAATAGATGGATGTGAAGACAACATTTCTTTATGAGGATCTAGAAGAGGAGATCTACATGAAGCAACCTGAAGGCTTTGCGGTGAAGGGTAAGAAAGAATTGGTATGTAAGTTAAAGAAGTCTCTATATGGGTTAAAACAGTCACCAAGGATGTGGTATCAGAAATTTGATACATTTATACGGGGACTTGGCTTCACCAGAAGCAAAGCAGATCACTATGTGTATTTTAAATTAATTGGTGACCGTGTTATTTATCTGGTCTTGTATGTGGATGATATGTTGTTTGTTGGAAATGACAAAGAAGTTATCCAGGATTTGAAGACCCAATTGTTCTCCAAATTCGACATGAAAGATCTTGGTGCTGCAAACTATATTTTGGGCATGGAAATTAAAAGAGATCGGGAAAAGAGGAAGCTCTGGTTAAACCAGAGGAAGTATGTTGAGACAATATTGCAGAGGTATAATATGCAGGATTGTAAACCGGTGAAGGTTCCTATTCCTATAGGTGTGAGGTTATCTGCTGAACAATGTCCCAAGACACAAGAAGAGGAAGATGACATGTCCCGTGTTCCATATACAAGTGCAGCCACTAGCCTGATGTATGCAATGGTCTGTACTAGACCAGACATTGCACATGCAGTGGGAGTATTGAGCAGGTTTATGTCAAAACCAGGGAAGGAGCGCTGGACAGCAGTGAAGCGGGTTTTCAAGTATTTGCATGGCACTAGTGATTATGGTTTGTGCTACCAAGGAAGACCAGGATTGGATAGAGTGTTGGATATTCATGGCTTTGTTGATGTTATCCAAGAGGGGTTCCTTGATTGGTGGACTCCATTATCTCAACCTTAGATCAACGAAGGAACGAGGATGTTATTCTGATTTAAATAAATTTTAAGACACTTTGACACAACTTTGCTTTTTCAATTTTTAAGAGTCGAGAAAAAGCTAAAGGTGACTCTAGTCGCCTTCGATTTTTAATGAGCCTGAAGTGACAAGTGCTCAGATGGACCTTTTCTTTTAAGGAGTCGAAAAGGAACGAAAGTGACTACTCTGGAAATCTAGACAGAGGGATTACCAAACCGATCGCAAAACTGCAAAATACACCTTGGTGATAAATGATAGAGAAATTACCAAGGACTTATGTACGGCAGTCAATCTTCCCGAATGTTGTGTTCAGTGCATTGTGATCGATAGGGCGGTAGAAACGGCTTCCTAAGGATAAAGGATATCAACCTATTGTGGTCTCCCAATATATACTCGACGGTATGGGAGCACAAGTCCGTACTGGCACTTGTTGTATCAAAGAGGAGGAATCACCCAACCTTCGATGAAAATGATAGTTACCAAGTTTTACGACGCCGGAACACATCTCTAGCCTAGACTTCTAGATGTGTTGCGTTAGGTTCCAAAGCGTTTTTATGTTCATTGAGATTTATTTTAGAGTTGATCTTGCTTAGAAGTTTGTCTTTTAAGGTTAACCACATGATGTAGATGTAAAATTCCTAAATATGCAATCTAAAATGATAAGCAGTCATTTATTTTCTTTTAGCAATGAAAATCCTAGCTACAAAGGAAAGAAGATTATGATTTTTTCTTTCAACAGAAAGCATAGAGCACACACTAAATGCACTTTCCTAAATCATATTCCACATGCAGCCAAAATACAAATGCACATGCATGTATTTGTTTTCCGTTTCCTTAATGTGTGAATGCCAAAAAGGAAAGCTAAGTACAGATCTGAACTATTTTCTTTTAAAGCGACATTTTTAACAATTTCTTTTCAAAACGAAAGAAAGACTAAGACGACAGTTTTCTATTTCGAATTGAGAACTGCTTTCGACACTTCAAATACTAACAATTCAAATCAAGTACAATGACAAAAGTACAATCAACTATCTAGAAGAGGAAGACTTTACAACACTCTTCTTTTGATTCAAAATGAAAATTACAACACTTGCATAAAAAAACAACAGTTCGATTAAGCTACTCTTGAAAAAGGAAGATTGTAAATGATTTACAAATACACAAAAAACATTTACAATTCCTAACTAATGGAGGCTGAAATATGTGAAGGAAGAAGATTTCAGCAAGAAGATACTGATCATGAACAACAAAACTATAGAATAGAGCTGAAAACAAGGAGGAAAAACCAACTTTCGAAGAGAGAAAAACAATGTCACTCAATCATCGCACCTGCAACACAGAGAAACAGGATGCATCTCACCTGCAACACACGGGAGGTGCGATGCATACAGGTTTCCCAGTTACAAATAGTGCGATGGACCAGGGAGCGAAACTGAGCTTGGTTTTTGCTCAAAATTTGCAGCTAAGTTCAGTGATTTAGGCTAAGTTATGATGGACAGTAAAAACAAAGTATAGGGGTAAGATCTTATGAGGTTATTGAGCTACCATAAGGGCACTTAGAATGCTTTGTAAGTCAGATGTTCCTTTCATAAACCAACCCGGAGATTGACTGAAGTAACTTTCATCTACTTCGCAATTGCATAGAAAAGGTGTTTCGAAGGCTAGCTGGCTAACTTCAGGCTCCGTCTGTAGTTTATAAAGCAAACAATAAGCAAACAAAACAAACTATTCGTTCCCCAACAGAGTTTCCATTTTGTTTTAGGGAAAACTAGTGTCAAGTCGAACTGCTAGTCCCACTAAGATGGGTAGCTATCTTAGAAACAAACAATTAAAGCAATTCGAGATTTCCTTTAGATGTGATAGATAAGAGGGAAGAAAAGAGGACCAACCTGGATCTTCTGCTTTGATCCTTGTTTGATTTCTCTTTCCCTTGATAGAATTTGCCACTCTTCTCCTACTTGTCCTGCTTCAAAGAGTACCTGTAGAGTCAAAGTAACAGAAAACCATCAAAGCATCTCTATCTAAAACATCATAAACAATGCAGAATCAGAAACACATTGACCATACAATTGCACTCATAAACAATTAGATTCACAAATACACGATTATATGGAGGAAAACTCAAAGAACTTTATTAACAGTAGAAGAGAGGATTACAACCCAGTTTTCTGATCCAGCATCATCCTCCCAGCATAGAAGCCCTCTTCACCTCATGAAAAGCAAGATCACCCAACAATACAATGTCTCTTCTCACAAATAAACCAACAACACTTCCTTACAAATTACTAAATTCCAACCTCTAGATCTCTCAGATGAGGGATCTGTTTATAGATGTCTTGCAAGGGTGTGAGTCAGCTCTGGGTTTTTTATTAGTGTCATTCCACTAATAGTTCTTGGTTCCACTTGGAGATTTCATTGATCTCTTACTCTTCCTTGGACGAATTCAGAGAGGCAAGTGTCACAGGAGAAGTTTATGGAAGATTCCATGATCATTAGCAAACTGTCTTTGCCATTTGTCTATTCTCGCTCATCGCACCCCACAGAAGGCCATTTCAATATGCATCGCACCTGGCTAGTGTGGTAGCCAGTATGCATCGCACCTTGACCATGGAGCAATCAGTATGGTCCAGTTTGGCCAGTTCTGAGTAGTTTTTTTAGGTGGAACTTCTGGGAAATGATGCAATCAGTTGACCATGATCCTTTAGGGTATGAAACAACACTTTTAGGGACTAAAGAGCCCTTGGTTTATGGACATATGAGTTTAGGGTTGCAGTGTCCAAATATGTCTATATCACTATGGAGTCAATCAGGCTTTGAAAACAGAACAACAACAAACCATAAAGAAAATGTTATAGGGCAAGATAGGTGAGAAATATCAGATCTCAAAGGCTGGATGGTGAAATTATTTCCAATCGGGATCAAGGAGCAGTTAAGGATTCCTTAAACCAGATTATGAAGAGAAATGCAAGAGGTCAACCGGGATGGGAGAGCAATTAAGGGTTCTCAAATCCGGATATCAGAGGAAAACATATAAATGATCAACTGTGCAAAAAAAAGTGTACTTAAACAAGTTTTGAGTTATATTTCTAGTTTAATTCATTCAAATTTGGATAACATTTAAGTTTATGAAACACGTAGAGAAAGAACATAAATAAGATGAAATTTGTACTTCACTGAGATAGCTCAACACATGAATCCTATAAAAAAGTTTATTTATAACTTGTCCTGTCTGTCAACTGGAAATTCGTACAATAACGCTTAGGTAATAGATCAGTCAACTATAACAATATTCTGAAATCCACCCTCTATAATTCAAATTATGAAGTATTTATACAAAAATTATTACAAAATATCCTAACCTGTTTTAGGATTTATTCGAGGAAGATAAAATATCTTTATGCAAGAAGATAGAGACACCTAGGAGACTAAAGAGCTAGCTATCCATTCTTTTACTGATTTGATGTTTGTTGTTCTTTGATATTATGATGCTTTCTCTTCTTGGCTATTGCTCTATGTTGGTTGTCCTTTTACTCTTCCTTTTGACTGATACCCTTTGATATGATACTCTTTGACTTGGCTGATCCACTGTTTTATTTTCACTGCTCTATATTCACTGTTTACCTTGATTTCTCTTTTACCTTTTTTACTTTTGATCTTCATAGTAAATCATTCAATTTTTTTTTGTGCTTCTTCAATTTGGAGTCTTCAAGGTCTTCAGGCTGTAAATGGGTAAAAAATGGTTGAGCTAAGTTCCGGGATTTAGAGTTTGTCTGAAGAGGTGTTTGAAATGAAATAACAGTAAAAAGGGTAAAAAGGGGGGTTTTTTGGCTTTTAATTAACAGAGGTTAAATTTTGGTGCGTAATTATAAATGAACAGTGAGTGGTTTCGGCTTTTGGCGGTGAGGCGGTTTCAGGGTCCATCGCACCGCTTTTGGTATTCGGGCTGTATTTCCTTGAGAGCACGCGATTTCACCTGGAGATGCCAAGTAGCCAAAAAGGGCCTGAGCAAAACCGTGAATCTCGCGTGCTCTCGGACTGGCAAATATCGGAAAGGGAATCAACGCAACATGGATGCGCGCCATTAGATCTGGGGGTGAAAGATCTAATGGTTGTCACGTGGTGAAGCTGCACATAGGGAAATCAGGCGGAGATTTGCAGGACTCGGGAGTTAATTACAACTGATTTGTAATTAATTAATGACTAAAGTGGGGATAAAATACAATGTGTGGGTTAATGGATTGGGATTGGGGTTGTATGTAGCGAAGATTTGTTAACCGCACCAAGGGTGGTGGGTTAAAAGGTTTTATGTTAAGGAAATATGACATGGCAGAGTTAATTAAATAATACGGGGAGGAAACAAAACTTAGGATAAAGGGTCTTTATGGATTTTTTTAATGGGTATTTAGGGAAATTACTAGGGGGAGAGTGATTTTTTGAATGGGGAATGGATTTCACACTAGGGAAAAGGGGTTTTGGGTAGGGGAATGACCTTTGGAGGGGAATTTGCTAGAAAAATGTGTGAAACCAAGGGGCAAGGGTGAAAATGAAAGGAAAAGAGTATTTTAATAAGAAATGATGGGATAATGGGGAAATTAGTAAGTATGTAGTGGGGGGTGAAATGAAATGAGGGGAAGTTAACCAAATCAACTTGTGAACATCCTTTCACTTTCATAATTGCGCTTGCACACTGAAACATAGGATTAAGCATGATAAATGTGCTTATGCTTTAACAACCTTGTACTTCTGCAACCTTTCTTGTACCTACCCTTTACGTACGTAACATTTTTTCTTCACTTTATTGGGTGCATTTAAGCTAGCAAACCCTTTCTTTCCTCCTTCTTTTGAAAATCAAACTATGTAATTCTAACCTTATATCTTCCAATGGCTCAGACTAAGTTATTGAGCACATTTTATTTCTCTACGTAACTATTGATCTACCAAGATTAAACAATTTGGCTAGATCTTTATTCTCTATCTATAAACATGAAATTTAAAGCATGAACTAGTCAAGATTAAGCTTTTTGACTATCATGGGTTGTGGCATTTATGACAGTTGCACACAACCATTATTTTGCATAGTAAAGTAAAAGTAGTGGCACTTAAATTTGCACACTTTCATGATCTATTTTTTGTTTGGGGTTCATATTTTTCACTTTTTTGATCTTTTGTTTTTCTTTTTGTCCTTTGGTTACTCTTTTAGGACATACCCTCTTTACATTTTTTAATTTTTAATATGGAAAACATTTGCAGAAAAGCAAAGGTATGTACAATATTAGAAGACTTAATATAGTCAATTCAAAATTATGATCCTTATTATTATAAGAACCTAACACCCTCCACATGACAACAATAGATGGACAAGGTTGTGGAGGAGTACGGGGACATCTTCACCTCCCCCTCAAGGGAACCTCTGCACTGTCGGGTCAAGCACTCCATCGAACTGACCCCAGGTGCGTCGTTTCCCAATCGACAAATATAGCGACACTCTGTTCTGGAGAACGATGAAATCAAGAGGCAGATTCAGGAGCTGCTGCAGAAAGGTCACATCCGTCTGATTTCATCGCCCTGTGGGAGCCTGATCATGTTGGTATAAAAGAAGGATGGGACTTGGATACTCTGTATTGGCTATTGGGTGCTAAACAAGATCAATGTTCGGAATAGATACCCGATCCCACAAATTGATGACCTTCGAGACCAACTCAAGCGGGAAAAATATTTTAGCAAGATCGACTTGAAGTCTGGATATCACCAGGTACCAATCGAACCCTCTAATGTGTGGAAGACTACCTTTAAATCCGAGGGCCTTTTTGAATGGTTGGTTATGCCTTTCAAGTTGATGAATGCTTCTGCAACCTTCATGAGGCTGGTGGATGACATCTTGCATCCATTCACCAACTCATTTGTAGTGGTATACTTGGATGACATCCTGATCTTCAGGGAGAGTTGGGAAGAGAACTTCCACCACATCCGATAGGTTCTCCAAACACTGCGAACCCACAAGCTGTGTGCCAATTTAGAGAAATGTAATTTTGGCATGACCCAGGTTCAATATTTGGGATACATTATTAATGAATGAGGGGTGCATGTGGATCTAGCCAAGATCTAAGTCATTCGAGACTGGCCAGCCCCAACCACTCTGACAGAGCTTCGCAGCTTTCTAGGTCTTTCCAATTTCTACCACAGGTTTGTGTTGGGGTTATCTAATATCACTTGGCCCTTGACTCAAGTCACCAAGGGAGGAGTGAAAGAAAAATCATTTTGGCCCGAATCTCAACATAAGGCATTCGGAGAGTTGAAACAACGCCTCTGCTCTGCACCACTGCTCACACTACCAAACTTGCAACAACCATTTGAGATCAAGACAAATGCCTATGACTATGTTATTGGGGCAGTCCTCACTCAACAGGGGCATCCAGTGGCATATCACAGTGAGACATTTTCAGACACAGTCTGGAAGTATCCCACTTATGACAAAGAGGTGTATTCCATTGTGCAAGCCTGCCGACAATGGAAGCATTACATTTTGGGGAAGGAAACAGTCATCCACACAGACCACTGACTCCTACAGTTCCTACAGATGTAAGGGAAGTTGCAGAATTATTGCCATTAGAAGTGGTCCACATACTTGCAACAGTTCCATTTGAATATCAAGTACAAGAAGGGCAACACCAATAATGTTGCATATTGCTTCAGCCGCCCACCGATCACGATGTAAACCACTATGCTCAACTCTTGTGGGCACGAGACTTCTGGCTAGGCACTTCTCTACAAAATTGACCTCGAATTCGGCCACACATACCATACACTTTTGGAGGGTCAGAAAGTTCCAAATTTTCACCTCCAAGATTCTTTGTTATGCCACCTAGAACACCTTTGTGTTCCTTCAAGCGAGCGTGCCAAGATGATTTTGGAATTTCACTACAGTTGGGTCGTTGGGCATTTCGGGGTCGAAAAAATGGTGGTATTACTGCAGAAGTATTTCTATGGCCCGAATCTTCAACAGGATGTCGGGAAGTACATCAGATCTTGCACTACCTGCATCATTTCCAACCGACCATCAAGAAGCAAGACCTCTATACTTCGTTGCCTACGCCTAGTCGACCTTGGGAATCCATATCCATGGATTACATGTCGGTCCTTCCTTCTACTAAGCATGGAAACGACTGTGTTTTTATCACCGTTGACAGATTCTCGAAGATGGCCATTATGGCAGCCTGCAAGAAGAATATCACAGCAGAAGTCACTGCTAAACTCTTCTTTGAATGAGTGTGGGTACACTTTGGGATCTCACATTATATCATCTCAAATTGGGATAGCAAGTTCCTCAGTACATTTTGGTCCCATTTCTAGTTGAGATTGGACACCAAGCTCACTAAGTTCACAACTTTCCATCCCCAAACTAATGGCTATACAAAGGTCGTCAATAGGATGATCGTACACATTCTACGCATGTGCAACTCAAAGCATCCACGTACATGGGATGAGAGCCTCCCCTATGTCCAGCACAGCTATAACTAGGCTATCCACATCTCGAATGGCCACAGCCCTTTTGAGGTGGGCTTGGGTTTCCAGCTACCATGTCCCATTAATATGGCCATACCATTCTCAATGACCTAGGCAGATTCGGCCCATGTCTACTCCAAAGCTGACAAGGAAAGTAGCTTCATTGAGCACATTCAACACATCCACCAATAGGTCCATGACATATTGGACAAAGCCAATGCTGAGTACAAGTAGCGGCATGATGAATATTGGGTGCCACACAGGTTCCAGGTGGGCGACAAAGTTTGGCTACATTTGCAGAAGGAGTGCCCCGTTGGGACCCACCACAAGATTCGTCCGCTTCGATATGGGCCATACGCCATCACCAAGGTTGTGGGAGATAATGCTTTTGAGCTTAGCATTCCCCCATTCCTTGGTTTGCACCCAGTGTTCAATTTGGATCGCCTTCGGTCATACTTTCCACCATTACAGAACAAATCACACCAATAGAGTTAAATCCAGACTGCATGGAACAAGATGAAACTGATTGGATCATGGACACTGTTGGGTTGTGTTATATTCTTTCCACGTAGTTAATAGGGGGTTTGAAGGGCACCTGTAACCCCACTTTATGGGGTCCGGGGCAGCGCCCCGGAAAATTTTGGTTTTGGACCATATGTTAGGTTGGGCGGACCCACCTATGGTTTTGTGCATGATTTTCGCACATGTTTTTTGGACGCGATGGTTTTCGGTCCATGGTATTGGACGCGATGGTTTTCGGTCCATGGTATTGGATGCTTCGGCATGTATAAATATGTATTGTAACATTGAATGGAACATAATGAAAAATCAAGCTAGTAGTCCCGGTTTTGGGATCCAGGGAAAAATCTCTGTGCATATGTGTTTTATGGGTTATGTTCTCGCATTGTTTATTTTCTTTGTTTAAGAATTCGTATGCAGGTAATTTCTGTACAGGGTTAAAACCTACATTTGGTATCAGAGCTGTTTTGGCTTCAAGGGGACGCCTTTGTTGCTGAGGGGTTTCGCTCGGGCCTGTGGTAGACCCTGTTCAGTGGGAGATCTGCGAAATCGATTCTGGTGGTGAAAGAAGATGGCGAGCAATGGAAAGATAGAGATTGAGAAGTTCAATGGTCAGAATTTTGAGTTGTGGAAACTCAAGATGGAGGATCTGTTGGTGGATAAAGATCAGTCGATCGCGGTAGATCCGGGTACTAAACCATCGGGAGTGACCGATGAAGAATGGAAGAAGTTGGATCGGAAGCCAAAGAGCACAATACGATTGTGTGTCTCAGATTCAGTATTGCTGAATGTATCAGGGGAAGCTACGGCAAAGGCTTTGTGGGTCAAGTTAGGGACTTTGTACCAATCTAAGTCTCTGGTGAATAAACTGTTCCTGCGGAAAAAGCTATATAACCTAAGGATGAAAGATGGAGACTCGGTGACAGAGCATCTGAATGTGTTTAATACTATGGTAAGTCAGTTATTATCTGTTGATATTAAAATTTCAGATGAAGATAAGTGCATCAGTCTGTTGTATTCTCTACCAGATTCGTGGGATAGTCTGGTTATTGCAATAGGTAGCAATGCAACTGCTTTGCAGTTTGATGAAATAGTCTCAGCCTTGCTGACGGAGGAGATGAGACGGAAAAATATGGACAACCAGAATGGTGATGCCTTGTCTGTACGAGGAAGGTCCCAGAACAGAAACAAAAATAAGTCATCGAGTGGGAGATCTAAATCTAGAGGGAGATCTAAATCTCCAGGAAAACCTACAAAGGTGGTGCGCTGGAAATGTGGAAAGGAAGGGCACTTCAGAAGGGATTGTAAATCTAAAGCTCCTGATAAAGGAAAGGGATCTGATGATGCTCCTTCTGCAGAGGCGAAAACCACCTCAGATGAAGGTGGGGATGTGTACTTGGCTTCTTCAAGTACACATGTAGATCATGAGGCATGGTTGATTGACTCAGGAGCATCCTTTCACTTCACTCCCCATAGAGAGTGGTTCTGCGAGTATGAGAAATATGATGGTGGTGATGTCTTCTTAGGAGATGATAGGAAGGCTAGAATCATTGGTCGGGGAAAAGTAAAGTTGAAGTTGCAAGGTGGAAGGGTTAGAACACTTCCAGGTGTTCTACATATTCCTGCATTGGCCAGAAATATGATTTCTGTAAGCAAGTTGGATGATGCAGGTGTAAAGACGGTGTTCGAGAAAGATACCTGCAAGATGGTTCGATGCGGGGAGTTCGGATTGGAACTTTGTAAAAGCTGCAAGGCAGCACTGTTGTTGATGGGTGCAATAGTTCTATGGTTCCTGAAAATGGAGTAGAGAATCTAGTGGTCTCTGGAGAGAAGACCATGTTGTGGCATCAAAGGCTTGGACATATTGGAGAGAAGGGCCTTCGAATACTTCATGGTAAAGGTATGGTAGAAGGTATGAATAATAGCTCTCTGGATTTTGATTTCTGTGAAAATTGTGTATATGGGAAGCAGAATCGGGTGAGTTTCCCCTCTGGTGGTAAGAGGACGAAACAGATATTAGAGCTTGTGCACAGTGATGTGTTTGGACCTGTGAAGGTTCCATCACTGGGTAAGTCTGTGTACTATGTATCATTCATAGATGACTTCTCAAGGAATACATGGATATATTTTCTTAAGAAGAAAACTGAATTCTTTGACGGGTTTAAAGAATTTAAGGCTCTGGTGGAAAATCAGACAGAGAAGAAGATAAAGGTGCTGAGGACAGATAATGGTGGAGAATTTTGCAGCAAGGAATTTGAAGAATTTTGTAAGAAGTGTGGTATAGCACGGTAGAAGACTACTCCATATACACCTCAGCAAAATGGAGTTGCAGAAAGAATGAACAAGACGTTGATGGAAAGGGCAAGAAGCATGCTCAGTGATGTCGGGTTAGGACAAGAATTCTGGGTAGAGGCGATGGATACTGCATGTTACCTGATCAACAAATCACCTTCATCAGCGTTGGAGGATAAGACTCCACAAGAAGTATGGACTGGTAAGAAACCCTCTCTTTCACATCTAAGGGTATTTGGATGTGATGCATATGTACATGTTCCAAAGGAGAAACGAACCAAGTTGGATAGTAAATCTGAAAAGTGCATCTTTATTGGATATAAGGATGGTTTAAAGGGTTATAAGCTTTGGAACCCAGTCACATGGAAGGTTGTGTACAGCCGATATGTGTTGTTCAGAGAGGTAAAAGATGTTATTCAACATGAAGTCCAACCAAAGGAACCTGAGAAGATAGAGTTTGAGCCAAAGGAGGAAGAATCAGACTCTGCAACAGAGGAGGAATCAGAAGATGAAGAGCCACAAACTCCGGCTGTGAGAAGATCAGTTCGAGAAAGAAGGCAGCCAGAAAGGTATAGTCCATCTGTTTTCAGTTCAAATTTTTCTTTGTCTGTTACTGATAATGATCCCATAACTGTGAAGGAAGTAGTGGATTTAGAGGATGGAAAACTCTGGAAAGAGGCCATGGTCGATGAAATGGCATCTCTGCACAAAAATGAGGCTAGGGATCTGGTGGAGTTGCCGGCTGGAAGGAAACCTATTGGCAGCAAATGGGTGTTCAAGAAGAAGATAAATGCAGAAGGAAAGGTGGAGAAATACAAAGCTCGGTTGGTAGCAAAAGGTTATTCCCAGGTGTCGGGAATTGATTTTGGTGATATTTTTTCTCTTGTTGCCAAGGTAACTTCTATTAGATTACTTTTATCTGTTGCTGCTGCTTTTGATTTTGAGGTAGAACAGATGGATGTGAAGACAACATTTCTTCACGGGGATTTGGAAGAGGAAATCTACATGAAGCAACCTGAAGGCTTTGCGGTGAAGGGTAAGAAAGAACTGGTATGCAAGTTAAAGAAGTCTCTGTATGGGTTAAAACAGTCACCAAGGATGTGGTATCAGAAATTTGATACATTTATACGGGGTCTTGGCTTCACCAGAAGCAAAGCAGATCATTGTGTGTATTTTAAATTAATTGGTGACCGTATTATTTATCTGGTCTTGTATGTGGATGATATGTTGCTGGTTGGAAATGACAAAGAAATTATCCAGGATTTGAAGACCCAATTGTCCTCCAAATTCGACATGAAAGATCTTGGTGCTGCAAACTATATTTTGGGCATGGAAATTAAAAGAGATCGGTCAAAGAGGAAGCTCTGGTTAAACCAGAGGAAGTATGTCGAGACAATACTCCAGAGGTTTAATATGCAGGATAGTAAACCGGTGAAGGTTCCTATTCCTGTAGGTGTGAGGTTATCTGCTGAACAGTGTCCCAAGACACAAGAAGAGGAAGAGGACATGTCCCGTGTTCCATATGCAAGTTCAGTGGGTAGCCCGATGTATGCAATGGTCTGTACTAGACCAGACATTGCACATGTAGTGGGAGTATTGAGCAGGTTTATGTCAAAACCTAGGAAGGAGCACTGGACAACAGTGAAGCGGGTTTTCAGGTATTTGCGTGGCACTAGTGATTATGGTTTGTGCTACCAAGGAAGACCAGGATTGGACAGAGTGTTGGATATTCATGGCTTTGTTGATGGAGACTGGGCTGGAGATCTGGATCAGAGAAGATCTACAAGTGGGTATGTGTTTATCCTATTTGGAGGTGCAGTCAGTTGGATGAGTAAGAAACAATCTGTAGTGGCACTATCAACTACAGAGGCAGAATACATGGCAGCCACTCATGCAAGCAAGGAAGCAGTTTGGTTGCAGAGATTGTGTTCAAGTATGGGGTTAGTACAGGGAGCTATAAGAATAGACTGTGACAGCCAAAGTGCAATTTTCTTGGCAAAGAACCCTGCTTATCATTCAAAGACAAAGCACATTGATGTTCAGTATCACTTTGTGAGGGATATGATAGAAGACAGAAAGGTGTTGCTGGTAAAGGTGGACACTTTGAAGAATACTGCAGATGCATTGACAAAATCTGTGAGCTCTGAGAAGTTCTCTTGGTGTAGAGAAGCAATGGGAATCTCAGGGCTGAAAAAATGACTAAGCTCTCCTATGGCCCCCTGTGGAAAGAAAGCAACAAGTGGGAGATTGTTGGGTTGTGTTATATTCTTTCCACATAGTTAATAGGGGGTTTGAAGGGCACCCGTAACAGCGCCCCGGAAAATTTTGGTTTTGGACCATATGTTAGGTTGGGCGGACCCACCTATGGTTTTGTGCATGATTTTCGCACATGTTTTTTGGACGCGATGGTTTTCGGTCCATGGTATTGGATGCTTCGGCATGTATAAATATGTATTGTAACATTGAAAGGAACATAATGAAAAATCAAGCTGGTAGTCCCGGTTTTGGGATCCAGGAAAAAATCTCTGTGCATATGTGTTTTATGGGTTATGTTCTTGCATTGTTTATTTTCTTTGTTTAAGAATTCGTATGCAGGTAATTTCTGTACAGGGTTAAAACCTACAGACACGCAAATCAAGAACACTCGACAACAGAAGATCTAACAGTATTGAGTTGTCAAAGCCGGCCAACTCTTGCACCAAGGCAAATGGCTCAACAGGGACCAAGTTCAGCAGAAATTCCCTCATCTCATGGAGGAACTCAATGCAATGGGAGGAGGAGGAATGATCCAGGTGGATATTGGTAGCCACAAGCCTATTCCATGTGGACCCCCATCACTGCCTCTTTCAGTTTTTTCAGTTTCTTTGACATCCTAATATTCAGTCGGAGTTGGGAAGAGCACCTCCACCACATCTGACACGTTCTCTAAACACTGCAGCAACACAAATTGTGTGCCAATTTGGAGAAATGTAATTTTGGCATGACCCAGGTTCAGTATCTGGGATACATTATTGATGAACGGGGGGTGCATGTGGATCTAGCCAAGATCCAAGTCATTCACGATTGGCCAGCCCCAACCACTCCGACGGAGATCTACTACTTTCTGGGTCTTGCCAATTTCTACCGCAGGTTCGTTTGGGGGTTCTCTCATATCACTTGGCCCTTAAGTCAAGTCACCAAGGGAGGAGAAAAAGAAAAATTCTTTTGGTCTGAATCTCAATAGAAGGCATTCGCAAGGTTGAAACATCGCTTCTGCTCTGCACCAATGCTCACACTACCAAACTTGCAACGACCATTTGAGATCGAGACACATGCCTCTAACTATGCTATTGGGGCAGTCCTCACTCAACAGGGGCATCTAGTTGCATATCACAGTGAGACACTTTCAGACACAACCCGAAAGTATCCCACTTATGACAAAGAGATGTATTCCATTGTCCAAGCCTGACGACAATAGAAGCATTACATTTTGGGGAAGGAAATGGTAATCCACACAGACCACCAACCCCTATAGTTCATACAGATGCAAGGGAAGTTGCAAAATGATCACCATCAGAAGTGGTCTACATACCTGCAACAATTCCTTTTGAATATCAAGTACAAGAAGGGCAGCGCCAATAATGTTGCATATTGCCTCAGCTGACCACCGTTCACGGTGTTAACCACTGTGCTCAACTCTTGCGGGCACGAGACTTCTGATTGGCCACTTCTCTTTAAAAGCAACCCAGAATTCGGCCACACATACCAGACACTCTTGGAGGGTCAGCATGTTCCAGATTTTCACCTCCAAGATTCTTTGTTATGCCACCTGGGACACCTTAGTGTTCCTTCAAGCGAGCGTGCCTAGATGATTTGGGAGGTGCACTACAATCGGGTCACTGGGCATTTCAGGTTCAAGAAAATGGTGGCAGTACTGCAGAAATATTTCAGTTGGCCGAATCTTTGACAGGATGTCGGGAAGTACATCATATCCTGCACTTCCTGCGCCA
This sequence comes from Pinus tabuliformis, assembly GCA_031772625.1. NCBI lineage: Eukaryota > Viridiplantae > Streptophyta > Pinopsida > Pinales > Pinaceae > Pinus > Pinus tabuliformis. The sequence continues at coordinate 846,913,400 of CM062807.1, read as the reverse complement.
TTGCCAAACCGACCATCAAGAAGCAAGGTCTCTATACTCTGTTTCCTACCCCTAGTCAACGTTGGGAATCCATCTCCATGGATTACATGTTGGTCCTTCCTTCTATTAAGCATGGCAACGACTGTGTTTGTGTGGTTTTCGACAAATTCTCGTAGATGGCCATTATGGCAGCCTGCAAGAAGAATATCACAGCAGAAGCCACTGCTAAACTCTTCTTTTAACAAGTGTGGGTACACTTTGGGATCCCACAGTCTATCATCGCAGATCGGGACAACGAGTTCCTTTGTACATTTTGTTCCAACCTTTGGTCGATGCTGGACACCAAGCTCACTAAGTCCACAACTTTCCATCCCCAAACTGATGGCGAGACAGAGGTTGTCAATAGGATGATCATACACATTTTTCACATGTACAACTCAAAGCATCCACGCACATGGGATGAGATCCTTCTCTATGTCCAGCACAACTATAACCAAGCTCTCCATAGCTCGACTGGCCACAACCCTTTTCAGATGGGCTGGGGATTCCAGCCACTATGTCCCATTGATGTGGCCATACCATTCGCAACGACCTAGGTAGATTTGCCTCATGTCCAGTCTGAAGATGACAAGGAAAATAGCTTCATTGAGCACATTCAACACATCCACCAACTAGTCCATGACATATTGGACAAAGCCAATGCTAAGTACAAGCAGCGTCATGATCAGCATTGGGTGCCACACAAGTTCTAGGTGGGCGAAAAAGTTTGGCTACATTTGCAAAAGGAATGATTTGTTGGGCCCCACCGCAAGATTCACCCGCTTCAATATGGGCCATACACCATCACCAAGGTTGTGGGAGATAATGATTTTGAGCTTAGCATTCCCCTATTCTTTGGCCTGCACCCAGTGTTCAATGTGGATCACCTTCAACCATACTTTCCACCATTATTGGACACATCCGACATTGCAGAATAACTCACACCAACAGAGTTAAATCCAGACTGCATGGAACAAGCTGCAACCGATCAGATCATGGACACACAGATCAAGAACACTCGCCCAGAGAAGATCTAGCTGTATCGAGTTGTCAAAGCCGGCCAACTACTGCAACAATGCAAATGGCTCACGAACGACCAAGTTTAGTATAAGTTCCCTCATCTCATAGAGGAACTCAACGCAATGGAGACCATTGCTTCCTAAGGGGGGAGGAATTTATCCAGGTGGATGTTGGTGGCCACCCACCTATTCCACATGGACCCCCACCACTACCTCTTTCAATTTGTTCAGTTTCCTTAATTCCAGCACAACTTACTATTTTTAGCAGTTTTTCGAGTCCTGAACTTCCGAAGCCATTTTGAGGCCCTAAATGACGTTGTTTTTTTTTTTGCAAGATTCTTCTAGATATTTAAATTTTTTTGCATTAGTAGTTATATTCTTTGGAGAGATCTTTCCAACGAGGTATCATACGCATCAAACAGAGATAATATGACCAATTTACGACCTCGGGAAGTTGGTTGCCCAACTAACCCCAATGGGGCCCATAAACTCTTGGTGTTACATCTCCTCGAGTTAGGGTTTTGGTTGTTTAGAGTTTTCTCTTATTGTTCAATAATAAAAAGGCCCTTGAGCCTCATTGTAACGCAATTCATAGGCATGTAGCCACCACATCCCTTCTCAAATGTAAGCTACCATCGCCTAAGCTAGTCTTATTTACATTCCGTTTGTAAGCATATTTCAATATTTGATATTAATGAAATGAAATGTTATTTCTGTTGCATCTCAGTATTTATGGTTATATCTGTAATTTGTTTCATTCCTATTTAAATATGGATCATTTGTTGCACCTCCATAATATTACTACAACCAATTGAATATGCATTTGTCCATGAGAATGGGTCTTCCTCTTATTTGTCTATATTACTTTAGTGTTAATATATGTATGTATGTATATATATATATATATATATATATATATATATATATATATATTGTGGATTAGCATGTCTAATTTTGGAGAACTAGAACCACAAAATCACCATAGATAGCGACAAAATTACTCATTGTAATAATGATTCAACCCTTGCAGGCAACTTGATCATGGTGTATGTATTCATGGAAATATATATATATATATATATATATATATATATATATATATATATATATATCTAGTTGTGAATGTAAGGTTTCCACTTAACCATCAAATTTTGTATCATCTTCAAGATGTATTGAATTTATTGCATGTTCACTATCTTTTTCACCAGCTTTCATAATGCAAAGAAAATGATTGGTCTTCCTTTATTTCAACACCTATTCTCGTAGACCTTTGAGCATGTCCAAATTGGATATGAGTCCCTGTTTTGAATAATTGATGGTGAAGGCAATGGAAACATTCTTGAGCTTAACATAGAGCTTGGTGGCCATCACAAGTAGCAGATATTTTGAAGACCCTAGAGGCATGGCATTGGTTGCTAACATTGATCCTACCTAGCGACAAATAGAGTAGTGAACCTGGATTTAGTGAACCTGAATATTGGCCTAAGGTGTGTTCGAATTATTAATATTCCATTCTTGCCTCCCATATGGATAAATGAGTACCTTTCCCTTTGCAGTGTTGAACCAAGCTTTGTGAATCTAAGATGCCATTACCTTTAGTGCTAGCCTTTTTTTAATGAAATATCATATGAGAGTTTGATGCTTCAACTATGAAACCCCTTTCAATATCCATTCCTCGGGGAGGGAAACTCGTTTACAATCACCACTGGTTGGCAGAGATTGCTTCCTTCCCTTAAGGATTGGCATACCCAAACACTCCTTGAGGAAGAGAAGATGGGGCCCGCAACTTCCTCTATTTTCCCACACTCGAGTTCCATAGGTGGTACAAATTTGCCTATACTTATGGACATAAGTTTCTCTTCTATTCGTTCCCTCTTCTATTAAGGTTGGGAAGGTGAATCTAAAGCTCTTTCTTCCTGGTTTGGCCAAGTGTATTAAGGATAGAAGGATAGAGACTCCATTTCTCCCTAAAGGCTTATTGGGGTACTTATCCTTCCTTCTCTTTAGGTAGAAATAGTAGGAAAAGGTAAAATACTTATGGTGGATATTGGCCTAAGGTGTGTTTGCATTATTATTATTCCATTTCTGCCTCCCATATGGATAAATGTATTCCTTTCCCTTTATAGTGTTGAACCAAGCTTTGCGAATCCAAGATGCCATTACCTTTAGTGCTAGATTTTTTTTATGAAATATCATATGAGAGTTTGATGCTTCAACTATGAAACCCCTTTCAATATCCATCCCCCAGGGAGAGATACTTGTTTTCAATCACCACTAGTTGGCAGAGATTGCTTCCTTCCCTTAGGGATTGGGATACCTGAACACTCCTTGAGGAAGAGAAGATGGGGCCCACAATTTCCTCCATTTTCCCACACTCGAGTTCCAGAGGAGGTACGAATTTGCCTAGAATTTTGGACCTAATTTTCTCTTCTAGTAAGGTTGGGAAGGCGAATATAAAGCTCTTTATTCCTAGTCGTGCCAAGTGTATTAAGTATAGAAGGATAAAGAATCCATTGCTCCCTAAAGGTCAAGTCAAGTGTTCCGCTTCTACTCTTCCTATTCTTATGGGAGGACCTCATATCACAAAGCTACTGGGCTTCACCCTTTCACTAGTTAAATTACCAACTACTCACGACAAGGCCACCTTATCACTCTCCAATTTACTAGCAAATCCATCTCTATTTCGGGGCCCCTACCCCTGATGGTAGATAAGAAGAAAAAAATAAGAAAACAATTTGTTTTATTTTCAAGTAGTTTAAAAACGTTCATGTGTTTGGGCTCTGTCTTCTTCAACTTCCTAACCTCGAGCAAGAAATCCTTCCTTTAGTCAAAAATAATTCCTACTCTCTCTAAAAGGAAGGTCTATCTCTGAAAGGAAGGTGTGTTAAACTCATCCAACTCTAACTCATTCAACTCTAAAGGGTCCTACTATCTCTAAATGGGAGGTGTGTTAAAATCATGTTGGACTTACCTTAACTGCGAGTCACCACTCTCAAGCATGAACATTGGGTCATCGTATCAGTTATATATTAAATTGTGTAATTGCGAGCCCTAGCTATGATGAACCGGTGACTCATATAATAGCATCATGAGATTCTCACAGGAAGGAACATGATATTGGTTGGACATGCAAGTATCCTGCGATATTATCATTTTTTTCTTTCCAACCCACTAACCGCCTCAAGGAGGTTTTCAACCAGTCAGCCAATGTTAGGCACCTCGAAAGAGGTTTCACTTGAGATTTTATTCTTTTCCTTTTTCCTCTTTTTCCCTCTTTTTTTTTTTTTTTCAATCCTACTCTACTTGAAAATATATATATATATATATATATATATATATATATATATATATATATATATCAACTATAGGAATACTTTGAATGGATCCATGTGCACATCAAGATGATAGGTAAAATCATGTGTAGGCTCTAAAGATATGCTTTGACATGTACCTGAATATAAGAGACCAGTTGCTTTGACTAAGATGATATCACGAAATGTTGAAGAAGAGTGTGGTATTGCAACTTAATGATTGTCTAGAACCATATTTCGATATAGTTGTGATGTCGTTGGTCCACTTACACATTTGGATCTCTTTCTGTGTCCTCTTTTACCATGACATTTAAATCTTCCTCATTTTGATGATTGTTCTCTTGAACACATGGAGGATCTAATGGTAAACATGAGGGAACTTTCTCAATCTCTCATTATGATGTCTGCTCTTCATCAAGTGAAACCCATGATTCTTTGGTCTCCTCATTGGAATCTTATTTTTCTAAATGTTGTCCTTCAATGACATCGAGAGAATATATTTTTTGCAATACTCTTCCTAAGCTAATATGAATACCATTTAAATCAAGAGGAGTTATTTGGAAGTAATGTACCTCAACATTATAAGTGGATTGAGCTACTTCCTTGTGTAGGTTTGGAAATGGTGGTATAGGTAGTTGAGTGGGAGTGGATCTTTGAGATGGATGTGGTTTAGGTTGTGGTTGTGGCGGAGGTGGATGGTAGGGATAACATGGAGTTGGGTATGGAGGATATTGAGGAAAATATTGAAGATATTGTGGACTGCTCCCGTAAGTTCCTTGCTAACCTTGTTTCCAAGATTTGTTTTGGGGTTGAGATGGCCAAGGTTTCCAGGGAAAGGGTGTTTTCCAATTACTTTGAGATGGATGTATATAACCTTGAAATTGTGAATTAGGTTCTATTGACGGTGCTGGACCCGCCAACATGTTAAGGGGATCTCCCCAGTAAGAAATCCCAATTAGACCTCAAACCATTTGGTGTAGGAGTCCCAGCAGTGGGTGAAGGTAATGCCTTGAACGCGATGTCGCACAGAGGAAAGTAAGATAACTCTGTCAACAGAAAGGGTGTGCTGAGTCAAGGAATTAGTATGAGAATTTCCAACACTTCAAAGGGAGAGGAAGGTGAAGGTGAGTTCCAGGTTGAAAGGTATCAGTCCCAACTCGGCTAGTAACACACAACACAAAGGACATGCATAACTTTTGGCAGAGCAGTCGACATGGATGCGGCAGTCACAACATACAAGGTAACATAACATGAACAACACTCACAGATCAGTCCGAGACGAGTGTGACGGTTGATATAAAAAGGTTCGGAGAAAGGTCTGTCTGATGTCCGGCATAGCAATCGATACGGACGGTGAAAACATTAACAACATATGCAACACATTAACAACAAGATTCATATAATTGCACACAAATCAGTTCATATACAAGTACGTAAGTTAAACAACATATATCATTAAGGCAACCAGACAATCCAACTACAATAATAACATATGCATGAAAATGTGCTAGATTTATTATATAAAGAAGTGTAAGTCACAATCATACAATACACCATGTAAACCTGCTAGCCCCATCAGTGGAACGTTACAACCACATCTGCCTGCTCCTCCAAAGAGATGTACTAGCTCCATGCAGTGGAGAAGCCAAGGCGCGTTGCAATATTGTCCAAGCCTTCTTCAAGAGAGTCTTAGTAGAAGCTTGGCTGACCAAAAGCCTATACAATGAGTTATGAGGGACTATTTATAGCAAAGGGTGGGGTGACCCTTGACATTCCCCTTTGTGATAGTTCAACTACCCTCATGACTCTTCGCCCACTCTATGACTATTACATTCAACTGTTGACAATCGACTCACACTTGACATGACTCAACATTACAATGCACATGTGCTCATGTGAGACAACATGGCTTGAGCAAGCCTTGCAAGACATCATTGGCACTTAGTCCGATGTGGTGAGACCAACTCTTTGACATGCTTGTGATGGTGAAGCTGGTGAGTTGATGCTAAGATTGGTCATCTGTGATGGTGTGCATGTACCTCATGGTGACATCTTGCTAAAGTGAATTCTTGCCTCCGTTGCAACCAATGCATTGGTTCGGCCCCTTTGTCCAACTCGTCTACTAACATGCATGGTCTTCTTGGGTATGGTTGAATCGGAAACACATTGATGCATAGTGTCCATGTTAATATTCAAGTTTGTGCTGGTGGTCATGCGCATCACCTTGCCGAAGTGCATGTTCAGCCCCAGTTGGACTTGCTTCTTGTCTTTGCCTTAGTAAGTGTGTTGAATGGGTTGGATTGCATGCGTGCACTCAACGACATGCATGTTGTTGGATCCCTTGCATGCGATCCACAACATTTCTCACCATATTTTCTCTGTGTCAGCTGCTAGGATGGACCATTAACTCGTAATGGCATAGTTTCATCCACGAGTGGATGTTGCGCCCATTGTTGTTCCTGTTCCTGGTGCAACTCATTGGACTATCTGTGCAGCTTCATGTTCTTGCTGAGTCTCTACTTCAGCACATGCAACTCCTTCTTTGTTCCATCTTCCACCTTCACGTGATCTTCATGTCGCGTCGTCACTTCATAGCTTGAGTCTCCAAAGTTTCTTTCATTATTAGTGGATCTTCTTGATCTTGCAACTTTGCTCCGCCTCTATGTTGTCAACATCCTTCCTCTTGCATTCGTTTCATTCGCTGTGTTCGCTACATTTGGTATGCTTCCTTCAACTGTTGTTCATGACGTTGCTTGTTTTGATGTTGTTGCTTAATGTCCTTGTCCATGAACAACTTGACGTCTTCGTGAGTAGGTAGGCCCATGGACACTTGATTGACTACATCCCCAAGCATGCTCTGAACGGTGTCTTTGTCTCTTCTCTCTTGGAAACCATTGTACCTATACTACTGAGAGGCAGATGAATACCTGTGATAACTGGAGACATGGAAACACTCATAGAAAGCAATCTGTCAGTCGAAAACCAAAAAGAACATGAGAACTGACTTGCAACATACCTGGGTGAATGATCATGAATGTTGCACAATTTCAGCTGGGAGGTCGGGAGACCAACTGCCAAGACTACACAATGCATAGTCTAGGTTGTTGGGAGACTGACTGACTGTTGGAATTGTGCAATGAACATTCTAGTTGGGCAGTTGGCTTCTGGGATTGCACAATGTGCGATTCTAGCTAGGAAAGACTGCCGGCCTAGGGACAGATTTGTGCAAATTTTTGGGCCAAGCAGCCATTGACCTCCAGAAATGCACAATTCATTCCAGGAGGCTAGTGTTGGGCCAAAATGTACAAATCTGGACAGGAAGGTGAGCCTTCCTTCTCCAGATTGCACAATGAAGCCTTGCTGAAGGCAGAGACCGGGCCAAGGTTGGCCCAACTCGCCGACAAGAAAGTGAAAGAAAGTCGATGAAATGCATGGTGACACTAAGTGATAGTAGAAGTGATAAACAATGCATGAAAAAGATGAATGGAAGATTGAGCAAACAGATCAACATGCATGTGGGTGAGGTTGTTCGTCGGTTGGGCGAACGTCCATGAAAAACAGTTTCATGCATGCGATAGTAGTGAGATAGCAATGAAAATTGAAACAAAGTAGGAAATGCTAGAATATATGCAAACAACAGTAGGCATTCAAAGAAATCAAGCAAACATCACTCACAAAAGCGAATACACAAAAAGCGACAGAAATGCTGAAAAAACAAGTTGAGGCCACTTACCCGTGAATGGTTGAGCCGAATGTGTTGAAGAGTCCTAGATGTGTTGTGGGATATCAGATATCTAAGATCGGTGTGAATGAATGAGCTCTGATGCGTCAAATAAATAATTTTGGTCTCAGGACGCGCATGCCACAAATCTAGGAAAAAGTGACACTTGGAGGGAAACTTCTAAAACAACTTTGCATGTAACCCCTAGCTACTAAAATTAGCTCCATGAATCATGGGATGCATTTTTCATGTTTCCTCTTGCTATTCTAGGAAGATCAAGTCATGCATGCATGCAAGTCAAGTTTCCTTGGTCCCGGGTGGAACTAGTCAACCGAATTGTCCATGCATGCCAGTGCTCAACTGCTTGGGAAAAATGTGCATTCCTGACTGTAAGTTGGGCTGAATACCCAAGGGGATTGTGAAATTTATGGGCTCAACAACTGATTCAGCCCAGATTTGCACAAATCCTGGGCTGAACAGCCTGTTGATGGGAAAAATTGCGCAAATCCTGCTGGGAGGGTTGGCTGGCAAGTTTGCACAATCCTGGAGACCAGCAGGTTGTTAGAGAGGATTCCGCAATTCCTAGAGGGAAAGGCTGGTTTCCCTCTAGGAATGAGAAATTTTCAAGAGGAATATACTCAGCCTGCAACTAGACCAACTCCAGGTAAGCAGCCTATGAGAGGAATGGATCGACTGTGATCGAAAGGTTGCCTTTGTGCAAGGAAAACGTTGAAGCTTGAGTACTTGACGAAGCAAGACAAAGTGTTGTGTAAGATTGGTAGGGAGGCTCCAAAACAGGCTAAGGAGAAATTTTGGAGGGTGGTTGTAGCCACTACAACACTTGGTGACACACTGGTATAACTCCAGCTCTCTGCATAGACCTTGTTCGTGAAAAGCAAGTCTAACAACTTCAGAAGTATTGTTCAGTTCTCAACTCATCTTGGGTTCACACTAAATTGATTGTAAGATGTAGCTCTGCCAAGACCTTGGTAGATTGACACATTTTCCAAGCCAAGGCAAGACAGTTTTTTCGATTAGGGTTGAGGGGTATGTAGGTGCACAAGCAGTGTAGTCGTCAGAATCTTAGTTTCATATCTGGTGTTGCTCTACTGCCAGTAGGCCTATACGGTACCCCGGTGGAGCCACATAGGAACACAAGCATGGCTCCGCTGCCAATGAGCCTGGTTAGTACCCCAATAGAGTTACTTGCATTACCTCCCTGCACAGGAAGCCTTTCTCTTCTTTCACTTTATTCATTTTTCGTTCTATTTTTTTTGTTCATTTTTCATTTTCACTGTGCATAACACTTATTCATTTCAGAAGTGGAAGAGGGATCCCGACTTATTGAGAACATAAGAGGTTGCTCTAGCGAAGAAGTAGTTTAATGTATCTCTGACATGCATGTTAAGGTTTTCCCCCTCACCTTACTCTACTTGACTGAGCTGAAAAGGATTAACCCAAAAACAATTGAATAGAGAAGGTGACACTAGTTAGCACACAAGCGTTGTGTTTACACCAAGGTTCACTTCAAAGAGTACGTATTTTCCTTCGACGTATCATGGACTAAGAGTAATAAGTTCATCATACAGAGGCAAGATGACAGATAACCAAGTAGCGATAGTTGTACAAACCCTCGTGTACTTTACCCAGCTCATTTCATGAGTCACACATAGTTTCATGTGAACTAACCTACGAACAAAACAAGCGAACGAACTAACAACAAAGCCAAGCAAAAGAAGAAGCAAAAATGAGAGCAAAGCAAGCAAACAAATAAACAAGCAAAGCATGAAAGCAAACAAGCATGCAAGAAAACAACTGAAAGCAAACACTACTCCTACTTCTACACTAATGGTGCATGGGCCTGATCATGTGAAGTGATACTTCTAATGCAGCCATCGGTGCATTGGTAGACCCATGTGGGTGAAGGCTTGGTAGTAATCCAGTTGTGTGGAACAGCATACAAGAAAGATATGATAGTGAATACAGTCACACTTCGTGTTTCAAAGTGCCCACAAGACATAAGTAAGTGCATGTGCATGAAGGAGACTCCGTGGACTTATCATGGTGTTGTGTGACACTACGTGCAACTTTGAAGAAAAAACACACTCTTGACTAAGACATGCAAGCAAACGAAAGAAACAAAGATAACTTGCATCGTGAACAAGTGCTTGCAATGTAAGACTCCTCCAATGCATGAGCAATGGGATCGTGCAGTTCGAGTGGAGGAAGTGTGATCTGTGTGTGAGATGGATCTTCAATGCATACATATGAGTGATGAGGAGCCTTGGGTGATTGAACAGTTTCATGATCGGAAGTGAGACTGACCCCAAGAGAGCGAGGGCCTGACATAACCATCATCTTGGGTTGAAGTGCCTCGACAGTCTTGTGTGTCTCAGCTTCATCATTGGGTAGCTCATCATAAACCAGTGGCTTCGAAATTTCAACTGCGATAGATTCGTGATCGTGATAAAAAATGGAAGAAAATGGATCACGACCGTCACGATCAGAAAAATCAATGAGTTCTTTAGCATCCTCATGATCAGATGAATCAAACAGAGGGGTAGATGAAAAGCAAACAAACTCATCCTCTGTGTTTCCAAAAAAGATATATGAAGGATCAAGTTGATCTTTAATGAATAAATTATCCTCTCCATTGTCGAATGATGGACTATCATCCAGTGAGTCTTGCGAGTGATCAACAATGGGTGCATTCGTGGATGAAGAGACACATGCAAAATCGTGGATGGTAGGTTCACCAAAGAAGCTAGGAAAGAATGGAGGGGGCTTGGACGAAAGAGAGTCATCCTTCGCCGAGTGTTGATGTTCAAGCTCCCACTCATACTCTTCATGAATGACAATGCATGTTGGTTGTGCAACACCAACTCCGTCAGTGGGTTGTTCCTCGTTCACAACAAACGAAGAGTCCAAAATGGACGAACACAAGAGTCCGAAATGGACGAACACAAGACAACATCATCCAGAGGAACACCTGAGTGCAAAGGCAGAGGTCTAAGAAGATAATGCATATGGGAACTCGAAGGACTCACAACCAACTATGCGCAAAAATTGAGTGGAGTGATGCTAGGAGGGTGCAAAGGATGAACAGATGCGCGAACATGAACCTCAGCATCACTAGGCGACGGTGGAACTGTTGAATGAGAGGGAGGCAGATAGTCCGTTAAGACAGTGCCTGCTCCCACATGGGATTGCGCAGTTCCATCAACGAAGAAGGTTGAGCGAGACTTGCTTCTTGTCTTCGCGTTGATCAGTGTGTTGAATGGGTTGGATTGCATGCATGCGCTCAAAGACATGCATGCTGTTGGATCGCTTACATGCGATCCACAACACTTCTCACCATTTTTTCTCCGTGTCAGCTGTTGGAATGGATCATTAACTCGTACTAGTGTAGTTTCATATGTGAGTGCATGTTGTGCCCACTGTTGTTCATGTTCCTGCTGCAACTCATTGGACTATCTATTCAGCTTCATGTTCTTCCTAAGTCGCTGCTTCAGTACATGCAACTCCTTCTTTGTTCCATCTTCTACCTTTGTGCGATCTTCATGTTGCGTCGTCACTTCATATCCTGAGTCTCCAAAGTTGCTTTCATTATCGGTGGATCTGCTTGATCTTGCAACTTCGCTCTGCCTCTATGTTGTCAACATCCTTCCTCTTGCATTCGTTGCATTTGGTATGCTGCCTTCAGCTGTTGTTCATGACGCTGCTTGCTGTGATGCTGCTGCTTGATGTCCTTATCCATGAATAACTTGATGTCTTCGTGAGTAGGTAGGTCCATGGACACTTGATCGACTGCATCCCCAAGTGTGCTTTGAAAGGTGTCTTCATCTTTGCTCTCTTGGAAACCATTGTACCTGTACTGTTGAGAGGTAGATGAACACCTATGATACCCGGTGACATGGCAACACTCATAACAAGCAATCTGTTAGTCGAAAACCAAAATGACATGAGAACTGACTTGCAACATACCTGGGTAAATGATCATGAAGGTTGTGCAATTTCTGCCGGGAGGTCGGGAGACCGACTGCCAAGACTGCACAAGGCACAGTCCAGGCTACTAGGAGACTGACTGACTACTAGAACTGTACAAAGCACAATCAAGTCGGACAATTGGATGTTGGAATTACGCAATGTGCGATTCCATCTAGGAAAGACTGCTGGCCTAGGGACAGATTTAAGCAAATTTTTGGGCCAAGTAGCCACTGACCTCTAGAAATGCGCAATTCAGTCCATGAGGCTAACGTTGGGCCAGAACGTGCTAATATGGTGAGGAAGGTGATCCTTCCTTCTCCAGATTGTGCAATGCAGACTTGGTGAAGGCAGAGACTAGGACAAGGTTGGCTTGACTCGCCGACAGGCAACTGAAAGCAAGTAATTCAATGAAATGCATGGTGACACTAAGTGATAGCAGAAGTGATAAAAAATGCATGCAAAACATGAATGGAAGATTGAGAAAAGAGATCAACATGCATGTGGGTGAGGTTGTTCGTTGGTTGGGCAAACGTACATGCAAAATATTTTCATGCATGCGATAACAGTGATATAGCCAAATCTGCTCTGATTCCAAAGTTACCGATAATTTTGAGAAAGAAAACCATTCATTTGAATGTGATGGTAGTTCAAGGGCCTCTAGATTACAATCTACTCCTTGGATGTGACCATATATATAGCATGGAAGCTATTGTTTCCACATTCTTTCGAGTGATGTTTTTTCCACATGAAGGTTAATTGGTACAGCTTGTCGACCAGCTTTCATTTCCTGGTTCAAACATAGCTATGAATCAACCATCATCCCTAAATGGTCTCTTCGCATCAACAATGTCTCTTCAACCTTCAGTCCATCCACCTAATTACCGCGAGTAGTTCGGTGAATGTAACGAAGTTTAGGGGGCATGCACCCTGGTCTGCTTCGGCAGGCGAACCCAGAGCAAAAGAGAGACTTTCTTGAAAGGTTATACGATTGGATTGAAAAATCATTTCCTTGCTGGATATGTGTTCGATCTAAAACATGTATTCCCTTGTATGTTATGTGATTGGAAGCTCACACCATTCACCTACGTCTATTTCGATGGACAAAGCCAAGGAAGAGTTTCTGTCTGCCAACATAAACAATCCTACCTAACCGCAGGGACTTCCATTTGGTAACCTGGAAACTCCCCTTTTCTGAAACACCTGGGGGCATGCAAATCTTTATATGTAAGCGAAAAACGACCTTTGATTTTTTTTTAGTTTGTAGGTTCTCAACCCTTTAACCTCGTAGCTTGGTCATTTCTAACCTACATAAAAAGGCAATGAGCACATGTTATAGTAGTGTTCAAGCTCATTAAAAAATAAATCTACCAAGAGACATCTTCAAAAGACTGGTAAGAGCAATGTTCCCATAAGGGTCAAGCTTGTTAAAAAATAAACCTGCCACTGAGCATAGTTTCTCCTGGTTCAATCTCATTAAAAAATGAAACCACTTTTGGTAAATAACCTTTGTGATCGCCTTGGTATTAGCCTTTTTGAACCTTGGTTGTGTTCCTACTGTCACCTCCATGCATTTGGCTGACTATACCCTTCCACTTGATTGTTTACCCTTTTGAGGAACAACTGTGACGAGTGATTCTGATTGCCACCCTCTTCACACTGCCATGTTTTGAGAAGTTCCAAACTTACTTGGAACCAGTTTCTACCTGAAAATATCATTCGTTCCTAGAAAACAAGTCCCTTTTAAAATATTTTTAGACTCGCTAAATATAAAAAGATTGTCGAGCCATTGGCCTTTCTAGCTTGTTAAAGTAAAGGGAACACCATCCCTCCCATATATTTTAATCTTTTTGGACCTAAGGGATTATCAAACAAAAAGATCGAGCACTTGTCTTTTTTGGCTCGTTAAAGTGATCGAAAAGTCATCCCTTTCATATTATTTTATACTTTTTCAGACTTAAGGGATCATGCCATAAAAAAGGACTACTGGAGTCTCCTTTTCGTCCCTTTTCAAACTCTCTAAACATGAAAAGGACCGAGTTATCTTTGTCGTTAAACTCGTTAAAACAATAGTGACAAACTTGTCCACCCAGACAAGAACGAGTCTCACTAACACTAGGCTTGCTAAAAAGAGAGCGACAGATTTTCCCGAAGGGAAAATTATAGACCAATCATATGTTATCCTCCTCAAGCTTGAAAAAAATAAAGAGGTACTGGTCAGCAATGACTGGGGAAAAAGGGAAAAAAACTTGAAGAATTTTATTGGTAGCAGGTCGCTCTTGAACATGACACTTTCACTCCATCACCATGATTGAGTTAGGTTGGGTTTTTCTGTTCACCATATCACCATTGGTCCTCCGTACCATCCATGGGGTTAACACTACCAGTCCATATCAATGTCGCCGACATGTTCAAGAGAAGTCATTCAGAGAATTCACCATCCAAAAAACGCCTCATCCATTGCAATACCTCCACCCTTCATTTTTCATTACCGCCATTCCTGAACCTTATATCATCAGATCGTTTTCACCTCCAGAAAAATTATTTGCTTCGTTTCGCGTTGTAGATGTGGGATACATCAAGGCCCTCCTACGACAGGTCACTTCTTGTCGACATCAGCTCATTATCCAAGAAGTTGACTTAGAAACAACCCTTTTAGTACTTTGAAGCTTGTATGCCTTAATGGCAAGTTTCTCACTTCCGACAACATGTTTACATCAATGACCTTCGATTGAAAAATTTTACGTGGTGTTTGACATCGGCTCATATATTCACACCATGCGAATTGTACTGTAGTACCTTGAGGGTCATTATCATTATCGGTGATTCCTCTCGCGCCTGTTAACAGCTTACATTATTGGCTGGTAATTAAGCGATGTCTTTCCATGTTCGACTTTAGAACATCTTTTCACATGGATCAACTTGTACAATTGTGCGAAGATTGAACGAGTTTGAAGACCCCGGATCTAGTTTCATCCATCTGGGCTGCAATATATTCAGGAACATAAAGACATCAAATGTGCATAGAATCTACACAGATAGTCATCTAAGCAAAAGAAGATGACTCTTCATATGAAGAATCACTTTGTCCTATGTACATGAAAATGAATTTATGAAGTTGAGCATGGGAATGCCCGCCTCAGCTAGATCATGAAAATAATATGATGATGATGTATTGTATTGTATCTTATACATGTCACCTTCTAGTTAGAATACCTCGGATCCTCATGATAAAGCATTTCACCCGACATCAGAAGATTTACGACCTCATGCTTTAGGGGGCAGCTGTTATAGACATATTTGGGCACTACAACCCTAAACTCATATGTCCATAAACCAAGGGATCTCTAGTCCCTAAAAGTGTTGTTTCATACCCTAAAGGATCATGTTCAACTGATTACATCATTTCCCAGAAGTTCCACCTGAAAAAACTACTCAAAACTGGCCAAAACTGGACCATACTGACTGCTCCAAGGTCAAGGTACGATGCATACTGGCTACCACACTAGCCAGATGCGATGCATACTGGCTACCACACTAGCCAGATGCGATGCATACTAAAATGGCCTTCTATGGGGTGCGATGAGCGAGAATAGACAAATGGCAGAGACAGTTTGCTAAGTGGATAATCATGGAATCTTCCAGAAACTTCTCCTGTGACACTTGCCTCTCTGAATTCGCCCAAGGATGAGTAAGAGATCAATGAAATCTCCAAGTGGAACCAAGAACTATCAATGGAATGACACTAATAAAAAACCCAGAGCTGACTCACACCATTGCAAGACATCTATAAATGGATCCCTCATCTAAGAGATCTAGAGGCTGGAATTTTGTAATTTGTAAGGAAGTGTTGTTGGTTTATATGTGAGAAGAGACATTATATTGTTGGGTGATCTTGCTTTTCATGAGGTGAAGAGGGCTTCTATGCTAGGAGGATGATGCTGGATCAGACAGCTGGGTTGTAATCCTCTCTTCTACTGTTAATAAAGTTCTTTGAGTTTTCCTCCATATAATCGTGTATTTGTGAATCTTATTGTTTATGAATGCAATTGTATGGTCAATGTGTTTATGATTTGCATTGTTTATGATGTTTTAGATAGAGATGCTTTTATGGTTTACTGTTACTTTGACTCTACAGGTACTCTTTGAAGCGGGACAAGTAGGAGAAGAGTGGCAAATTTTATCAAGGGAAAGAGAAATCAAACAAGGATCAAAGCGGAAGATCTAGGTTGGATCTCTTTTCTTCCCTCTTATCTATCACATCTAAAGGAAATCTCGAATTGCTTTAATTGTTTGTTTCTAAGATAGCTACCCATCTTAGTGGGACTAGCAGTTCGAATTGACACTAGTTTTCCCTGAAACACATAGCCTAATGGAAAATAAACATTCATTTATCCATCTAAGTAAGTGATCCCATCACCCAAATTCAAACCAAATGAAGCTTACATAACTAGCCTAAAATCAATTAAAACAAAAAAGATAAATCATTAAGAGAGAGCCCTCTATGAGCATTTGGAAGGCTAGATCCTGATCTCAAAAGTAGGTTTGTGGTTACCTCGGTGATTTCTTTCTTTAACCTTGAGAAATTTCTGAGTGATAACATAATGGCGACCATACTAGGGAAGAGAACATTTTCTTTAGAAAGATTATACAAAGACCAGATCTGATCTATGATGGTGGATAGTGATCAGACACACAAAGGTTAAAATCATCCACCTGGCAACTCCAGCTCCAAATTAATTTCACAATCAAGACTCCACTGGAGGAATGAACCTGAAAGAACAATATGGGAAGATCGGGCTTCTAACTTGGATTGTTATCCAAGACATCATGTTCTTTCTCATCAAGAAGGTTTTTCAATGTATATTGTATTTTAGAGAAGATCTTAGATTAATTTTTGATTATTTTCCTTTGAATGTTTCTAAATATATATTATCCTTATCCATTTGAGTAGCTTTCTTCTGAATCTTATGATGATTATTTTTCGAAGCCTCAAACAATCTAGACTAATCTTAAAATTCCTGTACATATTCTTGTACCTTGTAAAGTTCCTGATAGATATAAGCCCCTCATGTGACCTCCTATACTCCATGATTTCCCTTATAACTATTACAAATATCTCCCCAATTTTGATGGAGAGAATGGTATCACTGCCCAAAAACATATTCAAGGCTTTGATAATTATTTGGACCTATTTGAGATTGATGAAGATGATGTTTTTTTTTACAGAAATGGATAGTGGATATATTAGAAACTTGGCCTTAATGCCAAGGAGCGGATTACAAAAGGTGAGGCTAAATCTAGAAGTGACGAATAGCCATGCAAGACCGTGACAATTATGTTAAGCTCACATCTCTTGTTAGCTGATTCTATGCAGTGAATATCAGATATTTTCCCAAGCTTTTGGATACAAACAAACTAATTTAACAGAAGACAATAAAACATGACAGTTTTCTAAGTTAAGGAATTGGTTCCCATATTTCCTGTCCACCTCTGAGAAGGGCACCAGCTGTAAGAAGGGCCTCTTTGTTAGTGTCCGCCTCCTTATTATTGGCTCTCAACACATGGTAGAACTTCAAGTTCTGGAAAGATTCTCGAAGGTCTGAAATTCTGTGTATTAGTCTTGCTAGCCTTAGGCCCATTGGCTTGGAATGAGTCACCATAGTGTTAATATTGACCTGAGAGTCTCCAATAACATTAGCCTCCCTAATGTTCAACACCTTCAAAATCTTGAGTCCTTGAAAAAGGGCCAAAGCCTTAGCTTGATTGCTGGAAGCGATGCCCAAACCCTATGTGAAACTGTGAATCCTAAAACCACCTGGATTCAAAATAACTCCTCCAGCACCATCTCTTCCAGGATTTCCCTTTGCAGCCCCATCAAGAAATAGAGAGTGCCTCTAATAGTTAGCAATCCATCCCTGAAACTCTGTTGTTGTAGCCCTTATTTGCCAAACTTTTGGGAGGGAGATACTCTTTGCAAATTTTTGGAACTGAAAATCGAAAGAAGATCCCCATTTTTTATCTTGGTGGGTGAGATTTAAATCATCTTTATGGTCTCTCAGGCACTCTTTTAACTGGAATTTATTTTTAACTACCACTAGCTTGAAATCCTGCTCATAGTTTCTGAAAATCCTTTTGTTTCGCTCAAGCCAGATCTGCCAGCAGGTAATTTTGGGGAGAATAAGCCAAGCAGCTCTGATAATTTTGTTTTTTGGAGGAGGACCAGGGTACCTTTGTAGCCAATTGACAAAAAAATAAGCAGTGGAGGGAGGCAACGCGAAGCTGGAACTCAAGGTTTCCAGCAGCGCGATCCAAATCTGTACTGTAAAGGAACAATCTAGCATCAAATGAGAAACGCTTTCCTGATTAACCTTGCAAAGTCCACACCTTCAAGGGCCATGAAAATTATGCTTCTAAAGATTTTCGTCTGTCAAGATTTTGGAATTGTGGAATGGCATAACAGCGAATTGAGGAAATCAATTTTGGCAGAGGGGGATAGTGCCATATCCCTTTCCAAGGTTTTGGATTTGTGGCCACATGGGGACGTTCACACAACTTGACGTATCCCTGAGCGATGGAATAGCCACCAGCCTACAACCCCCAGCCTCTTAAATCTCTGCTTCGCATCCATGTTGGAGCTAATCCGTGAAGCTTGGAGAGCAGTTCTTCATGTTCCATAGACAAATCTAGGGGCGTTTCAAGTTTTCATCCAGTCCAACGTGAATCCTGCCAGACTAAGATATCCCACAGGGTAGGCATGCCAGCATCATTCATCCAACTACGCAACTCTTGAAGAGAGTGATAGTCTCCCAGCGGCTCATTGTTCATGATTCTATCTGTCCAAAGGTTGATCCTTTTACCATTTCCTGGGACCCAGTAGGCATGATTGTTTATAAGCAAACAGGTTTTGGAACAGAGCTTTTGGAAGGGCGTATTTAGGAACGGAAGAGGATGTTCTAGACAGCGGGAGCACTTGCCCTTAAAGTATTTTTTCCAAAGAGCTAGATGAGCCCAGCCAGGGTTTGGAGCAATAATTCTCTAGATGAGCTTAGCTCCCATAGCGATATTTTGATATCCAAGATTTTTGAAATTCAAGCCTCCTTCCAAGAGTGGCTTGGAGATGGAATCCCAGTTGACTAACAGAATCTTTTTCTCATTTTGCTTGCTCCCCTTCCAAAAAAATTTCCGAATGATCTCCTCCATTTTTTTGAGGATGCCAAAGAGAGCAAGGAGAATAGAAAACTGAAATAAGGGAAGACTATTAAGGACTGATTTAATAAGAACAGACTTACTAGCAATGTTGAGCCAGAAAAAGCCCCAGGCAAGCAACTTGTTCTTGAATTTCTCCAGTTGGGGGAGCCAATCTCTGCTGAAGGCTCTTTTCAGAAATACAGGTAAGCCTAGGTACTTGAAGGAAGTCCAATTTGAGGAGGCTGTGAAACCAAAGGTTCTGGAAATGGAATTGAGCATGCTGGAAGTGGTGTTCCAGCAATAGATATGGCGTTTGCCATTGTTTAGACTGCTTCCTGAATCCATACAAAATTCGTCCAAGACACCTTTAAATCGGGAGGCTATAAGCACAGAGGCAGCTCCTAATAGCAAAGTATCATCCGCAAAGATGGCATGATTAATGTTTTTAACACCTCTTACTATGCAAATACCAGCAGTTTCCTAGTCCGTCATTTTTTTGTCTAATAGAAATTGAGGACAGAGGCTTGAAGAACAAAAAGAAGGGGTGAGAGAGGGCACCCCTGCCTAAGCCCTCTCGTGGCTTTGAAAAAGTCAGCAGCTCTGCCATTTACTAATGGAGCGATCCAAGGCTCCGAAATGCAGGCCCGAATCCAATTTATAAATTTCTCCCCAAATCCAAATTTGTGTAAGACTTTCAGCATAAAACTATGCTTGACTCTATCAAAAGCATTTGCTAAATCTAGCTTGACAACCATACCTTTTTCCTTGCGACTCATACTTGAGTGGATTGCCTCTTGGAACAGCATGAAGTCGTCCACTATATGTCTCCCTTGAATGAATCCTCCTTGGCTTTCCGCAATGACTTTGGGGAGGATGAGATTAAGTCTATTGGCAATGACTTTAGTAATCAATTTGTAACCAATATTACATAGAAAAATCAGACGAAACCTGTTGAAGGTGATGGCTCCTTTCTCTTTAGGGATGAGAGCAAGAAAAGAAGAGTTCGTTTTGCCTCCGATTTTCTGGCAAGCTTGAGACTGAATGACCATTTTGTATAGATCTTTTTCCACAATCTACCAGCAAGATTGGAGGAATCTGGCTGTAAATCCATCTGGTCCAGGGGCTTTGTTTGGGTGCATGGTGAAGAGGGCATCCTTGACTTCATTTTTAGTAACTTTAGCTTCAAGGAGATGATTCATTTCATCAGTAATTAAAGAGGGAACCACGTCAATCATATCAGAGATTTGGTCTAGATTTTTGTCTTCACTATACAGGCTTTTAAATGTTAGAAAATTATATATTACGGAGCAATGGAACACATAAAATATTGCAGAAATATAAACACAGAAAATGCATAAAACAAGAGAGACATAGATATACGTGGTTCACCCAGTTTGGGCTACGTCCACCCCGAACAGCCAGTCCTTCCTTTCTATTATCCAACAAAATGAAGAGACACAACCTATAGCAGATCCACTGTAATATCCTCTGTTTTCTCTCACAGTCTCACCTCTCTGCTTCTCGCTTAGAGAATACACATATATTACACAGCCTCAATACAATGCCCTCATACAAAGAGAGGGGTCGCCTTCTAGGAAAAAAAGCCCTAAACTAAACATAAGTTCTATCGTCAGATCATTCGCCTAATGAATGGCCCATATTGACTAGAAATTACTATACTTTTACAAGGCAATTTTACATCTGTTTTTAGCTTCGGGGGCACTGCCCCCGAACCCCATCCGGGGGACTGTTGGCCCCTGGACCCCCACAGGGGGGACAAGTCCCCTCCACGTGGAGGGGTGTACAAACTTCCTGGGGTATACATCCAGCTGAAACAAAGACCTCTAAACAATCATGCTCCATACTCAACAATCTCCCACTTGGAGAATGATTGTAGCAACTCCACCACTACTTCATTTGCTAGACAATGACTCCTCTTTGGACCTGGTTGTTTCTCATATTCATCCTCATCCTTGAAGACTAATTGAAACTAAGCATATTCTCAGTTTCTCCCTGGTTACAACTTTTGTTAGCATATCTGCAAGATTCTGGCTAGTGTGTATCTTTTCCAGCTTCAACTCTCCATCTTCCAACACTGATCATATGAAATGGTACTTGAGCTGTATGTGTTTAGTCCTAGAATGAAATGATGAGTTCTTTACAAGATGAATGGCACTTTGGATATCACTATATAACGTGCCCATATCATGCTCCTTACCCAATTCACCCATAAACCTTTGTAACCAAATCATTTCTTTACTAGCCTATGTAGTAGCAACATATTCTGCTTCGGTTGTTGAAAGTGCAACGACACTTTGGATTTTTGAAACCCAAATAACAGATGTTCCACCAATAGTAAATACATATCTTGTAGTGCTCCTCCTATTATCTTTGTCACCTGTCATATCTGCATCAACATATCCCCGTAGGGAAATGTTTGAACCACCAAAGCATAATGCTTGATTTGTGGTACCTTTCAAACATATGAGAATCCACTTCATTTCCATCCAATGTTCCTTTCCTAGATTGTTCATGTACCTGCTTACAACTCCCACTGCATGTGCAATATCAGGTCTTGTGTAGACCATTGCATACATTAAGCTTCCAATTGCTGATGCATATGGAACTTTAGTCTTTGAGTCTTTGAGCACATTTCCTTACTAAGTTTGAAATGGATAGCAAAAGGTGTACTAACTAGTTTTGCATTGTGCATATTAAATCTTTTCAACACCTTTGGTATGTACTCATTCTGAGACAATGTTAATTTGCGATTTTTCCTGTCTCTAGTTATTCTCATACCAAGGATTTGTTTTGCAGCTCCCAAATCCTTCATTTCAAATGAATTTGCCAATTTTCTTTTGAGCACATTTATTTCCTGCATGTTAGACCCTGCAACAAGCATGTCATCTACATACAATAAAAATATAATATAGCTGCCATCATTTTGCTTTTTCAAATAAACACAATGATCAGAGTGACATCTAGTATAATCTTGTTCAGACATAAACTTGTCAAATTTTAGATACCACTGCCTTGGAGCCTATTTTAAGCCATACAAGCTCTTCTTCAACCTGCACACTAGTTTCTCCTTCCCTTTTACCTCATATCCTTGTGGCTGCTGCATATATATCTCTTCCTCCAAATCCCCATGGAGAAAGGCCGTCTTTACATCTAACTGCTCAAGATGCAAAGCTTCAACTGCTACTAGACTTAAAATAGTTCTGATTGAAGTCATTTTAACAACAGGAGAAAATATTTCATCAAAATCAATACCTTTCTTCTATGCAAACCCCTTCACCACAAGTCTAGCTTTGTACCTTTGTTTTCCTCCATCTTCTTGCTTCAGCCTGTAAACCCATTTATTTTTCAATGTAGTTTTTCCTGCAGGCAACTTGACTAAGTCCCAAGTCTGGTTATGCATTAAGGAGTCCATCTCTTCTTCCATGGCTACCTCTCACTTCTTCTTGCTTTCAACCTGCATTGCTTCTTCATAACATTCAGGTTCACCAGAATCAGTCAAAAATAAATAATATAATGAAGGAGAGTATTGTTCAGGGGGGTCTACTTATCCTGGTAGATATTCTAACACCACTTTCAGGTGTTTGGGGTGCCTGTTGTTGTTTTGGTGGTTGCTGTTGTTGTGGTTTTTGATTATTATTATTTTTAGGCACATTTACTTTTTTAGTGATTTCTTCAAGAACTGTGTATTCCTTGTTTTCTTTTTCCTGTTTCTTTTCTTGCAACTGATTCTTATACAAGACCTTTTCATTGAATATTACATCTCTGCTCCTAATGATTTTGTGATTTTCGTAATCATATAAGTGTTAACCAAAATCATTAACACCATATCCAATAAAGGTACATTTCTTTGACTTTGCCTCAAGCTTTGTTCTATTTTCTTTATCAATATGGACAAAGACCTCACAACCAAGAGGCTTTAAAAAAGAGTAGTTTACCTTTTTACCTGTCCATGCTTCCTCTGGAACACCACCATCCAAGGAACTTGAAGGCCCTCTGTTTATTAGATAAACAACAATATCTACAACATCTGCCCAAAACTGTAAAGGCAACCCTGCATGCAATCTCATGCATCTTGCACGCTCCATGATTGTTCTATTCATCCTTTTTGACACACCATTTTCTTGTGGTGTTTTTGAAACTGTATTCTCTTTGCGAATTCCATGCTTTGAAATAGTACCTATCAAACTCTTTGCTGCAATATTCACCTCCATTGTTTGATCTAAGACACTTCAATTTCTTTCCTGTCTCAATCTCAACCAAAGCTTTCCATTTCTTGAAGTATCAAATACATCAGATTTATTCTTAATACAGTAAATCCAAGTTTTTCTAGTTGCATCATCAATAAAAGTAACATAATAACGAGAGCCAACGAGAGATGATACCTGAGCAGGTCCCCATACATCTGTATGCACGAGCTCTAATTTTTCGCTCTTCTTTTCTTTCCCAACTCTAAGAAATCTATTTTCCATAAATGCAATTCTCACAGAAGTCCAAATAAACATTCTTCAAACCCGGCAACAAATTCCTTGAGTGAAGAATCTTCATCCCCTTTTCACTCATGCGTTCGAGCCTATGATGTCATAATGCTGCATCTGCTCCTTTGGAAGTTAAAGCATTAACAAAGTTAGAAATACCATTGCATAAATACAATGTACCAACCTTTTCGCCTTTTGATATTACCAGGGCTCCTTTGGTGACCTTCGAAGTTTTATCTGTGAAGGTTGTCACACAACCTTCACCGCCTAACTGCCTTGTTGAAATCAAATTTCTCTTTAGTTCTGGAACATGCCTTACCTCCTTTAGTAGCCATTGCTTTCCATTCTGCTATTTTACAAGAACCTTACCCATTCCAACAATTTTACAGGGTTTATCATCACCCAAACGAACTTGTCTAAAATCTCCTTGAACATAGTCATGAAAGTATTTCTTATCAGGTGTGGCATGGAATGAGGCTCCTGAATCTACCACCCAGGAATCAGTAATATTTTCGAAAGAAAGAATCAAAGCATCTTGTAACACCTCACCTGTCACATTTGCTTCATGATTGTTTTTTTGTTGTGCATCTCCTTCTTTTCCCTTTCGAGATCTACAGTCTTTCTTTAGGTGTCCTTTCTTTCCGCATTTCCAACACACTATCCCCGATCTGGATTTGGATCTTCCTTTCCTTGATTTACTGCAATATCCTGAGCTCTTTCCTCTTTCCATTTTTCTTCCCATAGACTCTGTACTCAAAGCATTACTTGATGTCTCACCGGAGCTTTTCCGTCGCATTTCCTCACTAAGGATAGCACCGACAACATCATCAAACTTTAAAGTACTAGATCCAGACACAGAGTTACTAATGGCCATTACTAAACCATTCCAACTTTCTAGCAATGAGTACAAGAATAACAGAAGTCTAACTTCATCATCAAAGTTTACCCCTATAGAACATAACTGACTTGTAACAGTATTAAAATCATTTAAATGGTCTGCAACAGATCCACCTTCTAACATCTTCATATTAAATAACTATTTCATAAGAAATACCTTGTTTGAGGCCGAGGGTTTTTCATATAGTTTCTCCAACGCCTTAATTGTTAAAATTGGCAACCAGGGCAAAAATTCATGTGGGTCATCTTATTCATGGCTAATAATATTTTGATTAGATTCCTCTCGTTGAGAGGTGTAGGATTGATATAAAGATCATCCAATTCCGATAAGTATTCATGGATATATGAATTTATTTTGATTATGGAATTATTATCAAGCCGACCTACAACTCATGTAGGCTCAGAAGCCCAACAGTCGCATCTATTCACCCACCAACGTTGTGTATAAATATAAGAGGACTTTTCCTCATTTAGACTCACTCATCTCATCACATCTCTCTCTCTCTCTACTGCGCAGATATGAGTCTCTTCTCTACTGCGCTGAAATGGGTCTCTCTCTCTCACACATGTGAAGCCGGAAGCTGTTGAATTTGAAGCTGCAACTGCAGAAGTAAATATTGACTTGCGTGGCCTAGAATATCTCCTCTTTGGAACTGTGCTATAGGTTCATCTGAACCTCCTCTGAAAGCCGCAACTTTTGGTGGTGGAATGAAGTCAATCCGACGAACGGTTTGCAAGATATCGACTGCCCTAGTTTGAAATCGGAAACTGCTGAAACTGAAGCTGCAACTGCAGAAGCAAAGATTGACTTGCGTGGCCTAGAAGATCTCCTCATCTGAACTGCGCTGTAGGTTCATCTGAACCTCCTCTAGAAGCCGAAACTTTTGGTGGTGGAATGAAGTCAATCCGACTGTCGGTTTGTGAGATATGGTCTGCCCTAGTTTGATAATGAAGCCGCTAATGCTGATGCTACTAATCTAGGGTTTGCTACTGCTGATATGAATCAGATTTATTGTACTATTTCTCTCTGCTGAATTATTGAATATAAAATAATATTTGATCAAAGGGTTTCCCCACACATTGTGGGGTTTGTCCCTGGCTAGCCACCACATCTTGTGTCTCTTGTCTTGGCTTGTTTTCTGTCGACCGTTTAATGTTCTATCTGCACTTTACTTTATGTACATGTGATTGCTAATCGGTGGAATATAATAAGAAAAGAAGTTAACTGTTATAAGCATAGAACATACCATAACTTAACATGGTATCAGAGCTGAGGTGAAGACAAAGCCCAAGCAAGAGCAAGAGCAATCATTGAAGAGAAGATTGGCAAGGCTATCCTAAAAGAACTATGGGGTCCTCAACACTCTTTCCTGTCGAAGACAAGCTCCGTGAGAAAGCTGACTATCACGGATGGAAGATGTCTATCGATCTAACCCTTGAAGATCAACGAGTGCTGGACCATGTAAGAGGCAATATTGTTGAGCCTTCATCAAATGCATTTGCTGCTGCCTGGAACAAATGGAAAAATGGAGAAGTCAAAACAAAGAAGATCATCCGGGACTCTATCGACAAGTGCTTGGTGGCCTACATCTCTGATCTAGACACCTCCAAGGAAATCTACGACAGACTGGTGAGTTTATTTAAAGTTAATGATGCAAATCAAGTTTTGTTTCGTAGAAATAAGCTGAGGGAAATCAAGAAGGGTAAAGATGAAAGTATGCAAGCATACTTCTTAAGAATCACCGAGATCAAGAACGATCTCCTATCTATTGGGGAAACTATTACTGACAGAGAAATGGCACTCAAAACTCTTGAAGGATTACCATCTGAATGGTATGTGTTCAGGACTACTCTTCTGAACTATAATGTAATTCCTGGTTTCGAGGAATTAATGGCTAGATGCATTCAAGAAGAAACAAGGGAAGAAGTGTAAGAAATGCCCATGCCTAAAGGTCCTCCTGCTACCTTTTCTTTTCATGCAAAGAAAAGAAATAATTCCGGGACTAAATCAAAAGGAAAGGCTGGACCTAAGGCTAGAAGAAAATGACGATGTTACATTTGCGATAAAGAAAGTCACTATGCAAGGGAGTGCCCAGATAGAAAGGACTCACTCTAGGACGATGATCAAAATCCCTCTGATGGCAATCAAAGGAATGAAAAATTCAACAGCAAAGGTAAGAGGAGAGCTGGGAATCAAGGAAGAGGACAAGCATTCAAGAAGGCCAGAAATTCCAGGATGTAATAAATGCACCTGACCTCAAAAAGAACCTAGTGTCCATCTTGGGAACGGAAGACGAAGGCTACAAGGTAACCTTCAGCGATGGCAAGGTATGTATATGGAAAAATAATGTTAAAGATGCCTTTACTCTTGGGTTTAGTATTGATTCATTATATCAGGTCGATGGAAGTCTGCTAGGTGTCATGTCTTATGACACATCTCTTCAGTTCGAACTTTTGGCATTAGAGGTTTTCCCCCCTTCATTATAAAGCTATACTCGGTGTAAGACAAATGGTGATAGGGATGCCCGAATTATGAATAGAGAATGAAGGTGTATGTCTAGGATGTGCTGAAGGAAAGCTCAGAAGGGGACCATTCCCCTCAAGCCAAAGCAAGACCTCTGATATATTACAATTGGTTCACTCAGGCATACCTGAGGTTGGCATTAAGAGGGAGACTACTACACCACATACTCCTGAGCAGAATGGTGTGGTGGGAAGGAAGAACCGCACAATTATGGAAGCTGTCCAGGCCATGCTACATGATCAAAGTCTTCCTAAGTTTCTATGGGCTGAAGCTGCAAACACTGCCGTATATGTACAAAATCGATGCCCTCATCAAGCATTGGGTTCCAAGACTCCTGAAGAAATATTCACCGATAAGAAACCTGATGTTTCTCATTTTAAAATTTTTGGAAGCCCTGTATACTTTCATGTGCCGAAAGAGAAAAGAAATAAATTGGGAGCATCTGGAAAGAAGGGAATTTTCGTGGGCTATGGTGAAAATACTAAAGGCTATAGAATCTATGTAGCTGGTCAAAGGGAAGTCATAATTAGTCATGATGTCACCTTTGACGAAGATATGGCTCTCAGCAAGGTGATCAATCTTCCGACTTTGAGGAGCTCTCAAGAAGCCGACACCAGGGAACCGAAAGAAAAGAATGATGTTTGGGAAGTAGTTCCCAGACCCCAGGACAAGACTGTTGTTACTTCCAAATGGCTTTACAAGATAAAGCATGCAGCAGATGGAAGCACGGAAAAGTATAAGGCTCGTTTTGTTGCTCGAGGTTTCTCCCAAAAGGAAGGTATAGACTATGATGAGATATTTGCACATGTTTCCAGATATACGACCATCCGCTCGATCATAGCCCTTGCCACTTCACAAGGATGGAACCTACATCAGATGGATGTCAAGACCGCGTTCTTGCATGGTTCTATCAAGGAAGAGGTCTATGTGGAGCAACTTGAAGGAGTTGAGGTTTATGATTGAAAATCTCATGTATGCAGGTTGAAGAAGGCTCTCTATGGGCTGAAGCAAGCACCCCGAGCATGGTATGAGAGGATCGATAGCTACTTGATGAAGCTGGGATTCACTAGGAGTGAAGTCGATCCTAACCTTTACTTTAAGGTTGAAGATGACAAGCCTATCATACTGGTGTTGTATGTGGATGACCTCTTTCTAACAGGTGCAGACCCTCTCATTCACAAATGTAAGAGGGAGCTGGCTTCTGAATTTGAAATGAAGGACCAAGGACTTGAAGTATGGCAGAAGCCAAGGGAAATTTTCCTTTCTCAAGGGAAATATGTGGTAAAGATATTGGAAAGATTTGGTATGATGGACTGCAAGCCTGTGACTACCTCGAGGATCTTAACTTTTAGAAGTTATATGGTAGTGATGTTGGACCAGATTTGGGAAATGCCTCTGAGTTTCATAAACTCATTCGCATTGATGTTCTTGGTGAACCTCCGTCCGAACATATTTTTTGCAGTTAGCATTGTGAGCTCATATTTGGTTGAGCCTCACTGGATTGATGCCAGGAATCTTCTGAGATGTCTTCAGGACACAATCTCTCATGGATTAAGATACACTGCCGGAGATGTGAGACTACTTGGATATACTGATGTTGATTTGGCAGGCAGTGTGGTGGACCGTAAGAGCACTTCCGGGTGCTGTTTCACCTTGGGATCTGCTTCGATATCCTGGATGAGCAGGAAGCAGAAGTCGGTGGCTTTGAGCACCGCCGAAGCAGGATATATTGTTGCTAGCATAACCTCGTGTGAGGTAGTCTGGTTGTGAAAGCTCTTCAGTGAGATGTTTGGATTTACATTAGATATCACTGTGATTCTCTATAGCAACCAGAGGTGGGATTCGATTATTGAGGAATCCCGTATTCGTCGATTGCTCCAGCAGATAGACATCATCTGGGATATGGTAAGTTGATGAGCAAGGAGGCTCCATTGCATTAAGATGATGTACAGGTTGATACACCTTGTCAAAGCCCCGAGGAAAGATCTAATCTGTGATTTTCCCAAACGACTTGGAGTCGATAAGAAACCCTTGTACAAAGGTCCTGCATGTTGCATACATTGAGGTCTGGGAGCTCTGAGGGCTTGCGGTTATTACTGGAGCAACATATGACCACAGGGTGACTCACCCTCCCCTGGTGGTGCACACTGGAACAAGATGATTCGCTCTCTTGTGGGACAAGATGATTCGCTCTCTTGTGGAACAGGATGATTCACTCTCCTGTGTAGCAGGATGATTAGTTCTCCTGTGAGGCCTGGATTGATGTGTTCTCCATGGAAATTGTAGCAGGATTGATGTGTTCTCCTGTGAGGACAGGATTGATTAGTTCTCCTGTCAAGGCATCCTACCCATGCAGTCTGGGACTCATGGGAAGTACCTCTCATCTGATTAATGAGCAGGGAAATGAAGTTAGGGACCATAGTAGTACCGATGGACGCATCGTTGTAACTACCATACTCCCTACGCTAGGATGACCTCCATTGATCTGGGATCAATGATACTGTTCTGGGACCAGTGGTAGGAGTTGTACCATACTATGACACTGACTTCGGGTTGGTTGAGACTGGTCTGGGATCAGTGGTACATACTCTGAGACTGACTTTGAGTCAGTGGAGGATGATATTGGTCTGGGACCATTGGAGTTGTACTCACTATGACGCTGAATTTGGGTTGGTTGAGACTGGTCTGGGACCAGTGGTACATACTCTGAGACTGACTTTGAGTCAGTATGATACATCCTCGATCAT
Organism: Pinus tabuliformis; assembly: GCA_031772625.1. NCBI lineage: Eukaryota > Viridiplantae > Streptophyta > Pinopsida > Pinales > Pinaceae > Pinus > Pinus tabuliformis. The sequence continues at coordinate 846,883,492 of CM062807.1, read as the reverse complement.
TTCTTCCTCTTCATAATTCGGACAAAAGCAGAGTAGAACAGAACAATGAAAGAGCATAGCAGAACAAAACAAAACAGTACAGATTAGTGCAGGGCAGAACAAGACAAAGCAAAACAAGCAAAATAGAGCAGAGCAGGGCAAGGGTCAGGCTGTACAAGGCAGTGCATTTGATGGATGAATAGTAACGACCGATAGACAGATTGCAGATGAAGTTCTCCATGGTTGAGAGGGAGTGTTAAAATTGGAAACCAGGGCAAAACTTCATGTGGGTCATCTTATTCATGGCTAATAATATTTTTATTAGATTCCTCTCGTCGAGAGGTGTAGGATTGATATAAAGATCATCCAATTCCGATAAGTATTCATGGAGATATGAATTTATTTTGATTATGGAATTATTATCAAGCCGACCTACAACTCATGTAGGCTCAGAAGCCCAACAGTCGCATCTATTCACCCACCAACGTTGTGTATAAATATAAGAGGACTTTTCCTCATTTAGACTCACTCATCTCATCACATCTCTCTCTCTCTCTATTGCGCAGATATGAGTCTCTTCTCTACTGCGCTGAAATGGGTCTCTCTCTCTCACACATGTGAAGCCGAAAGCTGTTGAATTTGAAGCTGCAACTGCAGAAGTAAAGATTGACTTGCGTGGCCTAGAAGATCTCCTCTTTGGAACTGTGCTGTAGGTTCATATGAACCTCCTCTGAAAGCCGCAACTTTTGGTGGTGGAATGAAGTCAATCCGACGAACGGTTTGCAAGATATCGACTGCCCTAGTTTGAAACCGGAAACTGCTGAAACTAAAGCTGCAACTGCAGAAGCAAAGATTGACTTGCGTGGCCTAGAAGATCTCCTCATCTGAACTGTGCTATAGGTTCATTTGAACCTTCTCTGGAAGCCGAAAATTTTGGTGGTGGAATGAAGTCAATCCGACTGTCGGTTTGTGAGATATGGTCTGCCCTAGTTTGATAATGAAGCTGCTAATGCTGATGCTACTGATATAGGGTTTGCTACTGCTGATATGAATCAAACTTATTGTACTATTTCTCTCTGCTGAATTATTGAAGATAAAAGAATATTTGATCAAAGGGTTTCCCCACACATTGTGGGGTTTGTCCCTGGCTAGCCGCCACATCTTGTGTCTCTTGTCTTGGCTTGTTTTCTGTCGATCGTTTAATGTTCTATCTGCACTTTACTTTATGTACATGTGATTGCTAATCGATGGAATATAATAAGAAAAAGAAGTAAACTGTTATAAGCATAGAACATACCATAACTTAACATTAATCAAACCCTCTGTCGTTGTTTCCTTCGAAATGTTGAACGCGACCGACACTGCGAGGCACAGTCGTACTGTTTCGAGTGCCTTTCTATCAAGAAGGTTCCATTCTTCATTTGTCATACCCGTCGGCATCTTTGTTTTTCCGCCCAATGGTAGGTATAGATCTTTCTGATACATATAATCTTCCATCTGCATCTTCCACAGCGAGAAGTTCTGGCCATTAAATTTCTCAACCATAAACTTACCATCTTCCGCCATTGCTTCCACTCGAACCAGGAACCCTTCTCTCCTGCGAGTTTATCAGCCAAATAGACCTTCGGCTCTGATATCAGTTGTTAGAAAATTATATATTACGGAGCAATGGAACACATAAAATATTGCAAAAATATAAACTTAGAAAATGCATAAAACAAGAGAGACACAGATATACGTGGTTCACCCAGTTTGGGCTACGTCCACCTCGAACAACGAATCCTTCCTTTCTATTATCCAGCAAAATGAAGAGACACAACCTACAACAGATCCATTGTAATATCCTCTGTTTTCTCTCACATTCTCACCTCTCTGCTTCTCGCTCAGAGAATACACATATATTACACAGCCTCAACACAATGCCATCATACAAAGAGAGGGGTTGCCTTCTAGGTAAAAAAACCCTAAACTAAACATAAGTTCTACCGTCAGATCATCCGCCTAATGAACGACCCAGATTTAATAGAAATTACTATACTTTTACAAGGCAATTGCTGCCCCCGAACCCCCGCCAGGTGACCGCTAGCCCCCAGACCCCCCAGCCGAGGGGGATCAGCCCTCCCGGACCCGCGCGGGGAGACAAGTCCCCCTCGCGTGGAGGGGTGTACAAACTTCCTGGGGTATACATCCGACTGAAACAAATACCTCTAAACAATCATGCTCCATACTCAACATTAAAGTGAAGGGAGGCAAATTTTTGCATTATCTTTGTGAGTAATAGTGCCATCTTTGATTTCGGAAATGGAATTGGTGCATTTCCTTTCCTGAGCTTGTTTATGGAAGAAGGACGAATTCTTGTCCCCTGCTTTAAGCCAAAGGCTGCGTGACTTAAGTCACCAATACTCTTCTTCTGCTAGACAAGCCTTGTGGTAGTTTTGCTGGAGCTGGGCTTCTTTGTCTAGAAACTCTTTAGTTATGTCAACTATTTCAGCTTGTAGGTGATGATTTTCCAGAATGCAATGAAGATTTTTTCTTTCATTTTCTGGATTGGGCAGAGTTTTGGCCCAGATTTTTAAAGCCCTTTTCACTCTTCTGAGCTTCTCCTCCCAGACAAAAAAGGGGGATCCTTTGACCGGTTGCATCCAGATGCCCTTAACTAAATGCATGTAGTCCGATTCCTTAGCTCAAAGCGGGCTAAATCTGAAGGGAATTGGACCTAGGTCAAGCTAAAACACCAGTTCCAGCTTGATGGATTTATAGTTCGAAGTGCTGCAAGGGAGGATATGAAATATAGCCTCTAATCCAAGCAAAAGAAAAGAGATTTGAATTAAGAATCTATCGAATCTAGCAGCAATGTGACCAAGACTGATTCTTTTCTTAGTCCAAGTGTACTTACCAGAGATTGGCTTGATGTTTAGCAGGTCCTAGTCCTGCATGAGGTCCTCTACCCATTCCCTTGCCTGATCTCGAACAATGTTGCCTCCTCTCTTGTCTGCTGATAAGAGAGTGAGATTGATATCTCCTGCTATGATGATATTCTCAAGATTGACTAGATTTGCTTGGATTCTTATGGAGTCCTAGCAGGCCTTTTTTTCCACAGCGTTCATGGGTGTGTACACGTTGAAAATATTGATAATATCTTTTGAGTCTACGTGCTACAATTTTAAGAGCAACCAGTGAGTGTTGAGGGTCTCAGAGATGAATGTGAATTTGCTAGCGTTCCAAAGAGTGCCCAACCCTTCGGAAGCTCCTCAGGCTGAGATTGCTTTCGCCTCACATTTGTTCCAGAGTTTCTTACTTGCTTGAAGGAAGACAAACTCTTCCAATTTGGTCTCCTAGATGAGAAGTATGTCAGGAGTTTCTCTTCTTATTAAACTTATGATGGCTTCTTCTTTGATTCTTCTCCCCATACCTCTACATTTCCAGGAGACTATCTTCATCATTTGTATTTCTTGTTGGCTCCCTTGGAGCCTTGGGGCTGGTTTCTCGCCATCTTTGCTTTTGATGCTAGTAGCTCCTCAAAGGTTGGCTGGCTGCCTTGAAGCTTATCCTTGAAAGTTTCCTGCTCTCTTTTTCCCGATCTAATTTGCTGCCTCTTGTGGATCTCCTTATCGAAGCTTGGGATTCTCCTATTTCCCTTCTTCCTTCGAGCACTCTGATTCATGCTCATCTTCTTCTACTTTGACAGTGTTTCCTTTGGAGCTCCCCGCCATTGCCATAGCTATTGCTGGAACACCACTTCCAGCTTGCTAAGCTCTATTACCAGAACCTTAGGGGGTACTTTTAGAGGGAGGGGTTGATTTTTGATTTTCTGGTTCCTGAGTTTCCTCTATTTGTGAGCTTAGAGGGGCGAATTTATTTTCTTGATCCATTTTGGGAGGGGGTTACTGAGGGGGGGCCTAAGGACCTCTTCCGTTTGGACCAACCTATTTTTGGATTTTCCTGGTGCGCTTGACCTAATTCCAACCTTCTTCTTTACCCTTATCTGGTTCCACATTGGTTGGGCATCCTCTGGCGAAGTGGCCATAGACATGATATTTTCAGCATTTGAAAGGCAGCTGCTCGTAATCCAACTTTTGCAAATGGGTCTAGTTTACTACTTTGATTTTGATGGCTTCCGGGAGACCCACATCTAGCTCTACTTCTATGCAGATATGAGCATAGTCATATTGGTCTTTGTTGTTTGCCCTATCTATGAATTTCTCGAGGGTGTTTCCAATTTGTTTCAGCGAGTCCCAGTTCCAGCAATGGACTGGGAGATTAGGGAGTCTGACCCATACAGGGATAGCCAAGGGGACATCGACTGCAAGGTAGAAATCCAACATCCATCTATTGAGGTACAAGCCCTGGGGCCCATGAAATAGGGGCCATTCTGAAAAATTAGATCCTTTTCTTCCTTTGAGGTGAAATCGAAGAGGAAAAACCCTCGTCCTAAGAAGTAAGAGGTGACATTGCTCTTGATCTGAGGAGCCTAGTTCCTGTTTACCCAGGACTCAGTGGTCTTAGGAGAAGGCCAAAGACTAGTGAACTAGCCAACGAGAGCTCGCTCAGCCAAGGAGAGGGCGACTTGAATCAGGGTCTCTGGCAGCAGGTAGATTTCAGGAATGTCTTCCAGCCTCTTGAGAAACTTGGCTACTTCGCTCTTCTTCTTTTGCGGCAAGCCGGCCAAGAACCGAGAGAAAGCTTCTGCAGATGAAGGCAGGCCTGCCGGGGGCAAGCTCAGGACCTCCATGAGGGCGAGCCCGACTTAAACTTCCCACCCAACAAAGGACGTGCTCTCTGAAACGCAGAAACTAAAAAATGAACGCAAAGGAGGAGGGAAGAGGGACCAAAGCCACGAGCCGCAGAGTAGCAAGGGCACGGAGGCGTCGAGGTGTAGCTAGGGTATCATGGCTACTCCAGAGCGCGGTCAAAACCATCCAAATTTTTATTTGATGAAGATGATGTTATTATCATGCTTTTTGCTCTTTCTTTGAAAAGTAAAGTAAAGAGTTGGTTCAAGAACCTGCCTATTGCAAGCATCTCAAATTTCCAATAGTTTGTCAAAATTTTCCTTGATAGATGGATAATCAAAGTCAGTGTTTTTATGATCATAGAAGAATAGAATCAGCGGAAAAGACATCCAAATGGAACAATACAACAATTTTTTGACATATTTAATCAAATCTATTATTCATGCCATCAAATATAAGACCTCCTCCTGATTCATCTCTCTTGCATTATCCAAAAGCATTTGATCCAGAAATAGAATTTCAGCTAAGGGAAAGAAACCCAACAACTCTTGAAAAGATGCAAAACATTGCAGTAGATGTAGAAGTTAATCTGCAAATTAAAAAAGAAAAGTTGAAAGCAAAAGCAGTGAAGATCAACATTCCAAAGGTAGAATCAGACATTTTGGTGAGAAATATATAGGAAATGATATAGAAGATCACCATGGAAGATAATATTTATGTGCAAGATCAACATGACACATTTATTTCACAAAAAGAAGAAGCTGATAGCCATGAACAAATTCTTGCTAATTCCAACTACCATAGATTAGAAAATGGATTTATAGATCAATATGTGGAAGCGGAATATAATGATTTAATGTGTATGTTTGATGACATTCCTTCTTTTAACGATTTGCCTAAGTATGATCAATATGATGATAATTATGTTCTTCGAACTCAAGCTAGCTTTACAGAGCAATCAAAAACTAGTTTGGAGGATGAGGAAATTCAGTTTCAGCAAATTAAAAATAGCGATCAGTCTATACATATTAGATATGATAATGAGAAAGGAAGTGTAGTAAATTTGGAAATAAGTGAAGGTTCTTTGCCACTTTGTTTAGCTTCATTTCAGTTCATCAGAGAAAACTTTACAGCAATAAAAAATTAGCAATCTTTAGGTATTGATATTAACATCAAAGAAGACAATGAAAATCTTAATCAAGATTCTTCGATTTCACAATTACAGTTAACAAATTTCATTGAAACACCTGATCAAATGATACAGGAAAGTTTTATACCATTGTGTTTTGAATCATTTCAGTTTTTAAAGGAAACGTGGTATAACATCTCTAAAGAAAAGGATGAGAATCTTGTTGAAATCTACAAAATCCCATGGAATCCTATATGCAATAGGTTGCAACAATCCTTTCAAGTCTTTTGTGATCCAATGGTTGATATGTTGGATAATGAATGCAATCAGAATTTTCCTTCATTAACTAACTATGAGATTAAGGATCAAGATGATAAAGGTTTCATCAGTCAAACATTTCAATCAGTAGAAATATCATCACAAAGCTTGTCTGAAAATCTACAGGGGGATAAATATAAAAATGACATTTCAGTTTCATGGCATGGAGGCCATCCAGAACAATTGTACAATTGCTTAAATCAGTTGAACAATAGTGTATATATTTTGGAAGATCCTTTTGCACAGTTTTTAGAGTCAACAAAGGAAATCAAGTATTACCTTATCTTCTCGTTTGTTGACAAGGTTATATTGGGCCGTAGAACTTCAGTTTTAATAAAAAACAAGCACAAGTAGCAAAATCCACCAATGTATATAATGCTTGAATGGTTGCATTGGTTGTTTCATTTTACCTAACCAGCAGTTGGACAACTCATTAGAGTAAGTAGGTAGGATTTCAGTTTGATTAAATTCAGTTATTCAGCAACAAGTTTATTTCAGATCAGATTTCAGTACAGCATGTGTCAGATTTAAATTTGCAGAAAAGGTTAAGATTTCATTTTAGGTTTTTCAGTCACAGAGATTATATAACAAAGTAGGTGCAGGCTTGGGATTGGCCCAATGGATTAGGCCACTAGTCGACGGTGTTCTTGACATCTCACAAGGAGATGCCATCCCCAAGTGGAGCCACTGTTAGGTTCCTATAATAATAGGGATCATAATTTTGAATTGACTATATTAAGTCTTCTAATATTGTACATACCTTTGCTTTTCTACAAATGTTTTCCATACTAAAGATTAAAAAATGTAAAGAGAGTATGTCCTAAAAGAATAATCAAAGGACACAAAGAAAAACAAAATATCAAAAAAGTGAAAAATATGAACCCCAAACAAAAAACAGATCATGAAAGTGTGCAAATTTAAGTGCCACTACTTTTACTTTACTATGAAAAATAATGGTTGTGTGGAGCTTGTCATATATGCCACAACCCTTGATAGTCAAAAGCTTAATCTTGACTAGTTCATGCTTGAAATTTCATATTTATAGATAAAGAATAAAGATCTAGCCAAACTGTTTAATCTTGGTAGATCAGTAGTTAGGTAGAGAAATAAAATGTGCTTAACAACTTAGTTTGAGCCATTGGAAGATATAAGGTTATAATTACATAGTTTTCTTTTCAAAAGAAAGAGGAAAGAAAGGGTCTGCTAGCTTAAATGCACCCAATAAAGTGAAGAAAAAATGTTAGGGTAAGTAAAGGGTAGGTACAAGAAAGGTTGCAGAAGTACAAGGTTGTTAAAGCATAAGCACATTTATCATGCTCAATCCTATGTTTTAGTGTGCAGGATCAGTTATGAAAGTGAAAGGATGTTCACAAGTTGATTTGGTTAACTTCCCCTCATTTCATTTCACCCCCCACTACATACTTACTAATTTCCCCATTATCCCATCATTTCTTATTAAAATACCCTTTTCCCCTTAATTTTCACCTTTGCCCCTTGGTTTCACACATTCTCCTAGCAAATTACCCTCCAAAGGTCATCCACCTACCCAATATCCCTTTTCCCTAGTGTAAAACCCATTCCCCATTCAAAAAATCTCTCTCCCCATTAATAATTTCCCTAAATACCCATAAAAAACCCATAAAGAACCTTTATCCTAAGTTTTGTTTCCCCCTGTATTATTTAATTAACTCTACCATGTCATATTTCCTTGACATAAAACCTTTTGACCCACCACCCTTGGTGCGGTTAACAAACCTCCGCTACATACAACCCCGGTCCCACTCCATTAACCCACGCAATGTATTTTATCCCCGCTTTATTCATTAATTAATTACAAATCAGTTGTAATTAACCCCCAAGCCCCGTAAATCTCCGCCCGATTTCCCTCCGTGCAGCTTCACCACATGACATCCGTTAGATTTTTCACCCCCGGATCTGACGGTGAGCATCTATATCTCGCTGATTGGCTTTCCGATATTTACCAGCCCGAGAGCACGCGAGATTCATGGTTTTGCTCGGGCCCTTTTCAGCTATGTGGCAGGTCCAGGCAAAATCGTGTGCTCTCAAGGAAATACCACCTGACTTCCAAAAGCAGTGTGATGGCCCCTGAAACCGCCTCCCCGCCAAAAGCCGAAACCACTCACTGTTCATTTATAATTGTCGTGCCAAAGGTTAACTGTTGTCAGTTAAAAGCCAAAAAACCCCCCTTTTTACCCTTTTTACTGTTATTTCATTGCAAACACCTCTACAGAGAAACTCTAAACCCCAAAGCTCAGCTCAACTTTTTTTTTACCGTTTAAGGTACAAGTTAATTTTGAAATCCCCATATTCGAGGGTCAGATAGACGCAGATGCCATCGAAAAATGGTTAAATATTCTAGAAGGTTTATCATCACTTGAATTTAACTTAGAGGACTCTGATTAGGAATAATCGTGGAAGACTTACATGCCGTATAACCTTTTTTTGTTCACTAGAACCTTTTTTTGTTCACAAAGTTGGGGTTACGACACTTGCCCTAATAAGCCTCAGTAACACCCTAACCCTTCTACCTTAGAGCCTTCCGTACTCACTTTTCATTTTGGATTTAGTACCTAGGCAGGTCGTTTCCCACCATAGCCATAGGGAGGTACCAAGCCAGGGATGCTTTTAGTTAGTGATGCATTGATTTATGGTTATTTTTTTGTTCATGATTTTTCCAATCAGGAGAAGACTATTTTCACTCTTCTCAAAGCAGCCCCCCACGTCAAGGACTGGTGGGAAACCTACAACGAGCATAAGGATGAAAGTATAGGCTCACTATTTTTAGCCGCAACCACTTGGAATTCATTCCGGGATGCCATCAAGGAGCAGTATTATCCTGTCGAAAGCTATGAAGATCAATACATAAAGTGGACCACGCTGCGGCAGGGAAGGGACCAAGACGTGCCAGAGTTTACCAATATTTTCCATACCCTTCGCACAAAGTTGGGTATCAAGGATTCAGAGCAGCATTTGGTACTCAAATACCGCGGCTACCTGCACAAGTACATCCAGGAAGAAATAGAATTCCTGAACATCTCCTCGCTCGGCATGGCATACCGATATGCCATCAAGGTCGAGCAAAAGTTTAAATAGAAGAAGCGAGACTTTGGATATGTGAATCCAAAGCAAGGGAAAGGTGCCCCCAAACCACAGAACAAAGGACAAAGCTAAGGCAGGGTGGCCCAAGACAACCTGCCAAAGCTGCAAGAAAAGAACAATGCCGCGAAGCTGAAAAAGGACACGGGAAAGTGGTGTGAGTTCCATAAGAGCTCCACTCACAACACAAGTGAGTGTCAAGCCAAGCAGTCACTGGTGGCCGAGCTAAAGGTTTTAAAATCATATGCATGTTCCGACTCTGAGTTAGAGCCTGACAAGTGGAATGACAAAGGGAAGCAGATTATTGATGCAGAGCACAACGCCACCGTTCCCACCATGAAGATCCAGAAGGAGGAACTTGAAGATCTAGAGGAGGAGGAGTGTCTCTTCCACTCCTAGATATGGGTAAAGGGCTCCCCGCTACAGTTCACTGTCGACAGCGGGAGCCAAAAGAACATCATTTCGGTAGAGGTCGTGAAGTGGCTAGGTTTACTGATCACAGCACATCCACAACTATACACCATTGGGTGGCTTCACCAATGCCGAGATCTTCGCATGAGCCAGGAGTGTCACCTTCCATACAACATCAAGCCCTTCATGGATGAGGTATTGTGTGACATTTCTCCCCTTGAAGTTTGTGATGTATTATTAAGAGAACCATACTTGTGGAAGCGACATGTTGTGTATGAATCAAGGCCCCATGTTGTTATTGTTACTTTGGGAAATAAGTTGTACAGGATACCAGAGGTAGCACCTCTTACCACCATCTCTTTGGTTACTGCAAAACAATGCAGTAAGCTCATTTCCAAAACCGAGAAATTTGTTTTCCTGATGATATGCCCTCAATGAAAGAAGAAGATGGTGGCCACGACCTCCAGACAGGGCCCCTCCACGCGACAACTACAGATGGACAAGGTCATGAAGGAGTATGAGGACATCTTCACCTCCCATGTGGGGGTTCCTCTACACTATCAAGTCAAGCACTCCATCAATCTGACCTGAAGTGCGTCGTTGCCCAATGGACCAATCTATTGGCGCTCTGTTCTGGAGAATGATGAAATCAAGAGGCAGATTCAGGAGCTGCTGCAGAAAGGTCACATCCATCTAGTTCATCACCCTGTGGGAGCCCGATCGTGTTAGTACAAAAGAATGATGGGACTTGGAGACTCTATATTCACTATCGGGCACTGAACAAGATCACTGTCCGAAATAGGTGAATTAAATTCCATAGATGAGTAGAGTAGCTTCAAGTCTTGTGATTTAGTAAATTTCATGAGTAGTTTTGAATCTACACATTAATTTCTACATAGATCAACAATTTTATTTTCAAATCTCCTAACTTAAACACCATCACCAAGGGGCACTCGAATTGGTACTGGAAAAGGAGGAGCATAAGGAACAAAAGGAATAATAGTTCCCTTCTCAAAAGATTGAGGTGTCTCATGGTTAACCAAAGTTGGGGAGAGAAAATCATATGGGGGTTCAGATTGAAAAGATCTAAAAGAGAGTAGAATCAAATTCTGATTTTTTTCCATAATGAATCTGAATCAACCATTCCTTCAGGAAATTCATAGCAAACGTGAATAAACTAATTAAGAAGACCCTCTGTAGATTCACCAAGTTCCATTTTAAGCTGATCAATTCTATCAAATACATCCTGATAATCATACCCGTCAAAAGATTTACGAATATCCTTCGTAAGTTGCTTGAATGAATGGATATAAGCAACAGTTAATGTATGACACCATTTCTTAACACGACCTTCAAATGTGAGGGTGAACAATCTAGCCATGGAATTTTTACAATGTATTCCATTTGAAAGACAAAAATGAAAAAAAATTAAAACATATGTTTACGAAGAGTTATTTCAACCTCGCCATCAAACTTAAATTGAGACAAGTCATGAATAATTTACACGAGTATGGTAAGATGAATATCCTTATAAAAACATCCCAGGGTTATGATTTTGGAAATGGCCATTTAATGTAAGATATTCAAAATAGACTCAATGGACAACTTGTCATCTGGCCCTCCTTCTAGCACCAGAATGTTGACGATGTTGGATACCGCCTACATATAGGGGATCTCCCTAATATAAGGTCCCAACTAGACCTCACACCGTTTGGTGTAGGATTCCCATCTGGAATATGACTTGACTTTCCTTTTACTTAAAGAAATGCCTCGACTTTCGCTGTCAGCATGAGAGAGAATCACAATTTCCCTTTTCGAATGAGAAAACTAGTATGCCTTGTGAATGTTCAATTGTTGATGTATCAAGGCTCTTCTATTGCGGATGGGGAAAATAACTAAGCCTCTAAGAGAGAATTAATAGTAATACCCTAATGGAGACACACATGAAAGAGAAAGACTCATCTAACATCAAATGAAATATTTCACAAGGATGAGATGATCATTATAAACATAACAACACATTTCCAACAAGTGGCACCAAAGTAACTGAAATAGTTCAACTAATCCAGTAATAATGAAAGAAAACATGAACCATAAACATTCAAATAATAGTATTAGAAACATTCAATTTCCATGTGTTAAAACATGTTGGCCTAGAAAGCTTTAATATTAAGCAGAAGTCCCAAGATACATAAATGCAATGAACATCACTAACTCCAAGGTTAAAATTCATTTTCATGAGTAATGAGGATCTATTTATAACTTGAGGAGTGACCTTTCACATCCTCATGACTCTTGAATTTCCAAATTCTAGTGACATTTGGAGTTCTACAACCTTTGGAATTCCAAATGACTTTTGGAATTACATATGATTTTTGATATTACATGTCTTTTGGACTTCTGTGACTCCTTAGTTTATACATGACTCTTGGACTTCCACTTATTTGTGATTCCAATGATTACAATAATACATCATGACTTACACATCATCACGTGATGAGACTTGTCATGTCGCTATTGTAGGTTTTAACCCTGTGCATAAATTACTTGCATACGAATTCTAAAAAACAGAAAATAAACAATAACGAGAGCTCGCATAAAACATAAAATAGATATACACATAGATTTTCCCCTGGATCCCAAAACCGAGACTACGAAATTACTTTTTTCATTATATTCCTTTCAATGTTACAATACATATATATAAATGCCAAAGCATTCATAAACCCTAATCCATTAACCTTAGATTAGAACATAACCGTAGTTCCCTTGATCAGATCTAAAAAATACCATGGGCAAAAAACCATCATGCCCAAAATGATGTGTGAAACCCATGCACAAAACCATAGGTAGGTCTGCACGTGGGGTCATGGAAAGAGTATAACACACACCCAACAACTATCTTTGATGACTGGGACTAATAGTGACTGATGACATGGAATTTATCTAGTGGTGATGGCATCCAGTTGTGTCTTCATTTATTCAATCAAATTTAATCGTTGTTGTCCTCACCCTCCAAAGGGTCTTTGATGTAATGTAGTATTTGGAGTGCTTTAATCATCAAGGTTCAAGTATGCACTTTGTTCTTTATGCAACTTCCTTCGTTTTTTCTCTTTGCCCGATCTTCCTAACGTGTGCTTGCCATGGTGTTTCTAGAATACCTACATCTGCAATCACTCATGACAAGTAATGATCAGCCTAAAAGTCTCTTATTCTACCACGTTTAATGCATATATTTTGTTCATGCATTCTCAGTGTGTTCTAGAGGGACAAAAGGGGCTTCTAGGCACATGGGTGCACCTTGAAAGGCTTAAGGGATTAAGGGGAAAGGCTTCATGGCTTCAATGTACGATCATGCACTCAAGAGAGGGAGACAATCAAAGCAGGGCACATGGCGCAAGTCAGAAGGATGAAGGGGAAGGCTTCGGGCTTCCTAAATGCGTTGTGCGCTTAAGGGAGAGAATAGGGCGTTGTTATACTGTTCAACAACCCCCAATTTTTATATAACAACTTCCTATGAAATTAATTATTTAAAAATAGGGGACCCTTTTTAGTTTATAAAACATAAAAAATAAAAAAATAAAAATATTTTTTTGTTTTAAAACCATTTGATTTTATTTCATCCAAATAGCCCCTGAGACTAAAACTCATACTTAGGCTTTTAAAGCCCTAAGTATTAAACATGGGTTATTTAATAAAAAAAATAATAATAAATTAGAGCTTAAAAAATAATCAGAGTTTATTTTTTAAATCCCCAAAGCTTAATTTTTTATAACTCGCCATACCCCCGCATCGCAAATCAACATAATAAATAGTCCATGTTTGATGGCCCCTGACTAATGCGATTGCAATTTGATATCGGACCCAACGGAGTCATCTACTCCATTTAATAATCCCTCACGTCCGCAAAATCGCAAGAACCACAGGCTTGAGTCTAGACCCCTCCGCTAAATCCATTGCGATTGTGATTTTAAGAATGGACTCGACGGCGGTGTTAACACAATTTTATAAAGCCTTCGCGTCGACAAATCCCAATATCCGCAGCCTAGGTCCCGAAGGCCTAACTCCATTATGAATGCGATAAGCTAGACCCAACGAGATAATAATTTCTATTTTAAAATCCATCTCATCCATCGCATTGCGATATTTTCGGGCTTGATCCTCTACCCCTCCACCTTCGCGATTGTGATTTTCGATCTGGCATGAACCCGATGGGATGCTTAACTGTGACTCATAAAATCTCGCGTCCGTAACTAGGCCTCTATTAAACGTGATTCATTCCTTTTCCATGTCACTCATGACGTCACCCATGATGTCATCCTCCACATCAAATGCCATGTCATCCTCCACGTCAGAGAATGATGTCACCATCATGTCATAGAATGACGTGACTACCACGTCACTTATCCACCACATCATCCTAGAACATCGCAATCACAAATCATTAAGTACTTGTTCGCTATCCACCGCTCCATAATTGTGATGCAATCAGTCCTATCCCCGACCTTCTGCAATTGCAATATCGCAATCACGAGATTCATGGGCCTCACACCATTTCTGCCCTCGTCCATTTCGATTGCAATTTTTCTTTCGTCCATTTCGATAGGGATACTCCTAGCTTAATTGTGATTGCAATATGGCTCAATCCCGCTCCAATTGATTGTGATTATGTTGAACTCTGTCCTCGATTAAAATTCTATTGCGATTTGATTTCGTTATTGAATTGAAACACCCCCCTTTTTTATTTTAATTATAACTCCTTGATTAAAATGTGATTGCAATAAAATGAATCATGTTCCCAATTAATAAGCGATTGCGATTTAATTAAACAACTCGCCTATTTTCATTGGCCTTACCTTTTTATGAAAAAATAGTTTCAATTTATGTTTTCTTATCCATTGTTTATCTTTTTCCAAATATAAAAAAAGAACTCAACAACAAAGAAAACGAAGAGGAGAAAGCCACATAGAAAAAGAAGCAGATTAGTTCCACAGAATATACATCGGGTATTTTTATCAATCTTTTTCATGTTCTTTTTAGTATAATTCACAACCATTGTTTCTTCCAATTTGTTTGTTATATGTATATTATTAACACAGTTCAACATCATCTCATTTCTGAATATGCCAGTGCTGTAATTTTTAATACATCTAGCAACAAATTGTTATTTTATTTGGATGGCAATATATGCTTTAACAATTCTTTTAATTAACTATTTAATTAAAAGAATTAACTTAAAAGTTTTCATTTCTTTTAGTATATGATTAATTTTTATTACCATGTACTAAAGACAATATATTTAGATCACATTCAAATAACAAGTAAACCCGAGAAATAAATAAGTTTTTATATGCATATAATTTAGGAATTGAATATACTTCAATCAAACACTTATGTAACTACTTACTAAGTGCCTGATTGTTAGTATTTAGATCAATAAGGAATTAGATCTTGAGAGTTATCTCCTTGATCTAATTCCTTCATTTTATTTCGATTCCTTCATGTTTTCTTTTAGTAAATCAACTCTTGATTGGGAGAAGGGTTCTTCTTTCCTTCAATCAAGATAAGATAGATTAATTGCATACTAGTTAAATCATGCATGTGTTATCTTGGAAGTCCTCTCTTCGAGGTAAAGTTTTAAACTGGTTTGGTTATTCCACAAAAACAACTTAAGGGTCATTCTTCTTGCCCGATTAGCTAGAAGAATCGATCTGATGTCCCTAGCTATTAGCAATTAAAGTCATTTCTAAAGTTGATAGTGATTGGGAAAAGGTAACTAGACCTAATTTAACCAGTCAGATAACTTGTTGTCTTTTGGAGTCTTTGTTTTCTAACATTTTCATTTTTCACAACGGCTCCTCCTAAAATTCCAATTTGGAGTTGTATTTTTGGACGTGCATCTTCCAATACTCCACTAGAATTGGTAATACTTTTGTCTCAGGTAAAATTTATTGGTAAGGAAAATACTTTTGCATTTAACCATGTTTTACAATTCATTCAATTTTTTTCAAAATCACATTTTCAAGGAATTTATGAAGGTATTTTGATGCAAGAATTTTACTCTTACATTCTTGGCAAAAGCCAGAAGCTGGCGTCAATCACTTCCTGTTGCCTCAATTCACAGTTGGAATCAATTTGTTACAACATTCCTTTGTAAATTTGATGGCTATGACTATGAACATGTATGTGATGAAATTGAAGATTCACGAAGATTTGAGTAGGAATCATTGATTGATTTTACCATTCGATTTCATTTAAATTGCTTGAAATTTAAAATTGAAGATAAACCTTCTGAACAAGAATTATTAGATTGGTTTGAACATATTTGTGTTATTCCTCTCATTCATAATCCATGTGGAATTATTACAAGATTTGATCGATCCCCTTCAAATTCTATCATAGAGGTACATACAAATCATGATGAAGGGGCTTTGACCATGTATGATAAATTCTTAACATTAATGCACACCTCTCATGGTAATCATGTTAATAAACCAAAATCGCAAAGATTTCAAAATTTCACAAATCAACCATAAGAAGATACAAGCAACATTCTTCAAGAAAATATAATTAGCCAAGTAAATGATTTTAAATCTGAAATTTGTGATGAAGAAAATCTATAAGAATTCTCAAATAGAGACATTTTTAAATCCATTGCTTATGATTCTCATTTTTCACTTTATCCTGATATTTTTGCTGATAACAATCTATCTCTTAACATTAATGACATTTCAAAAAATAAAGAGGTTGATCTTAATGAATTTCCAATTAGTTTTTATCAAGATAGAGAATTAATTATTGATCATTCTTCTGGCATTGATGAACGTGTGCTTTATATTCCTTCTTGGTTTGATACATTGGATGAGATTGAAGGGAATTCTAATGAATTTCATGAGGTCATTTATGATAGTTACTTTGGCATTGAGGATATTGATTTGTCTTTTTCACAATTGAATCCTCATGATCAAAGTCGAATCATATGTGAAAATGAAGAACACTCTAATTCAAAAATAGTTTCAAATAGTTCTCAGTTTCAGGAAATTAATCATAATCATGATTTCAACATTCAAGAAACCATCCCAATCTATGATTTATATGACGATCAAAATCTCATTCCTGTTCATAATCATAATTCTCTTTCTAATTCACAAGTTGGTATCAACAATCATTCGAATTATATTTTAAATCAGACCAATTCTTGTGAAGAGGAAATTGTTTTAAATCAATCCCAATTGTGTTGTAACAATAATTGTAACAGTAGTGTAAACTATGATTTGAGTTTACTATTTTTCCTTCACTTATTTTGTTTACTTTCAGATTTCTTTCCTGCTTTCCATTTTCAATTTTTAGATACTTTGTGCTGGCATATCGAGAAATTTAACATTAAACACTCAATTGATGCATTTGCTGAGTGGAAAAATGAAGTTTTACATTTTAATCGTGAACATCAAGAGTCATTTCTTTTCCAATTCCAATTGATGCTCATCTCTTATCAATTGCTTCTTTCTTTTCGAAAGCAGTGTCGACAAGAGAGTGCATTTTCACAATGTGACCAACAATCTAATTCAATTAATAATCTCCCATGGTATCTAACAGATTTCCACTCATCTTTCATAAATCCATTTGAAAGATATTTGGAAAGTTTTCCTTCATGGAAGATTGTTAATAGTTTAACACTTGAACATAGCACTAATGATTTTATACAGGCCTTTGAATAAAAAAATTGTTTCTACAGCCAGGCTTGTTATCTTCTCTTTTGAATCACCTCCAATCATTAATATAAATTCATCTATATTTCTATGATCCAATCAAATTTCAATTGGAAAGGACGTTCAAGAGAAGACAATTCTAAATAAGTTTTTGTCTGTAAACATTTTTGTAATAACTTTATATTCCGCATTTAGATTTAACTTGTTTAATTTAATTGCATTTTTATTTTTGTTACTGATGTTTAATCTGTACATACATGCAGGACTTAAAATGCTTATATGGTTACATTGGAAATATGACTATACCTAGTCATTTTCCCTCCATTCAGTTAGTAATTAGGAGTAGATTAATTTAGATTAGATTCTTTTCTGTTTTGATTTCAGATTTCAATAAGCAAGTAGTGAATGTAATATTTTCAACATCTATTTTTCATTTTATCATAAAGTGATTTTAAAAACATCAGAGTCTTTTGAATCATTCGATTATCTTTATTTTGCAAAATTCCATCACACTGACAATCGCGCTTTTAATAAAAAAAACATGTGTGGAGAATTGCTATCGTTTGGCAATCTTTGATTTACAAGTACTTTTGAAAAGGTCATAGTCATCACTATTTTCATCCTATGTGAAATTGAGATGAATGTAATCTTAAAATTCATTACTTAGCATTTTAGATGAAATAAATAGATGATATTCAACAAAGGGAATTTGAGAAATACAGGGAAGAATTTGAAAATGTATGAGGTAAATTACAGTCAAAATTCTTCCAAGTATGCATTTTACAAATTCATTTTCATCTATCATTAGTTTTTCTTTTCCTCATTGTTTCTTTTATAGGTTTTCCTTGTTTTATTTGAAAACTTAAAATAATCAAGCAGTGAACTTTATATAAATCTGCAATATGTTCAGGAAAATACTTATTCTTTCATCAAATTTTAAAATTCTCTAAATTTTCTTCCCCTCATTAAAGTCCTAATAATCCTTAAACAAGTTATCGAAAGACTCATATCAGATCATCAAATTTTGTAACTTTCCTCATTAGAAAGTTCTAATAACTTTCTCTGGTCAAAACTCTTGATAGTTAATTAAATTATTTAAAAGGATTTTCATCTTAAAGAAAAGTTTAGTCAAACGCTCTCTTTTGGATCTTGCAACAAATAAACTTACTCGTGATTTTATCTATGCATGTTCCAAATCTCACAATTTTCCTTGTAAATATAGAATATGGAACATGTAAATCTAATAGATCATGATTAACTCATTTTGAGTTCTCTTTTATTTCAACTCTTTGATATATCACTCCACGCTTAGAGATTCAAACTTTCATCATATATTTAAATGATACATCATTTGAGTTTGAATCATTCTCTATATTATGGGGTTGATATAAATTCAGAATTGAGAAAGAACATTCATCACTGCAATTGATAAAGAAGAATATCTTAATTTCCATTTTTGATAGATTCGGTTTAATCTGATTCCCTTGAACATGACATTATTTTCTTAAGTTTACTGCTCGTTTTAGATTAGATTTAATAAATAATTATTTTGAGTTAGTTGCCTTACATTGGAGAAAGTCATACCTTTCCGATAAGATTAAATGAAATTCTTCAATGGTAAGTCTCATACACTCACTTTCATTCATTTCTTTACTTTTTAGATTCAGTTTTGTTTTCTGGTTTTCTGCTGATATGTAAATTTCTTTGGCAGCTCTTCACAAGCATTTTCACACCTTCACCAGAGTAAACTTTGAGCTCAAATTTCAAAAGGAAGTAGTAACGAGTCTCATTGAATCAACCAAAATGGGGGTTTTCCAAACCTTAATCTTTTTCTTTAAAAACATTATTTTGATTCGAAAATGGTTAAAACGCTTCTTACAAGTTTTATTTTTAAAAGATAATACATAACAAGCAAAAATTTCCTCATTTTAACTGAACTTTATTGTTACTAAATGCTTATAACTTTACAAGTTAAAATTTATCTAAATTTCAACATAAGAGGGAATGTTTACATGCTTATCTTCTTCTTTTTCTTTTCTTAAGAAATTTATATAAACAATCTTGTGGAGTTTTCCTTTTAGATTCGTTTTTGGTGATTTTACCATCATATTTGTGAATGGTCGTATCTTGAGAAAATTCTGTTATCATATCATATTTACATTTTCCTTTTAGAAAATAATGATAATAACATACCTTTGGCTTTTCAAAAAATATTTCAAAATCATTTTATGATTTTTCAATTTGAAGGTAGGAATTTTCTAGGAAGTGGTTATCAAAACTGAAAAACTAGATAAAAGTTATATAACTCTGAAATTTTTCCATTAAGTTGTGAAATTTTTAAAACCTCAAAAATTATATCCTTCTTTACTCCAGTATCAATAAAAAAGGCTATCTTTAAAAAGTAAAGATTGTCTTACAACTAAGCACCTTCAACTCTAATTTGTCATCCAAAACTCTTAAGAGTCAATGATTCTCCCCATCCATTAAAATGTAATTTTTAGAGTGTAATTCAAAAATATAATAAATTTAAAAGATAAGAGGTGTCATAGGAAAATAATAAAACTGCCATTATCAATACTGAACACCAAATCAGGGTAATGACTTATTATTGTTTCAATTATAAGACAAGGAGTCTCATCACGAGCCAACTTGTTTAGTTTGATTACTACCAATGAATGGCATTGTCACTATCTGGCCACCAAACTAGGACAATGGCTTTCAGGTACTAGTTTAAAAATAAAAAAGCAAAAAAAATGATTTTATCTCTTACTACTGCACTCTTAAATGAATGGGATACTGAATTATTGTTGGTTAAAAGGTAACCTTGTCGAAGCTATGAACGCTTGCTGGCAACATTGGCTCTACATGTGACAAATGAGTACATCAAAATCTAAGTTGTAAAAGGCCCCCTACTTTATCTTTATAACCAATTAATGACTGATATGGATAAATAGGTATTTTCATCTATGAAAGGTTCTTAAGAAATTGCAATTTAATGAGTTTTTTATGATCAGAGTAATTTTATTTATCTAAATGTTTCAATAAGTAGTTTCCCCTTCCTAATTTTTTTTTTGTTGAATTTTTGAAATTTCATTATCATTCATGAGAGATAAACGGTTCTAACTTCTTCAATGAATTACCAATTGTTGTACTGTTCAACAACCCCCAATTTGTATATAATAATTTCCTATGAAATTAATTATTTAAATATATGGGACCCTTTTTAATTTTTAAAACATAAAAAGTAAAAAATAATTTTTTGTTTTAAAACCATTCGATTTTATTTCATCCAAATAGCCCCCAAAACCAAAGCTCATACTTAGGATTTTAAAGCCCTAAGTATTAAACATAGGTTCTTTAATAAAAAAAATAATAATAAATCAGAGTTTAAAAAATAATCAAAGTTTTTTTTTTTTAAAATTCCCAAAGCTTAATTTTTTTATAACTCCACCATTCGCAATCAACATAATAAATAGGCCATGGTTGATGCCCCCTAACTAATTACGATTGCGATTTGATATCGGACCCGATAGAGTCATATTCTCGATTTAATAAGTCCCCACATCCGTGCAATCACAAGAACTACAGGCTTGAGTCCAAACCCCTCCGCTAACTCCATTGTGACTGCAATTTTAAGAACGAACCTGATGGCAGTGTTAACACAATTCTATAAGCCATCACATTCGCAGATTGCAATATTCACAGCCTATGTCTCGAAGGCCTAACTCCATTATGATTGCGATAAGCTGGACCCAACAAGATAATAAATTCTATTTTAAATTCATCACATCACGATATCCACAGGCTTGATCCTCTACCCCTTTGCCTTTGCAATTGCAATTTGCGATCTGGCATGAAATCGACGAGATGCTTAACTGTGACTCATAAAATCTTGTGTCCACGGCTAGGCCTCTGTCAACCACGATTGCAATATGCATGACTCATTCCTCTACCATGTCACTCATGACATCACACATGACGTCATCCTCCACGTCATTCTCCATGTCATAGAATGATGTCACGATCACATCACAGAATGACGTCACTACCACGTCACTTATTTGCCACATCATCCTATAACATCGCAATCGTAAATTATTAAGTACTTGTTCGCTATCCACCACTCCATAATTGCGATGCGATCAATCATATCCCCGACCTTCTATGATTGTGATATCGAAATCATGAGTTTCATGGGCCTCACGCCATTTCTGCCCCCGTCCATTCAAATTGTGATTTTGCTCCCTTCCATTTCGATAGGGATACTCCCAGCTTAATTGCGATTGCGATATGGCTCAATACTGCTCCAATTGATTGCAATTACTCTG
This sequence comes from Pinus tabuliformis, assembly GCA_031772625.1. Classification (NCBI taxonomy): domain Eukaryota; kingdom Viridiplantae; phylum Streptophyta; class Pinopsida; order Pinales; family Pinaceae; genus Pinus; species Pinus tabuliformis. The sequence goes on along the minus strand of CM062807.1, from coordinate 846,861,768 downwards.
AACTCTGTCCCTGATTAAAATGCGATTGTGATTTGATTTCGTTATTGAATTGAAACACCCCCTTGTTTATTTTAATTATAACTCCCCAATTAGAATGTGATTGCAATAAAATGAGTCATGTTCCCAATGAATAAGCGAATGTGATTTAATTAAACAACCCACCTGTTTTCATTGTCTTATCTTTTTATGAAAACACAATTTCAATTTATGTTTGCTTATCCATGGTTATCATTTTCCAGGTATAAACAAAGAACTCGACAACGAAGAAAACGAAGAGGAGAAAGATGCACAGAAAAATAAGCAGATCAATTCAACATAATTTACAAATGCGAGGATCCTCTGATCGAAATACAAGGTCAGTAAGCCATAATGGAATTTTAAAAGATTATCTTTGAAAACTATTTTTATTTTTTCGAGATTTGAGAGATTCCATTAATTTCCTCAGTGCTGTGCACAAACTTGTTATTTTTTTTAAAATTTGTGTTACTATTTAAACCCACATAATGGATTGAATAAGGGGTTTAGAATCTGAGAAAGAAAGCCTTTAGGGCTTGCATTTTTGTGTCTCCAAGTATGTCTTAATAGATTGGGTCGGGTCTTGAATTCTATGAAGAAATCTGAGTGGAGATTACATTTTTTATTTTCAGAAGCTCATCTAAATAGAATGTTTGGATCGAAGTTCTTACTTTTTGTTTAAAGAGGCTCCAAAGGGTCGCATTTCTGTACTTTTGGGAAGCTTTGGAATAAAGGAAAAGGACCGGAACAATTTATTTTACAAAAAAAGCGTGATACATCGGGTATTTTTGTCAATGTTTTTCATGTTCTTTTTAGTATAATTCACAACCATTGTTTCTTCCAATTTGTTTGTTAAATGTATATTATTAACACAGTTCAACATCATCTCATTTCTGAATATGCCAGTGCTGTAATTTTTAATACATCTAGCAGCGAATTGTTATTTTATTTGGATGGCGATATATGCTTTAACAATTCTTTTAATTAACTACTTAATTAAAAGAATCAACTTAAGAAAATTAATTTCTTTTAGTATATGATTAATTTGTATTACCATGTACTAAAGACAACTATTTTAGATCGCATTATAATAACAAGTAAACCCAGGAAATAAATAAGTTTTTATATGCATATAATTTAGGAATTGAATATACTTCAATCAAACACTTATTTAACTACTTACTAAGTGCCTGATTGTTAGTATTTAGATCAATAAGGAACCAGAACTTGAGAGCTATCTCCTTGATCTAATTCCTTCACTTTATATTGATTCCTTCATGTTTTCTTTTAGTAAATCAGCTCTTGATTGGGAGAAGGATTCTTCTCTCCTTCAATCAAGATAGGATATATTAATTCCATACTAGTTAAATCATGCATGTGTTATCTCGAAAGTCCTCTCTTCGAGGCAAAGTTTTAAAGTGGTTTGGTTGTTCCACAAAAACAACTTAAGGGTAATTCTTCTTGCCTGATTAGCTAGAAGAATCGATTCGATGTCCTTGGCTATTAGAAATTAAAGTCATATTTAAAGCTGATAGTGATTGGGAAAAGGTAACTAGACCTAATTTAACCAGTCGGAGCCACTACCCCAAACGAAAAAGGAGTTGCTTTAAGGTCTGGACTGGGTGGTTTTCCCCCATGTTGGTGCAACAAATTTCCAGGCATCAACAGTGCATGTCGCACTCTTGAAGGGTAAAGGATGAGGCTCTATGCTTTTGAAGTGCGCACATGTGCTCAAGAAATCCAGGAGGGTGCATCCCTTTAGGTTGAAGGAGTGCTTTCAAGGAGGGTCCATTCCTTCAAGTTGAAAGAGTGTTCTCAAGGAGAGCACATTCCTTCAGGTCAAAGAAGTGTGCTCAAAGGAAACCATTGAGGGCACATGGTGCAAGTATGAAGGCTGAAGGATGAATCTTATGCCTTCGAAGTGCACTCATCCACTCTAAAGACCAAACAAGGCACAGGAACAAGTCTGAAGGATGATGGATGAAGCTTCATGCCTTCAAAGTGCATTCATGCGCTCAAGTGACCAAAGAGGGCATATGGCACAAATCCGAAGGCTAAAGGATGAAGCTTCATGCCTTCGAAGTGCGCTCATGTGCTCAAATGGTTAAGAGGACACATTGTGCATTGTGGAAGGCTGAAGGGTTGATCTAGGTGGATATTGGTGGCCACCTGCCAAGTCCACTTGGACCCCCACCATTGTTTCTTTCAGCTTTTCAGTTTCCTTAATTGTAGCACAATTTACTATTTTTAGTAGTTTTTTCGGGTCCTAAACTTCTAGAGCCATTTTGAGGCCCTAAACGACATTTTTTGGGAAATTGCGAGCAACATTGGTTCATGGACTGATGTTGCTCTTCTGAAAGTTGTAGTTCTTGGATAGATCTTTCTAACGAGATATTGTGCACATCAAATGAAGATCATATGCCAAAGTTACGACCCCAAGAAGTTGATGTACCAATTTACCCAAACGAGGCCCATAGTTTGGCATTTCATCTTCTAGGGTTAGGTTTTTGGATGTTTAGGGTTTTCCATTGTTTCTCAATAATAAATAGGCCTTTGAGTGTCATTGTAAGACAGTTCAGAGGCATGTATCCGCCATATCTCTTCTCAGAGATAAGCTACCATTGCCCTAGCTGGTTTATTTCATTGTTGTTTGTAAGCATATTTCAGTATTTTACATTAATGAAATGAAGTATTATTTCCACTGCATCTCTATGTTTATGGTTATCTTTGTAATTTTTTGCGTTCCTGTTTAAATCTAGATCAATGGTATCGGAGCGGTTTGCTTTTTCTCTATTTTTCTTTGCATGTCCCCAACGAGGTCGGGATATAAGGAGTTAGGGCTTGAAATGGTCAAACCTTTGCAAGACCAGCCTCGCAAATCTCGATGGCCTTCCATGTCAGATGAAAAGAAAGACAAGGGGGCAGGAGATCCTATCAAATCTTGCTTGAAGAAGCCCTCGAGTGACAAAGGAACGTGATGATGGACAACTTTCCCTTATCCTTCAGCGGCTATCCAGGGGCGATGCATCAGCTTCCAACAGTTACTATGGAAACGCCACACGGTTTAAGGTACAAGTTAATTTGAAATCCTTATATTCGAGGGTTAAATAGACGAAGATGTCTTTGATAAATGGTTAAATTTGCTAGAGGGTTATTTTTTTGTTCATGATTTTTCCAGTTGGGAAAAGATTATTTTCGCTCTTCTCAAAGCAGTGCCCCACGTCAAGGACTGGTAGGAAACCTATTGCGAGCAGAAGGATGAAAATACAAGCTCACTATTTTTAGCCGCACCCACTTGGGATTCATTCTGGGATGCCATCAAGGAGCAGTACTACCCTGTTGGAAGTTATGAGGATCAATACATAATGTGGACCATGTTGCGACAGGGAAGGGACCAAGACATGACAGAGTTTACCAATATTTTCCATACCCTTCGTGAAAAGTTGGGTATCAAGGATTTAGAGTAGAATTTGGTACTCAAATACCGCGGCTGCCTGCACAGGTACATCGCTCAACAAGGCATACCGATATGCCGTCAAGGTCAAGCAAAAGTTTAAACAGAAGAAGCAAGACTTTGGATCTCTGAATCCGAAGCAAGGGAAAGGTGCTACCAAACCACAGAACAAAGGAAAAAACCAAGGTGGGGTGGCCCAAGACGACCCACCAAAGCTGCAAGCAAAAAATAATGTTGTGAAGCCGAAAAAGGACATGGGAAAGTGGTGTGAGTTCCATAAGAGCTCCACTCACAACACAAATGAGTGTCGAGCCAACCAGTCACTGGTGACCGAGCTAAAGGTTTCAGAATCAAATGCATGTTCCGACTCTAAGTCAGAACCTTACAAGGGGAATGACAAAGAGAAGCAGATTATCTATGCGGAGCCCAACGCCACTGTTGCCACCACAAAGATCTAGAAGGAGTAACCCGAAGATCCAAAGGAGGAGGAGAATCTCTTCCACTCCCAGATGTGGGTAAAGGGCTCCTCGCTATAGTTCATTGTCGACAGCGGGAGCTAAAAGAACCTCATTTCAGTAGAGGTCGTGAAGCGGCTAGGCTTACCAACCACAACACATCCACAACCATACACCATCGGGTGGATTCACCAAGGACGAGATCTTCGTGTGATCCAACAGTGTCGCCTTCCATACAACATCAAGCCTTCATGGATGAGGTATTGTGTGACATTGCTCCCCTTGAAGTTTGTGATGTATTATTAGAACAACCATACTTGTGGAAGCAACATGCTGTATATGAATCAAGGCCCTGTGTTGTTATCATTACTTTGGGAAATAAGTTGTACAGGATACCAGAGGCAGCACTGCCTACTGCCATCTCTTTGGTTACTATAAAACAATGCAGTAAGCTCATTTCCAAAATCGAGAATTTTTTTTTCCTGATGATACGCCCTCAAGGAAAGAAGAAGACGGTGGCCACGACCCCCAGACAGGGCCCCTCTGCACAACAACTACAGATGGACAAGATCATGGAGGAGTACAAGGACATCTTCACCTCCCCTACAGGGGTTCCTCTGCACTGTCAAGTCAAGTACTCCATCGATCTGACCCCAGGTGTGCCGCTGCCCAATAGACCAATCTATCGGTGCTCTGTTCCGGAGAACGATGAAATCAAGAGCCAGATTCAGGAGCTGCTGCAGAAAGGTCACATCCATCCGAGTTCGTTGCCATGTGGGAGCCTGATCGTGTTGGTACAAAAGAAAGATGGGACTTGGAGAATCTGTATTGACTATCGGGTGCTGAGCAAGATCACTGTATGTAATAGGTACCCGATCCCATGGATTGATGACCTCTTGGATCAATTGAAGGGGGAAAAATATTTCAACAAGATCGATTTGAAGTCAGGATATCACCAGGTACCAATCGAACCCTCCGATGTGTGGAAGACTGCCTTCAAAGCCAAGGAGGGCCTTTTCGAATGGTTGGTTATGCCTTTCAGATTAATGAATGCTCCTGCAACCTTCATGAGGCTAATGGATGACATCTTGCGGCCATTCACCAACTCATTTGTAGTGGTATACTTGGATGACATCTTGATCTTCAGCTAGAATTGGGAAGAGCACCTCCACCACATCCGACAGGTTCTCCAAACACTGCGGCAACACAAGTTATGTGCCAATTTGGAGAAATGCACTTTTGGCATGACCCAGGTTTAGTATCTGGGATACATTTTTGATGAACAGGTGGTGCATGTGGATCCAGCCAAGATCCAAGTCATTTGGGATTGGCCATCTCCAACCACTCTAACTGAGCTTCACAAATTTCTAGGTCTTGCCAACTTTTACCGCAGGTTCGTGTTGGGATTTTCTCATATCACTTGGCCCTTGAGTCAAGTCACTAAAGGAGGAGCGAAAGAAAAATTCTTTTGGTCTGAATCTCAATAGAAGGAATTCATAGAGTTGAAAGATTGCCTCTGCACAGCACCAGTGCTCGCATTAGCAAACTTTCAACAACCATTTGAGGTCGAGATAGATGCCTCTGACTATGCTATTGGGGCAGTCCTTACCCAACATGGGCATCCAGTGGCATATCACAGTGGAAACTTTCAGAAACAGTCCGGAAGTATCCCACTTATGAAAAAGAGATGTATTCCATTGTGAGGCCTGCTAACAATGGAAGCATTACATTTTGGGGAAGGAAATGATCATCCACATAGACCACCGGCCCCTGCAGTTCATACAAACCCAATGGAAATTGCAGAATGATCGCCATCAGAAGTGGTCCACATACTTGCAACAGTTCCATTTGAATATCAAGTATAAGAAGGGAAACACCAATAATGTTGCAGATTGCCTCAGTTGACCACCGATCATGGCGTTAACCACTTTGCTCAACTCTTGTGGGCACGATACTTCTGATTGGCCACTTCTCTACAAAAGCAACCCAGAATTCAACCACACATACCAGACACTCTTGGAGGGTTAGCATGTTCCAAATTTTCACCTCTAGGAGGCCCTGTTATGCCACCTGGGTCACCTTTGTGTTCCTTCAAGCGAGCATGCCAAGATGATTTGGGAAGCACACTACAGTCGGGCTGCTGGGCATTTCGGGGTCGAGAAAATGGTGGCAGTACTGCATAAGTATTTCTATTGGTTGAATCTTTGATAAGATGTCGGGAAGTACATCAGATCATGCACTGTCTGTGCCATTTCCAAGCCGACCATCAAGAAGAAAGGCCCCTATACCCTTCTGCCTACCCCTAATCAACCTTGGGAATCTATCTCCATTGATTACATGTCAGGCATTCCTTCCACTAAGCATGGAAATGACAGTGTTTTTGTGGTCGTCGACATGTTCTCGAAGATGGCCATTATGGCGGCTTGCAAGAAGAATATGACAGCAGAAGCCGCTGCTAAACTCTTCTTTGAACGAGTGTGGGTACACTTTGGGATCCCACAGTCTATCATCTCAGATCGAGACAACAGGTTCCTCAGTAAATTTTGGTCCAGTCTTTGGTTAATTTTGGACACCAAACTCACTAAGTCCATATCCTTCCATCCTCAAACTGATGGCCAGACAGAGGTTGTCAACAAGATGATTGTACATATTCTGCGCATGTACAACTCAAAGCATCCACGCACATGGGACGAGAGCCTCCCCTATGTTCAACACAACTACAACCGGGCTCTCCACAGCTCGACTGGCCACAACCATTTTCAGGTGGGCTTGGGATTCCAGCCACTATGTCCCATTGATGTGGCCATGCCATCTGCAGCTACTCACGCAGATTAGGCTCATGCCCAGTCTGAAACAGATAAGGAAAACAAATTCATTGAGCACATCCAACATATTCGCCAGCAAGTTCATGACATTATGGAGAAATCAAATGCCAAGTACAAGCAGCGACATGATCAACATCGGTGCCACACAAGTTTCAGGTGGGCGACAAAGTCTAGTTACATTTGCAAAAGGAACGCCTTACCGGAGACTATCAGAAACTCAGACCACTCCAATATGGTCCTTACACCATCACCAAGGCTGTGGGAGACAATGCATTTGAGCTCAACATTCCCCCATTCCTTGGCCCGCACCCAATGTTCAATGTGGACTACCTTTGGCCATACTGTCCACCATTACTAGACACATCCAACATTGCCTAACAACTCACACCCGCAGAGTTAAATCCAGATTGAATGGAACAAGCTGCAACTGATCGAATCATGGACACACAGATTAAGCACACTCACTAGAAGAATATCCAACTGTATCAAGTTGTCAAAGCAAGGGAAAGGTGCCACCGAATCGTAGAACAAAGGTCAAATCCAAGGCGGGGCGGCCCAAGACAACCCGCCAAAGCTGCAAGAAAAGGACAACGTTGTGAAGCTAAAAAAGGACATGGGAAGGTGGTGTGAGTTCCATAAGAGCTCCACTCACAACACAAGTGAGTGTCGTGCTAAGCATTCACTGGTGGCCGAGCTAAAGGTTTCAAAATTAGATGCATGTTTTGACTCTGAGTCAAAACCCGACCATTTCCACCATGAAGATCCAAAAGGAGGAACCCGAAGATCTAGAGGAGGAGGAGCATCTCTTCCTCTCCAAGATGTGGGTAAAGGGATCCCCGCTACAGTTTATTGTCGACGGCAGGAGCCAAAAGAACCTCATTTCGGTAGAGATAGTGAAGCGGCTGGGCTTAGAGACCACAACACATCCACAACCATATACCATCGGGTGGCTTCACCAGGGACGAGATCTTTGCGTGATCCAGTAGTGTTGCCTTCCATACAACATCAAGCCCTTCACAGATGAGGTATTGTGTGACATTTCTCCCCTTGAAGTTTGTGATGTATTATTAGGAAAACCATATTTGTGGAAGCGACATGTTGTGTATGAATCAAGGCCCCGTGCTATTATTGTTACTTTGTGAAATAAGTTGTACAGGATACCAGAGGTAGCACCGCTTACCACCATCTCTTTGTTTACTGCAAAACAATGCAGTAAGCTCATTTCAAAAACTGGGAAATTTGTTTTCCTGATGATACGCCCTCAAGGAATGAAGAAGACGGTGGCCACGACCCCCAGATAGGGCCCCTCTGCACGACAACTACAGATGGACAAGGTCGTGGAGGAGTACGAGGACATCTTCACCTCCCTCGCAGGGGTTCCTCTGCACTCCTAGGTCAAGCACTCCATCAATTTGACCCCAGGTGCGCTGCTGCCCAATGGACCAATCTATCGGTGCTCCATTCTGGAGAACGATGAAATCAAGAGGAAGATTCAGGAGCTACTGTAGAAAGGTCACATCCGTCTGAGTTCTTCACCCTATGGGAGTCTGATCATGTTGGTACAGAAGAAGGATGGGACTTGGAGACTCTGTATTGAATATCGGGCACTGAACAAGATCACTATCCGTAATAGATACCCGATCCCACGGATTGATGGCCTCCTGGACCAACTGAAGGGGGAAAATATTTCAGCAAGATCGATTTGAAGTTATGATATCACTAGGTACCAATCAAACCCTCCGATGTGTGGAAGACTTCCTTCAAAGACAAGGAGGGCCTTTTCGAATGGTTGGTTATGCCTTTTGGATTGACGAATGCTCCTGCAACCTTCATGAGGCTAATGGATGACATCTTGCGGCCATTCACCAACTCATTTGTAGTGGTATACTTGGATGACATCCTGATCTTCAGCCTGAATTGGGAAGAGCACCTCCACCACATCCGACAGTTTCTCCAAACACTACGACAACACAAGTTATGTGCCAATTTGGAGAAATGAACTTTTGGCATGACCCAGGTTTAGTATCTGGGATACATTATTGATGAATAGGGGGTGCATGTGGATCCACCCAAGATCCAAGTCATTCGGTATTGGCCATCTCCAACCACTCTGACAGAGCTCCATAGTTTTCTAGGGCTTGCCAACTTCTACTGCAGGTCCGTGTTGGGATTTTCTCATATCACTTGGCACTTGAATCAAGTCACCAAGGGAGGAGCGAAAGCAAAATTCTTTTGGTCTGAATATCAATAGAAGGCATTCACAGAGTTGAAAGATCACCTCTACACGACACTAGTTCTCGCATTACCAGACTTGCAACAACCATTTGAGGTCGAGAAAGATGCCTCTGACTATGCTATTGGGTAGTCCTTACCCAACACGGGCATCTAGTGGCATATCACAATGAGACACTTTCAGATATAGTCCGAAAGTATCCCACTTATGACAAAGAGATGTATTCCATTGTGCAGGCCTGCCGACAATGGAAGCATTACATTTTGGAGAAGGAAACGGTCATCCACACAGACCACTGACCCTTGCAGTTCATACAGACCCAAGGGAAATTGTAGAATGATCACTATTAAGAGTGATCCACATACCTGCAACAGTTCCATTTGAATATCAAGTATAAGAAGGATAGCACCAATAATGTTGCAGGTTGCCTCAGTTGACCACCGATCATGGCATTAACCACCATGCTCAACTCTTGTGGGCACAAGACTTTTGATTGGCCACTTCTCTATAAAAGTGACCCGGAATTCATCCACACATACCAGACACTCTTGGAGGGTCATCATGTTCTAGATTTTCACCTCTAGGATGCCCTGTTATGCCACCTGGGTCACCTTTGTGTTCCTTCAAGTGAGCATGCCAAGATGATTTGGGAAGCACACTACAGTCGGGCTGCTGGGCATTTCTGGGTTGAGAAAACGGTGGCAGTAATGCAAAAGTATTTCTATTGGCCGAATCTTCGATAAGATGTTAGGAAGTACATCATATCATGCATTGCCTGGGCCATTGCCAAGCCAACCATCAAGAAGCAAGGCCTCTATACATCGCTGCCGATGCCTAGTCGACCTTGGGAATCCACCTCCATTGATAACATGTTAGGCTTTCCTTCCACTAAGCATGGAAGTGATTTTGTTTTTGTGGTCTTCGACAGGTTGTCAAAGATGGCTATTATGGCGGCCTACAAGAAGAATATCACAGCAGAAGCCACTGCTGAACTCTTCTTTGAACGAGTGTGGGTACACTTTGGAATCCCATAGTCCATCATCTTAGAACGGGACAGTAGGTTCCTCAGTACATTTTGGTCCAGTCTTTGGTCGATGCTGAACACCAAACTCACTAAGTCCACAACCTTCCATCCTCAAACTGATGGCTAGACATAGGTTGTCAACAAGATGATTGTACACATTCTACACATGTAAAACTCAAAGCATCCATGCACATGGGATGAGAGCCTCCCCTATGTTCAGCACAGCTACAACCGGGCTCTCCACAGCTCGACTGGCCAACCCCCTTTTCAGGTGGGCTTGGGATTCCAGCCACTATGTCCCATTGATGTAGCCATGCCATTTGTAGCTACTCACGCAGATTCGACTGATGTCTAGTCTGAAACAGATAAGGAAAACAACTTCATTGAGCACATCCAACATATTCACTAGCAGGTCCATGACATTTTGGAGAAATGAAATGCCACGTACAAGTAGTGACATGATCAACATCGGGCGCCACACAAATTTCAGGTGGGCGACAAAGTCTGGTTGCGTTTGCAAAAGGAACACCTTACTAGAGCCTATCAAAAACTCAGACCATTCTGATATGGTCCTTACACCATCACCAAGGCTATGGTAGACAATGCATTTGAGCTCAGCATTCCCCCATTCCTTGGCCTGCACCCAATGTTCAATGTGGACCGCCTTCGACCATACTTTCTACCATTACTAGACACATCTGACATTGCAGAACAACTCGCACCCATAGAGTTAAATCCAGATTGCATAGAACAAGCTACAACTGATTGGATCATGGACACACAGATCAATCACACTCACCAGTAGAATATCCAACTGTATCGAGTTGTCAAAGCAGGCCAACTCCTTCACGAGGGCAAGTGGCTCACTAGGGACCAAGTTCAGCAGAAGTTTCCTCATCTCATGGAGGAACTCAACACAATGGGGACCATTGCTTCCTAAGGGGGGAGAAATGATCTAGGTGGATATTGGTGGCCACCTGCCAAGTCCACTTGGACCCCCACCATCATTTCTTTCAGGTTTTCAGTTTCCTTAATTGTAGCACAGTTTACTATTTTTAGCAGTTTTTAGGGTCCTGAACTTCCGGAGCCGTTTTGAGGCCCTAAACGACATTTTTTGGGAAAACTGGGAGCAACATGGGTCCATGTTCTGATGTTACTCTTCCCAAAGTTGTAGTTCTCGGATAGATCTTTCTAACAAGATATTGTGCATGTCAAACAGAGATTGTATTGCAAAGTTACGACCCCAGGAAGTTGATGTACCAATTTACCCAAACAGGGCCCACAGTTTGGCGTTTCATCTTCTAGGGTTAGGTTTTTAGATGTTTAGGGTTTTCCATTGTTTCTTAATAATAAATAGGCCTCCGAGCCTCATTGTGAGACAGTTTAGAGGCATGTAGCCACCACATCTCTTCTCAGAGATAAGCTACCATCGCCCTAGCTGGTTTATTTCCATTATTGTTTGTAAGCATATTTCAATATTTTACATTAATGAAATGAAGTATTATCTCTGTTGCATCTCTGTGTTTATGGTTATCTCTATAATTTGTTGCATTCCTCTTTATATCCGGATCAGTAAGTGACATTTTTTGGGAAAACTGGGAGCAACATGGGTCCATTGACCGATGTTTCTCTTCCCAAAGTTGTAGTTCTCAGATAGATCTTTCTAACAAGATATTGTGCATGTCAAACGAAGATCGTATGCCAAAGTTACGACCCCGGGAAGTCGATGTACCAATTTACCCAAAAGGGGCCCATAGTTTGGCGTTTCATATTCTAGGGTTAGGTTTTTGGATATTTAGGGTTTTCCATTATTTCTCAACAATAAATAGGCCTTCGAGCCTCATTGTAAGACAATTCAGAGGCATGTAGCTGCCAAATCTCTTCTCAGAGATAAGCTACCATCGCCCTAGCTGGTTTATTTCCATTGTTGTTTGTAAGCATATTTCAATATTTTACATTAATGAAATGGAGTATTATTTCCGCCGCATCTCTGTGTTTATTTTTATCTCTGTAATTCATTGCGTTCCTGTTTAAATCCAGATCAGTAAACGACGTTTTTTGGGAAAACTGGGAGCAACATGGGTCCATGGACTGATGTTTGCTCTTCCCAAAGTTGCAGTTCTCAGATTGATCTTTCTAACGAGATATGTGCATGTCAAACGAAGATCGTATGCCAAAGTTATGACCCCAAGAAGTTGATGTACCAATTTACCCAAACGGGGCCCACAGTTTGGCGTTTCATCTTCTAGGGTTAGGTTTTTGGATGTTTAGGGTTTTCCATTGTTTCTCAACAATAAATAAGCCTTCGAGCCTCATTTTAAAGACAGTTCAGAGGCATGTAGCCTCCACATCTCTTCTCAGAGATAAGCTACCATCGCCCCAGCTAGTTTATTTCCATTGTTGTTTGTAAGCATATTTCAGTATTTTACATTAATGAAATGAAGTATTATTTCTGCTGCATCTTTGTGTTTATGGTTATCTCTGTAATTTGCTGTGTTCCTGTTTAAATCCCAATCAGTGGTATCAGAGCGGTCTGATTTTTCTCTGTTTTTTTTTGCATGTCCCCAATGAGATCAGGATATAAGGAGTTAGGGCTTGAACTGGTCGAACCTTTGCAAGACCAGCCTCGCAAATCCAGACTGCCTTCCATGGCGGATGAAAAGAAAGATGAGGGGCAAGAGATCCTATCAAAATCTTGCTCAAAGAAGCCCTCGAGCAACAAAGGAACGCGATGATGGACAACTTTGCCCAAATCCTTCAGCGGCTATCCAAGGGCGACACATTGGCTTCCAACAGCGACTCTCTAAATGCCACACTATTTAAGGTACAAGTTAAGTTTGAAATCCCTATATTCAAGGGTCAGATAGACGCAAATTCCATCGATAAATGGTTAAATCTACTAGAGGGTTAATTATTTTTTCATGATTTTTCCAGTTGGGAAAAGATTATTTTCACTCTTATCACAATAGCTCCCCACGTCAAGGACTGTGGGAAATCTACTGCGAGCAGAAGGATGAAAGTACAGGCTCACTATTTTCAGACACACCCACTTGGGATTCATTCTGGGATGCTATCAAGGAGCAGTACTACCTTGTCAGAAGCTATGAGGATCAATACATAAAGTGGGACCATGCTATGGTAGGGAATGGACCAA